>OZ038497.1:77334529-77622029 GCA_964036315.1 Acanthosepion esculentum | reverse complement strand
AGGTAAAGAATCAACAATTTCGCAAAAAGAACTGATTGTTAAGCTCTGGAAAGAAGGTAAAAGTTACGCGAAAATCTCAGACAACCTAAATATTCCATTTACTACCATTAGTTCATTCATTGCAAGGTATAAAAAACTCAAAACTGTTGAAAACCAAAGAAGAACTGGTGATCCACGCAAGATTCCTGCAAGATCTTTGAAGAAATGAATGCATCAAATTAAACAAAATCGAATGGTTACTCGTCAAGAGTTGCAGGATTATTTACTTTCATCACTAAACGGACAATAAGCAATGGAATTCATAGGAACAATCTAAAGTTACGCTCCCTTTGGAAAACTCCACTGCTATTGAAAAGACACAAAGATGCCAGGTTGAAATTCGTTCGTGAACATAAAGATAAGGAAAAATCGTAGTGGGAAACAATATTATAGACAGATGAAACCAAAACTGAGTTGTTTGGACGTAATTCTAGAAATCATGTATGGAGGAGAGATGGCGATGCCTTCAAACAAAACAACACAGTTCCAACATTGAATTTTGGTGTTGTCATAGTTTGGGGATGTTTTTCTGCAAAAGGTGCTGGCAACATATCAGAAATACATGGTAGAATGAATGCCACAGCATATCAAAATAATTTGAAAGCAAATTTAATGATTATGGTTCAAAATCTTGAACTTCCTCCTGACTGGATCTTCCAACAAGATAATGATCCTAAGCACACTGCAAAATCTATGAAGAAACGGCTTGCTGAAAATAATGTAAATATCCCCAAATGGCCAAGTCAGTCTCCAGATTTTAACCCAATCGAGAATCTGTGGAATTATTTGAAAATTCAAATCCAATCGAGAGCTCCAACAAACATCCCGGATCTGAAGACCATATGCGTAGAAGAATGGAACAAAATACCAACTAAAATTTGCAAATCATTGAGAACTACAAGAAGAGGTTGATTGCTGTAGAGGTGAGTAATGGCTATTCTATAAAGTATTAAATGAAGATTATGTATTCATTTTTGTATTGTATGAACATTTTTTTATGCATTAAAATGGATAAATGGGATTTATTTCTATTAAATCAAATTTTTTTTGTTTTCTATGCATATTTAATTATTATGCATCTGTGTACAGTTAATTATATGAAAAGTATGTTTATTCATTAGTTGGAAATACAATAAACTGAAAATTTGTATGTGTACGAATATTTGTTCCCCCCACTATATATATATATATATATATATATATATATATATATATATATATATATATATATATATATGTATATAGGACAGGTAAAAAAAAACCGTGAGTAATTAATCTAAGTAGATCCTATTAATATAAAATATTAAAACTGATCCACAAAATGGAGCTCAATATCATTTTTATTATAGAGTATATAAGTGAATTACAATTAATCAGATCCAAAATTGTACACACACACACACACACACACACACACACACACACACACACACACACACACACACACACACACACACACACACACAGATTTGTGTGATTCAAATTTACTTTATCTCATTCTTGATTGTTTAAGAATTTTATCTTTTCATGTAAGAGTTTTGTAAACAGAAACATCTTGCAAACGATGCTACTTCAATTTGTAAACGTCTACACATAACAAGGACGCAAAATTTCACCAAACATTTTCGCAACGAATTTTCTAGTACTTTCGATGTTAAAATAACAATTTAAAAAAAATCTCATATTGTAATTAACATATATACCGCAAAGGAAAGCGGCTTTAATTTAAAAATTAGGTGACAATTTATCGAAAATTAGTTACAGCATTTGTTCCAAGCAACGACGAAACCTGAACACTTTCATTTAACAAAATAAAACAAGAAACATGAAAAAATAAAAGACGAGAATTTAAAATGTTTTAATCATTTATTTTTATGTATAAAATATTATTTTGATTCACTCTTGTTTTCATATAAATAGAAACTCCTACCTGGGAGTTTTCATCATATCAAAATAATTACAAACAGACACGTAAGAAAAATATAATTTCCGATTTTCACTTTCTCCAAATGAAATACGACCAGATGACTCACTCTTTTGTCTGCATCTGTTATATAATGCATATTTGTACGCATGTGAGTGAATTATACGCATGCGTAAAGATGGCCCCAGTTAAGATGATTGGGCGAAAGTGAGTAATTTTTATTACTCTGATTTAAACGCTTTCGAAGATTGAAATTAGATGTCAAGAAATCTAGGCTTAACGATGAAATATATACCAAATATATATCATGTGTATTCTGGAGCGTCTTTCACGTGCGGACAAACACATGCCATTTTGAACAAATATGTGTTCAAAGACATGTGGAACTGTAAATTTATATAAATGGTCACCTATAGAAGAATAAATATATACTTATATCCATATATACAAAGAAAATAGCCTTTAAAACTTTTGTCCATTTGAGTTGTGCAAAGTGAGAATGGCACATTACTTCTGGTTACCTGTATTCACTATAATATGAATCGTTTACATTGTCTTCATTTACGCGAGCAGGACATGAAAAATTTGATTGTGATTATTTGGTCGAAATATAAATAAATTCTTTATTTTCTTATTATTGGTGTTTATTATAATTCGTTTATCTAATGAGATCAAAAAGAAAAAGTAAAAAAGTAGTATATTTACAAAAAAGATTATAGATTATAACGTTTGGCACGAGTGAAAATTTATAGGCACACTTAGAAAAGGGTATATATATATATATATATATATATATATATATATATATATATATATATATACATACATATATATATATATATATATATATATATATATATATATATATATATAGTGTGTGTCTGTGTATAGTATTAAATTGTGAGTGTTAGGTGCCAAAATTGCTGGTTATTTTTCCGTAGTTTACTGGCAGAAAGGCATTTTAGGCGGTCAGGTTTTTATCTTAAAGTGCTTGATATCAAAAGGTAAGGCTAGAGCGTTCATAGAATTAATGTGAAGAAACTTGTTACTTAACTGAGTAGTGTTATTTAAGTCATGTCGACTTCGAAGTTTCGTCAACGCATTGTTGTAATGCCTTCACTCTTCAGGGCTGTTGGCTTCTCTGCTGCTACTTCTCAACATTTTCGCATTTATGTATAGTTTGGTGTAATTTGATATCTTTGTATGAATGTGTAATCTTTTCACTTAATGGGTGTTGTATTATCGTCAGTTCTTTTTTGCTGTTTCTAAAGTGGTGTAGGCTTTCTTGATGATATGCGTCTCGATTTGAATGACACATTTATGTCTCCTGCCATTACCTCATATATAATGGAGTATTCCGTTTTGATCGCATTTTGATCGCGTGGAAAGACAGAAAAACATACAGAGACGCTACTTGGTTTCAATGTGAAAAAGAAAGAAAGAAAGAAATGTTTAACACCTCCTGTCGATACCTCATAAATAATGGACTATTCCATATTGATCGCGTGGAAAGACTGAAAAAACATATCAGAGACACTATTTGGTTTCAGTGATAAAATGAAAGAAGGGAAGCTAGAAGTGTTTAACACCTGTTTGAGTGAAAGCGAAAAAGTTGTCAATTTCAAATCTTTTCATTTGTACTCCCTTACTTCTTAAAATAACAACCAGCATTCATATTTATGATTGGTATTGTAATATTTTGTTAAAGTCGTTAAGCCCAAGTATGTAACGCTGTGATCGAGGAATTTCTACGGATATTTTATTGTCGTAGAATTCATCATCAGCTTCTTCAATCGTTAATTTAAGAATTAAGATTCATTAGAGAATAGATACAGGGAAAGCGTGAAATTTTCACGGGTCTTGCTAGCAAATATAAAAATACTTATTGTGAATTCATATGTACTTTACATCATAATTATATTAATAAATATTAGAAATTATATATTCAAAATACATTTAAGACAAGATGCCCATTTCAAGATATCCTAAAAGAAATGGCGCTGAAAGGAATGTTTGTGTTTGAGGTATGGAATATATATATATATATATATATATATATATATATATATATATATATATATATATATATATATATGAGTGTAACGCGGTGAGAAATAATGTACGAAAATCTTAACGGGTCTTTTGTCCACTCTGTCCACATGAATGATTGTCGCGCGAAACTTGATAAATTTAGTTGATTTATATAAGACTTTCTTGCAGTTTTCCATCGTCGCTTTTGTTCTATAAATAAATTCATTCATATTAAATTGTCTTTTTCAACTTCTAGCAACAATTTGTTTGAAAAGTTTTTAAAAACAATCGTTGCCATTCATTCTTTTATAAATCATTTTTTTGTTTGTAACACTGGAATCTTTTACTTTTCACTCTTTATTCCAGTTTCTGTTCATATTAGGAAGAAAGTAAATCGTTGAGGCAATCAGGCTGAAGTGTTTCGACTTGAGGTTGTATAATTTATTTGCATCTGTTCATAAAAAAAGTCCAGAAGATTTAACAGTCATCAAAAGTTAAGACTGATGCCAAAACCAAATTACCGGAGTTACCGTCAAAATTTTCAAACACACGATAAATGAGCATGAATTGAAAATGATCGTTCACATGATAAATAAAGACTACCATGATAAATAAGACGAGTTTGATTAAAATGGAAAACCGAACCAATTTGGCTCACCGAGAAGTTTGGATATTTGTATTCTGTAAGTTGCATAAGTGAATTCATTTTTATTTCACTGTTTTATGGGAAAGTCAATGAAGAAATATTTTTTCTCCACGAGGAAAAACTGTGGTGTGTTGATCAGACGTTCATATATTTATTTTAAAATGGCGCAGAATTTCGTTTTGAAGATCTGGGTAAGAAGTGAAGCGCTTTCGCATGTGTTCATCACAACGGCCATGCAAGAAAAATGTTCGCTGTTTCCTCCTACTTCTACTCGTCTCACTTTCTCCTTTTCGCTTTCCTCCTCCTTCTACTCCAGCTTCACCTCCTCTCCCTTTTCTCTTCCTCCTCCTTTTTATAATCAGCGTCGGCTTGAATATCAGCATGCACATTTTTTGATTTTCTCGTCTTTAATTTTGAACGATGGGGAATTTGTGATGTCTACTTTCGGAGGTTCTTCTTCTGGGACTGTGAAATGTGGATAATACGGGGACATCTGCCAGGAGAAAAAAAAGAAAGGAAAAGAATTAAAAATAGGTGTTCTTGGTCCTAAACCTATTCTTTAAATTGGATTAAATGACCTAACAGAATTTATTTGGGAATCTATTCAGGGTCGGGCTGAGAACCTTTCAGTACCCCTTGTAGCTAACCAAACGAAATGAGGAATGTATCATCATCATCTATCTATTCTAGATGTGGAGGATTATGGATCTCCACAACTACCTGTCCCTTGTAACTGTAAACAACTTTAAACTCTTTACCTTTCCCTCCTTGTTCTTGCCCCCCCCCATTAGGCACAGTTTTCTTCTACCCTTCCTTTCCACGATACGCCCTGTGACTATTATGCTTTTCAAATCGTCCTTGCTCGCATTGTGTTCCCAGAAAGGAATGGGTAGATAAATAAAATGAGGCAGATAAATTTATAAAATAGAAATTTGAAATTCAAAATGGTTGCTATCTATCCTGAGTATATGTAGTTGCAGATAGGTGGTTACAGGTGAGCAGCTTAGCTTCAAAGCACGTTACTGAGTCAAATGATATTTATAACACCAAACCATTTGATTACTTTCAATAAATAAATTCGCATTTCGTTGCTTTTTGTATCATAGACATAACTTGTCTCACCATATTTTCTTCATAATTTTCTGAGCTTATCAAAGACAGGTTAAAAAGAAGTCACAAGAATCAGCAAGTGCAAATGTATCTTTAAAAATACCAACAGAATAAAATGACAGAAATTAATTTCTTTCATCGTTTCTATTTTCTGATACTTTGAGGAGAACGATTTTTTCTTATTCCGAAATATTTAAGAGAACTGCCAGCAGGACAACAATAATCGATATTAAATGTTCAATTATTTTGTGTGCAGATGCCGTATTGCACAGGCCAGTAAATAAAACGTATAATTATCGCATTATTTTCTACTTGTTTAGCATATTATGCAAATATGGTTGAATTTTGTTACTTTAAAATCACAGTGGAAGATTCTCGCGAGCTTTGCGTAACTCTAAAGTCAGCAAGAACTTGAAAGGCGCACATGAAACACGGTATCAAATCTGTAGATACTTACCAGCTGAGGATTACAAATATCTGTAATATGATAAGCCAAACGTTCAAACACTTGTTGAACGTTTTTGCCAGTCTTTGCACTAGTTTCAAAGAATTCGAAAGCCATTTCTTTTGATGCCAACTGCAAAAGAAAATATTTCACATATTTTACCTTTGAAACAGAACATTTTCTAAAAATGTAGAAGTAGCTGTAATTTTGAAGCAATTTTTTTTCTGTGAGTCTGTCTGATATTTTAATGAATGATCGTTAACGTCTCAAGGTCAACGGAATTGCAATCTTGCCCAGTGGCTGTCATGACGAAATAGTCCAGCGTGTAAGAAATTACACATTTTGAATTAAGACTGCGACACTTTCTGAATCGTTTCTTCATATATCTCGAATGTTATGCACTCATCTATGGCGTTCGCAACAGAATTTTCTCTATCCTGTTTGAAAAACCATCTCTGCTTTCTTTGATATAGAAAAATCTTTTGTTACACTGAAAGTTTTTTTTTGTAGAAAAAATATGGATCCTCTGTGAATAATTGGCAAAATGAAACCAAGTATACGCTGTAATGGTTGAAGTCGGTCAAGTTCAGTCACAATTTTATACCGCATAACTTAAAATTTTAAGTTTATTTGTGGAAAAACACATTTTTTCGTTGTATGTCATTCTATATTTCCAGCCTCATCAAACTTCTATCATGTTTATTTCTGTTCACATCTAAATAAGCAAACGTCTATCCAGGTTTTCCTTTCGAATAAACGAATTGATATTTAGTTTAGTGTTCACATCTAAATAAGCAAACGTTTCTTCCAGGTCTTCCCCTCGAATAAACGAATTGATATTTAGTTTAGTTTTCTGTTCACATCTAAATAAGCAAACGTCTCTTCCAGGTCTTCCTCTCGAATAAACGAATTGATATTTAGTTTAGTTTTTGCTTTCGCTTGTGCTGTTAGGTGTCGCGGGGAGACACAGTCGTCTGTCAGCGGCAAGGCGAGTGGCCTGGAGGAGAGATATCTCGTGGGCTCTGAGAGTGTCTGCCACTGAGTCACTCCAGCCTCATCTTGGTCTGTCTCTCGCTCTCCAGCCAGAGTACCTGAGGGTGTATGCTCGTAGAGCTTGTTGGTTGATAGGCATATGAGTGAGGTGTCCGAACCACTTGATCCTCTGTTGTCCGATGTGTTGTATAATTGGCATTACTCCTACCATGTCTCTTATTGCCTCATTCCTCATCTTGTCTCACCTGGTCTTGTTCACTGCTTTTTTCAGGCATTTCATCTCACAAGTGATCAGTTTCCTTTCAAGGCTTTTTGTTAGGGCCCAAAGCCCAACCCCGTATCCTCGTCGTGGGAGGTGAGAACAGATAATGCTGGCCAACGGGGCACTGGTGAAGTTGTTACTGGCTTAGAAAGCCGACAGTGGATAAAAATTACTCAAGGAAACAAAAGGAGATACAAACGGACTGAATGAATTGATAATCCTCTAAAAATAAATCACGCAATTCGTTACTCCAAACGGTATTCTAGTAAACTGGTAAAGGTTAACACATGCCTCAAATGAGGTTTCTCTTGCTACTTGATGAACATTTGGTGATACGCATTGTGTGAAGCTCTGAAAACTTGATAGTGAAGGCATAATACTGTACAATCTTATTGATAGCATCGCCAATATAGTGAAATATATAGCTATCAATTAATGTAAACTTGATAGTTTCTGAATAAGTAATTGTGAATTTGTGATGCTGAAAAGGTATATACCGAGAGACGAAGCCAGATTATATTAAATTCAAAGAATTTGTTTTCTTCAATGAATAAAACCAAGGAAGGAAGAAAGTAAAACGTTCTTATTGTTCTGATTGGTATAACTGAAAAAGCCATCTGGATAATTTAAAGCCACAAGTGGTGGAAAGAGATGGTAGAAGGACATTCGAGGTCGGTTGAGAATTCTGCTAAACAAGGCAGAAAAAGAGAACATTTTTATCCTATTTATTTATTTTTTCATTATGACTTTACTCTGCCCGGTCCAAAGCAATACAGCGATTCCCGTCGACGATATGATTTGCCAGTCCCGTGATTGAAACTTGGGACAGAGCTGATTCAATGGCCAGCTACGGTGATCGACCATCGAACGGACGAGAGGAGATGAGTTACAAACTCGATTTGGCACAAATTACTTGTTTCCCCATAGGTTACTGGGATCTACAATGCCTTCCTTTAAGAATCTTTGAATTTCTTGCTCGATAAAACTGAGCTATTCAGAGAATATCATTATGATTTTGCATCATTTGGACACCGGCATTAAGTCAGCAAATAATACCGGTAGGAAGAGAACTAAGTCCATCAATCACTAAACATGGCTGTTTTTCATCGTATATTCGGGTTAATATTTTGGGGAGATTTTTGGAAATCCTGACCTAGTCCTACATCTAAGCAACTTCCAGCAAGTATTTCCCAGTGAATCCTGGAATAATTTTCGTTCATTCGAAGATTCTCATGGCAATGCCTATTGTTTTAATGGACAGTGAAGTTGACGCCATTGAAAGAATGCTGTTTAAACAATAAATCCTCAATTAAAAGCGTCTGAACACATCAGGATGGATAAAGCTCGCAGTGTTACCATTATAAACAAGTCCAGCAACTTTTACTCCATTTATTGTAACGTTTACGACAGCCTTTAACAACCTACTCGGAGTAGCAGAAGAAATGTTGCGGCTACAATATTATATGTAGGCGTCGCCAATGCAGTTATTAAAGCGTTAGAACGACACACTCGTAGTAACCTGTTTTCTTACATTTCTTTTACACAACTTTGGGTGCAGAGTAATCATGTAAGGTAATCGTTGTTTTAAGAGAAGCAGACACATTTACAGATCTTACAGAAGTTTCTTCTTCGACCTCAGGATTAGATGCAGCAGCAATTGAAGACTGTGGTTTTTTATTAGGATTGTACACATACGGATTTATTCGCACTTTTTCTATTTCTCTTGGTTGGTTGAACATGGTGGCTATGTCAAGCATTCTATCTTCCAATAATAATTGTCGAGTCAAAAGTGACTGTTGAGGACCGTGTGTGTTAATGTGAGTGTATTAGAAACACGTGTGTAACTCATGGTAGAATATTAAAAGGTCCAACTACAAGAAAATGGTTGGATTAAGTCCAACTGAAGATAAAGAAGACAAACAAAACCGATATATATATATATATATATATATATATATATATATATATATATATATATATATATATATATATATAAACAAATATATGTATTAAACAAAATAATTTTACAATGGACATTTGTGCGTGTGTGTGTGTTAACATTTGTGTTTGTTCTTTGGTGAATGTTCATACGTACGTGTATAATGTTCATGGCGTCTTCCACAAATGGGAAGTGTTGAGTCTTGACTCAATGTTGAATCTCGCCTATTGCATGGAATAATAATGCAACACAAAATGTACTTAGAACAAGAATGTATTATAACAAGAAAGTGTACACCATAAGTAAATATAGTATTTCTGTATATTTCTGGGAAGACGTTCCTGGAGAATGTGTTGACTAGTCGCAGTCGATCAGAGTCTCTAGTTGGATCTCGTGATTCTTTCTTCCTTCTCCCTCGTCTTCCGGTATCAACCATTATTTATATAGTTGGTAGTCACCTATGCAGATTAGGTGGATTCCACCACAACAGGAAGACGCGGATCTTCTAAGAGAGCTTACATTGTAGTCGCAGAAATGAAGAAATGAAAAAGAGGATTTACCTCACCTCCACGCGAGGTGGAATGCGGCACGAGGCTCGAAATATCGAGGCAAGAAGTCACCCAGTATTTATAGTATAGGGAGAGTGATCCCTAGTGACAATTTGGGAATTAAGGAGGAGCTAAGCTAACCCCGACAATAGAGTTTAACATCTTTACACTTAGTGTGGAAGTCGGCTGCCAATGTATATCGCTTAGCCGAATATATTTTCAGATGCAATATTCAGGAGCTAACTCCGACATGACCGTAAACCACGAATAAAGGCATCTTTGATGTATTCCTACCGGTATTGAGTTGCAATTACTGTTTTAAAAATACAGTTCTTGTTTAAAGCATTCACAGCTTGGAAATATTTCTAGTCTCTCCTGTCTGTTGACGGCGGACGATCAAGCAAAATCTCACAACAAAAAAAAAAAAACCTTTTTGTCGGTTTGACTGTAACACGCTAAGTAGGACACAGATATGATATTTTAGTCATATCGATATTTCTAAGAAAGTCTGTCTGGTAATGAATTAAGAAAATTTTGGAAAGTTGTGAATAAGTTTTTTTTTCATTCTTGTATAATGGCTGGCAGTTAAGATAATTTTCTAAGCGTAGCTTACATGTGGCACAAAACCTAAAGTATGGGGCACCCAGTGAGGATCGAACTCATTATTCTGTCCTAATTGATTTAGCGAGACAAGCTCCCTAACATTACACCACGTCGAAGTGTCTGAACAGTTAGGAGTTAAGATCATGATCAAATCTCTGGCTTGAGTAAACATGCCAATGGGACTGGATTCCTGTAGTTTGGTTGTTCTGGACACCGTTTTGGTCATTTAAAGGAAGCCGAAATTTGATGATCAATACATTGAACTGATTATAATGAATTATAAAATAGTAGCCTTATCATTTCGTAAGTTTTTATTGAACATAAAATGTCCGGTTGCAAGATTATTATAAATATGAAACGGATAAGTGGATTTAGACAAAACTGGTCAATATAAAGACAGCTATGAAAGGTTTTAACTAGTCGTCTTCAGCTCCTTACGACTTTAGCAAAATTAATCGACAAAAAAGAAATCATTGAAAGCTAAAACTTATGTTGGCGAAGTTAGATTCAATTTCTGTAACAATACAGTTGGCAAAAGAGTCATACAACGAGGCAATGTAAAAAGGATTACACAACATTATCAATAAAACAGCTTTTGATAAAACCACGTAAACTCTCAAATGTGAAAGACATATGCAAAAAACAGATGAACATAAAAAATATGTAAACCCAACGCGTCATGAAAGTCTTTTACACAAGAACAATGCTGCAAGGAAAAATGAAAATTTGTTAGGAGTGAATTTTTCCTCGCAGCATTTGACTTCTTGACTGGTAAATCAAACGCCAAATAAAAGTAAATCATTTTAAAAACCGATTTGAATTTGAATTTAACAGCATTTTTATTTCGTTAAGACAGTAGTGTCCCCAAACTTTTTTTCCTCTGGGACGCATTTTCGGAATGAAACTTTGCTCGTGCCTCACCAAATTTTGTGATAAAAAGGACATTAAAAAAACAAACAAACAACAACAACAACAAAAAAACCCAGAGAGAGGGTTAAAGGGAGATAACCCTGGATTCAATGTCAGAACATTATCATTGATAACGCTCTCCTCCAATTTGCAGACCCTAGTTACTGTATTCTTAATACTTGATATAATACAAAAATATCACAATGATAAAATCGGCCAATAATTATTTATAATTATTTATACTGGGACTCATGCATGAAATTACAGTTAATCCATAATAATATTTCAAATTTTTAAGTCATATTTATTTTTGGCATATGAATTTTTTAAAACTGTTTCCAAATCTTTGATTGTCGTTTAATCATTCTCCTCATCTGCTATCCTCTTCCGCCGCACCTATGAGGGAACCATTGGGTTAACACATAAAATAACGTTCTTTTCAGAATTCGCTTGCAATGTTCAACTGACCACACTGATAGAAATCCGACGCCTTCAAGAAGCAAGAAATGTTTTAAAACAATGTTAGTTACTCTTGGTAATCAATTCTAATAGAAGATAAATCTTTAGTTGATCTCGAACACGCCATCAAGGATTCGAAAGAGTATGGTGTTAACTACTGCACTTCTAGCTTTTGTAATTCCTTCTTCAGAAGAGACGAAAAACAGCGCCTGTGATAGAAAATTATTTTATTTTTATACAAATCTTGCTATAATTTGCAGCTGACCTTTTATAAATGTGTTTAACTGAAACATAGTGTCCTTGTTGTTGTACTTAGGAATCGCAAATGTGTGCCATTATAAAATTCTGTTGTTTCAAAATAAAGAGAAGCCGGAGATGAAGAAAAGTTCACCTGTTGCCATTTGCCAAATAATGAAAGAAGCAAAATACGTAATAAAGCTAAAAGATTACATTCCAATTCTAATCTCGTCAAATGAATGAAGTACACACGCCAGTTTATTTTGTTTTCTTCTGTGGCAGTCAAGTTCAGCATTTTTTATATCATTTATTGTCATTATTGTCATTTATCGAAATATGAAGGGTCAATCAAATTTTAGAAATTAAATTTGATAATAATCTCTAATCTCTTCTCTGATTAGTCCTAACAATTTGCTTTTTGGTAGATCTTCTTCGAAGAGTAAGTATTTTCGTTTAGTTTTAAAATGATTTTTATAAAATGAGATGGAAAAGAAAGGCCATTAAAAACTTGTTTTCCGAACTATTTGACACATTTTCTGAGCACGTGTAGATGTTTTGCAGGCAGTTAGGAAATTTTAACTGACATTTCAACGGATTCATATTTATTTTTGTTTGCTCCTAAAAATGTTTTTCTATTGCATAAATCGCAAAGTCAGAGAACAATTCTTTAAACATTCTTCTTTAACTTCATATTGACCCGGCATCTCCAATAATCTTTTTCGCTTCATCTTGAGTTCCGCCTTAAGTATTATTCCAGCTTTTTACAGCATATTAGGCTTTTGTTTTTGGTTGGTGTTAGACTCATATAAAGAAATTAATTTGCCCAAGAAATGAGGTCGAAAATCTTTAAAAAAAAATGCAAACTGAATGAAACAAGGTTTATTTATCGAACTCCAGGTTCTATAGAAAATCTATGTCTATCGTTCTTAGCATATTGCTGTCACATAGAGTCCGGTGCCCCTCTTATTTACCTTCAGCGCCTTGATAAAATCGAAAGAAGAATCAGCAATATTATTCGTCCTGATCTGGCGTCTCGGCTTCAGTCACTTTCCCAACGCTGCAAAGTTGCCTCTCTGTGTCTTTTCTATAAATATTTTCATGGTAATTGTTCGGATGAGGTCTTCGCTAGACTTTATGAATTTAAGCGCAGTACTTGACTGGTGAAGAGGTCTCATCAATTTACAGATAAGTTGGCTTGATGTCACCGTAAGTTCTATGCTATCAGTTTCTTTTTATGGAGTAGAAAGTGAAGTCTTAGTGAAATAAAAATGGAAGAATTTTTCAAGAATTTTGAAATTCGCTGGAGTGGGACATTTTGATTTAATAATAATAATAATAATAATGATTGTTCATATGAAATATACAAATGATTTTCTCGTAAAATATATTTGTAAAAAACTGTTGGGTAGCAACGACATTAAAAAAAGATGATCCGTAATATCAGAATTGGACAATGTATTTGTTTCTCTTGTCTGTTTTCGTAGCAAAGTGGTTTCATTAACAATTCTTCTTAGAAGAAAAACAATATCAAATATGGACGTTGTTATTAAAAAATCCTAAATATACTCACTTTTTTACCTTTACTTGTAGACACTTGAATTTGTTCCGTTAAATCCACTTTGTTACCAATTAGTATAATCGGAACAGGTTCTAAACTGTTATGGCTGTGTGAGATTTCCTGTCAAAGAAAAGTGAAATGTCATTTAAAAATACGTCTATTTTTATTTTAATTCAAACTTGTAAACCAATTAACAGTAGAATATTAATTATTTAGTTTTTTAAACAATGAAGACTGTGAACAGTTTTTTTGTTTTATCAGAACCTGCGTAGGTCAACGAATACTCATGATCTTCTTTTAATGTTGATAAGAACATAACATTCTCAGAGGTTACTAATTGGGGTTGGATAAGAAGAAAGACCCCGTCTTCCTGTAGTTTAAAGATGGATACCGTCCATCTTACATCTACGAACAACATAATACAGGACAGAGCGGCAAGAGTTGTGTTTTTGTTACAAAAAAATTAATCAGTATTTGCATCGAATGATTTTCAGAGAAAACCTATCACCATGAGTAGCTTTATTTTAAAAAATTGTTAATGCCATTAATTCATTTCAGGAAATTGGTTGCGCAAATATAAATTGAATCTTTTTACTTTTTGCATTGGTTTATGGGCATAAAAACCAATAACTGCAATGGCCACACTATTTTCTGTCTACGTTCGAGGCACAAGGGGATGGGTCTGTAGTTAATTGCCCTTTATTTCGAATAAACAAATAGATAAATAAATAGATAGAGACGGTAGTTGGCTGCGCGATAGTTTAGGGTTCACGCCTTTTAAAACAAATTTGTGGCCGAAATAGCCAATCGAATAAAAGCCAGAATGAAAAATAATGTAATCTTCTTGGCGCCATTCGCTGTAATTATAAACTGATGAAAGATGAACTGAATGAATAAAAAGAGGAGAAAGGAAATGATGTTGTACCGAAGAAGAAAATAAATAAAGAAGGGAAAATGTAAAAAAAGAAGAGGTTCGTAAGAAGGAAAAGAAAAAAGAACGGTTGCCCGTAGTCCTTACGCAATTGATACTGTTCATCCAGTAGGAAAGATGAGTAAACGTAGACGAATTGGTGACGTCATAAACCAATACAATCCCCTGAAAAGTGATGAGAAAATATTACAATATTAACAGCACATTTTTGCAATGGAAATAATGTACGTGTCTATAAAACTGATTTGGTTGCAATTTATAGAAATCTACAAGTTATTTCATAAAAGAAAAACACTTGATCAATATGGCGTATAGTGTCAAATAGAATCTTCCTCTATACGGCATTGATATCAACAAAAAAAAAATTGCTTTTATTATAATGTTTCCTCTCACTTAAATGCCATGTCTCTCTACGATGTAGGCGATCATGACTCTCCACAATTTCCTTTTCTCGAATGTCTATAAACTGTGCATTTTCTTCTACGGTTCTGAATTCAGAATTGCTCTCCTCAGCTGGTTGTCAACTAAAACTAGAGCATAATCTGCCCTGCTATTTAACCCATAGCTGGAGAGGTGCAATTATCTTTACATATATATATATATATATATATATATATATATATATATATATATAGTATTGCCAATGATGACCTGTTTAACTGTGTAATTTGCATTTTTCAATGAAGTTCGTGATAATGGCTTCTTAAAATCTTTATAATAATATTTATAATTAAAAAAGGAAAAAGAGATAATTAAATAATTGAAAAATCATACTACTTACTTGAGCCCCCCGATACTGCATCTTTGTGATTGATCGAAATCTTTCTTGTCCAGCAGTATCCCTGAAAGTAAACAAAAAAATACCAAATTTCAAAAAGTTCAGCTTCGTTGAATGCCGACATTCACGGACATCAAATCAAAACGCTGTGGTTCGGCAGAATAATAAAAGAGTGACTGAAACTGAGATGCCAGGTCAGGTCCAATAATACTGCTGATGCTTCTTTGGGTTTTATCAAGAATCTTTAAATATATAGTAGGTGTACCGCAACCTATATGACAGCATTATTCTAATCATGAATGGTAGACTTATAGATATGCAGGATAGATTCTGGAGAGAAACATTGTCTCGCACGACACAGTGAACCAACTTTTTTAGCCGCTGATCTAGCAATGGATTCAATATAGTCTTTCCACTTCATGTCAGCAGAGAAAGTTAGCCTGAGAACGATAATTTCAAATTCTAATCTTGGTTGATCTGGAGTATTTTTGGCTAACTTCCAACTTAGAACTTAATCTCTTTTGAGTGATATGCAGATAACACCGTTCATCTTTAAACTGTATCCCCACAAAAACATGTGAACCTGATGGTAACCCTGAAATAGTTCTTAAAATGTGCCCCTGAAGTTGCTCATATTCTCTCGAAACTCTACGATAAATGTATTGCTGTTTCTTGTTTTCATGCTTGTTGAAAATCGTCTTCTGTAGTTCATCTTTAAGAACTCAGACGAACCGTTTTATCTTTCTAACTATTGGTCTATTAGCCTTCTACCTAATCTTTGATTAACTCTTGATTGGTTAAGCATCTCAAATTGCAGGGGCTTCTTTCAGATAAACAATATGGATTTCCCTTCTTTTTTAGTTCAACTGCTAATCTGTTAATGATTATTTTTGAAATAGTCTATCAAGCTTTAGACAAGAATGACGAAACTCGGGTTGTTGCTTTGGATATCTCGAAGGCATTTGACACGATTTGGCATCCTGGTCTTCTACACAAGTTGAAAGGTTATGGTATTTCTGGACAAATTTTAAAACTGATTCAGTCTTATCAAATCGTGAAATGAAAGTTGTCTTGAATGGCCACTCTTCTAGATCTTTTTTTCAATAATGCAGATGTTCTCCAGGATTCTATCCTTGGACCTACATTGTTCCTAATTTTCATAAATGACATTCCTAATGTTATCAATTGTCAGCTCAGTTTCTAAGCTGATGGCACAACTATTTACCCGTGTCTTAACAGTAAGTCCGATCGGTTTGATAGCGTCAGATTGACAGCTGATCTAAAAATAGTGACCTGTTGTTATATCTGTTGTTAAATGAGGCAAAGTGTGACTTGTCAGTTTTAATGCATCTAAAATGAAAATTATCTGAAAGAACTTTTTTTTTACCTTCAATCAACATGGTTAATGCTAACTTCAGTAGAATGACGCATTTCACCTTCTTGGACTAACGTTTTCTGCTGACACTATGTGGAAAGATTATATTGAATCAATTGCTAAGTCAGGAAAATTGGCTCACTATATCGTGCCAGAATCCATTTTACATATTTATAAGTCTACCATTCATCCATGTTTTGAATATTGTTGACACAGCTGATCTGGTGTTCTTGCTATATAATTAGAGATTCTTGATAAAATCTAAAGAAGAATTTGCAATGTTATTGGTCCTGACCTGGCATATCGACTTCAGTCAGTTTCCCACAGCTGCAATGTAGCTTCCCTGTGCTTTTTCTATAAATACTTTCATGGTAATTGTTTGGATGAACTTTCCGTTATGGTACGTAAATTTCATGAATTTAAGCGCAGTGCCAAATTGGCGGCAAGGTTTCATAATTTTAAAGTTACATTGGCGAGATGTAACCGTAAGTTCTATGCTAACAGTTTCTACTCATCGCACTTCTTGCTTGTGGAACTCTCTTCCGTCTTCTAGCTTCCCAGTTAACTTTGATCTTCAAAAAATTAAATGCAATGCCAATCGTTATATTCTTGTTCTTTTATTGTCCTCTCTTCTGAATAGACGAATTTTCTCATTTTCTCTAAACCTCAGTTCCCTCCCTTGCGTCATAATGGCTTTATCGCCGTCACTTGGGCGAAATGATGAAAAATATCACGCTTACTAATTTATTATACATTCTTGATTGTAAATTTATATTTCTTTTGGATATTACCATTTTGTAAAAAATACCCATCACAATTAAAGCAAAGGTACCGCGAATTGAAAAAGTTAAAATGAAAAAAATTCATATATATATATATATATATATATATATATATATATATATATATTAGCGTATACGTGTGTTTGAAATAGAGATCCTGTTTTTTATTTTAAATAAAATCACACGCGAGAAAACCCAACAAAGAATATATTTCTCCAGTAGAACTCGAACCATGTCTACAGCACGCACCAAATACTTAGCTGTTCACAAAACAAAAAAAAAACAAAAAATGACAAAGACATACAAAAATTAGAAGGTGATAAACGGAAAAAACCACTAATGGAACGCTAAACAATATTTTCGTTTTTTATTTTTAACAATGTCCGCGTAAAATAAAAATCTGTGGGGCTTTTTATATGTTTGAAGGTTTATATGTTTGTACGTATGTACCACTGGAAGGATTGTGTTAGGTACCTCCTCCCACAAAAAAAATCAGTTTATTAAGTACATTTTTTATTATTATTTTCGGCATTAACTACATTGAACAATATATTGTTTTATATCTTCTGCCATTTTAAAACAATTTTAAAATTCTGTCCAACACAAAACCTTCTCAACAAAAGATTAGGTGAGGTGCTTTCTTGCAGTTTGCCATGTAATTAATTTTTTTCCATTAATAAACCCGAATAAATGGCAATCTGAAGGTACAAAGGTGAAAGATTAAAAACTTCCCAGCCAAATTGTAACAATTTTCGGTTGATCATGAGACGTACGGTTTAGGGTTTTTATCCTGATGAAATATTATGGCCTTTTTTCTGATATATGATTCTGAATACGTTTCGTAGATTGCTACTTGTAATTGGCCTATTTGGGAGTGGAGAGGACTGTGGGTTTGCGCGTTGTTAAATTAGGAACACGTGCTGTTTATTCCTGCTAGAAGAAGGTCCAACTACAAGAACATGGCGGACTCGAGTTGAGTCCAACCGAAGAGGTAGAGAAAACAAACAAGATCGATATATATATATATATATATATATATATATATATATATATATATATATATATATATATATACGACAAAATTTACAACGGACATAGACATTAACATTTGTGTCTGTGAACGTAAAGAGTTTGTATTTTGGTGAATGTTCGTACGTACGTGTATGTGTGTTTCATGGCGTTTTCCCACAAGTAGGCGAAAACGCAGACCTCTGCGAGAGATCACATTTTTAAATGTGTCCGCTGAAATGCAAAAGTAAAAAGAGAATGAGGCAAGAAGTTGCCCAGTATTTATAGTGTAGGAAGAGCGACCTCTAGTGAATAATTAGGGAATTAAGGAGGACCTAACTCCGACAGGAGTAGTACTTGTTCGAATCAATCATTTGATTGATTCGGACAAGTATATATGGGTTAGGGTTAAAAGTGGCCCGTTTTAATGAACCCACGATCTAAAACATCCACTTTTCGTATTCGTTACAATTTCCTTTATTATGTCATGTGAACGGTACACAGAAATACGGTTCAGTCGGCTTTGTTTGTTCAACTTATTTGAAAATCACCGATCAAGGCAACTAACATAGAATGATTCAAATGATTTTCAACACTTGACAAGAATGTTTTGGACATAATATCTTAATTTTAATTTAATTGATATCAATTTCTACTTGCCGATTTTTCGTAAAATTCCTTAAAATATTGAATTATTTCAAAGAAAAACGAGAAACTATTTTGGCTGAAAAGCAAATTCAATGAAACATCTTCCGGTAAGTTTTGGATTTATATCATTTTGCATGTGCACACAAAAATAAACAGTGAATGTCACATTAGATCGGATACTGAACGAAAACTAAAACCCCAAAATGAAACTAATTCCTTACCAAACGCTAAGCTGAATCTTTGCCCCGTCAACATTGAACGTTTTCTTCACAAAATCCACACCTGCACAAAAGAGAAGAACTGAATTTATCACTTTTGAATTATGAAATAAAGCCATTTGATATCTTTTAATGGAAAAGAAAAGAGAGGGATTTATAATTAAGAATAAACAAAACTGTTTTTTTTCTTTCACTCAGCAACAAACGACATATGAAACGAAAGAGGACTACAGATTTCTATTTTTTGTTTTTTTTACAAGGACAATTTTTCTTCGGGCTGACATCAGTCCACAAGACACAAAGAAATATATAGAATTAATTCCTACTATTTACATTATTCGGACTATTGTCCTCATCTTTGTCGCCATATTTATTACAACGTTTCGGTCGTTGTACTCTCCGGCCTTCTTCAGGTGGTTGGAATGTCGAACTGAACCCTTTATTTCGCTCATTGGAGTAGACTGTTCTAGTTCCACGTGCCATGTCTAATGGATGTCATTTATCAGTTATCTCCTGCTTAATTCCCTCTTCAAGTTCTCCACCGCCTTAACCAGGTATTGAACTCACACTCTTTGGGTCCTGTCACTGGATCTAATTAACGCCTTTATCCTGTGCCATGTGTCCTGAAGGACACATGGCACAGTGGATAAAGGCATTCAAGGACCGAAACGTTGTAATAAATATGGCGACAAAGATGAGGACAATAGTCCGAATAATGTAAATAGTGTACATAATACCTCATCTCAGAAATATATACATATACTGAATTAATTCCTATTATATATATGTGTGTGTTTGTGCTTGTGTGTGTGCGTGTGAGTGTGTGTGTGCCCGAGTACGCGCATACACACACGCAGAAGAATGTTCATCTATGCTTTTATTGTTCCTGTAATGTTAATCTAAAACACTATTAATTGCCTTGCAAAACTTACAAGTTGTCCAACGTCCTTGATACACGTGAACATCAAGATGAATAGAAAAATTATACTTAAACATATTCCTCTTCCGGTCTTTCTAGATTCTCTTTCTCTTTGTGGCCGTTGGACGATCGATTATAATTTTCCTTCTTCTCATTTGATTGTAATAAATGTATTTAGAGAGATCTTTTTGTAGTTATTTCTTCTTCTCTTTCTAGATT
Organism: Acanthosepion esculentum; assembly: GCA_964036315.1. Taxonomy (NCBI): domain Eukaryota; kingdom Metazoa; phylum Mollusca; class Cephalopoda; order Sepiida; family Sepiidae; genus Acanthosepion; species Acanthosepion esculentum. The sequence continues at coordinate 77,601,448 of OZ038497.1, read as the reverse complement.
TGGTGTTAATAGTAACATCACAATTAGGACTGTAGACGAATGGAAAGAAATGATGAAGAAATGAAGTCACTTACCAACTGTAGGCAGCATACTCGTCTGAAATTCACGCCCAACCAGACAATTGATGAGAGCCGTCTTTCCCACAGATGTCTCTCCCAGCACCAATACTTTGTAAGTAGCATCAATAGTGTTTGCCCGCGGTTCAGAAGAATGCATTGTCTTTTCTATGGGACTCATTACTGGTCTCTTTTATATTAATTGCAATATCTGTGACCAATTACCAACTGCAAATGGAAAACAAAAGGTTATTTTTTTGCATCTCCAACAGTATCTAACAACGACAATTTCTAACAACGTGTTAGCATAAGATACATTTGTTTAATAACCTTATAGACTCTTAAACAGGTTTAAGATATTCTTAAAGACTTCTAGTTTAGTTCAAAATCAATTAATATTTCTATTATTACTGCCCACTATTTTCTTGTACAGTGTAGTGGACTGCGGGGGTGAAGATGAAAAGAAAACACGTGCGTTTATTTTTCCTGCTAGAAGAAGGTCCAGCTACAAGAAAATGGCGGACTTGAATTAAGTCCAACTGAAGATAAAGATGACAAACAAGACCGATATACATATAAACAAATATATGTATTAAACAAAAAACAATTTTACAATGGACATTTGTGCGTGTATAACATTGGTGTTTGTTCTTTCGTGAATGTTCGTTTATGTGTGTATAATGTTCATGGCGTCTTCCCACAAGTGAGAAACGCTATCTCCTAAGAGAGCTTACATTGTAGTCGCAGAATTGAAGAAATGAAAAAAGAGGATTTACCTCACCCCCACGCGAGGTGGGATGCGGCACGAGGCCTGAAGGAAAGAAAGATCGAGGCAAGAAGTCGCCCAGTATTTATAGTATAGGGAGAGTGATCCCTAGTGACAATTTGGGAATTAAGGAGGAGCTAAGCTAACTCCGACAATAGAGTTTAACATCTTTACACTTAGTGTCGAAGTCGGCTGCCAATGTATATCGCTTAGCCGAATATATTTTCAGATGCAATATTCAGATTTTATCCCTATATTATTTCGCTATTCTTGTTTGTTGTTGAATTCTTTTTCCTGGTTCCGTGAATCTCATCTAACGCTAAAATATTGATAAAATTCGTTCAAATTAGAAGCAGGATTGGATTTAGTCTATACCGGACAGCATAAAATGACAATAATAATACGTTTTAATATAATTACTTTGTCAAAATGATATCTGTCGATAAATTGAATATTTGAATTGTATTCAGCAAAATTTAATTTTTAAAGTCATGTGGCACAATGGTACTCGGCCATGATTAGAGCAAATACAAACTCAAGTAGGCCCTAAATGATTTTTAACTGAGCCGAGTTTTATGACTGCGTAAACAGTAACTTTAGAAATAAGATCTTCAAAGCGAACATCTCCTATATACAAGTAAGCCGAAGGGAAATAAAATAAATAGATAAATAAATAAAAAAAAACTCTTGGGATCAAGTGCCACTTAGCCGGAAGTTACAAAGTTCCGGTCGCAGGTTTATATAATCGGTAATAGAATGAGTAATTTCGAACCATTCTTTTGCAAGTTGCGAGTTGCACGTCGTGATGTAGAGATGGTCAGAGGAGTGGTATGAGAGTTGGATTTCTCACTAGTCGTTGTGAGAAAGGGTAGAATTAGCAGTTCTTCCAAGTGTCACCTACCTACCATTCAGACTATGCCAAGGGAATACCAGAATAAAATAAGCAAATATACTGATGGCAGAATTTGCGTGTTAATTTCTCGCTGTGACGATATTGTCACTTTCCATTTCCTTAAGGGTCTTTTCCAGTTTTTGTTCACACCGATGCGAACGGGAACTAAAACACAACGTGGGGCGATTTGTCAAATTTGTGAAAGAGAGAAAGCTGGTGTATGTTTATAGTTTGGTGCTAATTAATTTTAATTTTACCTTCAAAATCTTTATCACCTGCAATAACCAACTGATATAAAGATCTATTTAGAACCGTAACTGAAATGTGAAAATACGTAGATAACCAATACTTGATTAAAAGACAAACAAGAGTACCTTCAGTGTCAATATTCTAATAATCCAGAACTTTCTTTTTTTTAAAATCATATACTTATTACTCATAAAAATATTTTCCGTTTTGGTTTGAAAATTTCCAAACAGACTATCTTATTTTACTTGCACTCTGGGGGTTTTGATATCTGAGTCTGTCGGCTAAAGAAGTAACGCATTTACTGAATATGATACAATATATAGTCCAGTCTGCGTGACATGAAAATGATTCTATATATTAAAATTCAAATAATTCAATTATTTGAATTAGCGTTGGGCGGGTCAAGTCCCTTTACACTGTTACACTACGCCGCGCAATTTCCATATACTATAAAACTATATTCGTCGAATTGTTGTAATTAAAGCAGTTTGATAGGTTTAGACATTTTGTCCTTTCTTTATTTCATACACAGCAAGATATTGTAATTTAATATATTAATTAAATTTTCAAACGATTAAAAACGTTATCGTCACTTACTTCCCTTTATCTTATGCTTACTTCCTTTTATTCACACGCTTTGAACTAAATGCTAAGTTCGTTACCATTTTGAGAGCAAAAATGGTTTTATTTTAAAATTTAAACAATTTTTTAGTAAACAGTTATAAAAGCCATCAAAAAACAATAGCTTATTGGAAATGACTAGATTAAAAATGGATAACAAAACAAAGTTATATTTTAAAATTTTAATTTTAAAGCTTATTTTCAGTAAGAAAGGAAAGATACAAATCACATGCTGGTCGATGTAAATGATAAAACCGTACTTATTTGATATAATTTTCTGTAATATTTGTACACGCACACACATGCGCAGACAACCAATTTTATATATTTAATTTATTTTCAGGGGTTCGAACGGAAACAAATTGGCGTGTTGTATATTAGAAGAATAAGTTAGGTTAGGATAGATGTCAGTATCACGTGATTTTCTTTTCTTAGCAAAGAAATCGTCGGCACCATTTTCCCTTGTCTCAGTTGGAATCGTTTGGATATTCATTTGATCATTACTTCACTGTTTCCAGTTTGACTGCAACCATTCTTCAGTGCTAGTAGTTTAATTTGTTTGTTGAGCAATGAAAAATCAGGAAAAGATTTTGTCCCTGACCAGAAATGAATGCAAGAAAGTTAAAGACAGAATAGGCCTAGTATAAATGGTGCTGAAGTGATAGTTTTCAAACAAGTAACTGCAAAATCATTTCTTATTGCAACATTTTATAATTTTATAAAGAGTACGGAACTGTTAAGAAATATCAGTTTTCCTATATGCCAGTTAATGCTGGACAATCTCCGTTGAGATGAAGAAGAGATTTGAATCGACAGAAATGTGCTTCTACAGGAGGATGCTGAGAATACGGAACATGTGAATAACGAAGCTTTAGAGAAAATGCAAACAAAAAGGACACTTATAAGTAACATCATGAAGAGACAGTTTAAATTTATAGGGCCCATAATGAGGAAAGACGGCTTGGAAAATTTGATACTCACAGGACTGAATGAAGCCAAGAAGAAAACAACGCATAACCTCACCAGCTTGAATAAGTGAATGGCGGAACAAGGTTTAGGAGAGATAACCAAAAGACAATTTTTTAAAGAGCTACAAAGGACTGGAAATTGTGGAGAGCTATGATCGCCAACGTCCTAAAGAGACACAGCACATAAAAAACAGATTTGTAGAGAATTCAAAGTGCAATTAAATAGAATTCAAGACATTTTTCAAACTTTTAAATGTGACTGACTTGTTAACCTTTTTTTGCAAAGTATTTTTCTTAATCAAGTTTAAACATAGTTGAGGTTTCACCCACTGAAGACAAAATCTTGGATACATTTTTCACGTTTTTGTGCCTTAAATACATTTCTATACTAGTAAAATCTGCGATGTCTAATATTTTACTATATTTTAGCCTCATTCGGCGCGTAGTTCATTTTCTTTGTAGGTTTATGAAATAGTAATAATTCCCCTTACATAAAAAACTAGTTGCTTGATATTGAAAATTGCAAAAATCAATCATTTCCTTTGACTGACATCTTCAGAATTTGATTGAATGTAAAGCAAATCGTGTACAAATGATTATAATGATGATCATTAGCTGATGTACAGCTTGACTCTGATTGGTCAGTTTATTATAGAGATGAGAGTAATCAATCTGATGTCTGTGCGTCAGACTACGCAAAACCGACCAAATTATTACAAAATAATCATAAGAAACTTTTGGAAATTGAAAAGAGTATATCGGCCACCGACAGAATAAGAAGTTCGAAAAAGGCACCATTGAAATGAACCGACTATCATACCAGAATCTAGAAAAGCGACTATCTTACCTAAATCAAATAAACCAACTCTCATATAAAAACTCAAAGGAATGAATATCTTGAATGCACAATGGAAAAATCCCTTAAAATAGAAATTGTCTATATTTTTGGGATGAGGGGTTTTCACTATGGATATCGTTAATCGGACTGACTTCCTCATCTTGGTTGCTTTCCTCACAACGTTTCGGCCGTCTGATCCTCCGGCCTTCTTCAGGTGCATCTCGAACTCGGGAACCGTCGGTCTGGAATTTCGAACCCAACCCTTTATTGTTACGGGGGTACCATGTTCTCGTTCCATTAAGGCCATCGCTGCTGCTACTACTGCTTGACGCCATCGTTGCTGCTGCTGTGCTTCTATTATCGTTGTCACCGCTCTTGTTTGTCGCTGCCACTGCCTTTGCGAGGAGGTTGTTATGTCCTAGCATGTGAGCTGTTTCTTTGAGTTTTCTCACTTTCCTGAGCAGACCAAGTATAGAACTGAACACGATTTGGGCACCCCTAATCGTAAGAGAGAACCTAGAATAACAACTTAGGTTTAAATATACCAAAAATTCATACACGATCGTCCCAGTGACACATGGCCGAGGCGACTAGGACGTTGAAACAGTGAAAGTTCTCCCGATGTTCTGAGTTCAATCCCGAGCAAAGGCAGTGGCAGCGACAAACAAGAGCGGTGACAACGATAATAGAAGCACAGCAGCAGCAACGATGGCGTCAAGCAGTAGTAGCAGCAGCGATGGCCTTAATGGAACGAGAACATGGTACCCCCGTAACAATAAAGGGTTGGGTTCGAAATTCCAGACCGACGGTTCCCGAGTTCGAGATGCACCTGAAGAAGGCCGGAGGATCAGACGGCCGAAACGTTGTGAGGAAAGCAACCAAGATGAGGAAGTCAGTCCGATTAACGAAATCCATAGTAAAATAGAAATTGTTGCCAAGCCCAAGAATAATGGTGTTTCATGTTTGTCGTTTAAGCAACATTTTAATTGGCCAGCAACAAACGAATAAAAGTCTTCTTCAAACCTTGAGCCTCTAATGCTACGGCGATGCGAAGATCAGAAACCTCATCTTGTATAATGTTTAATTCTTCCTGATTGTTTTACTAATGGGACTTTATACCAAACTGACTGAAATTTAGGAGTTACTATCTAGGAACCGTCTTTAAATGTAGCAGGTCGACAAGCTTCAGCTTGGAGTAGAGATTAACAACAAATTCTGACGGATCATTACAGCTGTAGTCAACTAGATTCTCACTAGGTGCCCCGCATTATTGTCATTGTGCCAAATACCTATTTTGGTCGCTTGCCGTGGCGTATGTTCAGTATGCTTGTCCCGAAGACCGTGTAGTGAGTTTGGTCTTCGGGTGCACCTTACTAAGTTTACTAAATAACTATACAGTCATTGTTGCTATTACTCGGATAAAATCTCTGAAATAGTTCTCGCTCAATTCCGATTAGAAACGATTTTGTTCCAAGTTTATATTGACTTTAATTCAGATAGAAATAATATTATTGCCTAATGGCGTAATGGACACATACAAATATTTTGCGCCTTCAATACAAAAGGTTGCGATAATGAGCCTGAAATAAATAAAGTCGTCAGTTAATATTTAAATTATCTGACATTATTTAAATTATCTTACATTACTGCAGTTCATATATCTTTGCAAAGAGAAAAGTATAAATTACGTTTAAATTAAATAACAAAGATTATATGAAAAGTTCTCGACCCGACACCCACCACACTATACAAATGACTAAATGGTCAAAGATTTTTATTTTGACATTCCTTCTTGGTTGAACCGAGTACTTTTCACCCCCTCCTATCGTAATCGTCTCTAATATATTTAGTGGAAGAATCAGTTGACCAAATATGTCGTTTAAATAAAAGACTGGTATTTCGAATATATATATATATATATATATATATATATATATATATATATATATATATATATATATATATATATATATGTTTCATGCTTGAACACAGTCTTCAGGCTATATGGGTTGGTTAGTAGTTGGACTATTTATATATGTTAGTCATTATTGCCAGTTATTTCAGGATAAAAATGATCTTGTCAGCCTGTCAATGACGAGGATAAAGTAATTGTTTGTCTTCAAATTATATTTTCATTATTACTCAGAAATATTTTTTCTTTTCCTACTTTGTCAGTCAGATCAGTGATTCTCAAATGGGAGCTACTTGGCTCCCAGGGGAAGAATTATAGCCATATTTATAAGACATAATTCACGTCACAAGTTTTCCTTCTAGATTGGTTGCCACTTCAAGACAAGAGAGCCCCAGTCAGTTCTACTGTTTAATCCATAGATGTGGAGGCAAAAAAGATGGATTCGTACCTTTCCCAAGGAAATTTGTGTGAGATTGAACGAAACGAAATCGGACGGGATTCGAACCCGGATCGATGATTTCTCTTTCCGAGCCGCTAACCGTTACATTGCCGGCACATTCAAGGCATAAGTATCATAGTGAATAAAAATGCTAGTGACATTTCAAAATGGGGGATGAATTTAGTAAACCCAAAATTCTACGGGGCGGAGGGAATGTGACTTGGGGACTGAGAATGACAATTAGAAAAATGTGGATCTATGCGCATGCGTGAATATATCTCGAAATTTTAAAAGATTTTATAAGGGAATTGGGAAGCACACTATGAGGAACTACAAACGCAGATCCTTATTTGTGAAAGGAATTTACTGAAACGATACATTGGAAGAATTCGTTTCTTTTCAGAAGGATCAAGCAAACAGACAGACAGCTAACATATGAGATTTAGATATTAATAAGAATCTGTATAAAATCATTTACATAACGACTCATGTTAAAGTAAATCTAAGTCAACAGAAATTAATCCTAAATCCGATAGGATTTAATTTCAGAATCTCCCGAATTAACTGTTCTAATTGTTCATTGGCGATAATGAATATCTTAACGCTTCTATATATTGTTCAGTAAAGCTTTATTGATCGCCTCTACATTTTTCGCCCTGGGCACGACGATAAACTTACACCCGGCAGCAAGCCGTCTGATCGGGAAAGTTTGAGGAGTGTGGAACCACCTCTTAATTGCTGTTGTTCCCAGTTCCACCCTGACCCGGGGTAATGGCCTCTGTTATGGTTCCAGTTATGGGCAAAACAGTCCCCCCCACACTCGTGTCAAAACACTATGAAAGTATATACATGTTTATAGTAAACCAGCAATCTATTTTCATAGTTAGAAAATTCACCGGCAGTACATTTTTGTAAAAGAAATTACTAATGCACCCAAGAAAATTAAATTTCGGTATTAAATGACCCATGAGGCGTCGATGTGCCTTTAAACAAACAAACCTTTACATTTTAGTAGCCACAAGGCAAGCAATAAGTGAGCAGTACTAAAAAGGGAAAGGCGAGATATCCCAACATATGGAAGAGCGAAATGAGAACAATCTAGTTTAGTAGATTAAATTTCAGTTCGAGATTCTCTGGAGGCTACACGCATCAACAAACACTTGAAGAAGGCCGGAGAAAACAACTGCCGTAACGTCGTGATAATAATCATAAAGATAAGGACATTATTCTGACTTTAAATAACGTAAATAATGATAACTCCTCTTCGCAGAAGTTTAGTCAGAAATACGTATGAACTTGAAAGAACTTGCAAGAAACACAGCACGTCTATCAGCAAAACAAATTCACTTCCTTTCTGAAGAAATAATAAAAAATGTTAATGAAACTAAGTTCATTTAGTGCAAAACCAGTTCATAGGTCGATGACTTTTTACTTCAGCAAACCATTAAGAAAATAATATATTCTTAAGTGATACAGAATCAGAATGCTTTCTTATTGACATGTCCTGCAGATTGTAATGTATCTCTGAAGATCTTCAAAAAAAACTATCAAAATACAAGAATCTTGAAGTGGAAATCTACAAAATGGGACACATAAGGGCATCAATAATTCCAGTTGTAGTTGGAGCCCTCGGATTAAATGGAAAAGATTCCAATAGACTCATTGAAGGGATTCCTGGTTGGCCATGCTTTAAAGAAATACAGTGTAACCCGGATATAAGAGAAACCCGGATATAAGAGAGATTTTATATGGTTCCAAATTAGAGCCTGTGTTAATAAAACAAAATAGACCAAACCCGGATATAAGAGAAACCCGGATATAAGATACTTCTTTTCCGGTCCCGACAACTCTCTTATATCCGGGTTACACTGTACAAAAAATTCACGCATTACGAAGAGGTTTATCTTTGCAAAATGTGTGTGATCTTTTTTTTTTTTCTTACAAAAATGATCAGTGGAAAATTTCATGAATCCATTTCTGACCTTATGTCTCTGGTTGAGACCCGGAAGGATATGTGGATACAACAGAAATCGAAGGGAATACTACTACTACTACTACTACTACTACTACTACTACTACTACTAATAATAATAATAATCCATTCAGAAAATCGGAATAAAGCTTAGTAGCACATCGCTTCAGAAGACTTCGTTGTTTGGTCCTGCAAATATTCTGTGAAATATTCTGTCAGAGGTCGTATGACTTAGTGGAGAATATTCACCCTCTCTAGTTGGAAACGAAAAACCGTGAGAAAGAAAGAAAAAGTAAAATAAACTGATATAAATAATCAACGATATTATATGTTCCATGTTTAGTGTTCTTTTTTTTTCTTTTCAGATAATTGTTAGAAACGATCGAGTGAATAAAGTTTGAATGAGAATCCAACGGAACAATAAATAAAAAAGACAATTTATGTATGTTTTGAATCGTCGTCAACAGAAAATAAAATCCGATTCAATAGTTTTCCAAGTTGTCTTATATATATATTTATTTACCAAAGCATTTCGCGTACGGCGTATATGTTACAAATTGCTGTTTCAGTGTTCCCCCTGATCCAGGATTTCAGTTAATAATTCTAAATGGACAAATTATTTGTTCTAAAACAATAAGAATAAAAAAGAAGTACTCAGTGAACTTTAAATTTCATGCATTCATGAAATCAAATACCTTTTTATAATTATTGCACTCATTAAAATGGTCGGTCGTCTATGTGTAGGTTTTCATAGAATATATTCGACACATACTGATTTATAAAGTTTAATTATTTCGTTTTTCTCTCTCTCAGTATATCCATAGATAATTAATTAATCTGTTATATAAATAAAACAAACAAATTAATTTGTCAGTCTAAATGAATAAAACAAACAAATTAATTTGTCAGTCTAAATGAATAAAAAGGCATTTCCGTCAGAGATATGAATTTTTTCCCCAGCAATATACAGCAATATACAGTTGAAAGTTCAGGAGTCATGCTGAAGTTATTTCAGCATTAAAAAGACTTAGTGCCTGTCAAAAAAATTGTCATAATATAATTTTCTTCTTCACCCATCTACTTCCAAGATGTCTTCTATTGTGGTTCCAAATATTTAGCACCCTCTCCCACTACACTCTCTTTGGAAGGCAGGAAAAGACTCAAACTTGTATTATTTCAAAAGATGACATAAAGCAAGATTAATATTTACATTGTCTTTTTTTAAATCAATTAAAAACATTTCTATAATATACACGTGATCATAAGTAGCACACACGGACCTTTGTGCACACAAACATGCGCGCGCGCGCACACACACACACACACACACACATATATATATATATATATATATATATATATATATATATATATATCCGATGCGATGAGAACGAAAGTAATATATAAATTCCAACGTTCGCAGCGTTAATTAAAAAAAGAGCTCGGTACAGGTAGTAGAGCGATAATTATTTATTTATTATTATTTTATCATATAGGCAAAACCATTTTACTCACTACAAAGATGCAACTTGGTTTCAGTGCATTTTAACTGCACATCTACGGGTGAGGGTCGAAAATGGTTATGAACGATCCTGTTTGAAGGCAAGCCCGGATGTAAAACGTCACTTCCTATTTTCCATTTTTTGAGAAGAAAAATGTACATACAAAATATACATAAAGTATCTGAGTGAAATAATAGTGGTTGTTGATAGCAGTTTGGTGGTGGGTGGACAGGGTGGTTAATGTTGATTGGTGTGTGGACATTTTTTCGTTGATAAACATCGGTCAAAGTTTAGGCACGTCAACTCACAAGCGTCCTAAGTTTGAGAGGTAGGGGAGGGAAGATAGCGATAGGGGATAATATTACATTTGAGTAGGTAAAACATTTTTCGAGTTATCTTTAGTAATAATTGTGAGTGTTATTTTTTGGATTTTCTATAAGATTTCTAAAGTTGGATTGCATTTCTTTATGTTTGGGTTATCACTATTTATTTTGTAATCAAAAGAACGTTTTTTGTGGATATATAATTATAAAAGGTTCATAGTTATGGAATTGGGAATTTAGCAAGATTGTATAACACTACAATTGATTTAACACAATCCTTATTATGTCTACAGAAAACGGTAGTCTCGTATCTTTGGTTTAATAATTGGGTATTATTCAAGAGCTCAATGATACATATTTTCTCCTGTAAACATAGGAAGCAAGGTTCGCTCAGTGAATTGCAGGTTCTGGCTTGTCTTAGGATTTTCCATTTAATTTTAGGTGTTTTTCCTTCTTCCTTGAGTTTCCAAAAATATTTCGAAAGTGATGTCAACCAGTGGGTCGGCACCGCAGAAGTGATTGACTGGTTTAAAAACCTCAATAACAAAAACAGCAATACCTTCATCCAATTCGACATCGTGGACTTCTATCCATCGATATCTAAAGACCTTTTTGAAACAGCCTTGGAGTTTGCCGAGTTTTACTCCGATATTTCTAAGAGTGAAATTGATATCATCCTAAATTGCAGGAAATCAATTATGATACACAACAAAGAACAATGGATAAAAAAATCTGGTGAAAATTTTGATGTATCCATGGGATCGCTGGATTCTGCTGAATCATCGGACTTGGTAGGACTGTTTATTCTATACAACCTCACAGTTCACAATGAAATTAGCCTTAATAATATAGGGATTTATAGAGACGATGGTTTGATGGTAGTGAATAATTCTACCGGTACAAGTTGAAGAAATGGATACATAGAGTGTTTAAATCTTTACACCTCAAGGCGAAAATTAATTCTAATATAAAACAAGTAGACTTCTTAGATGTAACCTTAAACTTACACTTAAATAATTTCCAACCCTTCTTAAAGAATAATGCTAACCCCATTTATATAAACCCTAATTCCAATCACCCAACGCCAGTTATTAAACATATTCCATCATCTGTTGAACGCCGTATAAACAAGCACTCTTCTAGCAAGGAAATATTCGATAAACACAAAATTAACTATAACAAAATCCTTACCGACAGTGCCTTCTATATCAAAATCAACCAACCAACACTCCACAAAATTTATTACGAATATAGTAACAACATATTAAAATGCATATAACATTTAATACCATTTTACATTTCTACCAATTTCTAGTCAGCTCCCTTATAGTGAAACGCTTGTTTTGCAAAAAATTCCAGAACTACAATTAAAATTAAATTACAGACCGCGTTCGTGCGTGTTTAAAAATCACCGTCACAACGGAATGCAGATTTTATGGCAGTTACAATAATTTTGTCTTTGTAATTTAGCCCTGAAGATGACTCTAGAAAAGATCGAAAGTATTTGGGTTAACAAAAATTACGACGCCTTCCATGATAAATTTCATCTTAACATCAAGAAACTGATTAGACTGGAAAGGATCAGTATAAAAATAAGTAGACACAATATATCTATATTATTCAATGAAACATGTTTGCATAAAAATATACTGCCTAGACATCTATCTATCTATCTCTCTCTCTCTCTCTCTCTCTCTATATATATATATATATATATATATATATATATATATATATATATATGGACACAACAACTCTTTCCATATTTAGAGATTAGATTCAAACGTTTAGCATCTGAATACGCAACATTCTTAGGTGCATATAGTCTATTTGGATGAATGTGGAGTTCTGACTGACGTCACACAAAATAGACGATAGTTTTATCGAAACTCCAGACATACCTTCCACATGGCTTGTTTCCATGGGTCAAGGTTAATATTAGGTTTTCTATAATCAAGTAAACCATTCAAACGACCTTGTTTGCCTGTCCGTCTTGGCTAAATGTAGCTAGACAGGAGCCTGAACTGTAGAAATTTTAATTGCAAGAAAGTTTTCTCTTCAGTCTAAAGCGTAATTTAAAATCATGTTAACATCCAATGGTACAACGCATAGCATTTGTCATCCTTACCATTCATTTGCTATTACAACTGCAACTCGTTGTTGTAAAATGTTTTCGTTGTGCCAGATTGCATCTCCAACCCTCAAAAAGAGCACAGGTCATCAACATTTATGCTCTACCCCTGATGTTGAATCAGAGATACTCATCACAAGTTCATCTGAGAGATGTAAAAGGTATTTCAGAATAGGAAAAGGCGTTTTGTTTTGTTTTTCGTAAATGCCTCGTTTGGAATTGATAAAATTTGCATTATTGACAGAAAATTAACAATCTGGGAAGAGTTACAAGGGTCGATTGAAAACGGGACTTGGAAATCGGAAGGCTGACTGGAATAGCGAGAAATGCCTTTCAAAAGCAAAGCGACTGGAAGATTTTGTTACAAAGAAAGACTGCTGAACCGTTATGTACTATCAATCACTCTATATGACAGTCAATACTGGACAATCTCATCGCAGAAGACGAAGAGACCTGAGCCAGCGGAGATCTGGTTCTATAGATGGGCGCTGAGAATACAGTGGAGTATGTGAACAGGGATAAATTATTGAAGACAAGAGATACAAAAGGAAACAGTGAGTAACTTACCTAATGAAACTGGAAGAACAGGAGGAAGCGGGATAATGCGGGGATAACACATTTCTTAGACCTATAAAAGATAGGAAGTTGTGGAGAGCCATGACTGCCCACGTCTTGAAGAGAGATATCAGAAGAGGAATCATATGTAAGATCACTTCGCTGCATTTGGCTATTGTAATTTCTTTCTCACAGGCTGATAACGTGTAAGAATTGATACACAAGATCTTAGCAAGAAAATATATTATTATACGGTTCAGTTCTTGGTTTGAAGGAAAATGACAGAAAAAGGTAAAATTCTATTCACATTTAACCAGTCAATTCAGATCTATCTATCTATCTATCTATCTATCTATCTATCTATCTCAGTCTGTTCATCTATCTATCTATCTATCTATCTATCTATCTATCTATCTCAGTCTGTTCATTTATCTATCTATCTATCTATCTATCTCAGTCTGTTCATCTATCTATCTATCTCAGTCTGTTCATCTATCTATCTATCTATCTCAGTCTGTTCATCTATCTATCTATCTATCTATCTATCTATCTATCTATCTATCTATCTATCTATCACTTACCGAAACAGTACAATTCGTACATATATCGTTCATCATTTAAAAAAACAACCAAAAACAGAACTATTAATATAAGACAAAATCTAGTAAATAATACCAAACCATTATATAGCATTCAACGGAAGGAAAAATTCAAAATACTTGAAGCTATGATTATAGGAAGAAAGAAACAACTCAAAATAAAATAGTTTCCGACACATAAGACGGAATTTTAAAATGTGCATGAATTATTTCAAATATGTATAAAAACGATATGGAATATAACATATTTAATATATTCATTTTCTGGCATGGTAAAGAATTTGTAAGCGTTTTACACATGATGTATATTTAAATTTAAAATATAGCGTTCCCAATGTAGCGAACAAAACTTTTGTCTGCAATACTGACAACTTTAATTCTTGATAATGACCGAAATTACTCGAAAAAAAGCAGAAAAAAACATGCACGTTACACAATTTATTCATCATTTTTATTCAGGCGTGCAACAAGTTATTCGAAAATTGGAAAAATACAATAACAATTTAACAGATCTTGTTGATTGAATTTAATAAATATTGTCTAAATGAATTATTACTTCTCATATATATATATATATATATATATATATATATATATATATATATATATATATATAGGAAGTAATATATATATATATATATATATATATATATATATATATATATATATGATTAATGTGAGTAAAATTTTCAACATCCCGACTCCAGAGTTTCGTAGACGATCATGTCTGTCCACTCTTCAGGGATTATCAGCAATTTACTGCTTACATTTTTCGATATTTCTCTTTTTATGCATATTTAACACTGGTGTAAGTTTTCTGTGTTCTCTGTGCTTTTGTGTGCGCTTGTCCACGAGCGGTCATGCGCCCGTTTCTGCGTTTATGTTATATATATATATATATATAGGAAACGTTTATAAATTTAATAAGTTTCATTTTTAATTTAAGCTTCATCAGAAATTAAATATGGAGGAGAAAAAAATTCTGATATTTTTTTTATTTCTGTCTTGTTTGTTTTTCACTGGTTACGTCGACCTCACATGTATTTGTTTTGCCTGATAACGTTCGGGTGTATAATTCTTGTCTATCACAATTCTAGTTGGTCTATGCAGGACTTGGTTGATAATGTGTGTTCGTATGTGTGCATCAATCAGCTAAGTGACAAATTTTACTCACATTAATCCTATATACATATATATATATATATATATATATATATATATATATATATATATATATATATGTATATATATGTATATATATATATATATGGTGTACTTGGGCATACATTCCCACGTACTTGTAAGTGTAATAAGATCATACGTAATATGTAGAATCATTTCTAGTGGTGGATACTTTAAGACGAGCAAAAGTGCATCTCATTAAAATACAGGACGACAACGTGAATGCAAATAGTTTACATAAGAGGGCTACTTCCTTTTATAAATGTTCTTATTAATTATCTTCGCAATATATATATATATATATATATATATATATATATATATATATATATATATATATATATATATATATATAAAAAGAGAGTCACATGCGTATTTGAAACTCTCTTGACATGTTCAATTTTTTTCCTGTGAATAGTCTGTTATAAAAGAAAATTGTAAACACGGAATTTCAATCAACAGAATGTGACTTAATGTCTCCGTATTAAATAAATGAGTGCAAAACAACTAGAAATAGAACTTGAGAGAGAGAGAGAGAGAGAGAGAGAGAGAGAGAGAGAGAGAGAGAGAGAGAGAGAGAGAGAGACAGAGACAGAGACAGACAGACAGACAGACTGACTGAGGTAGGGAAAAGCCAGAGTGAGTGAGAAAGACAAAGTGGGCGTGACGAGAAGGAGGAAGAAGAATGGGAGTAACTCATCACTAAAAGTAATGCATCATTTTTGTTAATATTACAACTAATGTTAAATAAACTAAAAAAATGTGCAGTTAGCCTAAGAAAAGTTTTCGATTTTACAAGAGATTTGATATCCAACAATCAGGGCCGTCTGAACAGTATTATGAACCCCTGGGAAAACCAGTGTGCTGGAGCCCCTACGACAAACACTCGCTGGAATAAATAGTCAATTGTCGATAATATTAAATAAATATCTATTTTATTGGCACCTCAACAAAACTGGTGTTAAAACATTAAAAACATTCTGTACAGCAGCAACAACTAATCAACATGATAAACATTTGAACAATAAATAAGGCTTGAAAAACACTATCATACTCAGTAAGCCACACAGATTAAATGGCACAGTATGAAATTACTACAAACTTCTTATTATAACAAGCATTTCTTTTCAGAGAATTGCTTTATTATTGGCTTGATGTCAATGGTCTTCAGGAATAGGATGTCATTTTCCGTGCACATGAATGAAAGCCAGTTCAAACGATGCTGCCCCATTGTGCTACGAAACAGATTTTTTATAAGTTTCTGTTTTGAAAAAGAACGTTCTTCTGTACAATTGGTCACCGTCATGCACATGAACACTCTCAGTGCAATTTCAATATTCAGGAATACAACTTTCAAATAGTCCGAAATTATTTTTCTGTACAGTGCAGGGAGAGTCTTGCAATTTTTATCAAGAGCCATGTAGTACTTGAGATGCTCACATTCATTTAAAAGGTCTTCATAATTCATGGCTTTGTGATACATATTAGCCAGGTGTTCACACTTTTTCTTTAGTGTGTCAGAAGCAATGCTTTTCAATTCACTGAAAAAAAAGAAAACAGATTTCTACTTTGACTAAGCCTCTGCACATTTGTCAGTTCAAAGATTGTGTCCAGAATAAGGAGGAAAATTTCCACCTTGAACTTTTTGATTTTACTGAGAAGTACCTTTTCTGCTAATCTATCGTATCTATTTAAACTCACATTTCGTTTTCGTTCCCGTTTTTCCCATCACTGTAATCTGTATCTGCACAAATATACTCCTGACTTTGAATTCATATTCACTAAATTTGTCTCTAGGTTCGAGAAGATAGGTTTTCATTGACTCAAGAAGATTCGTGGCAATAGCGATGTTCACATCATTTGATTGCAGAACCTTGCCTGTTTTGTTCATTCTTTCTAAAATGTCATTCTAAAGAATTGGGAGAAAGATTGTTTCCACGTTTTCCATTTTTTTGTTCAACCCGTCTGCCTCTCACCTTGTATTCATTGTGTTCATTGTCAGCTGATAGAGAATCCAGTACACATTTTATTCCCCCCCCCTACACAGACCATGAACAGCATCAAAATGTGCTGACCATTGTGTGTCAGACGTCTGACCACCAAATCTTTTCCTAGATATGATGTTCATACATTTCCAGCGATTATTAGATCCATCAAAACATGAATACAAATGCTGAATAAAGTCAAAGAATTTTACAGTCTGTAGACAACACTGTGCCGATTTTACTCCCACCAAGTTCAGGTTGTGTCCAGCACAAGAGACATATATAGCAAACTCATTGACTTGATGAATCAGTGCATGCAATCCAGTATATCGTTTGGACCTATTTGATGCATTATCATATGACTGACCACGGCAATTTGATAGTGGAATTTCGTTCTGATTAAGAAAATCTACAATAATGTCTTTTAGATCCTTTGCTCCATCAGAAAAAATGGGAATGAACATCAAGAAACGTTCCACAGGCTCACAGCCTTTAATGAATCGGACAATAAACCTAACCCTAACCTAAAATCGGACACATTTGTGTGTGAGATGTCTGGAGTGGAATCTACGCTTGTTGAATGATACTTTGACTCTTTTACTTTTTCAAGAATAGTACAAAGTACCTGTTGTCCCATTAATTCAATAAATTCCTCAGAAATATTTGCAGGTAATTATGACAGATTACTTTTTCCAGGATTTCCATGCATTTTGAGATGTTCTTCCAAGAAAGGGTAAAATTCACTCAGCAGCTCTTGTATACCTAAATAGTCGCCATTTTTGTTGACCCAATAATCTGATTTTCTCCACAAAATGGCATACCTCTGGAGGCAAGAGAGCGAATTACAGAAACTACACGTGTCAATACTTTATTCCAATATTCCTGCTCTGAGCAATGTTGCTCAAATAATAAGTGAATCTTCACTTCCAGTTTCTTGATGTTTTATTAAATATTCAATCATGCACTTTCGATGTTGATCGCCATTTTCATGTTCTACAAAAACATTGTTGTGCTTCCAGTCATTGAACCCCGGTGTAGCAAAGGGAGATTCTTTATTGGACAATAGGCGACATACAAAGAAGTACAAACGACGTTGGGATGGTGAATAGAGTAGCCATTCACGTTTTACACACTCGCCATTCTGTAGTTCATGTTTGAACACATTGTTTGATAAATACCTTGCCTTCATATTCTCTACTCCAACTGTGTGACTTTGAAAGCTTGCTATCATGATTCTGATATCTGACACTACGAATCCAGTAATCTATTGTATCAGTATCATTAATGTTCCATAGTCCCGGATCTGTCTCTTGGATTGCAGACCCCTTTACTGTTACAGATTTGCGTATTTGCTTTTATAAAATGTCACTGGCAGCAGCAACAGGAACTGATGGTATGTCAGCTGAAACTGGATGATTGGGATCAGGAATGGATGTAAATGTGGATACTATATCTGAAGAAACATTACTAGTGGCTGACATTGCAGGAGTGGATGCTGATGTGGATGCTATATCTGAAGGTTTATTATAAATAGCTGTCTTTGCACCTGTGTTGAGCCACAGTGTTAGTTTTTGAAGTTCTTCTTCTTCTTCTTCTTCTTCTTCTTCTTCTTCTTCTTCTTCTTCTTCAAAACATTACGTTTCCTTTCTGCTGAAAGGTTTATTCATCTGGAAATTTAGTATTTAGTCATACACCAGGATGTTCTGCTTTCATAATGAACACGTCCTCCCTTTAATTGTATGAACAGTATTTATTCTTAATACAAACTCTCTACTGTGTGCTGAATTGCAAAACTGCCAGACAAGACCTGGATCTAGGTTAGTGGCATAGATAGGGTGTCTGGCACCGATCTAGTCTCATCTATGTATAGGTCTACAAGACTACATTCAACACTTTTTTCAATTTGCACAATAAAAAGGCTTATTCATTCGTATATTCACAAACTCAATACCTGGTAATTAGTACTGCATCATAAATTCATAATCTTAAATAACAACTACATGTCTACCGTACAAGTGTTCAGTGATTGGATCTTAGGTTCAATCTCTGCATCTCTCTATACCTGGCTTCATATACAATGTATAAATATATCCAATAATCATGTCATTGCTCTTAATACTACTACAGTAGGTCTAATTTTACTTCTGCTTTTTCCATATTTACATTAATGTTTAAATCAAAATATGTAGCTAGTTGCAATAAGTTTGATTTTTTTAATAAGTGAAATAATTCCTTTGCCATTTCCCGGTGTCTTCTGGGCCAAAATGAGACATTCTTCCGCTTTCTTTTTTATTCGACAACCAACTTAAATGAAATGGATCTTTCTATTATTGACATATATTTTCACCAATCATAATACGCGTAGCTTGACGTAGTCATTTCTGTTTTTAGTATTTCGTAAAAGGGAGCTTCTGCAACACAAGTCAATTAACATACACAGATTAGCATTGACCCCTATGCTCGTGGGGTCCCCGGGCAAGTACCCACCCAGCCTATGCGTTAAGATGTCTCTGCCAACAGTAACTATCTTAATATTTCTGATGTCAATAATAATAATCATATCTGATAATGGAATTAAGTCCAACTGATATACCAGTGAAGGACAGGAAAGAACTTGACTGGTCACCGACATGTCTGTTTCCACCGAAAGAAACGCCTAACTAAAAGTGCAGAAAAGCCCTCTGGTATAAAGATTTTGGTTTCTATAGAAATTGAGAAAATGTGGAACATGAAGACCAAAATAGTGCCAATGCATTCGGTCTGCTCAAGAAAGAAATGGAAAAAAAGAAAGGCTGGGATTGGCATGCTGTTTAGAAGAGGGTGATAAATGAATTTATCTCAGTTTTAAGTTTTTTTTTGTATTTCTTATGACCAGCAGTAATGTCTGCAAAATGGTATCTTTGGGACGGCCACCAAATTGAGCAAAATAATAGATAGATAAATGAAAACTTTTAGGAACGAGTGACCCTTGAATGGATACTTGAGATTTCCGTTCGCAGGCTTATTCAAGTTACATTGGTTCTAGGCTGTTTGTTGGCGGATGCATGCTGCTCGTAGAGAGAGAGAGAGAGAGAGAGAGAGAGAGAGAGAGAGAGAGAGAGAGAGAGAGAGAGAGAGAGAGAGAGAGAGAGAGAGAGAGAGGGAGAGAGAGAGAGAGAGTTGCCAGCCGCCCGTAATTTAGAGATAGACAGAAAGGTGCAGGAGAGAGTTCTCGCTTGTTGAAGGGAAAAGCTGATCTGCTAGACCGACATCGCAGAAGTAGCAGATATTGTCCCCAGACTGTGCAAGTGAATCCCTGAAATAAGCAACCAAATATATTGGAAACAGGGTTCGCCTCTTCATTTCTCACGGTGACGTTAATTACTACCTTTTATTTCCTTGTGAATGTACGATGGACCTTTCCCAGTTTTGTGCACACCGATGCGAACAAGCATAGGGAATCAACCTGGGTTAATGTGTCCGGTCTGTGAAAAAGCTGAGGTACAGACTTGTTATATGTTTACAAAAATATACCAACAAAATTCCTGGCAAGATCAAGACCCCAGGAGTCCTAAAGGTCGTTTTCCTAGGCACGGATCATACATTAAAAAAGAATCTATCCCTATATGTCTATATTTCTGAGATGAGGTAACCATTTATACTACTTACATTGTTCGGATTGTTGTCCTCTTTGTTGTCATATTCACGACGTTTCGGCCGTCGTACGCTACGGCCTTCTTGAGGTGATTGGAATTTCCCCAAGGACACATAGCCCAGTGGACAAAAGCGTTGGTTGAAGTAATCCAGGGACTTAACCCAAAGAGTTGTGAGTTCAATACCTGGTCACAGCAGAGGTGGACAAAAACATGGAGAGTTTAGTTAATAAAGGGAAATAACTGGAACTCAAACGGAGATATCCGGAAGAGGCACGGCACGTGGGACTAGAACAATCTACTCCAGTGGACGACATAGAGGATTCGGTTGGTAATTTAACTGAAGAAGGCCGGAGCGTACAACGGCCGAAACGCCGTGAATATGACAACAGTCCGAACAATGGAAATAGTGTAAACAGGAATCTCTCTCTCAAATAAATTCATCGCATTCCCATGGTAACCTCAAATTCAAGTGTTGGAATCAGTTTTATGAGTGAACAAAGCGGGAATATTAAGAAAAAAAAACTCTGAATAATAATAATAATAATAATAATAATAATAATAATAATAATAATAATAATAATAACTAAAACAATTGGCCTTCAAAGATACCTAGAAACTACAGAAGACTGGATGATGATCTGTGTTAAAGAACATGAAAGTAGTAAGCGATTTTATTCCGTAATAAAGGACGCCAATAAGTTTAAAATGGAGTTTCAAGTGGGTGAAGAAATTCAAGTAATGCATAATAAACCAATTGAAGCTGCAAAATACTTAAAAAAGAGAAAGCAAAGGCAAATGAAATCGACCAGACAGAGAAACGATGGCAAAATAAACCGCTTCACGGTCAATATTCTGCTTGTACCAAACAAGCTAATATAGACAAACCGCGTACTCATCAGTGGCTACGTAGTATAGGGTTAAAAGCTTAAAAGAAGGTTTTATACTAGCTGCACAGGACCAATGCTTGCTAACTAGAAATTGCCAAGCACACATACTGAAAAATTGTGTTAGTCCAAAATGCAGATTCTATGATAAATATCCAGAAACAATTGACCATCTTGTATCAGGTTGTGCGGTATTGGCACCCACTGAATATAAAACCCGGCATGACAGAGTGGGCCAATATCTGCAGTGGAAAATCTGCAACACTAACGAAAAGGAAACTGCAAGAAATTGGTATGAACACCACCCTGACCCGGCTGCGGACATAGGACCTGTAACATTTTTATGGGACTTTACATTACACACAGACAGGACAATGAAAGCTAATCGCCCTGGCATCGTGATTAGAGACCGCAAAGACAAAATGTGCCTCCTTATTGACATGAAAGTCTCTGCAGACTGCAATGTATCTTTGAAGATCTTCAAAAACCTATCAAAATACAAGGACCTTGAAATCGAAATCTCAAAAATGTGGCGCATGAGGACATTAACAATTCAAGTTGTAGTTGGAGCCCTCGGATTGATTGGAAAAGATTCCAATAGACTCATTGAAGGAAACCCTAGTAACCCATGCCTTTAAGAAATACAAAACATTGTACTCACAAATACAGCCCACACCTTACGAAGGGCTTTATCTATGTAAATATGTTCGATGTTTTTCGAAACTGCTCAGTGAAAAATGTCATGATGCCATTTCTGATCTTAGGTCTCTGATCAGGACCCGGAAAGAAATGAGTAGACA
This sequence comes from Acanthosepion esculentum, assembly GCA_964036315.1. Lineage (NCBI taxonomy): Eukaryota > Metazoa > Mollusca > Cephalopoda > Sepiida > Sepiidae > Acanthosepion > Acanthosepion esculentum. The sequence goes on along the minus strand of OZ038497.1, from coordinate 77,579,139 downwards.
CCAGAAAAACCAAAGGAAATAAAATAATAATAATAATAATAATAATAATAATAATAATAATAATAATAATAATAATAATAGCCTAACAGTACAATTAAATGAAAAAAACATCTCTTACTTTCTGATAAGTAGAAAACCACTTGAGGAAGATGAGAAAGAATGTCGAAAGGGAAACCAAAAGAAGGATTCATCTACAATAAATCGACCTAAGAAGATTAATGGAAAACAAAAAAAGAAAGAAAACTCTGTATCCTGGATAGACTAGAAAGAGTTTTATGACATGATGTCACATTCCTGGGTAATAGAATGTCTGAAGATGTTAAAACCTTCTAGACAAGTTGTGAACTTCATAAAGAAATAAAAAGACAATTGGAAAGTGGGTCTAAACGCAAAAGGACAGCAATGAGTGGAGAGGCAGAAATTAGAAAGAATTCTCTTCCAAGAAGATTCGCAATCTCCCTTATTATTTCACCAGAGCGATGATAACGCCCAACTGCCAATGAAGGAAATACAACGAAGTTCACAGATTCAAAAAGTGAAACGCATCATGAAGACCGATGAACATTTTTGTCAAGAATAAAAAGAAAAAAAAATAACTTGAAGCTCCAGACGCTGAGAAATATGTAATGTTGGGAATGAATAACGGAAAGAGAAAATAACAGAAGAAATTAAATTATTCATTACGACAGCGAAGGAAAATCTGTGTTTGTGTGTGCAGCGGGGGGGGGGGATTATGAAGAAGATAGAGACGAAGGAATGAGAAAGTAAAGAATAGCCAGAAGAACAAGAAAATATTAGAGAATAAAACTTTACGGCAGAAAATCAATTACATGAATAAATACCTCGGCTGTTACATCATGAGTTACTCGGGAATCAAGCATGCGTGTAACAACGAAGTTTGGGAGAAAATGGAAACAAAAAGGAAACTAATACTTAACATCAGGAAGAGACAGTTGGGCATATAATGAGGAAGGAGGGCTTGGAAAATCTGATACTCACGGGACTGATAGAGGGCAAGAGGAAAACAACGAATAATATAGTGAGTTTGAGTGAATGGATGACGGAACAGGCTTAGGAGAAATAACAGAAAGACAAAGTTTATTAAGAGCTACGAGAGACAGGAAGTTGTGGAGAGCCATGATCGTCTACGTTCTGAGGGCACACAGTAGAGAAAGAAGACTCGGGGCCATTTTTGATTTAGGTAAGTGATGAGATTAATTCAGAAGTGATGATGATGTGAGAGACTATGCCGGTAGGCTGTTAAAAAATTAGGAGGAGGAATGGGTGTTGTCGGCATTGAGGATTATGCCGATTCCACAATCAATAGAATCGAAGAATACACAAAACAGAACCAGGAAAGATTATTCTCAACAGCCCCAAATTGCATCACAGCAAAAAGAAGAATGAATAGAAATAAAAAGAAACACAACAACAAAAAACAAAAAATGATGACAAAAACAATTTTATACATACTTCAGAAGACAAATCGGCGTGGATATATGAACGAAATGTTGTGAGAGAAGCTGAGCCAATCTTAATAGCGACCCAAAACAATGACATAAGACTAAACTAATTAAAGGCTAAAATACAAAAAGACAAGAAAAAACAAATACAGATTATTTAGTAGTTAGCGAATGTAGCAAGTTGACCCAGAAAGACTACGAGAATAGGCATGAGTTGGGGGGTAGGGGATAAAGTGATCCACTGGAAACTGTGCAAGTAACTACATTTTGATTATACAGTTATGTGCGCAGTTCAAGCCATGTCCTACAGAATGAAAGCTATAAAATGGCCGGGGGTTTTAAGATGCAAAAAAAAGCACCGGCCATAGGATGTGATTTGGTAGTAGTAAAGAAGAAAAAAAAAACATGGCGGATAATGGATTTTGTTGTTTGGGCAAACATCAGAGTAGACATAAAAGAAAGCGGAAAAAATAGATAAGTATTTCGTTCTTGTCAGAGCGCTGAGAAAAGTACGCAGAACGAGAGTGACAATCGCATCGATCGTTATCGGAGCGTTGGAAATAGTCACAAAGAACTTGGAGGCCCCCCCCCCCCGCCCAAAGATTGGAGAAACAAGAAATTACGAGGGTCGACTAAAAAGTTCATAGTCTGACCAAGATACTCTCATGAAATGTGGCCTTATGAGATTTATCTTTCAACATACTCCCCTTTGCGGTCCACTTACACTTCTTCCATTAATGTTACAGTGCTTGGATTCCATTGGTGAAGAAGCTTTCATCATATTTGTCAAAATATCATCAACAGCAGATATAATGTCATTATCACTGCGATACAACTGTTGTAAAACATTTTCCAAAGTCGCATTTTTTTTATAATTATCATTATATCAATTACATTAATTACTATTATATTTGTTTTATTCTATTCTTGAAACGCATGCTTCGTACAACAGCCAGAATCAATGCTGATAAGTGTTGTAGTTCAGTTACTCTTTGAAATGAAATTGTGGCGGACTTCCAAACGAACGTCGGGGTTACCAATTAAATGTTGCGGACTTCCACCACATTTATTTAATTTTGTTTAGGAAACCAAACTGATGTGAAGAAAGGGACCAGGCAAAGGTATCAATTATATAAACATTGTATTCAACAATGCATACAATAAAGAATGTGTACGAAAAAGCATGCAATGAGTAAGACGAGAGTTGTCTCTCCTTGACTATCAAAGTCTATTAAAGTTCTCTGAAAGAAAAGAAAGAGTTATTAGTCTGTTATAAATGTTTTTTAACAGTTCTGCTGTGCAAGAGGAAAAAATATGTAAGTGTAAAAGAATATGCAGTTTGTGAGTTGAGTGAGAAGATGGGCGTATAGCTTCAACTGTCGTGGATTTCTGTGGCAGCTAAAGTTTCACTGGTGCGTCTCCTCTTTTCTTTTGCTTTTATAGGTGATCATTGGATCAGGAGTGCTGCGCGGGAAGAATCATTCTTCACATGCAGAGATTCTGATTGGTCGATCTTGACCAATCAGTACATGAGCTTTGGAGAGACTTCTGGGAGCCGATTCTCCCAAAAGTGCACAAAGTCTACTATATGAAAATATAGCGATTTTAAAATTGTTGCATGATATAGCAGCGTTGCTTCCTGTCCAATGAGTGAATGCTGTTGAAAATTTGAATTTGTAAGGGTGTATGTGTGTGTGATGATGATCGCCATAAGAGTATAGGCATTTGAACAAAACAAGCCTGGAATTTAGCGTTAGTATTTATCAATTCATCATTCACCGGTTGGACAACATTGTCTATGCTAATTATGTTCAATCTGTTCTTTTTCTACTCATCACTGTGAGCCTGCCATGTAAACAATGTCAGCTGTGTATTTATCAAGTGTAGTGACAATCTGTTCAGTAGAATAAAAAGTTTATTTGTTAAATTTAAAACTTGCTTCGGTTTTAAAATACATTTGTTTGTTTTTACTGTTTCTTTAATGGTGACGTCATTATGGATGCTCAGAGGTTCTACAAAAATGAACACAAAGGGAAATAAACTCATCAATAACTACACGAAAACGCTGTTCTTGATAAAATTATAAAATGTCGAGTGTAGATGCACTTGAAATATTGAGAGATACTTACACCTACTGACATATACATTATTTAAGTTTTTACTGATTCAACGAGATGTAATATTTAACTGTAACTTATTAATTTCTAGTTTTTCTTAAAGTGAAGCAAACATAAAATGTTTTCGGATACCAATTAATTGGATTAAACTTGATTAGATTTTATACCAGTCATGGATTAAGTACTAATTTATGGATTAAATACTAATTTATTAAAAATAAAATGCTTCTTTCGTTCACTCGCATTCTCTTAGACATGTAAACACATATACAATATACAATAGACAATATATACAATATATAAAATATACATAAACACATAAACAATATAAATAGACAATATATACAATAGACATAAACACATAAACACCTATATAAAAATGATTAAGTACAGTGTTTCTTGAATTTTGTAACCTTTCGTTGAAGGTAACGTTTTCAGCATTTTAAACCATTGGCGATTTTCACTAAGGAAGATTATACGTGCAAATATATTTTGTTTCAAATGCAGGAAACGTTCATAATATTTTTTCTAGAGAAGAAATATATTTTTAATTTTTTTAGCAAAGTCAAATTAATAAATTAGAAAGAAATCACACGCAGCAGTGTGTGTTAAATACAATGTCGTCAGTAATAATTTTATACCAAGACTTTAAATTTTTAATTATAGAAAAATTAAAAAGAAGTAGTTCCGTGAAATAAATGCTTTTTCCATGAGTCTAAATATATATAACTGTTTGCTAAGCATAACTTAATCTCGCCCAACGCCACAAGTGAGGCACACGTAATGAAGATTCAAAGCACTGCAGATGGATTACGAGACAAACTTGTTAATTACGAATTCTTGTTGTGACAAATGAATGACATGAGGAAATTGGTTTGGTTTGGTTTGTTTTACGGCATATCAACTTTAATGGGTCATTGAACGCCGACAAAATATTTATTTCTGGTAATATTTTTTCTTCAAAAATATATAGCTGGTAATAAATTTCTTTTTTACAAAGTATTTTTGGTATTAAAACCTATTTTTTCATAGTGTTTTGATCCCAGTTTGGGGATCAAACTATTTACTCATAGCTGAAACCCTAACAGGTGCTACCACTCGGGGTCAGGGTGGACCTGGGAATACCAGCAATTAAGAAGTGGTTCCACGCTCCTCAAAACCTCCTGGTCGGAGGCCTTGCTGTTGGGTGTAGTTTAACGTCTTACCCAGGACGCGGATGTAGTTTATCGTCATACCCAGGACGGGACATGAGGAAAAAACTTATTAGTGACACGTTTGGTTCCGAGAAGGAACTTTTTCAGACAGCTGTTTTATTGATATAATCAGTTTTTTTATATATATAAAAAGATTTGGAAAAACTTGTTGGGGAGGAAATACAACGAACGCCGGTGATTAAAAGTACAGCGACGCTTAGCCTCTTTTATTTTACTGAATTATCTGCGCCTTTTGCTGCGTGACACACATTTTTTATGAGAAAATGATGATTGATTTTAAATCATTGTTATGATTTGTGGAGAAAAATGATCAATCTCTGGCTTTCTCCTTCCTTAAATCAAAGGGGAAAAATTCAGTGTGCGTGTGTGTGTGTATGTGTGTGGGGGGCTCCCGGGGAACCCTTTGATCAAAATGAAATATACTTATCCAAGTAACCTGGATAATATAATTCAGAATATATATGGTTATGGGGGGGGGGGGGGTTCTATCTCCAAAACTCTAGAAGGAATTCAATAACAAACAAACAGACAGGCAGATGCTCCAACTTTATTTAGAGAGATTTTAATGTTCGATGTGTATTGATGTTTTTGTTTATTGAATTCAGTTTTTTTTTATCGCTTTTATTTATTTTATTGTTATTTTTTTAACCCTAGAACACTAACCATGGGTATAGAGTACCCAGTGCAAATTTTCATATTTTTAATTACAATTTTCAGTACCTGATTTTCTTACCTAAATAATAGGTTTTTTCAGTTCCTATTAATGTTAACTCAAAGTACAAAGTTTGAAGTGCCTGCATGTAAAATATTTCAAATAAAGATTAGTATTTAATATTTTTTTTTATATTTTCAAAATCGGGTATGATATATACATGGTTAGTAATGGTGTAACTTTAATTGATGGCTAGTGTTCTAGGGTTAATGATGTCACGTTGTATTATTAGTAATGTAGTAAGGAAAGGAGATATACTGTAAATCTTCTGGAGTAGTTCTTTCTCGGTACGAAATGTGCCACGACTCAGTTTTGCATTATATCATTCAAACACGCATGCGCCCGCCTGTGTGTGAACAGCATCAATTCACACATACTCATTGATATTAATGGATGCACACACATACACGCATGTACAGGAACACACACACACACACACACAAATATATGTGTGTGCGTGCGCGCACGTGAGTGTGCGTGCGTATGCATTTATGTGCCTGAGTGTGTGAACATGTTTGATTTCATTTGGGTCACAAATGTCTTTCGGCAGAGACAATATATTCATTCTGCATTTACCTCATTACTTTCTTTGGCAGACAGAAATTGTCGTCCATTGACATTTTAATTAATGTTGAGTAAAATTGAGTCTATTTTGTCGAAATAAATCTTAGGATTCTTTTTTTGTGGGCAATAAATAAAAATTGCAGAGAAAGACAAACATGTATCTCTTAAATGTCAAAGGCCAACATCTGTATTGATTTTAAAACCTTTACACTTTACACAAGATGCTGTCTCATTCAAAAATGTAATTTAAAATCTAACATTTGCAGCTGGGCAGTGATCACTACAAAACTTTATGCGTAAAGAGAAATACCTGGTCGTTGCTAAAATGTAACAAAAAACTTGTTTAAATTGAAGTTTTCAAATATCAATTCTTACTTGAATAGCGAAATTAAATTACGCCCAGTTCGACTTATGATTGATATTCGTTGTAAATCATGTGGAAATGTATTTACCAGTTTACATGTCGAGCAAAATGTCTGTTTGCTATCAAGTTTCGCGTTTAAGATGTGCCTTTTATTCAAATGAAAAGATATTGATTACCTGAGGCAAAGTCAGTAGCGATGTATGTCTGGAAATGGGCCAAAAGGAAATTCGTACTTTTCTTCCCAGTCATCCGTCTAAGAAGATATCGTTGAAAATCGTAGACATATCTACAAAGGATAGACATGTCTACATAAAAAGGTACCAAGGATGAAAGCATATTAGAACAGATCCATATCGAGGGCCTTCCTCTCCCTTGTTGACCTTATCTTCAGGCCTGTAGCCGTACTCATCATGCTCGGCCAATTGCGGCTTGGTGGGACTATTTAAACCAAATTTGGATTTTTTTAAGAGTTGTCCTTCTCTTGCCCAACTAACCAAAGAGCCAGTCTGTCCTGCCATCCAACAAAGAAACCAGTCTGTCCTGCTATTTACCCATAGAAGAGATTGTATTTGTAGATAAGTGAATATAACGAAATCAGTTAGAATTCGAACTCACTTCTCCACGTTGCTTCTTATATACATGTTATATACATATATACATAGGATAGACCTATCTACAATGGAAATTATTATGTTTCTGGGTTTAGAATTAATCTGTGCAAATTTTGCTGCAGAAGAAATTAACTGTGTAAGAAAATTTCCAGAAACTGTATCATAACGAGCTGACAATGTTAGCCTCTTTCTCGGATTAAACATGGTTACTAATTTATTAGGTAAGGATTTTTATAGAATTAAAGCGTTTTAAGCTGACTTATTATAATAAGATTTATTCTAATTAATGAAACAAATCAACTAGAATCTTTATCATCAAGAAAATGGGCTCTCGATGTTAAAATTTATTTTTCCTAAAAATGTGTGAAATTATATTTATTATAATATCGTATATAAACAGAAAAAAAAAAACAGGAAACACTGATGTAAGACTTCTCAGAAAAAGTCACTGGAAAACATCGACATGGTATAAAATTATCACAAGTTGTTGTTAAGTCTCAAATTCTAAGCCCGAAATGATGTCTCATTGAATGATTAGGATATAGATTTGGAGATAATTAAGTTTCTGTTTCATTTCAATTTAATCTTGTTATATTAAAGCTTTGGTTGTACGCCTTAATGATAGGCACGTGAAATTTAATTCTTTAACAGGATGTGTGTACAGGAAGAAAAGCTAGACTGATTAAATATATGTCGAGAGCCACTTCATATGTGAATCACATGAAAGTGTTTATAGAAGCGAGAAAAATAAGTTTAGTAAATGAATCTGTATGGTATTGACATTCTCATATTGTGGCAGAAAATTAAGTTTTCTTAAAACATATGGCATTGCTGGAACACTTTAGGTTGTTAGCGATCATGCGGATTCTTGAAAAATATCTTATTAAATAAGTTCTTAAAATTATTTGTATACTAAAAGTTATTATTATTGAATCATTATCAGAAGGAGATGCCTAGCGGCTACATAAACTCTATTATTTTTAAGTATCCATCTACTGTCTAACATTAACAAAAGAAATCTTATCTAGGACTATACCGCCTTACTCCCTTTAAAGTACCCCCCATTCAGAATTCTCACGCTTGTCACTTACACACGCTTTTCAAACAATCTGGAAATTCTTTTTTCAGAATAACAGTCACCAGACGCCACGTTCTCCTTAATCTCGGCCACCGCTTTGCAACGGTTATTTTAGGTTCAGAAAAAAAGCCACATGCTGCAAACTCAAGTGATACGATTTTTTTTGTTAAAAAACCCTCCACGAAATTTGTTGACTCTCTCGCTTGGTTATGTCTTGTCACACAGTATTAAATTCACCGAAAACTATTTTGAAATCTTTTACGTACCAAATTGGTGAAATTTACAGCATAATGACATTAGAGTACTACTCGCCATATATTGTTTTGATGTTGGGGATATACTATTGTTATTACCAATAATATTAAGTTTTTTCATTTTTAGTCATCCATAATCCATCTGTCAACTCATACATTTAAGCGAGATTTCATTACACATGAGTAATGAAAACTGACTTAATACTCTGTTATCTGTCAACAGAGCCTCTGATATTTCTGTAATGGCTACTTTTCGATTTTTTGTCGGCAAATATAAATCATGGCGGAATCGAAGTTAATTTTGGATGCAAAAAAAAAGCGGGCATTAAAAACAGTCTAAAGCCTGAACATCTAAGTGAAGTTTCAGAAAAATAGAGGCTACTAAAAATGGGCATCAGTTGATTCATCTCCACTGGAATCAATTTAAGGTTAATTAAAGAGAAGAGGTCAGTTAATTATTAGATCTTCACCTGATAAACGTTAAAGTTCATTTTGTATGCAACAAAGAAAATTGCATATACTTGTTATGTCGTTGTTTATTCTGTTATTATATACTAGCTTAAAATCTTTACTTCGTGTGGACTTTTAAGCTGATTCCTACGGAGGGATAATTGGGCCTCCGGTCCAAGACTAAAGGAATCTCTGGTCCAGCTTATAAGCTGGACCAGAGATTCTAGTTGAACAGTAATAATAATTTTGAAGAAATAACTTTGAATTCCTCAATTCACTCGATGGAACTTTGGAATGTGACTTTAACTCTGATTCGGGTTATAAGTTCAATTCCAGTCAAAAGACCAATATGGGCCGAAATTCGAATTCGGGGTCGAAAACTGAGTTCTTCAAATCACAAATTCTGTGGAACTTCAAAACCTCACGTCACGAAACCTCTCACTTTAACTCTGATTCCTTGGCATTTTGAAGAAATAAAATTGATTTGCTTAATTTACAAAGTTTGGGGGATATTTTTAACTGAATTTAAAACATTTTTTAAATACATGAATTTTTGTGTTACTTTAAACTCAGTATAAATTAAAAACTTTTAAAATCGCGAATTTTTTTTCAGTTAGTTTAAAATTTGTATTTATAACTTTTCGCTCCTTATCCGGACACAAATCCCAAATCTGGATGTTGAAGTACCAGATGAAAGGGGTTTCACATACACGGAAGGACAGACACAATTTGCCGTTTATTTATTTAGATGTAGATCTTGAAGTTGCAAATTAACGTTGTAAGTATTTACATAATGCAAACCATTATATAAAATTATATTTCTCGGTGTGCACGCCCACCTATCTGTGTGATGTTGATTGATTCCCCTTTTTATGGCAAGAACATGGAACTAGAACAGTCTACCCCCCCCCCCAGTGAGCGAAATAAAGGGTTCAGTTCGACATTTCAACCGCCCGAAGAAGGCCGGAGCGTACAACGGCCGAAACGTTGTAATAAATATGGCGACAAAGATGAGGACAATAGTCCGAATAATGTAAATAGTGTTAGTCATTTTGTTTTTCAATTGCTTTTATAATTACATTTAAATACAATCTACTACTAGTACTTGTATGTCCTACTAGCAAATGCAGTATTTAGCTAATTAGAATTGGTTCATCCATGTCTTTCTTATTGACTGTATCGCTTATCATCCGGCATCGATTACTGCTTTTCATGTCAATGTATTGTTTCTGTTGCTGCTTTGCCTAAGCAACTGAAGAACAGATTCCAGCACAAGGGTTTTTCACTGAGATTTGTTCCTTTAGGCGACTAAAGTTTTGTTTGACCTGTCTAGCGAGGTTTGACCTATCAGGATACAAACTCCGGTCAGCACAGCTCTCCGGATCATATGATCATAGGAGCACAGGTCACTCCACCACGTCAATGATGAATTGCATCTACCTACGCTCTCAGTGTGGATTCAAGGCTGAGCGATCTACAGATGATATGATTATTTCATATTAGCTCCAGAAGTAATGTCGAGAACAGCAAATACCCTTATAAATCGTCATCATCGATTTCGCAAATGCATTCTATCTCGTGAGTGGGCGAGGTCTGTTATATTCACTGAAGAAGATTGGTTTTCCGCGTCCTTCGCTTTCATTTTGTTTTCATTACCAACTCTTTCCATGAGAACAGATAATTGAAAGCGACGTATAAACAAAGATGCGTTTTTGCAGCAACGTTGGCATTTTCTTTTCCCTGATGGTGAATTTTCTTGTACTGACACTGTGAACAATGTATCGCCTTACATATAGATATGAACGAAAGCTGTTAAACGTGGTCCGTCTGAAAACCAATTCTCATGTCCTCATAAGAGAAATGTTGTTCGCTCATGACACAGACCTGAAAACGCACAGTAACGAGGACCCCCAGCAGCTAATTAACGACTTTGTCCGTGGCTGCATGGCGTTTGCGCTGACTATTCAAATTAAGGAAATCAATATTATAGGTCAGTCAGTACGTTCGAACATCAATCATCATTGAAAATTTATCTGGGCTTTACCATAACCAGCATGTTATTGTTCGACAGAAAAATTGATGAGCACGTTACGAAAGCTATTGGTGTGATAGCCAAATTGTGTAGAAGATTGTGGGACAACAACCAGCTGCTCTTGAAACCGAAACTCAAGGTGTACAGGACGTGGGCCTTAAGTACCCTGATGTATCGCAATGAGTTTTAGGTTAATTACGTGATGCAGGAGAACCACAAGAAAGGCTTCCACCTTCGCTGCCTATGTTGTATCCTCGGTATGACATGGCGAAACAAATCAACAATGCTGTTGTGCAAGATGGCTCCTTGAACATGTACTTTCCCCTCTGCCAGCGTCGACTGCGATTTTTATCACATGTGCAGCGAATGCAAGACAGTCGCATACAATATCATGTACAGCTGAATTGGCTTCATAACACCGACCAGAGGCGCATTTCAAGAATGTCTTCAAATATGATTTGAAACTCTCAGAGTATGACCCAGACAGCTGGTAGACGACCGTAGCTGCTAGCGTCAGGTAAAGGAATTCAAGTGGGTCGAAGAAAAGCGCAATCAACAGCTGGAGACCAGAAAACAACGCAGGAACCAGAAACAGCAAAATCCTTCGATCTACATTTCTGCTTTGCGATATCTCCAGAAAAGACTGTCTTTCGGAGATCACATTTTTTAGCTAAATTTGACTTGTCAGGGCTTTTATCATTATTTCACAAGATAGACGGATGCTTATAAGACTATCACCAGATAAGTTTTAAATGTAACAATTTTTCTTGTTAAGTAAAACAGTTTTCTCTTGGAAGATCAATTTGCAACAATATCTTCTTCAATCTTCATGGCATCTGTGACAGAACTTGAAACCTTTCAAGAGGTAACTCTATGCTCAAATAGTGGAAAGTACATTAACTTCTAAATTTAGAACAGAACAAAGTATAATTTGTTTGCTTTTGAGGCTAAACATAAAACATCAATTGCAGTTGCCGCTTTGTTTCCAAATCCGGTTATGTGAGTTCGCCCAAACTTCAGTTGGAGACTTGACAGTTAAAGAAAACATGTGCGCATAAGAGTTTTTTTTTTTAGCTCTAATCTTTAGTACCGAGTTATAATTCATTAGACTATGAAACTGTATTACGTTATATAAGTACATTCAATCTTATGTAAATTTGTACACAGTTTCCTTTGTAGCAGAAAAACACAATTAACACAAAGTTAGATGTAACAAATTAAAGCCACATTTATACAGTTATTCGAAAACATATATCTCTAACAACATTCCAATTTCCGTCTAGCTAAGTCATACATACGTCGCACACTACTCAAAACAAATTTTAAAACAAACACAAATATACCAGAGTGCTGGCCATTATCGACACGACTCTCGCTTGCCATAGATGTCTACAACTATATTCGTGCGTTTCCCTTATATAGGCTATAAGAGAATACGAATCGGGTAGACAGAGCAGAGCAGAGAGAGAGAGAGAGAGAGAGAGAGAGAGAGAGAGAGAGAGAGAGAGAGAGAGAGAGAGAGAAATGATAAGAAATGGCCAAATGGTAACAATATTCAATCACAACAAAAAATACATGTTTGAAACAACAGATTTAATTTTATATACACAATTTACAATTTCTTTGCAATGATGTGTGCAAAATTATATTTAAGAGAAAAAGTTTGCTGTTTCAGAAATGTTCAATGTCTAAAAAGTTGTCTGCTTTTGATTAAAAAGGTTGAATTTAACTTCAACAAAAGATTTTTCTATGAAAGATATTAAGGGAAAAAGTTTGTATGAATTTTTCCAATCTCTCATCAAGAAAGTTTGTTTCTTTGGCGGCAATTTTGACACACAATTCCCGTGTATATCTTTGCGTGTGTGAGTCTCAAAATGCGACGAAAATTTGTTTGCTGTTTCTATTTATAGTTTTTTTTTTAAACAACAAAATCGGCTCCAATGGGGCTTGGTAGCTGTTGCGAATTTTTCTGTGAAATGCGCGGGCGAATGTTGTATTTTTTACTTTTTAGCCAATAGGATTTCTTGAATCATTTAAATTCGGGATGAATTTGAGAAAGAATTTTTTTACGTCGGCTGAGCCTACTTTTGCACAAATTTTGACTGTTTTGTTATGGAAATTTCTCGAAGCTTATTTTATATTTAACAACCAATGAAATTCAAGAAAATGTTTGAAATTGAAATGAGGATTACTAAAAGTACGTAGCTATTATGTTGTATGTACGATCATTAATTCGGACGATATTTTAGTAACCTTATCATTTATCGCGTGTATTGCTTCTTTGATATTATAAGTAATAAGCAATACCATTTGTTACCTTCTAATTGCAATCTTTCTCGAGTCACTGTCAATTTAAATGTATCATTGAATTTTCTTTTAGTCAAGTGGTCTATAGAAAAACAATATAATGATAAGTAAATGTTTTTGTCATCATTCCAGCGTACTCTTATTTATTCTACTTATTTTATATATTAATTAAATCTATATCTGGAAAAAGATAAGCATGGGTCTGTGACACCAAGGCGTCGGCCCGTGGTCAGCTCTCAGTCGCGGCGCGAAGCTGTAATGTTTCTTCTACCGGCGTTTTGGGGTTGACTCTTTGTCGCTGCCACCAGCCTGTGTCACGGTCGATCGGTGGTCGTCGCTACTCGGCGAAATTCCCTGGTCAAGATACCAATATGGGACACTGGCCCGTCCAGGGTCGAATTCTGGTCGTCGATGTTAACGGCTTCACCAGCTGTATCGATTCAATACCAACTCTATCGTTCCCAGCTCACTTGCAACGTCTGGTTACTGGAGTAACTGCTTCGATCTCAAGTCTAACCTACCCACGTTGTGACTTTGATCTTAGGTAGACGAGATCAATCAGGCGTCGTGCCGTAGTGTAAGCTGAGTCCAGACTGAAGGTGGTATCGCACAAGCGCAAAGAGAAATAAATAAATAAAAACCCAAGAGGTTCAGGTATGTTAAGAATTAACAAATTAACTTTATTCTTCTGTTATATACAGGAGTTTGTTTTTCTCCCATCCCGTTTCCTACGAAATGTGACACTTCTATGTTTGAAGCAAGTTGGTATCGTAAGTCAATTAATTTAGTTTTTAGATGTTAGCTTGGCTTCGTTCGGCAGTATAACTTGCTATTTGTAGGATAGGCAAAGTTGGAAGTCGTGGAATCTCTCGGTCAGCTTCTGCGAGGCAACACTCTGGTTAACCTCTGACAACTCCAAAACCAGCTCAACTGTAACTTACTAAACGACCACAGGACATTTGTTTATATGGGTACCGACCAAAACCCGGTGTAGGTCCAGACGCGGCCTGAGGTTCTCGATAATCTCGATTTCTAATACGAAATCTCTTTGTTGTCATTCTAGGAAAATTGATTACTTCCCATTTCTGGAAAATTAATCACTTTCCATTTACTGGGTTGTTCAACTGACATGTTTTCTTTAAATCCGATCATATGGCCGGGATTGGGTAATCCTTCCGAATCTTCAAATCCTAGTGTATTTTATGTGCTTCATTTAGGGTATATATATATATATATATATATATATATATATATATGGTGGCGCAGCTAAAGGGGTGGTATACCCCGGGTGGGACTTTTATAGGACCGCAACTTTTGCGTTTGCTGTAGGCTACAATCGTGTACAAGCTGTATTGAAATAAAATGGTTTTAACGGCGGGGTAGTACTCACACTTGAAGGATCTTTTCAATTTTGAGTAACTAGGGCATATATTTTGGCTTATCTACTGATGAAATAGTTTTTGGCGATGTCATTGAAGTATTTGCCAACAATAAAACAAGAAGAGTTACTTTATAGAAAGTTGTAATTTTCGTTTCAGAACGACCATATTTGTTTTTACACCTTTTCCCCGATATGTCGTTTTTGCTTTTTAACCGTTACTGATAAAGTGTGTTTGGTGTGTGTCTAAAGCATACTATATTATGTGAAAGTAATATTATAATGATACAGAAACTAGTTTTATAACTTTAAGAGTGCGTCACTGTGCAATATGTTTTGTTGGGGTGTAGAGCTCAAAGGATATCCTGCTATGCCAATATATATATATATATATATATATATATATATATATATATATATATATATATATATATATATATATATATATGGTATAAAATGACAATTAGAAAAAAAAATCTTAGATTTTGCCGACGTGTTTCGTTTTCCGACTTTTTCAAGACAAAAATGAAATCGGCCAGATCTAAGATTTTTTTTCCAATTGTCATTTTATACCAATTTGTCTGGTACACAGAATTGATCTGGGAATTTAACTATATATATATATATATATATATATATATATATATATATATATATATATATATATATATATATATAATATAATAATATTTTTAGTTTTTAAAAATATGATTCCTCCGCTACATAAGAGTTCTCATGTTTCAAAAGCGAGAGCCGAGACCCCTAACATAATTTTTTAAGTTATGTAGAATTAAGGTGTCTGGACCCGCTTCCTTGTCAAGCGAGAATTTGGGAATAAGCTATCTTTTGGTTAGCTAGTGTTTTATAAGTACGGTATCATTGGAACGTTAGTTGCTATGGAAACGGCTAGTTTCGGCCGTTGAAGTTAGGTGGTTTAAGGGGCTAAGAATTAAGAATTAATTTTTATCTACAGGCCAGTCCCTTTCCAGAAATGCGTATCAAGTTACAATGGTGATTCTATGTCCAGAGTGGTTTTGGCTTATGCTAGTCAGACGGCGTCTTTTTTATTTATGGGCTTGCCTTGAGTCGTTGAGTGACTAGAAGGTTATGTTTCATTATTATCTATTTGATCTGTTTATTTATTTGTTTATTTACATGTTTTTTTTTTTATCAAAGGGTTTTTCTCAATAATTATTGGGCTGAGTTTTTTAAGGCTTTTAAATTATGGACTTAATTTGTTTAAATCTATTTATTAATTATTTAATGCGAAAATCATTTGATGACGACAGAACACCGTTAACTCATGTCTATGGTTTAGTAACTTTTCACTATTTAGAAATCTAATGATATGCAGTTTTTCGTGTAGGCACAGAGGGCATGGGTCATCCCAGGTTTTACATGTTCTAGTTCTATTTATTATTTTCCATTTTACTTTCGGTGTATGTAAAACCTGGGATGACCCATGCCCTCTGTGCCTACACGAAAAACTGCACATCATTAGATTTCTAAATAGTGAAAAGTTACTAAACCATAGACATGAGTTAACGGTGTTCTGTCGTCATCAAATGATTTTTGCATTAAATAATTAATAAATAGATTTAAACAAATTAAGTCCATAATTTAAAAGCCTTAAAAAACTCAGCCCAATAATTATTGAGAAAAACCCTTTGATAAAAAAAAAACATGTAAATAAACAAATAAATAAACAGATCAAATAGATAATAATGAAACATAACCTTCTAGTCACTCAACGACTCAAGGCAAGCCCATAAATAAAAAAGACGCCGTCTGACTAGCATAAGCCAAAACCACTCTGGACATAGAATCACCATTGTAACTTGATACGCATTTCTGGAAAGGGACTGGCCTGTAGATAAAAATTAATTCTTAATTCTTAGCCCCTTAAACCACCTAACTTCAACGGCCGAAACTAGCCGTTTCCATAGCAAATAACGTTCCAATGATACCGTACTTATAAAACACTAGCTAACCAAAAGATAGCTTATTCCCAAATTCTCGCTTGACAAGGAAGCGGGTCCAGACACCTTAACTCTACATAACTTAAAAAATTATGTTAGGAGTCTCGGCTCTCGCTTTTGAAACATGAGAACTCTTATGTAGCGAAGGAATCATATTTTTAAAAACTAAAAATATTATTATAATATAAGCTCTACTTCTGTATGGAGCACTGTCCTTTTGAAAATAAAGCTAAATATTAAGGAACACCGGATTATCTACCTAACGTGTTCTTTCCTATTTCCCTGCACACCTGCATATATATATATATATATATATATATATGAAACAAGAATTTATTCACAATGAAAAACGATTCAAGAGTTTATTTTGTGCAAAAGTTCCCAACGTCATTTTTTGTGGGGTGGGGAAAATTAGAAATTTAAATAATAATTCGGGAAACTTTTACACAGACCTAATATTCTATTGTTTTATTCTGTTCTTTAGACGCTTGATTCGTACGTCAACTAGAATCAAATGTTGTAAGTGTTCATCAGAAAAAAAAGATTATTTATAGAAAAGGGAACTTCAGTTAATAATTATGTAAACACATATTTAGTTAATAACAATGATGACTTACAAATGCCGTATTGAATGTTAAAAGAATAAAGATTCTCTTCGCTTAACGTTATGCCGATGATATTTCAACAGAAGAACTTTTGTGAATAAACTTTGCGCCGGTTGGAAATACTGAGTGCATAAAACGAAAATCTTAACCCCAGACAAAATGGGCGGTGTGTTTTGTCGCTGGAAATAACTGCAGTAGGATTAATAAACGTATCTCTTTGTACAGTAGCTTTGGAAAACCTGACGTGTCGAGTTGCTATTGAAGTAAGAGCTTTATACAATACGCCTACAGACATGCATAAGAACATTGTACACATTCTATACGAGGCGTGGCTGGAAATGTGCGTGTCTCTGTGTGTAAAATTTCAGTTATATATATATATATATATACACACACACACACACACACAAACACACACACACACACATATATATATATAATTTGTTTCACTCTAAACAAGACAGAAGAGCTACTAAGACAAGGAGTTACTGGGTGTGGAAGAATTAGGAACAGAAACATTAATAATGATCGAGAAGAGGAAAGATTAATCAGGAGGACAGCAGATACCAATTGACATTGCATTAAAATTTTTGAAGATTAATGTTGGCTGGATACCATGGAGCCGGAAGGGGTCAAGAGGGTGACTGCTGGAAGACTCTATGTTTGGCAACAGGACTCTGCACCATGCCACACAAACAGGAGGACCCAGTCATGGCTGCCAGGCATATTATTCAATGAAACATGCATTAATGAATATATATATATATATATATATATATATATATATATATATATATATATATATATATATATATATCCGAATGTTGTTTTTGTCTATATGATAAAATTATAATATATATATATATATATATATATATATATATATATATATATATATATATATTAGGTCTTCCTTAAATATGCAAGTACTTTCGACGTGTCCTCCAGTCATCATCAGGCATGGAAACTAGTTTCTTTTTGGTAAATTAGAAAAATATTTTTGAAGTATGTTAATGATAACAGATACAAACTTGTGGAGCGTGCAATCGCATCGCTAAGGTTGAATTTTTGAAAATTTAAGTGAGAGCGTTTTTTTACTAATATGGCAATTTAAGAATTTTGTTATTGTTGTAGGAGTTTATCAGTCAACGTGACTTGAACTAAATACTTCAATAAATAGAGCAATGTCTCAGTTGTTTTCCTTAAAATTTGCACGTCGGATCAGTTCTTTTAAATCAAATATGTGGTGCAGTTTGTGTACAAAAATCTTCAAAAAAACATATTTTAGTTTGCATTATATTTTTTCGTCTCGGATGCTACCGGAATTTTACCAAAAAAAAAAAAAAGATTCCATGCCTGATGATGACCGGAGGACCCGTCGAAAGTACTTGCATATTTAAGGAAGACCTTATACAGTTTCTAATTTAAAAAAAAACAAGGATCATAACATTCATCGAGTGGTTAGTGGGTTAATGTCTTTAAAATTTAGTTAGCGAAGTGAATTCGCCATTATATATCATTAACTTTACTAGTTAATTTTTTGTATGAATGATTCATTGTAATATATACACACACACACACACACACACACACACACACACACACACACACATACATATATATATATATATATATATATATATATATATATATATATATTTCATTAAAAATAACAAAATCAAGGATTTAAAAAAAATTACTTAACATTCATTGTTTATGTATTGTCCAAATTCTATTCATTTGTTTGAAAGTGCTCGGTCAAAAGAATTCAAACAAAATATGTAAACAGATTTTTTAATCGATGCCTGTCATTTTTAATGAAGCATTCATCAATAAAAAAAATGCGACCCAAATGCACATCACACACACACACACACACACACACACACACACACACACAGAGTGTGCAATGGATAAATTGTCGTCTAAATTAAGCAAAAATGAAAATTACACTGACATATCATTTTAACAGATATATTTACCAAAATTACACAAAAATATCGTGAAATACTAAAGAGTAAATTTATTCAATAAAATTGCCATAGGGCTTCAGCCACGGCCTCCAGAAGACTTCGTAATCTCCTGCAACTCTTCTGGATAGTTTCATTATTTAAGTTGGTGAATGCTGTCACAATCCTCGCGTTCAGTTCATCTTCGGTGTTACAATGACCCATTGCAGCATTACCTCCTCAAGGAATTTGATGCAGGCCTCTGTGTTGAGTCTGAGGCCTTTACCAACAAGTTCGGGACTTCTTTTATTATCAAAATTTCCGAGCTACCATACCTTGTTAATCACCATTAGACTCATCCAACTCTTTCCAAATCCTCAGAATTGTTTTCAGATTGACACCTAAATACATTGAAATGTTGGAGCTTCTGGTGTGAACGCCAAGAAGCACAGCATGCCTTTTCCAAATTTCTGGTGGAGTGAATTTCGTCATGGTGCTCTTTTTCTCACAGACGGTGCCCAACTGACCCTACTATACTGTGCAGTGAACAAAAGCAAAAGCAAACAACACTCAACTCGAAATTAAAAATATAAAAATGGCGACAATTCCATCAAAATCAAAAAATTTATAGGACAGAAACTATATAGTGGATTCCAATATATAGTTTTTGTCCTATAAATTTGTTGATTCTTTTTTTTTATATTAATTTAACGTAGTTTTAAGAATGTTTGTTTTAAATTTTATCACAATCGCATTTAATGAATGGGATTATTTTAATCCCGAAAGGTTAGTTCCTGTTATTTCTGGACAAGGTCACACTTACTTAATGCTTGGTTAGGATAAGACAAAAACTTAGTATTCGGTATTTCTGAAAAATGTTTTATATGAATTAATGTTGAAAATAATGCAATAAATTCTCGCTAAAATTGGGTTATAAAAATAATGCTAATGTACGATTCAACATTAAAAACCGGGAAATCAAAAACAACATTTGGATGGAGTTGCTCCAGGTGAGATTCAACAATGAGATTGAAAGACGAAAGTAGAGAGACGAGCAGATGAATAAGGTATATAATTAAGCTATTTAGAAATACTTAAAGAATTTGCAATGGCCCACAAACATTGTCTTCTTTCTTTCATATACGTAGACATACATAAATATATTCAATTTTTAATATACATTCCAGACAGAAGGGAATATCATCGTGAAATTATAATACACTT
Organism: Acanthosepion esculentum; assembly: GCA_964036315.1. Lineage (NCBI taxonomy): Eukaryota > Metazoa > Mollusca > Cephalopoda > Sepiida > Sepiidae > Acanthosepion > Acanthosepion esculentum. Next base: position 77,558,838 of record OZ038497.1, on the reverse strand, counting down.
CATAGATTTGTATAAAACGACACATTTTAACTGCAAACTAGTAGTAGACTTTTTAATATATACATTTATGCTTTTAGTTTACTAAATGTTATAATGTGAAGCTTAGTCATTGTCTAATTGTAATACGCAGAGCCGGCATTGGGGTGTTGGCTCCCACCCCAAAACTTCAAAATTTCCCAAACGGGGGGCCACAAACCCTTGAAGGAAAATTAAGGTGGAAGGGCAGCGCATTTTTTATAATAAATAGGTATTCTTATTTTAAAAAATAACTGAGGAAATGTTATTCTTTTTGTAATAACCATCAACATTTTCATGAGGAAATTTTACTCGAAAAATACTTTTACATTTCCATAAAGATTAATCGCCGAAGTATCTCCGCTGAAAAAAAAAAAATTGCAGACATTCCAACACAACATAAGCGGGATTGTCTTAAAAATTTGTTTTAAAAACAGTATTTCAGTTTTTGTGAAAATTTTTCATGTGTTGAAATCTTTAAACATTTTCTCGGTTTTATCTTTCTAGAAATGTAAAAAATAGGGACTAGAAATTTTATTTTAATTACTAGCCGTGAATTTCTGGTTAGTATTAGTATTAGTAAAACAAAACAAAAAACAAACAAACAAAAAAAAAAATACAGATATCCTCCTTAGTGGATAATTTCGGAATAAAAAATGATTTTACTGAAATATATTTTCCTTTTAATTGATTTAAAAGAACTGTTTAGAAAGAAAATTACAATTCTAAAAAATAAATGCTACTGAAATTAGCATTTTGACCCCTCCCTCCCCAGTAGGCATGGAGCCACGACGTGGTTGAGAGGTTTGGGGTAGTAAGCACCGACCCTGTCAATTATTATAGTTGATGATTGACAATTTTACTTAGGTAGAAAAAAGTAAAAATTACAAAAAGCAAAAAACGCTACTGAAACTAGCCGTTTTGGGGCTCCAGATTCGTCGGGGGTTCCTGAGTAGTACCGTGACCACCGAGAGAACAAGGCCTATTCGGCAGTGACGTGACGTCACAGAAGTAGTCCATGCAGTGAAACAGACAGTAATCATAATGTAACGAATAATTGTAAGAAAAAAATTAGTTTTAGAAAACTTTTAAAAAATACATTGTTTTACAAAACAAATAAACAGAATTGGATTTTATACAGAACTTTATTTCATATTAATTTTTTAAAAATAACCGATAAGAAAAAAAAATGTTGCTGAATGTTTTGTTAAAGAAATTAAACATCATGTTAGATTTCATTAAATTTTAAAGACTGAAATTCGTTCATTATTTTATTTGTTTCAAATTTGAAAACATTTTTTAAATCATTATCAGTATTGTTTTAATTTGCATGTTTTTATCTTAATTTTAGTAATTATTCTGTAAAGTTACAATATTGTAATTATTAATGATTTTATTCATATATACACTCGGACAGCAACAACTCAATTATGAATTAGGAAACAAATAAACAATTAAATAAATAGACGAGCAAATTACATGTAAATGATAAATAAACGATTAAAATAAGAAACAAATAAACTAAATACATGAAAGTAAATAAATTTGATACAAAAAAGAGATTTAAAATTCAAATAATACTTATAGAAAAGTAGGTTACAGACAATTCATTTTAAGAATGAAATTCATTCATGATTTCAATTGTTTCACATTTGAACATTTTTTATAAATCATAATCAGCATTGTTTTAATTTGCATGTTTTTATTTCAATTTTAATAATTATTCTGTGAAGTTACAATTTTTGTAATCATTAAGAGATTATTACAGTAACAACTGAATTATGAATTAGGGAACAAACAATTAAATAAACAAATTATAATTAAATGATGAATAAATAAAACAATTAAACATAAACAAGAAACAAAAACACAAACAAGAAAATAAATTAGATACAAACAATAAATAGATTTAAAAATCAAATAATACTTTCAGAAAAATAGGTTACTGATACAAAATTTAGCTGAATGAAGTTTTCTTTTTCTGCTTAACTTGTTACTTGTAATATTATTTTCCCTAGAACAAAAATTATTTAAAAGAGCATTTGTAGAGCTCCAGACAAACATTCTTTGTATTTTTTCTATATTGTGACCCTCATCACAAGTGTCAACATAAAAAAGAACCTCATAATCTGCAAAAAACATTCTATGTTATATGCATGGCTTATTTTATTTTTCTTTGATTTACTGAATGAAGAAAAGAATGATTTTTTATCAGCTTATCAATGACTACATAATTATTCAGAACAAAATTTATAGTTTTATCATTAGGATATAAGAGAGAACCTCTATTAATCCCCTGAAAATAGATGCTTATTTCAGGTATTTCTTCCACATTATCTCTTACAGTTCCAGATATTAAATCTTTGCAGCTATTGCATTTAATTTTCTTAAAAACTGCATTACACCAATAACTTGCTAAGTATAGTATTACAGGTAGAACTTCTCTGCAATTATTTACATCATCCTCTTTAACATCAATTCTATATTTATATATATATAACTTTTCCTCCTCTGTCACTTCATCCCAGTTTGGTTCTTGTAAACTCTTTAAATCAATTTTAATGCATTGCTGATTAAATGGTAAGTTTAATTTTAAAACTGATTGCATTCTAATAATTTTTTCACACTCAAACACTTGCCGTATCGAGATATTTTACTGATCCCCAGTAAGTTGTTGATATTGACCAAACCTTGCCTCAAGGTGATCAGTTTGAAATTTGCCTGGTAATATGTACAGCATTTTCAGTTCTTCTATGCAATACTTGGTCAGTTCTAGAAATGCATAGGTTGTATGATGCAAAGCAGTGAAGTTTTCCTTTGTTAATTTGCCATTTCTTCCAGAAATGCTATTCCAAGATTCTAACCAGTCACAGAATACAGAGGGAAATCTAAAATTTTCTTCGTTCATTCTAAGTGGATTGCAGTATTTATTTCTAAGCCGACAACCTTTATATGGCATTTTAACATTCATTATTGTCCACCAAATATAAAATATGTTTATATATTCTGCAAAATTAGGCAAATATTTCTGTTTTCCTAAGATCAATAATCCTTGAATAGTGTATTCATTAAAAATTTGCAGAACTAAATTAGCATTTTGCCTTTCAAGATTAGTAGGAGAAAGTGCCTTTGAGGTTAATTTATAATAATATTTTAAAATTGACTGAGATTCTAAGGCATGAAGTTTCTGTAAGGTAGAAAATGTGGCACTTTGGATACTATCTAATTCATGATTTCCATCATGACAAAATTTGGGGAACAGCATGCATTTATTTGCATCTTTTTAACTAAGCCAATTGTTTCTAATGTATTTTAATATATGGACCGAGTCAAAAAGGAAGAAAAGAGGTCGAGACTTTATAACTGAGGGTGGATATACAATGGAAAGCTTTGGAGAACTGCAAAAGAAAGATATAGCTTTTTTATTTATAGCATTATTATCTGTTATGATTGATAATACTTGAAAGCCTATCTCCTCTAAACCAATTATTATATGTTTAACTATATCAAATAACTTCTCAGCTTTAAGACATTTAGTTGGCATAACATGCACAACATTTTATATTGTGAGAATACACTGCTAATCCTAAAAGCAAAAGCACTTGTTGCAGCTTCACTGCTGTTATCAGATAAGCCAACAATATTACCACCCTTATAATGTTTTAGATGAATTTCATCAACAAGTAAAGATACTGTGATGTCCTGCACTAGGAGCTTAAATTTATTTTTAATATACATAAGAAAATTGTTATGTTGCTCAATCAAAGGATTCATATATGTTGATAAGGTTAATCTTTTAATGGTTGAATAGCTAGGTAAAATTATATTTTTGCTGTCTCTTAACAATCTGTCCCCTTTAGGGGAGCAGTTATATAACAATGAAGAAAATATCATTTCTGTTGAATAATCAAGCTTATTTTGTGTCATTAAATTTAGCTGCTCATATATAAATTTGATTGCATTAATGTTTGATTCTTCTTGCACCAATAGTAGAAATGACATTACCAATTTTAATATAAAACTCATATTTTGAGGTTCAAGTTGCTGTTGTTCTGTGTCCATTTTTTTCATGTTTTCTATCAGAATTTCCAGAGTATTTTGATCAGTTACGTGTTTAGAAATCTTATAATCCCCTATTGAATGTATTTCCACATCTCTACAAAAAAACATGTACTGCAAAATCAGATTCGATTACAAGAGACAGATAGATTTTTGGATATGGGGATTTGATGATGCTGAATATAATAAGTGTCTTTTGCTGCCTAACAAAACTCCAGTAATTTCTATCAAGGAAATTTAATTTCCCTTCTAGATCATTATTATGGAATTTCTTCTGCATTTTATATGCTAAGTCATCATTAATACTTTGATTTAAAGCACTTTTAAGAGCAGAATTCTCTAGTCACATTCTCCTGGAATCTGGTGACTCTCTAGAAGTAGTCAATGAAGATAAATATGAGGGACAGTTTGGGAAAATTCTAGGAATAGCACCATCATGAAGAATCTTCATGATGGTGCTATTCCTAAAAAACAGGTGTCACAATTGCAGTTAACCTAAAAAAATATATCTTCATTGAAGATATATTTTTTTAGGTTAACTGCAATTGTGACACCTGTTTTTTCGTCAAAAGCTGACGATTCACTCCTTATGTCCTCCGGTCAAAAATGTAGTTCACATAAAAACTCAAAAAGATTTTAAAAACCAAACCTATTTTAAATTCTTGTGAAAATCTAAGGAAATCAATCAGCAAAAATCTAAAAAATAATATGAAGCAATAACTATTTTAGGAAAAGTGGAGAGAATTCAAGAAAAGATTAGTGACGAAGCTATGTAGAAATAAGAGAATTTTTAACGTTTATTCATTTCTTTAATTTAAAATGATGAATGCAAAACATTTTTATGAATAAAACAATTCTAAAAATTTGTTAAATTATTAGAATTATTTTTATGCCTAAAAAAATTCCTTTATTAATTTATATCGAAAATTTCTTAAAGTTTATTTTCATAAAAATTAGATTTCAGCTTTTAAAAACTTTCGCAAATTTCTTTTAATGTGTTTTGTGAATTATAAAGATATAAAATTATTTTAATCCTCAAAGTTTCAATTGAGTTTAATAACTTTTTAAAACAAGTTAACAAAGCTGTTTTAAAATGTGTTGTAAATTAGACATAAAATTCAATTCAATTAAAGTTTCATTTAGTCACGAATAAAACAATTCTAAAAAATCGATAAAATTATTTTTTATGTATATAAAATATTCCTTTCGAAAATTTCTTTAAAGTTTATTTCTTAAAAAAATGAGATTTTAGATTAAAAAAAAAACACGTACGAGAATGAATGTCTCTCTCTCTAAACTTTCTCGCTAGATTTATGTCTTATTAACTTTATGTTATGAATTACAAAGACATGGTATTAATTTTATCATTAAAGTTTCAATAAAATTGACTTATTTTTTAATACAAAAATATACTCACTCTGCTGAATTTAGTAGATAAAAATGATCTCTTCTGATTGTACGAATCCAAACATCAGATAATTCTTTATCTTTAGTTAAAGAAAATACAATACATGTATTTTAGGGCCGTTTTTATAATTCCCTTTGCAATTTGGTACAATGCATCTATAAGGCATTGTTTTTGTTTTAAATTAATTCAATATTTAAAAGAAAATATTAATAAGTAATTTAAAAATGCCGCCGTAAAAAAACTGCTACACAAAACAAACGACACGCTTCTTGCAAGTCGGACTCAATATGATGACGTCACATTTGTCAACAACGAAATGAGACAGGCCTTCTCTCTCGGTGGTCACGGTAGTACGCACCGGTCATACAGATACACGATGTATATTATTAGTTGATGACTGACAATGTAACGTCAATTTAAAAATAAATCAAAAAATGGCGGATGCTAAAAACAATGGCAGAGGCCACAACGCCTGGCAGAGGCCTAAAAAAAAAACGCCCCCACAATCTGGGATTTTGAGGCTAAGACGCGCCAGCCCTGGTAATACGGTCGTGGAAGTGGCGATAGAAAGCTGAAATGAATTAATTCTAATCGAAAATCTGATAACTATTGACGATGTTTCACCTGAGAAATTAACAAGAAGATATTATTCTTAATGTATTATTAATAGTAATATATGTCATTATTTTGGCAAATAGCATGAGTGACCCGGGCTCTAACCAAGAAATTAGAAACTACTTCATAACTTGTATTTACATCACTTTGATATTCTCGGATGGGAATGATATTTTAATGACCTATGTTTGGTAGGTGAGGCTTATTATTTCTATATAAAGAAAAGAAACCTTTGACTTCAAATAGTTTTCTCTTATAATGCAGTATAGTCTATAAATAAACATTATTTTTTAAGGTGATAAAAATCTGTAAAACGATGAATAAAAGGTGTAAGATTCATTTGCATCCAACGCAAGATGGTTGCAAAGTCAACATTTACTCTGGTTTAATATTCAGTTACTCTGTGTAGTAGTAGCAAATCTCTTATCAGTGGGGTGTTTAACCAATAGCCCGTAACAACAGTGTGTTTCAACCGGCTGCTGACTAAATCTGCACATCGGAGTGAACTGCTGGTGGTCTCTGTAGGACGGGGATGAAACGGCGTCACTGGGTGGAGGGTTTCCGAGACAAGTCAACGGCACGGGCAGGTGGAATCAATGGTCTGTGACCAAGGCGAGCCTTTAAGTTGGATGACATCAGCTATAGTCTGACGTGGAGAAAGATGCCCCATCCCAGGTCTGCTTTGCCCAAGTTCACGCAACGCGTGAATGAATACCTACCGAGACATGTGGAGGAAGCTGGACAGCTACTCAGCTGCGCAGCAACCCTACCACCACTCTCGGTTAGGGATCTGCTGCTGTTCCTGATGATGATCATCATCATCATCAATCATGAGTTTACCTGTTAAAACTCGTGAGATTATTTATTCGTGAATCGTCACTGCTATCTGTTATGAGAGTATCATCAGTAAACTCTGTCTAGGATCAAAGTGTAGGATCTGTTCACTCAAACAGCTATATATATGGATACACACAGCGTTTTATATTTGTGGATAGTTGCATAATTTATCCATACAAAATATTCATTTTTTATTATTTATCTGTTAGTTTCTGTGGGTTCTACGTTAGTAAATAAATAAAAAAATGATATATTTATCTTGCAACTGAATCATACATATAAAGCTTATTTCAAGTTCAATAATTTCTGAATATGAAACTAAATAACTGACATTCTATTTGAAAGAAAGAAAGAAAGAAAGAAAGAAGGAAAGAACGTAAAAAAAGAAAGAAAGAAAGAAGGCTTCCAGACAGGTAATCGTGAAATATCTAATTACTAAGCAGGGAAGATCAGTTTGTTAGACCGATAAATATATAAAGTTATCTTGTGTTTTGTATTATGAAATAGATATGTTAATCAAATGTACAAAGGTGTTAATTAAACACTATATTTTATATTTATTTTTTATGTTTGTAACATAAAAGACGCAAGAAAAAGCAATTTCACATATTGAATGTGTTAAAGAAACGCTAAAAACAAAGCTTCTGTAGTTGAGTTTCTTACCAGCATAAAAATTTCTATTTCAGGTTTCCTAATGGTGTCTCTGAGGCCTACAAAAGCTGTGTTCTACAGAGATGCAAATAGATGAATAGAAAACTAGTGATGTTCCAAAAATAAACAGTTAGTCAAAAGAGAACTTATTTTCCCGAAAGAGATAAAAAGTGATATAAATAAATCATCAGTTTGCAAGATTTTTATCATCGCACACTTGTTCGTCATTAACACATGAAGTGTATGCGAACCCATGTTACATTTGATGTAGACGAAAACCCTGATTCTTAAGGCTTAGTTAAAATGGCAAGAATTTCATTGAATTTGTTTATTAAAATGTCCCTTTGGCTGTGTTTGTTAAGTCGGTCCAAGTCGACCATTCTGCATTCAGCTTGACTCCAAGAGTTTAGTTTGCAGGCAATAGAGTACAAAGGGAAAAACATTTCTCATTTGATCTCCCCCCCACTCTCTCTCATTTGACCATCATATGATCTCTTATTTCTCTCTCACTTCTCTCTCATTTGATCTCTCTCTCATTTTATCTCCCATTTCTCTCTCTTTCATTTGACCTCCCATTTCGTTCTCTCATTTGATCTCTCATTTTTCACTCCAATTTCTCTCTCTGTATTTTTTATTATTGTCTCTCTCTCAATTTATCTTACATTTCTCTCTCTTTTACTTGATCTCTTATTTCTCTCTTTCCCACACGAGCTCCTCTTGCAATTGACTTGTACCAATAAAACACCAAAAACGTATTGTTGCTCTGTTTTTCTTGTCTAAGTTTAATACTTTTAGAAAGAAAGAAAGAAAGAAAGAAAGAAAGAAAGAAAGAAGACAAAGTGCAAGAAATCGCTGGACAAGCAAAATGAACCACAACCCGCCGCACCAAAGGCTGGTTTCATCCAAAGATGACGTATATGGCGAGCTTGGAGAGAGTTCTCTCCCATGAGCTTTTTCCAGAGAAGTAAACGATTGTTTCGAACAAGAAGTGTTCCTAAACTAAATTCAGCAATAGACAAAAAAGCATTCGAATAACGCTGGATCGTTATTGATCAGGCAAAACCAAATTCAATTTGATTGGTTTTCACTTATCCGCCATATTGAGCACATTTTGCCCATTCGGATTACTATTTATTCTGGTTTTTACAGAATTATTTTAATGTAAAAACAATGTCCCTGGAAGAATGTAAAAGACACAAAGGACAGTATTTTGCTGAAAAAGATTTTTTTAAAAATTCTGAGGGGATGGAATTATGAAGCTGCCTTAAAGTTGTCAAAGTTAATATAAAAAGTTTTAAAGAGTTTTTAAAGAGTTTTAATAACCCGAACAAACTTCTTGGGTTATTCAATAGACACACATATATATACACACACACACACACCTTTAAATACAGGAATATTGTATATGTATATACAGCCGCTAACTAGAAACCTTAGAGCGACAGATTTGTATATGACCTTTTAGTCGACACCAAGAATAGAATTACATAATATTTGTAAAGTTGAATGAGTAAAGGTATAAAATGTGAACTCTTTTGACGTCAACAATCCCTGACCAATTGGGTAAGAGAAACAGAACAAATTATAATCGCATTCCAATTACAGTAATTTTGCAGCTCTTTATTGTTCCTTGTTATTGTTCTGCTCATTAAAGTAAATGTATTGTTACTGTCACGCGTTGAAAGTACCATTTCTTCTTTTAGCTTCGTTCAGTTTATCTTCCTATTCTAATAAGAGAATTTATTTATAAAACAAGGCGTTCATTTTGGTTTGTTATAATCATAAAACTTAGTTTCAGATATTTGTTTTTGTTATAAACATAAAATGTATTTACCAGAACTGGAATGTGTGGTGTTCGGGTCGAGATTAAAGGTAATATTTCATGGTTCATAATCCTAACAAACTTTCCATAATCCACAGTTTAAACTATTTTAAAATTTGTGTATTGGTAAAATCTACTCTGCTACAATATAAAAAATGGGGGGGGGGAGGGATAAATCAGATGTTTAGTTTTAAATATATATTTTTTATCTGATTCACTCATAAAATGAATAATTATTTATACCTAATTTCCTACTGTAAACGTTTTTTCTTAATTTTTCTTTCTTTCTTTTTTTATTTTAATTCTACATAAGTTTTGCTATTCGCTTGTACTTATTTTCTGGAATAAGACCTATAGACTTTTTCTGCATATAAGACTTATATAGAGGTTTTAGAAGATAATATTTCTAAAAATGAGGGGCTGAAGCAGCCCCAGCCCCCCTATAGTGCCATGGACGCAGAGGTGCTGCGATGAATATCAACCACATTTAGTAACTTTTTATAATAATTACTTGAAATTTAAAAAAAAAAGATAAAAGCAAGAACGATAGTCACCCGCCGCAAATCATGGAATGGTAAAAATCTTTCCACCAATCAACCAAATCAATTTAATATATAAACAGACGGGCAGAAAGATTTTGTGGGTAATGTGCAGAATTTAATGTAGTTTCCCATCATGGCAATTATCAAACATTAATTCTTCATTAGGAATTTCCTTACCGATGTCCACAGACAGAGAAATTGGCACAAAACAATCAGTCAGTTCTAACACGTGAATCAACTGTTATGAAATAACGGACCATAAATGCAATTACATTATTAATTTAATGCATATTAAGTTAAGCATAGCAAGTGATTAAAAGGTTAACAATCTGCAAAATGGCAATCAGTGAACTGGCAATCGGTTGTGGTAGTTTGCATTCATTTTACACCAATATTTTTGGGAAATGTATAAAAGCACCTTTGCCAAGAGTTTTTTCTTTTTGCCTCCCAGCTGAATGACTGATGCTAACCTTCAGGAGAACAAAACATGGCTTCTTCTTCTTCAAACGTTTTCCAATGACATGAATCGGAAAGATTTTCTTGAATCAGTTACTAAGTCTGCTGCTAGGAAAATCGATTCACTATATCGCTTTAGACAAGTTTTCTCGCCAGAATTTATCTTATATATTTAATCTAACATTAGATTCACCCCTACATCGAATAATGTTGTCACAACTGGTTTGTTGCTTCTGCTATATATATATATATATATATATATATATATATATATATATATATATATATATTCTTGACAAAATCCAAAGAAGAATCTGCAAAGTTATCGATACTAACCTAGCATCTCGGGTTCAGTTATTTTTTTAACGCCGTAACGTAGCTTCTCTGTGCCCTTTTTTAAAATAAATATTTTCACATTAATTGTTATGATCAGCTTCCTTATTTGGTACCTCGACTTTATGAATTTAAGCGCAGTACTAGATTGTCAGTTAGGTCTCATAATTTCACCGTTGAAATCATTAGTTATAACCGTAAGTTCTATGCTAATAGTTTATTCCCCTACGTTTCTCGCTTGTGGAACTCTCTTCTGTCTTCCTGCTTCCTTGTTAATTACGATTTTCAAAAATCTAAATGCAATGTCAATCGTCATCTTCTGTCTCTTTGGATCCTGTTCTTTTATTGTCTTGACTGTTTCTTCTACACTCAGTGCATCTTAGTAGCTTTTATCGCTTTGCTTGAAGTAAAATGATTAAAAAGGTCAGCCACTATGTAACCCAATTCAACTTCTTACGCGTTATTGGTGAGGCGCTGGACACTGACAAGTGATCTTCTATGCCTCAAGAAATGTCAGGGTGATAACTCCATCATCTACTAGGGATCATTTGAGCTTTTTTCTTTTACCTACCCGAAAAAATGAAACCCATTTTCAAATCAAAGTTTTTTTTCCACTTGGTGGACTTGTGATGGCGCGTATAATTGGACTAGCAGTACTAGAAATGAAGCCGAAATCCTTCCTTTTTGAACCCCATTGTCATAAAAAAACCGTAGCTTGTAGCAAATTACTCTGACAGCTTTTGTGGCTTCTTAATCAGTGTTTATAAATGAAACTTAATACAGGAATCGACTTTTAAGAGGGATTTGTGATTGACAATGTTGAAAAGAGTTTTCTACAAAGAACTTTTTGTAAACGAAGTAGGAGTTATTTATGTTGTTGGTTTTATGGTTATTTAGATAGAAAAAAAACTTCGCTAGAAACAAGGAAAAGGGCACTAAACTGTTACGTGATACCTTCCCTCTTGTATGGTAGTGAGTGTTGGACAATCTCCTCAAAGATGAAGAAGCGACTTGAAGCAACAAAACATTTGGTTCTACAGAAGGATGCTGAGTATGCCATGGTTCGAATATGTGACCAACAACAAAATTTGAGAGAAAATGGAAACAAAAAGGAAACTTATACTTAACATCAGGAAGAGACAGTTGGTGTTTTTAGGGTACATAATGAGGAAAGAGGGCTTGGAGAATTTGATACTCACAGGACAGATTGAAGGCAAGAGGGACAGAGGAAAACAACGCATAACCTTCTTAGTGAGCTTGAGTAAATGGATGGCAGAACAGGGTTTAGGTGAAATAACAGAAAGACAACATTTATTAAATGCTACAAGGGACAGGAAGATGTAGAGAGCCATGATCGCCTACGCCCTGAGGGGACATGGCATATAAAGAAGAAGTCACGTCCTGTCACAGGGTCAGTAACCCATTAGGGTCACCGGAGCGCCACATTTATTGCAGGCATAGCAGTATGACAGAGGCCAGAGCTTAGTGCAAAGTGAGTGTCATGGCGCAATCAGTAAGGATCAAAGTCATCAGTGGCTTGCACAGTGGCTTGCAAGCCAGATGCAGTCGCCCATGCTGTTGGGGATGTGTCGATAAATGATAAAGTTTATTACTCTTTATCGTTAAGTAGTTTAATATTTTTGTTTGTAGAGATGTGACATGAAATTGCCTGAAAACAGCAAACAGTATACAGTGTAACCCGAATATAAGAGACCCGGATATAAGAGAAATCCGGATATAACAGAGATTTTCTCTGGTCCCAAAGTGTTCCCATACTTACCTAAACAAAATAGACCAAACCCGGATATAAGAGAAACCGGGATATAAGATACTTCTTCTCAGGTCCCGACAACTCTCTTATATCCGAGTTACACTGTATAAGCATTGAGTGTGTGTATTATACGTATGCTATTTATCCCGTTTCCCTACTGAGACGTGATGTGACACAAAGTCGGGTTTACTGTGGTTAACTAGAGGGCGTACACCCGGGTCAGGACCCCAAATTGCCCAGTCCCAGCAACCGCCGGTTGCGCTGGAATCGCTATGACTATCAGTCCCTGCTTTCTAGTGCAATGAGGTGGGTACAGTACGTCTGTGTTTCCAATAGTTTATACGTGTGTAAGCTTACTTTTTTGTTTTTTTTTGTTTTGTTTTGGACAACTGCAGTTGACAGTGAATTATTTATTAATATCTTTCCATGTGCTCATATATAACAATAACAGTTCAACCTTCCCTTGTAAATAAATGCGGGGAATTCCGTTATATCCGTCTCTAGCGGTAATTTCCCCCGGCTTTTAAAAATAAATTCGGCTTTTTCAGATCTATTTCAGTATCGGTAAATTTCAGGTAATTTTTAAACAGGATCATTAATTAATCATTTAAATGGTAGATGATAATGTCCTTTTAATTTTAGCTTTCTTTTCCGTCACTAGATTAACGTCTTCTTTATCAATCTTTTGTGATGCAATCGGTTCAGCGTCTTACTTTCAAATTTAGAATGTTTGAACACTTTTTTATTTTTTTTATTTACGTGTGTACATATTTTGAGAAAAACGAATATGTATACGTACGATTAATGATTAATCACAGTTAACGTGAAAAACAAAAGATTTGCTACGCCTTGCCTAGATGCTGGCTCATTAACACGATCTGATATTAAAAAGGAAATTATGAAAAAAAAAACTTTTGGCTAGGACCCATCACTTATGATAGGTTGATAAACGATACATACTTAATGGAAAGTAGAGAGATTTTGTTTTAACTTACGAGGGGGTGCTGAAAAGTTATCGGCCTAACTAAGGGGGATTTCGAAACAAATTCTGATGTTTGGTCATTTAGTCAAATTTTAGGAAGTGGATCGATCCGAGAATTTTTCAGTCCTACCTTGTTTGTGAAGTCAGATAGATAAATAAGCATCTTTAAAGTCTTTGTTGTGTTAAAATCTTTTTTAATATGATTAATTCTACTTGTAAACGTGAAACTATGTCAAATATTTGTTTCAGAAAGCGTGTCTGAGTAAAAGTGCTATAAGTTATATTCTCATAGAGGGATGTTGCTGTGTAGTTATATCAAGAATATGCTGACGCCTCTGAAGTGTTTCGTGGTAAAGTAAAATTGTTGTTAAGTGTCCGGAAACCAACCATTGTAACGAACAGTATTTTTCTTATACATGTTTTTGGTTTGTACGAAGGAACAACAATTTTGTTTGTACAAAGAGACAGCTTAAACGGCCATTTTTTTATGACATTGTGAATTAGGATTAATTTTTCGTGAAAAGATTCTGTACTTATTGTTCTGAATAATCAAGTACACTCGTTTATTAAAATAAGAACAATGATGCCAAATCATAGTAACGTTGAAACACCGATTATCTATACGATTCACCGAAGTTAAACAACGTCGAGCGTGGTCAGTACCGAGATGGGTGACTGCTTCGGAATGCTAATTGATGCGCGGGTGGTGTTAAAATATGACTCGGAATTGTTAATCGGAGAACCGAGTTTCAATTCCACTCGGAGTGAGAAAGGTATGAGTTCACTTCTCCCGCCCCCTTCCCGGTTAATTTGTAAGAATTCTACTAGTTGGATGAATTTTATTATCTCAAAAAAAATAATAGGATTTGGGATAGAAACTGGTACTACCGGCTTCTTAATCGTAAAAAGACGTATCATTTTTTTCACTAAAAGTAACCGAAGGAAATTGCCTTGAATATGTATGATTACATTTTTTACAGTTTTTTACGTCAATTCTGATGACTCAAAAAAAAAAAAAAAAAACAGCTAAAGTTTCGGACATGCTAGAAAGGATTAAAATTTTTTTAAAAATACTCAAAAAATACTTTGGTCTTTCCTCTAAATAATGACATAAACATCTAGACAATGCAAATTTTTTTTAATCAAGTTTGGGGCTTTTTTTCATCAGGGTGCGTTTTTTTAGCGAAAGTGTACATTAAAGTGTAGTGGACATTCCTACATTTTTTGATCATTAGAATCTTTTTATTGTGGTTGTTACAATGCTGTCAGTGTCAATTGAAGATTTAAGATTTCTTTGATGTACATGAAATAGAAATCATGACAGAATCTTTTTCTATGAAATGTTAAAGAAAAGCCGATTTCAGCGACGAGGTGTTTGTGTACACGGTGTACGGATATAAAAATGAGTACACAAATGTACATGGATGAATTTGTTTTTTATGATTCAGAAATATAATCCTTTCATCTGAAAATAACCATGCGTAAATTTAAATAAATATTCTGCAACAAAAGACGACATTACGTAAAACACTAAAGCTAACAATGAAAAAAAAAACGAATTACTTATCTAGTGAATTCACTGATAAGGAATTATTGGGGTACTCAAAAACGAAAACCAGAGATTTAATTCCTTTATTTTGGGTCAAATAGGAATAACTCACCTTAGTAACTCATAAATTTATCTAAGTTTTCCTCCTCCTTTGTAATATTCTTGGTTTTCTGGTGGTTGAGATATGTTACTACTCAACACAGTGCTTTTCTGTAAAACTATTTGAAATGAACTAAGTCACCTTTATTTATCAACTTACTGACATAAGCTTAGTTCTGTAGTTAGAGTTTGGCATTTAAAATATGGCAAAAAAAAAAAAAATCACGCATTAAATACGAAACATTAGATTGCTAGTGGATAAATACAGGGAGAAATACTTTAACTGATCGGATAAACAATATAAGAGGATCTGTCAAAAACAGGTTGATATGAATAAGGATAGAGATGCAATTATAAATACTTCAGATTGCCAATTTTGAATCAAAATCAAATCTATCGATGAAATGAAAGAGTTAAAATCTGTCAGTGAAAGATTGATATGTATGGTGGGGGATAGCAGATTTAACCTGCACGTGAATTCACTGACTGTAATGAGAGTCAGTAAAGAAATGCCAGAAACACAAAGCTAGAAAATAGAATGAACAGACTAAAATAGAGATAGATAGATAGATAGATAGATATGCACAGAGTGAGATACATAATTTGAGATACAGAGAGAATAAGAGTGAGAGGGAAAGAGGTATGAAGAGAGAGAGAGAGAGAGAGAGAGAGAGAGAGAGAGAGAGAGAGAGAGAGAGAGAGAGAGAATAAAAATTTTGCAGAATAAAAGTAGCGATTGAATATTTTACTTACCTGACGAGATGTATAAAGACTGTATGGGACACGAATAGATGTACTACTCATCAACCAAATCGACCGTAACTAATAAAATGGTAACATTAATGTTAAGTCGGTAGATACTCTGACCATGACGTTGTGATTATTTAGTGTTGTCGTTCATAAATAAATCCATTTAGACACGCGACTCGTTCCCTCCTCGCTTACAAAATTATATAAATGAAATAATAGGTAAACTAATCCTGTGTATTAGAATCGCCACCAAATTATTTTTGAACACGAAAATAAGCAAGGCGTTCAAATAATATTTGTTTTAAAGCTTAATTGATGATAAATATTGATGAAAGAAGAATTCGTGTGTGTGTGTGAAAATAAGCGATAATAATTCTAGAAAATTGTCTTTATACCGTTATTGTGTTCATTTTTAAATCGCGGCTCTCATACAGAGGATTTTTTGTTGTCCTCTTTAGACTGTCAGCTGATCAATGTCCATTGATAGTTGCATCCTTACTGAAAGAGACTGATATCATAAAACCATTTGTAGGAATCGTAGCTGGGAGCGAATAGTGGATTACAATAGCAAATGGGCGGTACTTATTTATTTATTTTTGTAAGTGCGTGTGTTTACGTTAGTAAGAGGTAAAAAATGGAGAGAAGAAAAAAGAAGGAAAAGCAATACACACTCTGGGGTGAAGAAAGGAGAAAAACGCATATATGCAATGACAGAAATTGTGTGTGTGTGTGTGTGTGTGTGTGTGTGTGTGTGTGTGTGTGTGTGTGTGTGTGTGTGAATTCAGTGGTACGTTGTAAGCGAAAAAAACAAAATCATTTTGTAGCTTTAAATTTCATTTGATGATGTAGGTAACTCCACAGTAAAGCGATAACTAAGCCTTAGTTATCGCTTTACTTTTTTAAATTAATTTTATTACCTTAGTTACTAAGGTAATAAAATTAATTTAAAAAAGTGATAAATCTTTCTTGGGGCTTTTATTTTAGTTTTAATTTCAAGCATTAGCTTGAAATTAAAATCAGTTCAATCTGTCCATTGAGAAAAACATTTTGCTGAATTCCAAACCGAATTTAAATTGAATAGAATTGAATTTTTTCGTAATTGCTGAAAATGACTGATTTTTACTTTAGCCATATTTACAAATCTGTAAGAACAAAAAATATTTCTAAAATAAAATATACTTTTCTGAAACTTTACTTAAAGAAGATTAGCTGATTTAAACTTTAATTAATTTGATTTAAAACAAATATTACTTTTAGTTTAATTTAAAATATCACAGAAAACCTTTTTTATCACAATTATCTCGATAAACTTGTGTTTTGGAATTTTTCTACAGTGGAAATATCTGTAAAAATTACTTGACGAGTATAACGTGAGCTTCTTTTTTATATATATTTTTTAATTAGCCAGTAATCTTAACAATTTAGGAAAATATCATAAGTAATCTAATATTTTATTGAATTTTAGGTACTTCGGCTTTAATTTTATTATAGTTACCGCTCTTATTTTCTGATAATGTCATATAGAGATCTCCTTATACACACAAAAAATAATTTAAAATATTTTTTAAAATACTGGAGATCGCTGAACTGTAGTAAGCCTTTTCAGTTATTATTATTAAATATACTTTTTGCTTAATAACAATATCAGCTAACCACTAAAAATTAATACAAAATTTTAAACGATTTAAAACTTTATAAATCATTCTATATTTTCAAAATTGAAAACAATTCTTGAAAAATTCATTATTCTTCCAAAAGCCTTAGAAAGTTTTTAATTGTTTTTTATGAATAAGATGTATTATGGACACTAGTGTCTTAAGAAAAAGATTTAATTAATAATAAAAAAGATTTTGACGATAAAAGTTAGTTTTTATAAAATTTGGGGTATTTTTTTCCAGGTATGCTAATTTTTTAGCGAATCTTTGGAGGTACGTAGGTCAAATCAGGGATTTTTGCTTGTTTTAGTTGTTTTTCAAGCAATTAGATATTTTTATAATTACGGAATTTTAGAAAAATTCTTAAATATTAACCCAGAACCTCCTGTAATATCTATTTTCATTTTAGGAGTCAATCAGCAAAGTTAAGCAGCGTCGAGACTGGTTATTATTTAGCTGGGGGATCGCTTAAGAACATCGGATACTGTAAGCAACCTCCTATAATCCGAAATAAGTTTTGGCTTTAAATGACTCACGAAGGGTTGATAAACCGTAAAAAAACAAATCAATCAATCCATTTTGGATCTTTATTCGTGCGTAATTTATGTTTTAACGGAATGTGTTTTACATTTGAATTTTAACAACTTTTCTACGGAAGGTTCAATTTTCTTTATTTCTATTGTTGGATTGTCGCCCCCTGAAGACAATCACAGGCAGAGTGATATTCGAAGGCTCTTCATTTTCTTTCGACTTTTGAAGCGCGGCAACACCGTTTCCTTTCGCTCCGATAGGCACGAGACATATAAGAATTTCAGAGACATAGACTCAAGATTATAGTGAACTGTTTATAGCTTCGATTTCGTTTCTTTCTTTATCCTTCTGTAACTTAATACGTTTATTAATTTTTGTTTGTTTGAATGCCATGTTTTGTGTCATTTTGCCTGGACTCACAAGAGTCCACCAAATATTGTTTGAGGGACAAATGTAGCTGGAGGTATAAAATTAAAACCCTTTCCATTCACACGCAACACTATCATTTGGAAAAAGTTCTAAAGAGAGCTATAAATTGCGAGTGATAAAGTACTTAACATATTTTGTTTTTATTTTTATATTTATATAAATTTAAATTTAAGAAGTTGTTCTACAACGATTAGAATTAGTTACTGAAGATTATTTGATAATTTTACACAAGAAACATTTGATAACCTTTCTGTATACTATGCCTTTCGATAAAGATGTTTTTAATACCATCTCCTTTCAGGACATAGGTGATCATTGCTTTCCACAGTTTCCTTTTCTTTATTATCTGTGAATTGCTGTGACTTCTTGGGAATGATAGGGGTGTAGTTTATCTTTGCCGCCTTCATAATTTTGAATTCATTATTGTTGTTCTCCTCAATTGGCTGTCACCTAAGTTTACGCTATTATTTAACCCATTGCTGAGTCGGGGAAGAGATGAAGGTATATATCTCATATATGGTCTGAAGTTGGCTAGTCTTCACTGTTCAGCCATGACATAATTCAAAATCGTTTGCACGGCCTTGTGAGGAGGAGTGGGGGGGTAGCTTATTTTCTATCATATGCATTTCCTACATGAGCAGCGTTGCAAGCCTATCACTACTCTGTCGCTTTTTCCATGGCGCCATGCCAAATTTTCACAGCTAAGACCCACTACATTCACAGGGTCGAGTCACTCTCATCTTCTTCGTATGCCATTTGAAAGGAGGAAATTCTACTTAGACAGCTTCTTCCCCAAAACAGCTACATTGTTGAAAAGACTCCCGCGCGGATACTTTCCCGACCACTACATTCTTAACCTCTTCAGTTCCACGGTCGATCGTTATTTATCTTCCTTATTCTCATAATCTTCACTTAGTACTACTACACTCCTACACTCATAGCACACACCTACTTCAGTAGGATTACGGCCATATTCCGTTGAAACTTTGGTTCCCTTGCGATCACCGAAGTTAAGCAACATCAAACCTGGTCAGTATCTAGACGGGTAACTACTAGGATAAGAATGTGCGGGTGGGTAATGGATAATGACTTGGAATTGTTAATCGGAAAGCTGAGTTTCAATTCCAGTTAGGTTCGTTATGTTCATTTACATGCAAATACTCTTGGGAAAGGAATGAATCCACTTCTTCCCTAGCTATGGGTTAATTAGTGATACTTGTATCACTAAATCGTTATTATCTCAAAAAAATTCTTACACTATAAAAAATATTTCCTGGCTTTGAATAACCCGTAATAGGTTGATAAGCCGTAAAAAATGAATCAATCAATAAAATCTAATTCAGTAACCCTCTAGCTTGAGTGACTCTTGGGAATTGTATTGGATGAATGAATCTTAGTCATAATAAATATATAAAATAAAAATCCCGTCGTTGTATTAATTTACCATTGCCAATTACCATGTCATTCAATTTGTTTTAATTTGGGTTTATTTCAACAATTGACATTCTTTTATGATTGAAAAATAAGTTCGAAATTTGCGGCTTAAAGCACAAAATAATTAGTGACAATTTACAAAAACAGAATCCATAATATTTAATATTTACTTTGAGTAAAAGTCCACGACACAATTCATATAGTTTTAAATAAATTTTTGTTTAGCATGAATTATTGTGATAACAATATAAGTTATCATAATTCCCTTAATTAATTTCCTTCTCGATTTCTACAGAAAAATCCTGACTCAGACAATGAAGCACAAACAATGCTGTTGAATATGCAACTCCATCAAGCCATTAATCTTGTCCGGTTTCTTTCTTTCTATTTTTACAGGGGAAACCCGTCGGATTTTCCAGTCCTTTTGTGAGCGTTCATTTTACCGTGAAACAATACTTTTTTTTTTAACCCGTTGCTCTCTTGAAAGATGAAATAATTGAAGATTCAACTTTTACACTTTAAAAAGTCTGTTTATTGTCAACATCCTTTCTTTATTCTTTATTTCTGTTGTTTATTCTTTCCATTTTGATTATTTGCTTTCATTCTCCGACACTTCAATGCAGTAACGGTTCTAAGAGAAAAGAAGTTGCTAGAATTGAAATGAAATAAATTATGACAAGTAGACAATAACAGGTTACACATAAATAAAAGAAGTCCTTCAGGCATGCTGGTTTTTTAAGTGTGGCACAAGGACGAAAGAATAGGGTAACTAGTGGGGATCGAATTCACTACTCATACGTAATAGAACTTGCGAGACAATCGTCCTACACCAAGTAAGGGACGCCAAAATATTTTTAAAATTGTGTGTTGTGGCTAAATAATATAATTTATATAAACTTCCTTCATAGTTGATGGAAACCATTTGGGAGAGAATTACCATTTTGGGAGATTTGGGTGTTTATTTAGTTAACGATAGTTTGAGGTGAAGATTTGACAATTAGAAACTTTCTTCGAATATTTGCAGACGAGCGGCAAAGTTAGTCGGCAATGAAGGGGAATTAAACAGGAGATGTAACAACAGAGTTCTCGGAATTAAAAAAAAATTAAAACGTTCAGAGTTTATTTTTTAATTTTTCGATTACATAAACACCGTTTTACTTTTAAGAAAAAATTCTCATTGGTTTACTTTAAGGATCTTAGATAATTGAAAATAATGATTTTCATGCGTTTACACACACACACATAAACACACACACACACACACACACACACACACACACACACACACACACACATGTATGGGTAAAAAAATGTATGACAAAGTGAAAAACGTTTTCTTTTGAAACGTTTCGTCCTTTAAGACTTCATCGAAATTCATCATACATATTGTTCTTGATATATAAAATATATATCATATATATATCATAAATATATATCATATATATATATATATATATATATATATATATATATATATATATATATATATATACAGTGTAACCCGGATCCGGATATAAGAGACCCGGATCCGGATATAAGAGACCCGGATATAAGAGGAACCCGGATATAAGATACTTCTCTGGTCCCGACAACTTTCTTATATCCGGGTTACACTGTATATATATATATATATATATATATATATATATATATATTGCATATATTTTGGCAGCATGATTTCATTAAGACATGTCTATTAAAGGGTGAAAGAAATTTACCATGTCTATTAAAGGGTGAAAGAAATTTACCATATTCATTATATTCCGAGTAATTTGGAACCTATTAAAAATAAGTAGACGAAACTTGTCTAAATTATTTAATGAGACAAATCTTATATATATATTGCAATCCAATATATATATATATATATATATATATATATATATATATATATATATATATATATATATATATGTTTATTTATTTATTCTTATAAAAGGCACATACACTAAAACTTCATGAGGTAATAATTTATTTCATTAGTTATTAAATCTAAAAACAAAATTCTTTTGGAAATATCCATACTGATTACTAATATATATATATATATATATATATATGTAAATTTCTAAAGAATTAATTTAATTTTACTTATTAATCCAGGAGATTTTTTTAATTAAATGTTATTTTTAGTGGATACTCATATTTGAGTAGACGCTCCATTTATTTATTAAACAATATATTTATTTATTTTCGTCTGCAGGCCTGAATATTCGAGAAATTTTATTAAAAGAAAATAAGCGCTCTCCGACAGGATTCGAACCCGCATCACCCCGCCTAGCAGGCGTTATTCAACTTGATCACTCTGTAGTCGAGGGGGTCTAAAGCACATCAGATCTAACGACGGTTCCTCCTGCCTTTTGGTGTGTAATATTCGTCCATTATCATACTTGTTGCGCTGGTCGATAACGTAATCAAAGTAATGAATAATTGTGTGCGTGACCACATTCCTCTTGAGACCGTTTCTTTATAAGTACCTATTTTCCCCCCTGTATTTACCCTACCAAGCCTTTTTCCTTTGGCATTCTTCTTCCATATTTCCTTCTCTTCTTCTGTCCCTTCACGTTTTTCTTTGCCCCTTTGTTGTCTTCTTAATTTATCGCCCCTTCCAAAAAATCACCCACCTCATACCGAAGAAAGGAAGCTGGTGACGTTTTAATTGAACCTAAATTTAAAAAACAAAAGAAAAGAAACAAAAACACCAGCAACCCCTCGAGACACAGATAAATAAGTTTATCACAGCTAATAACGCTGAAGTTGTATCCATCAAACAACACAAAACTTCGATTACCATATATATATTACTATATTAAACACACCTTGCTCGAGGCTATGTCTCATAATTCCACAAGTATCTTCTTCATGTACCGTGTCCCCTGAGGATGTAGGCAATCATGGCTCTCCACAACTTCCTGTCCTTTGTAGCTCTTAATAAATTTTATCTTTTTCTTATTTCTCCTAAACCCTATTCTACCATCCATTTAGTCAAGCTCACTAAGTATGCTATGCCATGTTTTCCTCTGTCCCTTGTCTTCAATCCGCCCTGTGGGTATCAGATTTTCCAAGCCCTCTTTCCTCTCTATGTGTCCTAGATATTTCAACTGTCTCTTCCTGATGTTAATTATAAGTTTCCTTTTCGTTTCCATTTTCTCTAGAAGTTCGTCGTTGCTCACATATTCGGTCCAAGGTATTCTCAGCATCCTTCTGTAGAACCTCAGTTCTATTGCTTCCAGTCTCTTCTTCATCTGTGAGGATATTATTCAGCATTCGCTACCACATAGGAGGGCAGATATCACATAAGAGTTTAGTACTCTTTTATTTGTTTCTAACGAAGTCTTCCCGTTTCTTAATACTCTGCTTAGCTTTTGGAAAGCATCTTTTGCTATCCCAATTTGACTTCGCATTTCGGAATCCCACTTTCCATCCTCTATTAAAACACCTCCCTGATATTTATTTTTTTATTGTCTGATTTTGGTATTCTCCGATGTGTAATTTGCATTTTGGGCTCATCCTTTTGCTATCACTTATCCCAAAACTAAACCAACAGATCCTACAATATCAAATATAGTGTTAGTTCCACCAATGATTTTTGAAAATAGTGCAATCAAATAAATCGATTCATGTGTAGAGGACCGTGGGGTGAAGATGTAAAGAACCCACGGGGGTTAAAATTTCCTGCTAGCCGGTCCAGCTAATTTTATACTTTAATTACGTCCAAAGAAGACAAAGAAAACGAACAAGACCGATATATATATATATATATATATATATATATATATATATATAAACATAAATATAGGTAACTATACTCGTGTCGAAAAACCTTCGAATTCTTGATTTAACAATAGCCAAATCAATCACGAAGGGAAAAAAGGTTTTAAAAAAGAAAGAGCCAGGAACATGAAAGTCTGTCGAAAATAATCGCACAGATACAGGTTCAAGGCCCAAAGAAAAAACCCCGATACGAGTAAACAACTAACTAAAGAGCTCGATACAAACGTAGAGCAAACCTAGTCGACTATATATAACTAGTTGACTATATATAAACATATATATGTATTAACAACAAGTTACAAGCACATGGACAGTTACATTGAGTGTGTGGTGAATATTATATGTGTGTGTATTGTGGTGAGTGTTCGTACGTACGTGTATTGACATTGTATTGTTCTTAGCGTGTTTCCAGAATTTGGGAAACGCTGTATTTGTGAGAGCTCAAATATTGGTATTAACTGAAATGAAGAAAGAAGAGAAAGAATTACCTCACCTCCACGCGAGGCGTGATACGGCCAAAGGCCTGGGGGAAAAAGAGAGATCGAGAGCAAGGGGAGAGAGACCGACAGATGACACTTTATCCTTATTTGCCAACGCACTTGTCAAAGAAACTATAGATATAGTAATAATAAATATATATAAGCATTCTTCGCTTCCATATCTTAATGTCAGACCAACAATTCTACGTCAATTTCTATCCGACACAATACAAATATATTTTTACGATCATTATAGTAACATTTGCACACAGACTGACGGTGTGGCTATGAGTTCCCCTCTCAGTCCCATTTTATTCATTTTTTACATAGCTCAAGTAGAAAACAAAATGTTTAATAATTTGATCATACCTATAATATATGTTTGATATATTGATGACATGTTCAACATTAAAACTTAGACGAAATTAAAAAAAACTTAAAGAAACACACGATAATAACTCCGTTAATAATTAGAATCCTTTTCCATTTTTAGTAGACGCTAATAGTCATAGTTTTACTATATAATATATAAATCCCACATGCAAAAATGTGTCTTCTCAATTACAAACGTGAATGTCCTCACAGATATAGAACAGTTGTTAAAAAATGATTGCCAAGCAAACATAATTTCTTCAGACACCTTATTGAGTAGTATAAACAAACACATGTCAACAATAATTTCCCCAACGATGTCTTCGATGTGCAAATAAAATTAGCCTTAAAGAATTTAAAATAAAATAACAAGCAATCATCGTGATATAAACAAAAATAAAAACATCATTAACTTATATACCAGATCCAAATACACCCTAACAATATAAACAAGATGAAAAAGCCATTAAAATTATAATTCGCCAGTAAATATCGCTTAAACGATTTTAATACTTTAGATTTATCATTTAAAACGTTTAAAACTTCTAAAGTAATTATTACAAACAATTCGAGACCTTAAAAATTCCCTCTATGTAAATAAAATGTTGTTTATGAATTCTAATGTCATTTACATCTCCAATAGTGCAAAGAAACAAAACAGACAGACAAAAACAGAAAAGGAAAATAAGAAGGACACTTAGTGTGTAACTGAAATAGAAAGAAATTGTTAATTTACATTAATATTCTATGTGAGAGCTTACTCAAATATTCGTTTAAGCGACACTTTTATATATATATATATATATATATATATATATATATATATATATATATATATATATATATATATATATATATATATATATATATATATAAAAGTGAACATTGGCGTCAACACTCAGAGGCGACAGGCTGTTTCATGCTGGACGCAATCGTCAGGCGGCCTGACGATTGCGACTAGCATGAAACAGCCTGTCGCCTCTGAGTGTTGACGCCAATGTTTGCTTTTATTTTTATATTTACACACACTCTATCTCTGATATTGAGCACTTTATCCCATAAATATAGCAAACTATATTTCTGCATATATATTTCTACATGTATATATATATATATATATATATATATATATATATATATATATATATATATATATATATATATTTATTTAAAGACATTTATATTATGTTTAACGTTCTTTTTATAGATACAAGTATTTAAGCAAATGCTTTTTTTTATAATAAACAGTATTAAATAACATTTACCGGCCTGAATGTCCGAGAAATTTTCATAGAAAATTTTCGCTCTCCGACAGGAATCGAACCTGTATCCTGTCGGAGAGCGAAAATTTTCTATGAAAATGTTATTTAATACTGTTTATTATAAAACAGAGGATTTGCTTAAATACTTGTATCTATAAAAATAACGTTAAACATAATATAAATGTCTTTAAATAAATTGTCGGACTATGTCCAATTCTAATATATATATATATATATATATATATATATATATATATATATATATATATATATATATATATATATATATATATATATATATATATATATATATATATATATATATATAAGACAGATAAAGATAGATAGATAGAGAGAGAGAGAAAGAATGAGTGAAACAGTCTGACTGATACATAATGATATACCGATAGAAGTATTGCTTTATAACCAAATATTATAAATTAGAAACGATTTTCGTGTCGTGCGTACTTATATGTGTTTAAGTACATGTAGAAATAGATATGTATGTTTTCTGTCTACAAGGCTCTCTCTTTCACACACATAACGGTACACTCACAAATATTTAAGCTCGCTTGAAATTTAGTTTATATGAACACATTAACCAAATTTTTTTGAAAATATTAAGCCCATGAAAGCAAACGCAAATCTAAATGCAACAATAAATTGTTTGCGCCTTAATTTGTTTGTCTGTTTTCAAAGGTCAAACGGCCGAAACGTTTACAAATAAATGACAACGTATTTTATTAAGATCTCACATCTAGCTCTTTAAATATATTTTCCCAGTTATTATTGCTGAATTCTGCTTTCCCACCGAGTCAGTGTTTTTATCCCTCCAGTTTCGTCATTAATATCTTGGCATAATTTACTATTGTCATAACAGAGCCACTGCCACTTGGCGTCGTCGGTGCATGGCAGATAACTCTAGTACAGCAAAAGTTATAGACAGGAAATGTACTGCTCCACTTTAACTTGTGACATTAAAAAAATGTCTAACATACTTTATTATAATATTTCTATAAAAAAGAATGAGGAATAATTGAAAAATGGTGTCAATAAAACGCGGAGAAGATTTTACGTTTTTTTTTAGTTCATAACTTTCGGTTCGATCTTCAATGGGTGCCTCATACTTTCGGCTTTGTGCCACATCTAAGCTACGGTTAGAAAATCACCATAATTTTAGCCCTGTAACATTTTTAATTGATCTCTGATCTTTCGGAAAAGGTCAGTTGTGCGTAAGAGTCAAATAAACCACGTGTCTCAGAATTAATTTCGGGATGAGATCAAGCGATATGTGATTAACTAATAACCATTTTTGATGGCCTTTTTTCAACCTTGCTGCCGATTATTTCCAAAAAAGGCTTTCTTAATTTTGCCTTTTCATAAATTCCAATGTCATTCGAAACTAATAAATAAAAAAAAAACAAGAAATCGGCAAGAACCTTCTACAAAATACATAGTGATTAAAATAACATTGTTTATTCTTTGCAACGGGATATCGACGAATTGTCATTGGAAGACGACCCTATCGCCCGCCTTAAAATCAAAGACAAGATTAAATCTTAAATTCGTGCGCTTTCAATTTAAGCAGCGAAAATGTGTTGACAATTATCCTTTGCTAACAATGGACTACTTAATGGGATGGGAAAGGACAAACAACAACAACAACAACCACAATATAATAGTAATAATAATAATAATAAAGCTTATGTAATTTGAAATCGAAAATACATTCAAAATGTTACAATGCTCTAGTTCTAAAATTTTTTAAAAAGCAGACAAGTGATGTGTCAGCAATGAAGAGCAAAGAATACATTTTAACAAAAGAGGACATTCTAGAAACTAAGCAAGCTATAAACTTTATTTATAACAAGTCGATATTCAGTCATAAAAAGTATTTTCCATGAATTTCTGTCCTTACAACACCTTTCAGATAGCTTGTGTATTCCATTCTATGTGAATGGTTTTAATTCGATTAATCCTTTGAAAAATCTTAGGAAATTTTGAACATATTAGAACTGCCGACGAAAATGGATGGAGTGAAAGAAATGATAGTCGAAAGATGACAGTTTTAGAGAATACATTCTGTACGTAGAAGAAATTTCAATTCCACCTTTTTGGTCGCTTACTATGTCGAATTTTCAACTTGAAGACGGACGTTGTTTTTCTGCTCAAATGCGTCGTTCAAGAAAGCCAGTTGCTCACTGAAGAATAGTATAGTAGTATGCTTAACGTCCCGGTAATTTGTAATAAAGAATTTCTTTTAAAATCTACTAAACGCAGAGAAGCCCCATCATTATATTCAGTTTAGGTTCAGATGCATGTTTTTCTGAATCTAGCCTCAATTCATTTTTCTTCATAAATATTTTTTCTGTGTCGAGCAAGAAGGGAAAGACAAGCGTTTAATTTTTGACAGATTTTCATTTCTGTGAGTTTATGTGGAAGCCGTTTCCCTTACATTTGAATTTTTTAAGGCTTGTACATACAAGCTACAGTTGGCTGATTGCACAAGTGATAAAGGACTGAGCAAAATTTAAAAATTCTTTTAAGATCTTTCAATTATTCTGCAAACGACGGAGCCGCGATTGTTTGCATTTAAATAAAGCATTTAAAAGACGTACATTAAACATGGACTTAGCAATGTAAACTTTTCATGTAAGAGAAAAAAAGGAAGGAAGAGGAGAGCATATGTGTCTTTACTTGGGTGTATTTGACCATTTGAGTGGTAGTTAAATTAATCAGTTTCTAAATTTACTAGTTTTATTTTAGACTAACGGATGCCATGAATAAAAGGGGGTTTCTTGGTATAGGACCGGAAAGTGAATTTGCTATGTACTTTTGAATAAATGGAGATTTTAAGAAATCCTCTGTGTCTTAAATTAAGAAAAAAAAAAATTAAATTTCAAAGTTTATTCGGAAATAATTGTTTTTTTTTTTTTACAGAACACAACGAGAAAGACATCATTTCTTTTTTAAAGATTTTTCCTGTCCCGTGCAAAGCAGGTAATTATCTCAGACTAGATGGAAAATGTAATTTCTATTTCAAACTGGTCATTAAGCGTAATCAGTGCTAAATCCTTCTTTTTCTATGCCGTTCTCTCTTCAGGTCGTTGGCGATCCCCCACAACATTCTAGCACTTATCAATGTTTGTCTTTTTACTATCTCTTCCACCCCCATGTTCTGCCACACATTTATACATGTTTGTTATATAGGTTACTTCCCTCTTGAGTTCAAGATGTCCTGTGGGTATTAGATTCTCCATGCCCTCTTTCTTCATTATGTGTCTCTTTCTAATTCTAAGAATAAATATCGTTTTCGTTCTCATTTCCCTTACGATTTCTTCGTTTCTCACATGATCCGTCTATGGCATTCTCAGCATTCTTCTGTAGAATCACATTTCTCTTACTTCAAGTCTTCTCTTCACCTGTGAAGAAATTGTCAATCATTTTCTGCCATATAGAAAGACTGATATTGCATAACAGTTCTTCATTTTTTTCTTTGTTTCTAACGAATTTTTTTCCTGTTTCTTAATACTTCGTTTAGCTTCTGAAAGGCATTTTTCGCTATTCCAGTGCACCTTCGGATTCTATATTACATTTTCTGTCTGCTGTTTGAACACTTCCCAGATATTGACATTTCTCTCGATGCTTGATTTTGTCATCTCCAATTCATAGTACGCATCTTAGACTGTTCCTCTTGTTAACGACCATTCATCGTCTTTTTGTAACTGTTGGTTTGTCCTTCCCTCTAGTTTTCCTTTACTACAGTTTCTAGGTGTTCCTGCAGTTTTAATTCTGTTTCTGTCATTAACACAGTGCCATCTGCGTATATTATGTTGTGAAAACGGTGCCTACCAATAATAAATACCAGCGGAACCTGAAAATCTCGAAAATTCGCCAATGCCAAATACATAAATATTTATACAGAATGAAAGAACTTTACAATATCAATAGTATTTAGCAAATGTCCCCTCGCTTTGTTTATCAGTAGCACACTGGTCGGTCAAGATCACCTAGTGATAAGAGTAGAATAAATTCCCCATGTTGTATAACGGTTTTATACTCTCAAGACAACAACCACCCCCTTATATATATATATATATATATATAGGTATGTGTGTGTGTGTGTGTGTGTGTGTGTGTGTGTGTGTGTATATATATATATATATATATATATATATATATATATAGTACAGCTAATAGATCCATTGGTATATAATCCAGGTAGATCCTAGTAATAACAAATATTCAAACTGATCCACAGAGAGCTCAATGCATTTATTATAACAGAGCATATATATTTTTTTCAGCAAAAATCCCAAATGAGGTAATTTTGTATTTTTGCTGTAATATATATATATATATATATATATATATACACACACACACACACACACACACACACACACACACACATATATATATATATATATATGCTAAATGCTCAGTCGTACCAACATAACAAATTTAGTCCGATTAAGTCCTGAAGAACGAAACGCGTCACAAGTAAATTCTTTCCATTTTGCCATACAATTTCCCCAATATATATATATATATATATATATATATATATATATATATATATCAATATCATTTCACTCCAAAACAAGACAATAAAGCCAATAACACGTGAGGGAGTTAATGTGAGTGGAAGAGTCTCAGAAACAAAAACATTATTAAGGAGAGAGGACAGTAAAAAACAATTAAGAGGACAGAAGTTGACGATTGATATTTCAATTAAATTTTGGGGGATCAAAATTGTCTGGAAAGTAAGAAGGCCTGAAGAAAGTTCCACAGACGAGAAGCGCGCGAGAGAAAACAAAGAACATTTGGAATATTTGGAATGAATCCATGCAAGATGTCACAGTTCTAGCATCATTCCTTCATAGTTAAACTTATGTTTTGACATGTTTCGCAGATAGTCGGATCCTTCAGTAAAAATTGAATCTTCATCTCAATAAAATCTACATCAGCGAGACAAATAATTTTGAACGAAATCTTCTTCTGTTTCACTCTCTTTAACTCCTTACGTCATAGTGACATTATCGCCTTCCTTAGGGTGAAATGATTAAGAAAAGAAAATGAAAGAAAGGTTTGTTACCTGCAATTCCTATTACTTTAATTGGCCAGCTTTTTGATATTGCTCTCCTATCAAATAAATAATAAATTAACCTGAAAGTAATGATTCACTTTGAAGACTGTACACAAGAAAGTCCTTGAAGGAAGATGAAGAATTAACATTAAATATGAAAAAATTGTTCTAGATACAGAGTATTTCTTATCGTGAAGTTGGCTATTTGCTGTTTTGTAGTTGCTTAATTCACAACCTATTTGACGATCTTATAAATGAGGAACTCAAACCTAAGTAAAAAAAAGAAAAGAAAAAAGAAAAAAAGAAAAGAAAAAGAAATGCATAAACTGTATCTTTTGGTTGTATCAGTGATATTTGGGGACAGTCTGTATGAGTGGAAATGATAACGTCCCAAACTATGTTTGAACTTAAGGTCATCTTCTTATATAAATATTAATGGGAGCACCATTGAAAATCCATGTCAAGAGAAAAAATAAATAAAATAAAAGCAAAAAAAAACATAAAAAATGAATGAATAAACAGTAAATATATAGGAATTATCTAAAATACACGCATATGTACTAATCTAATTAGATTTAAAGATAGGATTAATCTCTTAAAACAAAGGAATGAACTTACTAGACATAGTTCACTTTTACCTTGCAATATGACTAATAATATTTTGAATGACAATAGAATGGTATTATAATTTTGTATTATTATTATTATTATTATTATTATTATTATTATTATTATTATTATTATTATTTATTGTTTTTTTTTTATTTATATTTGAGGAAGCACGGTGGAGTTATAGATTGCAGAATCGGAGAGCAGAGTTCGAATTCCAGTCGAATCCACTGCATTCACTTTCGTGCTAATACCCTTGGGAAAGGTATGAATCCTCTTCTTCTCCCTCCAGCTATGGGTAAATAGCATGACAGACCGGGTTCTATAGCCTTGGATGGTAACTGGTCTACCGCAGAAAGAAATGGCAATCTGCCTCGTCAGTCATGTATCGAAAGACACATGATCGCCTAACCGTGTATCACGCATGGCACATAACCGACTGACTATATATATATATATATATATATTGTCATCCACAGACAGACTGTTTCGCTGTATCACAGCTCATCAGTGTGGCTAGACGTCCGTTTGCCTCTAGCTAGGATCGAAACCCAACTGAATTATATATATATATATATATATATATATATATATATATATATATATATATATATATATTAGGATGTGAATGTGTTTATCCTGTCATTTGAAAATTCCCTTCCCTATATACCTTCTTATTTGAATTCAGACTTCCATGTATCAAATATGTGTAGCGATCTTAGATAGTTCTTACATCAGCATCGAACTTAACTGATAAATTGGCACTTCGCTAAGAACAATAACATTTTTCTCCTAGTTTCATTTCTGAATAATTTTGTAAAAAAAATATTAAATTTGATACTCGAATAAATTTACAATTGGACATTTATAATTTTTTATTTAAAATTTAACCGTGAAATTAAAACTTTATTTGTTATATTGATTTCTAATTTAATCTAATATTAACCTTAATGCACTAATAGATTGTACTTAAGCTATATTCTCACGTTAATTGAATTACCATATACTTGTATTCTGATTGGTCGTCATAGATTACGTAACAATGTTTCCCCTACTGAGAGGGTTTAGTTGGTTTTTGAACTCTTAAAATCCTTTATTTTGTAATTAACACCATCACTTGATAAGACACCAGTAGCATTGAAACAAAATTGCAGTTTTTGTAGTGATGTTATAACATGCATATGTTATAATTTCTGCTATCATCTCTAACCTGGATCCCCACAAAGCATGTGGGCCCGATTGTATCAGTGTAATTGTCATTAAAAAGTGTGCACCCAAACCGGCTCCTGTTCTCTCTAAACTGTATAATAAATAACTCACTGCCTCCTGCTTTCCTGCCTGCTGTAAAGTCATCGTCTGTTATTCCAGTTGTTAAGAACTCTGGTTAACCGTTGGACCCATTCAACTATCAGCCTATTAGCCTTCTACCGCTTTTGGGCAAAATCCAAGAGGCCTTAATTAATGCTAAATTGGTTCATCTTCTCTCATTACAAGGGTTTTTCTCAGACAAGCAATACGAATTCCAGGTACTAACGAAAATTGAGGAGTCTATAACATTGGACATCTCGAAAGCTTTTGACAGGGTTTGACATTCAGGTCTTCTCCACAAGCTGAAAAGTTACGGTATCTTCGGGCACATTTTTGAGCTGATCCAGTCATCCTATCAAATCGTGAAAATTGTCCTGAACGGTCACTCGTCTACATCATTTTGTATTAACGCGAATTTCCTCCAGGGCTCCATTCTTGGTCCTACGCTGTTTTTATTTAGTGACCTTCCCGATGCCATCAGCTCTGAACTTGGCATCTACGCTGCTGACGACATTACCATTTACTCCAGGCCTCAATACTAAGGCTGATCAGTCAGAAAAGGTCAAAATGGCAGCTGATGGACAAAACCACCACAAGACCGTCGTTAACTGGAGCAAAAGATGACTTGACAATTTTAACGCCTCCATAACTAAACTTCTCTCCATTAATCATCTAAGAAGCCCGTCTCTACCTTCCATCAGCATGGCTGATGTTATTCTCCAGGAAAGTGACTCGTTGCTGCTCCTTCTCAGGCTGACATGAAGTGGAATGACTATATTGAATCCATTTCGACTGTTGATCCCGCTAGATAACACACTCTCTCCCAGAAACTGTAACTAAGGTCTGCTCAGCATAGTTGCAGTATAAACCACAGGTGGGCTCTGTGGGTGTTGAATAAACACAAATGTGCCTGAGCGAGCGTCTGTAATAGGGATTGGCTAATAGAATACGAGTGGCCAGCAATTATATGTATGTATATATGTATACGTATATGTAATAATAATAATAATAATAATAATAATAATAATAATAATAATAATAACACGAAATATCCGTAAAAATTTCACGGTTTTTCTATTTTCTATTTCTGATTAATCATAATTCTTACATTAATGATTGAATATAATCCCTGCGAGATCTACGGCTATAAAATATGCGTGGAAATTACCCTATTGTACCATTAAATATTTAAGCTGAACAACATTAACAAAATATTGCAATAACTATCATGAATATGAAATCAGCGGAAGTAAGATGGTACAAATGATATATATATATATATATATATATATATATATATATATATATATATATATATATATATATAAGGAATGAACAGTAAGATATAAAATCCGGTGTTCTTATAGATATTTTTATTTTTACACAATAGTGCTCAATGTAAATTTAAATTTACAGAGCATTAATATTATAAATTAATAGATTTAAAATATGGTTTTACCGCTACACAGTGATAACCATGTTTCAGAAATGGAAGCTAAAGCCCCTGAATTTAATTTTGTTATTAAACCAAAGACATTAGTTCCATTTCCTCATCAAACGAATTTTGGAGTAACTTACTTTTTACAATTTACGGTTGTTAACGGCACTGGAGCAAAATTCGCTTGATGAGGAAATGGAACTAATGTCTTTGGTTTAATAACAAAATTAAATTCAGGGGCTTTAGCTTCCATTTCTGAAACATGGTTATCACTGTGTAGCGGTAAAACCATATTTTAAATCTATTAATTTATAATATATATATATATATATATATATATATATATATATATATGTATATATAAATAAAAAGGAAAGAACAGTAAGATATAAAATCCGGTGTTCTTATAGATATTTTTATTTTTACACAATAGTGCTCTATGTAAATTTAAGTTTACAGAGCATTAATATTATAAATTAATAGATTTAAAATATGGTTTTACCGCTACACAGTGATGACCATGTTTCAGCTTCCATTTCTGAAACATGGTCATCACTGTGTAGCGGTAAAACCATATTTTAAATCTATTAATTTATAATATATATATATATATATATATATATATATATATATATATGTATGTATATATATATATAAATATATATATATGGTACAAATGATATATTGAGTCACTCTCAGTCACTGTGTGTTTATCCGAATCTAAAAATAAACACGCTAAAATTCATATTCATCCCGTAAACTGATGGCTTAGTGGGAGAAGTTCGGACTGACGCAAATTCAGTCGGGTTTCGATCCTAGCTAGAGGCAACCGGACGTCTAGCCACACTGATGAGCTGTGAAACAGCGAAACAGTCTGTCTGTGGATGACAATATATATATATATATATATATATATATATATGTACAAATGAAATATATATATTTATATATATGTGTGTGTGTGTATTGATGTAATAGGAAAGAACAATTAGATTAATGATCCAAAGTTCTTTAGTATTTATGTTTTTAGTTTAAAAAAAACAGTTCTCGATACACAAGTAGAGCTTAAATTAATCTGCACTCTAAATTTTAAGTTTAACATTGAAATTAAACTTTAGGACTTGAGTCACGTTTCGAAACAGTAATTTCTGTGTCGCGATGGAATCATATTTTTTAAAAATATATATATATATATATATATATATATATATATATATATATATATGATGCCCACTACGACCCATCATTTCACAGATCCCAACTCCTATCTACAAGCTGTCAAAATTCCTTAACGATATCATTACTCCATATGTACCTACCAAGCACAGCATCACATTAACTCATGAATACCTTCAAATTCTAAAAACTATACAACCAAACCAAGGTTGTGGAGTTTCAGTCTCAAGTCTCCAAGACTTGACTAACCATGTTTATCCAAACATTAAACACCATTTAATGGATTCAAACTGGCTTTGTCAGAACGCCATATTAGCTCCCAAGAATCAAACTCTGGATAGCATCAACTGGAAACTTCTCCGAGAAATTACAAAAGAAAGCATGAAGTACTTTTCCATTGACACTGTGAATGAACAAGAGAAGGCAGTGAATTATCCAATGGAGTTCTTGAACTCTTTGAATCCTCCTGGAATTCTATCACACAAGATGGAACTAAGATAAAATGCTATAGTTCTGTTACTAGAACTCGGAATCCTCTAAAGCTTTGTAATGGAACAAGATTAATTGTCAAGAAGATGCTTCCTCATCTTTTGGAAGCAGATATCCTTATTGGTCCAAGAAAGGAGGAAAGAGTATTAATTTTAAGGAACCCCTTAATTCTTCCAGATCTTCTTTTTGAGTTCAAAAGATTTCAGTTTCCACTTAGAGTGACCGATGCGATGTCAATCATTGTCCCAAGGACAATTATTGAAAGTAACTGGACTTCATCTGATGTTCATCTGCTTTTCTCATGGCCAGCTCTATGTTGGTTGTTCAAAGGTTGGGAATGGAAAAAAGCTATTTGTACTGACCCCAAAATGGGGAAAACAAAAATGTTGTTTATCATTGCAGTAAGTTCCAAATAGACAAATTATATTGTTTTGGTGATAACTGTTAATTGTTTGAACAATATTGTTCAAGTTTAATATAATTTAATATGTAGTCAATGCATGAAGTGTCATTGTTGTACCAAAGGCACAATCAAGAGCCCTCTACAGAAGCTAGCTTAAATGCCGCCTGATAGGGCGGCTTTTAAGCTAGTTTTGAATAAAATACGAATTATCAATCAAATAAAGTGAAAAGTATGCAAATATGAATGACATAGTCTCTTTATTATTTTATGAAGATTACTTCGAAGCTCTTTATTATCTTCCATTCTTAATGATACAATCACGACCAGCTCAGCGAATGGAATTTTTCTCGACTATCTTTGTCTGTTTAACTTGTATAATTACAGAAATTCTCATCAACGTCCGAAATAGCTTTCTCTCGCATGCTTGAACGAGACGACAACGCTATCAAGAGTAAATCGGTCAGTTTGTCAGCTAATCAACAGTCTGAATATAAACAGCCTTAGAGAGCGACGGACACTTTCGTCAATGTCTTGACTCTTTCGTAAATACACACTTATTCTTTATCTAGCAAAGCCAGGAGTGTAGCCCTACAAGAATCTAGATTGTGAGCAGATCCTTTAAGCTGGTTAACCATAACTATCAACTGGCATTTTCTTTATCTTCGATGAGATTTAGACGGCATTAATATAAATGCCAACTAACAAACAAACAAACAATATCTATCTATCTATCTATCTATCTATATGTATATATATATATATATATGATACCCACTACGACCCGCCGTTTCTTAGATCCCAACACCTATCTACGAGCTGTCAAAATTTCTTAACGGTATCATTACTCCAACTTCTATCTATCAATCATAGCATGACATTAGCTCATGAATTCCTTCAAATTCTAAAAACTATACCACCAAACCAAGGTATTTTAGCGTCACTCGTTATATATATATATATATATATATATATATATATATATATATATATATATTTGTGTGTGTGTGTGTGTGTGTGTGTGTGTGTGTTTAATGTCTGGTTAATTGCTTCAGCAGGATATTCCAAAAATGCGTTCACATTTTATAAAACACATTCCTGATGCTAATTCATTAAAATCTTTATCAGTTAATTTCTCTAGGTGACGCTGATAAATTAAGAACCCTGTTG
This sequence comes from Acanthosepion esculentum, assembly GCA_964036315.1. Classification (NCBI taxonomy): domain Eukaryota; kingdom Metazoa; phylum Mollusca; class Cephalopoda; order Sepiida; family Sepiidae; genus Acanthosepion; species Acanthosepion esculentum. The sequence goes on along the minus strand of OZ038497.1, from coordinate 77,521,334 downwards.
TGATGGAAGCATTGCTGTGCTACAAAAACACCGTCTTATTTCTTATCAGTTTTTCATGTCTTCTATTTATCACTCTACATTTATATTGATAGAGTTTAGTGTCGACTAACATGCCACTTATTTGATATTAGCTCGATAAAACACCATATTGCTAACACTACAATAAAAAAGAAACGTTTGCTCCAAACAGCATCAGTGAGATACGTGTAAAACAAAACCCACAAAATACTATAGAATATTAAATTTTTTAAAAATTTACAACTATTAAAATGTAATAATTATAATAATTAACACGCTAATTAAATTTAACACCTATTTATATATGTGAGGTGAAAGTTCTTTTCTTTGTGGTAAGATGAGCGTGAGAAATGGTTAAGTCGCTATTCTTCTTTGTACGAGGAAAAGAGAAGCAAGAAGCATGAGAGACATTCAAAGAATACACAGAATAATGGAATTAAAAGCAAACATTTTACACTATAAGATTTATTTCTTAACATAAGCTCCATCAACATCAAGGCATTTCTGCAAACAATAATACTCGCTCTTTATTTAAATAAACCAGGAAGAACTGGGGGACCTGATAATTTAACATTGTCAAAGCAGATTTTTCACGTTATTAATAATTTCAAAATGGCTACCTTTCAAAAATGTTGTTATTGTTAGGAAATAAGAAAATCAGGCGTTAAATGAGGTCTGTAAGGTGAATGACTAATGATTTTCCATCGAAATCCTTGCAATGCCCATTTTGTATGATGAAAAGAATTGGCAGGTTCATTATCAGAGTAGGGAGGATTGATTTTTCACTTTTTTAGAAAATTAACATTATACTCTATATGAAAGCTGGAATTTGGTATGGTAAATATTGATACAAAAAAAGTTAGATTAATAGCTTTTACCAGTTTTTGAGCATTTACTTTTAAAAAACGTCTGACAATGTACAGAAATACCTAACTAACTCTTTAAAATTTTACTGTTTCAAGAATAAATCCAAGTAAAGCTGATATTTTTTGTTTCAGATACATTGAATAAAAAAAATACAAAACTGTATAAGATATTACATCATAATATAGCTAAATTGTTCAGTGTAATTTCCCTTTGAAGTAAATGAAGGTCTTATTTGATGGCACAATGATTTAGTAATAATATGCTTGTGACATGCATCTTGTCTATATACAATTTGTAAAGCTTCAGTAAATTATAAATTTTATAAGGCTGTGCTCGAAGGCTTTCACTGATCACCAGAATAAAATTCCAACACTATAATTTTGAACCTAAACTTAATCTTTAAACTCGATTGGAAAAAGAATATTTCGCATCTTTATCATGTCAAACCCCAACTTTCAAATTGAGTGCAATATCACGGTTCCAAAATCGACCTGCCCTGTTGTCACGGTTAAAATGTATTCATTGATAAAGCCTCTATTTTACGAAATTATTACCAAATTTTCTCAAAAGCTTTCCTAATAAACAAATGATAGTTCTTTTTTCAACTAGTAAAATGCCCTCAGCACAAAAAAATGTCGCCATAACTTTTTCTTCTAACCGACTTGTTTTGCTTTGACTGGATCCTTTCCGCCTTTGAGTAACCATTACTTTGTTTGGCCTTTGTCTTCGGGATCAGATGTTGCATCTCCTATTACAATTCGCCTTAGAAAGCTCTTAGGGTTTTGACCTCATTTGAAGATTCTGTTCTCGTCTGTTCCTGATATGGGCGCAATAGTTTTGGTACCTAATGAATAGAATGTTTGTCCAGATTTCATTTTCCAAATAAAATTTTGTGCACTGAAACGACTGAGATGTCTCGGGTATTAGCTATTATTTCTACTGTTAATCGTCGGTCGCCCTCAAGTTAATCTCAAACAGCATCGATTTTTATTAACAAACTGATGTTGATAATCTCCCTTTCCGTTTATCATCTAATTTTTAAAAAATCCATTTGCTGATTTATTCGGAGTATTATGAACGGTGGTGTAATGTATAGCGGCTCGTGACTGAGGAATCGGAGAGCCGAGTTCGAATTCCAGTCGAATCCATTACATTCACTTACGTGTTAATATCCTTGGGAATCCTCTTCTTCTCCCTCCAGCTATGGGTAAATAGCAAACTGGGTTCTATAGCCTTGGATGACAACTCTGAATTTAAACCCAGGGTGGAGCCCGATGGACGGCATTTTGTGATACCTTCCGGCAACTTCTGCAGCCTCTCCTTTCGACTCTGCTAGCAAGGCCGAGAATGGGAACTAGACGTCTGGGCAGCCCTGGTTCTCCATACATCCCGCGCTACTCCATCGTCTCTCGAGACGGACGGACGACGACTTTTATAAACTTTTCTCAATCCACCAATAATGCCGTCAGTCTTCCAACCAAGATTTCTCAGAAACTCAATGCTACAATTTTAACAGAATTTATGCTGCTCTAAGGACGGCCGTTTTACTTCGAAATCCACCCGGTTTGTTAGTTCAAGTTTACTTTGCCGCAAGCAAATATAAAAATATTTTTTTTTTTTATTATACACCATGTTTTTTTCAGGAACTGTTCGAAAACCCACCTCGTGCAATTATTTCTTGAGTAGAAGGAACAAGATGAATTATTCCTTCGTAAAATGACTTCTGAAGAAAAATAAATGACTGTGAACATCTTCCTTTAATTTACTTTGTAAGCGTGTCGTATTCAGCAGTTTGACAACCGGAAGTGGATTAGCTACTTTGTCTGACAATATTTTAATACCACTATTTTTGAATTCTGACAAAACCTTTAATTTTTCGGGAATCATCTATTTTAAATACACCAAACCTTTATGAACAGTTTGTAAATATTCATAAGAACCTTTTCTTATAGAAAATATGATTTCAAAACGTTTACTTAATTTCTTAGGTAAAGGAATAGGAGAAGACGAGCCAAGTTAAGTGACTGTATCGATATTACATATATACAGAGCTTTTTCTCTTTTATAATTTCTTTCGGAGTTTCCTACCTGGGTCACATGTGCGATCTTGTCACTACGACGTTACTGATGTCTGTTTCACCGGAAGGGTTGCCTGAAGGAAGTCGTTTGACTTCTGCATCCACGGTGACGCAGTCATTCCTCTTATTTTGTTTTGCTCTGTTTCCTTTTTCACCTCTTCCTTCTTGGAAGACGCAGACACTACCATTCCTTCTCTTCTCAGCTCACCTTCTGTTTCGGGAAGATGCGCTAATACTGCTTTTTTTCTTTGCCGTCACTCCGGATTGGCACGATGTTATCCCGTTCTTCCATTGAACCATCCAGCCCGTTGCTTAATTTAAATTTGTTCTTGTTGCTTTGTTAATTTATTCATTTACATTGTTTTTGCATGTTCATTTTCTAAAATTTTGTTTACAGAAACACCACTATGCTGACTAATGTTATCATGTCGGTTACTTAGCAACCACGCCACACTTGGCGCTCTATTTTTAACGGCACATCGCCATATTGGATTCTACTTAGCAACACGGCACTTTCATTTGGGTTCCTGCCAATTTTTGCATTTACTAAACGGCATGCCTTGTTCGGCATCTTTTTCATTCGGCACGTTGCCATCTTGGATTTTTACTTACCCGTCCCAACTCACATTATTTAAGTGTTTCCATTTGTGTTTTTTCTGTGACTTGTCATTTACAGACGCATTATTATTTTCAACGTCGATGAGTTCCAACCACGAACTTTTCCTTTCATCAAAGACTATTATCAAACACTAACAGTTCCAAAGACTTATCACATGCGCGTGGTTACTTTGCTCCTTTTCAGGATTATTAATTAATTTAACCATGTTTGTATATCCACACACTTTGGAGCTTTTTATTCATTTCATCACTTATCAGAAATCTCTTTCAGTACTTACAAATCAGCAATTGTACATATCTCTAGCTTTGGCGCTCTTCTTTCTAGAGTTTTTCACAAAATCAAAATGCAATATTTAGGGCACTTTAAAGGTCAATTTCCAGATTTGTTTCTGGACAAATAAGCAATATCAAGATTTAATCAACTTTTGCATTTTATACATAATCAAGCAATTTTTTTTTAATATCACCACACAATCTAAAAAAACAAAAAAATCATATGGTACCGTAGTTTTTAAATAGGTAAGATGAACGAAAACGTGCGTATATATATATATATAAATATATATATATATATATATATATATATATATGGCTTTTTATTTTCAAATTATTAGATTCCGATGCTCTGGATGTTTGTCCTTAACAATCGCTTTCTGTAGAGTTAGTATGACGTCAAGATGATAAGTCATTTCGTGGTACTAGTTATTATCAGTGCTAAGTAAAATCGTAAGAAATAGCAAACAACAATCGTCAATGTGTCTAAGACGAATCTAGGGGATAAATTTGATTAGACTTTTTTTTCGTAATGATAGCCATTTACCCGGATATATTCAAAAGTGAAATTTAACTGAAAGTAAAAAAAAAATATGTCGAATTAAAAAGATAAGCAAACAAGACGTTTGGATATCTCTCACTCTCTATCTTTCGCTATCTCGCTCCCTTTCTCTCTATATATACTTTGCTTTCGTTCTCTTGCGTGTGTATTTGGAGTTAAATCGCTAGGAAAAGAAAAAAATACAGCAGTTAAAAAATTAAAAAGAGCCATATATATGTGTGTGTATATATACGTCAATATAAGAATATATACAGGTTCACTTACAAGACCATATATCCACCTTTCTCTCGCTCTATTTCACTCTCTCCCTCTCTCTTTTTACCTCCCTTTCATTTTTATACACATTCGGGTGTCTGTTTTCAACCACTCTTTCTTAGCCCTTCATTCATTTTTGTTTCTTGTCTGGGGCTAAAATATTAACATGAAACACACACACACACACACACACACACACACACACACACATATATATATATATATATATGAAGAGAGAGAGAGAGAGAGAGAGAGAGAGAGAGAATGCGAGAGATAATAAGGTCAAGAAAAACTGGCTCACTATTTCCCTAGTTACCACTAAAGATAACATGCGTCATTACATTTGTTCCCTGGACACTGTAGGCATTCGTGATGGAACGCTTAAGAAACAAACCATCTGTATTTTGTAGAGATTTAAATCATTTTTATTCCCTGTTCAAATATAATTTGCTTCTCCACGCAATGCTCATATTTCACACGATCCTAAATGCATAGCCTGAAAATTTTACCAGCATCAGCATTTTACCAGGTTAATTAAATTTCATTGTTAAACACGGTGACTTGCATAATAACACCTGATATAGTGTATATTTTATAAATCAGCCAATTTCAACTCGAGGAAATGTTTTTTTCTTTTTTTAAATCTGTAATGGGATCTCTGATCATGTACATTCGACCATAAGTCATTTACTTGCATTCATACTGATCATGAATTTGTTTAACCCGATAAAACAAAGCTCATCATTACAGGTAATTTTAGTTTTACAAATTGAAACTTAATGACAAAATTAATAGCGATTGTTTAGAGAAAGAACACGTTATTTCTTAATCTATCGCGATCAATAGAGCCATTTCTCTTTTTGTTAATTCTGCGATAGCATTAGATTTTAAAATCAAATACTAGAAAGGAGATGATCATAATTTTCCCCAGGCCCAATTATAAAAAAAGAAAAGAAAGAAAAACTATAAATACTCATGAAAATTTAACGGTTTTCTCAGCATCCTTTGTTCGTGAGCATGCGTAGTCGCACCAACATAACAGATTTAGTCCGATGAAGTACTGAAGTGCGAAACGCGTCACAAGTAAACTTTTATACTTTTTCATACATTTTCTCCAATATTGTTCTTGATATATATATATATATATATATATATATATACATACAGTATAACCCGGATATAAGAGACCCGGATATAAGAGAAACTCGGATATAAGATATATTTTCTCTGGTCCCAAATTAGAGCCTGTGTTAATGTATATATAATAGACCAAACACGGATATAAGAGAAACCCGGATATAAAAGACTTCGTCTCCGGTCCCGACAACTCTCTTATATCCGGGTTACACTATATATATATATATATATATATATATATATATATATATATATATATATATATATATAATAAAAAAAGGCTCAAACACTAATATTCCATGGTTATAATCGTAATTACGATCCAATTCATCAGACCTACAAACTCAAAAAGAAATCGGAAAATACAACTCCGTTTATAAAAAAATTAAATTTTAGTGAGAGTGTATGTGTGGGAGTGGGAAACAAGTGTGAGAGGGAAATGTATGAAAGCTCTAGAAAGAGGGTGTAACAGAAGAAAGAAGAACAGGAAGGCCTAAAGGTGAAGGTGGAGATTAAAATTTAACAGAGAAAAGTTTTAAAGAGAGGAGTTAAATAACGGTTTAAATGAGTGAGATACATACATACATACATACATATATATATATATATATATATATATATATATATATATATATATATATATATATGACAAAATTCGGTTATGCCTATCAAAACACATCGACTAGGAAATTAGTCCGATAACGCGTTCAAAGCGCATTAAAAAAGCTAATGCGCCGATCTTCATGGGAAAGCAAATGTATCAATAACTACAACTTAGTCGTAAAGCGTTCATATAAATCAGCCTTTGGTTCTGTGTCAGTGCACATTACATAACAAATTTAGGGTCTTGATTTCAAACAAGGAAACGGTTAGATTCTTCTGGCAGCAAATTTAAATGTGTCATCTCAAAAGTCAATATAAGAGAATTTTTTATTGCGCTTAAAACCACTAGATATGGCTAGTGCACATAGCGTAGTGGTTATCGATGCGGTAAGAAGGACCGGCATGACTTCAAATTGCAGATGAGGCCGTTGCGTTCACGTTCTCTAAAATACAATTGGAATACATCTCTCAACTCAGCTAGGGGTCAAATATTAAGCTAGACTGGGCTCTCTAACCTTAGATGGCAACTAGTCTAGGAGAAGGAAAAGTCTGAATTCAAAACCAGTCTGAATAGGGCTGGGCTCCGTCGAGCTGTCTTTCCTTAGGTGCACTACTGCAGCAGTACATGTGATGTTTCTAGGACCCGTGGCGCGTGTCTGTCTATAAAAGTTTAGATAGGATCCAGTGGAGGTTTTAATATAAGTGAAAACAAAAAGTAAATCTGAAAGCAGCCGTTGACATTTCTACGATACATAATGAGGAAAGAGGTCTTCGAGAATTTGACGCACTAAAGGTAGGAAGGGGCAGAAACAGTGCGTTTGTGCTTTTGTAAATGGATGGCAGAATAGGGACTGGGGGGATAGTAAGGGAACCGTTACAAAGGGTAGGCAATTGTGGTCGGCAATGATCGCCAATTGTATTTGATTCGTATTTATCTTACCTTGTATTTGATTATTTTCGAAGAGATATTCTTTAGTTTCAGGAATATTTCCTTTTGCCTTTAATTAAGCGTCCTACGAGGCTGGCATCCCGTTCCTACCCCTTCACCATTGAAACTGTTAGATGTAGACGTCTCGTCTACTCCAATAGCTTCATGTCTCGCACATCTCGCCTGTGGAACTCACTTCCTTATTCCTGTCTGTTTCCCTGACAAATATAATCTCCAACTGTTTAAATGCAACGTCAATCGACATCTCCAGTTGTCTTGATCTATCCACTTCCCTTCTCCACATCCTTTCCCCCTTTCATTCCTATCTGCTCTCGCTCCAAATCTTCTGTAACCCCCTTGCCTTGATCGATCCACTATCTTTCTCCACATCCTCTCCTTTACCACTCCTACCTGCTCTTCCTCCAAACCTTCTGTAACCCCTTGCGTGTTAGTGGCTTCCAGCCTTGCTTGGGGTGAAAAGCTTAAAAAAAAAAAAAAAAAAAAATTGGTTGATGTGCATTGTTATTAAATGTCGATTTTGAAAATATTAATGCAACATCCATTTTTTTTCTTTCCATTAGAATTTGAAGAAATGGAATCATCTTTTTTTTGCATTTCTTTCCTTTAGGCATTTGGTCTTGAATGGAGTCTTGGTGGCTTAGTGAAATTTGAATTACGTAAAATAAGATGAACTTTGAACAATTAGCTATAATATTCAACAGTACAATTTATTGACGTTTTTTTTACACAATAACGTTTTGTATGCTAAGGAGGTATGTATTGATTTGTCTGTATCCAGACACATCTTTGTAGAATAAAAGATTCATATTTAAAATGTATGGTTTATGTTTAAATTTCACAAAGGTATAAATATTCTATTCACAATCTAATTACTGTCGTTGTTGTTGTTGTTGTTGTTGTTGTTAATGGATCGTTTTACGTTTCGACGCTACTTTGCCTCGAACGAGTAAGGCAAGTATTTATGTTACGAAGACGAACTGTCGCTCTTGTGTCACGGCGACATGATGTAGATTCAGGCTGGCATTTTTCGGTCGAGTGATTTGCTATTGATGATATTCACATCATATTGATTCTGGAAGTTTCTGGATCGACTGACTGAATACTGAAAAGATTTTCTTTATATAACATTTATTTTTCTAAGTTTTATAAAGTATTTTTCTTTTGAATTCACTTCTTGTGATTGGTCAAAATATTTTTCATATCTCGTCCGTGCCAATTTTTTTTTTTATTTGGCTCTTCTGTCTGGAGCACACCGAATTGGTGTAAATTTCTTACCAATTTTCCTCTTACTATCTCACTCATTATCTGTTCTGCTATTCACTCATACAAACGAGCGTCCTGGGTATGACGATAAACTACATCCGCGTCCTGGGTATGACGATAAACTACATCCGCGTCCTGGGTATGACGATAAACTACATCCGCGTCCTGGGTATGACGATAAACTACGTCCAACCAAAAGGCCGTCGATCCGATCAATCGGCTGGTCATGTCATGCCCCATCACATCTAACCCATCCCAAAACAACTACAACTTACAATTAACTTTCCCACCCAAACCCTACACTAAATATACTAACACCTTACCCCTAAAATGTGATGGAAAGCGGTGGCATAAGGTCAATCAGTAGAAAAAAATTTAAACAATGATGTTGCCAGCTATACGTTTTTGAAACAATGATGTTGCCAGCTATACGTTTTTGATATATCTATTAAATACTTTATCTGGCATTAAATAACCCATAGTCGTTGATATGCCATAAAACCCCAAACAAACAAAACAAATCATACAAACGCATTACTCAGTTTTCTACTTTTCTTCAATATGTTCTGTGAGTGTTAAATTTTCCAAGTCTCCTTTTCTCATTAGGTGCCTCAGAAATCCCAGCTGACTCTGTATGAGCCTTAGCAAAACTGTCCGTAAAACTTCCTCGTTGCTAACATGTTCTGTTCATATTATTCTCAGTATTCTTCTAAGAAACTTCATCTGTGAAGAAAGTATCCATTATTCACCGCCATATTGAAAGATCAATATTGCATAACAGTTGTGATCTTATTTTTGTTCCTGGCAAAACTTTCCTGGTTCTTAATATTTGATTTAGTTTCTAGAAGGCATCTTTCGCTATTCCAATTCATTTTCGGATTTCTGTGTCACATTTTCCGTCGTCTATTATAACATTCCGCCGATTGTTAATTTTCTGTACTTGCTTGATTTTGACGTCTTTAGCGAACAATGTAATTAGTGTCACTTGATTATAAAGAATGGGTTTATTTTCCGCTGAGATCTAGAGTGTTTTTATAACAGCATTAGTTATTAATCATTTTCAAAATTAATATAGTAAATAAACTTCCAATAATTGTGGAAAAAAATTAAAATTGCAATTATTTAAATTTTACAACATTTTTTGTTTTGTGTGTAAAGTTGTGGGTAACTTGATTTTTGTGGGGGGATCTTTTTTGTCTTATTTGTAATGTCCGTGTGAGTGTATATTTGTTCGAGACAGAGAAAGTAATATTACATTTACTAAATGTCGTTACTTATGGAAGAAAGAAAGTAGAAACTGGGATATAACTTTAAAAATTACTTGACGAATATAACGTAAGCTTCATTATATCTCATTTTTTTTAACTATCCAGTAATCTTAATAGTTTATGAAAATATTCTAAGTAATTGAATATTTTTTGAATTTTAGATACTTTGAAAAGCTGGCATGTATTTTCTATTTTCGCTTGGCAAAGGTTTGTGTAAATGAGTTGATCTGTTACAAAAACTGTTTTCAGGGGAAATTTAAAAGGTAACTGTTACCTTCTATTTAGTAATATTATATACAAGGTGCCCATAAAGTTCGTGTGCATTTTAAAAATTTTATAACTATTTGTATTTGCGATAGAAATAATTTGTAAAAAGGATTAGAAAGAAGTAAATCTATATTTTTTAAGGTTTTGAAATTTTATTTAAGTTGCCACATGTCCTCCATCATTAGCAATACAAAGGGTAATACGATTTTGCAGTTCACGGAAAACATTTGCCAACTGATTTACAGTAATGTCTGAAATCACATTAGTTATTTTAGCTATACTTAAAACTAGGTACATTAAACTTTATAACATTTTTTACAGATTATTTCTATTGCAAATACAAATAAAGTTATAATTTTTTTAAAGTGCACACGAACTTTATGGACACTCTGTATTTTGTGAATAAAAAATAAGAAATAAAAACGGTAGTAATTTCGATATAAATCTTTTTTTGTGTATTACGTAATCGTTGACAAATCGATTATCATTAACCCTGCACCTGAAGAAACACTGACTGAAGTGATTATTGAGTGACTGTTGAGTGGAACTATCCAGTCGAATGAGTGTGAATTATTGTGCGTCGATGATTTTGGGTTTTGATTTAGGATTTACCAGACGTTAATCCGAGCCGCGCTATTAACAATATATTCACTGAAATGATTAATTATCTTTGGTTGACTTTTACTTCTTTGTTCTTGTTAAGAATTTATTTGCGGTTGTAATTAAATACTATTTTATCTTAACATTGAAGTCTTGAGTTATACTTAATTATTAACGGCCATCGTACGTCACAAAAAGTATTCATATTATAGTATTGTAATATTATATTACATATTGTTTTTTTGTTGTTGTTACTGTTGAAAAATTAGTTTTTATTCTTTATTGTTTGCAGTGATAAACGTTATCATCACGGGATTAAAAATGTCGGACATCTCTGCTAATCTACTAATCGTCATTGATACACATCGATGATCGCCTAAAACTCTGTCCATATTCAAAGGCTGAATAAATATGTTGATGTTTGAAACGACCCTACAAATATGAAGTGCTTATTTTGAAACCTTCAGTCAGGGAAAGTGTCTAAATAAATAATTTAAATGAATAAAATAAAAATAGAAAAAATGCGGTTAACTGTTGTTCGATATCTGTCTAATAGCCATTTGTTATTTGCTTCTTTATTTCTTTTGTTTTTTAAATATCTGCCCGGAACAAATAACTTTCCCTTTATTAATGGAAAATTCTTTTAAATTAGCACAATATTTTATACATTTGGATCTGGTTTTCATGTAAGCGGATATTAATCTGGGATTTTTTTGATAATCATGGCTAAACAAACACAGACACACACACACACACACACACAAGTAACTGGAGACTAAAGATAACGTATTGTTTATTGTGATGTGCAGATAGTGTATTGGCTCGCGATTCGGAACGAGAAATTGGTGAACAGAGTTCGAATTCTGGTCGAGTTCGTTTTATTCACCTTTGCTCAAATACTGACGTGTGAGGTATGAATTAATTACTTCCTCTCCCAGCTATGGGTTAAATAGCTATTGTTGGTAACCAATCTATGAGAAGAGCAATTCAAAACTCAGACACCCGAAGCTGTACTAAAATGGTTAGATACTATGATTGTAAAAAAAAAAAGAAAAAAAAAAGAAGCACGATGGATTTCAACAACTCTGGATAATCCCACTGGAGAGTGATTATCCAGAATGCGGTTGATAGCAACGGACATTCGGCTCTTGGAAGGTGGATGGATGATAGATTTAATGTGACTTCTTAATTCTTTTCTGATTTTGTTATTTTTACCATTTGGGAAGCAAACGTTGCAAAACTACCAATATCTGTAGATAAAGCCAAGAATGGACTGCCATGGCAATTAATTTTGATGAGAAATAAAAACGTCTAATTCTAGATATAAACTTAAAGTTCAACCAATTATTCCACATTTAGCAAAACACATCACAATTTAATAAACTTAAGACGACCGTAAGCATTATCTTAAGAAAAATGTATTAATAGTTTTCTTTTTTAAGTAATGAACTACTGTCATTTTACTTGGAGTAATGCGACAGATTTCTTGATTACAGATCAAGACTTTTGTCTAATGAAGTCCAGGGGCCGGCAGAATGGTAACACGAGCGGACAATTTAATAACACGCGACGTAAATCTTTCGTATTTACATAAAGTCAGGAGGTTTATTCAATTTCTGACTTGTTCAGTTACTCCCGACCAGTGTCAGTGTGCGTTCTGATGCGAACGCCAGCCTTATATTCGCCTGTCTGCGATGATTGAAAGATTGGCCAACTCCTCAACTGATTGTTTTTAATTCCATCTGTGCAACCAGGCGCGCATGTGTTCACCTCTCGGGTTCACCACTGACAACCGGTGAATCGCAGAGGTTGGGGGGGGGATCTCGGGTCAAACATACATTGCGCTTCCTTGATAGTCTGGAGTGAAATTGAGTGCAATAATACTAAATTCTGTTTGAACCATTACATTTCGCGTTGCTTGAGATATTAAGGAAATGATATTGTACGTCTCAGTATAATATTAAAAAAATCAGTGATCATGTTGGCAATAAATATTTGCAGAGATTTTTGCCAGTTCTACACAAATAAAAACATTTAGAAAACTTATATCGGCTTACAGCCACATCATGTTGAAACACCGATTCCCGTAAGATCACCGAAGTTAAGTTAAGTGACGTCGTACCTGGTCAGTAGCTAGATGGATGACTGTGCTGTAAGCGTGGCTCGGAGTTCCATTTCCCGTTGGATTCGTTATTTTAGCCGCAGATTCTCTTGGTATGAATTCACAACTTCTCCCCACCCGCCAACTATGGCTGAATTAGTAAGACTTTTATCACTAAACCATAATTATATAAAAAAAATAAAATAAAAATTTGCTTACAAAATATTTAGATTTTGGCATTAAATAACCCATAGAGGTCGATATGCCGCTAAACAAAGACAACCAATCAAAATTTATGATATATCTGTTCCTTAGATTATCGCTAAAATGTATTTGGCGATTAACTAAAAGGGTAGGAGAAGGAGGAAGTGCTAACTACTAAAACTTTAGAAGTTAATGCTTAATGTTAATTTATGGCGCCAAAATATATTTGAGTTAGCAATTTTCCTTTGAACTCCCTATGGTGATAGTGAGTATCAATGAACATAAAACATTTCAATCTAATTATTTATGGCATATAAATGCCATAAATAATTAGTTAAATGTTTAACCTAATACACTTCTTAAAAGAGAGATTTCTAGTAGGATTAGCAATCCAGTTATCACATAAATACTGTACAAAATATTTATCTACTTTGATCGTTTCTCAGATTAAAGGGATTTCCCTCGGATAAAAGTATTTAGTAAATAATAATAATAATAATAATAATAATAATAATAATAATAATAATAATAATACAGATATTTTAAAAGTTTCGATTAAAAAGGATGTTTTATGAGAAAATATGTTCTTAAAATTAGACATTGTTAAAATCTTTCTTTTTTATATATATTGTTAGAGTATATTGTAATTAAGCATTTAAATTTTTTAAATTGTATGAACCAAGCGATACAACAATAAAATGAAGATGAAATTAAGAATAAAATGCTGAATTAGGTTGTAAGAAAAGTAAATTTAAAAATAAATTATCTTATTATTTAGTAATAATTGTAATTTGTATGGCATATTGCAAATATTTTGGGATAGGCAGAGTACAGTTCAGGGATTGTTAGATAGTTTAATCACACACACACACACACACACACACACACACATATATATATATTTAGAGAGAGAGAGAGAGAGAGAGAGAGAGAGAGAGAGAGAGAGAGAGAGAGAGAGAGAGAGAGAGAGAGTGAGATGGAGGATGAGGGGATCCAAATAACTTCTGGTTATATGAGAAGGAAACGTATCGTATATTATTTGGGACTGTGAGTTTTTCTTCTTTTTTTTTATATCTGCTGACCAAATACATTTTAAAAGAATATTTTTATCATTTCACACAAAGTAAGGCGATAATACCCCTAAGTTGCAGCGAGTGACAGAGAATGGGAAGACTTTAGTGAAGAGAAAGGACAATAAAAGAACAGCTGAATTGTTACTGCGCCTAACAGAACTCATCAGATACAACCAAAGCTGTAAAGTCACTGCAGATGAATTGCACACAAAGAGAAGCATTTGAAACCGTTAAAAACACCCTATTGCTGAAATAACAACATTAACACACCCCTAACCCTAAAGCCACTCAATATCATCTTGTAACTGATAGTTCTGGCTATGCAACAGGAGCAGCACTACATCAGATTATAGATGACACCCCAATCCCCATAGGCGTCCACTAAAAAAAAACACAAAAAACAACAAAAAAAGACTGACGGACATACAAAAAAAAAAAATTCAACATTTGATCGTGAACTATTAGCCGCTCACCAAGCTGTAGTACAGTTCAGACCGCAAATAGAAGGTAGACAGGTTACATTGTTTACGGATCGCAAAACTTTATTATTACCATTCAAAAAACAACTACACCCCTTAAATCAGTCATTCAACAAAGACGCCTTTCCATCATTGCTGAATATATGACAGATGTGATATATATTAAAAGAGACGACAACATAGTTACTGATTGTCTTTCACGGCCAGCCTTATCAATCACAATTGACCCATGCGACCTACCTGCTGATTTGGAAATACAAGGATGACCTTAAATCATATAACTATGAAGATTCAACTCTCTTATGTGACACAACAACATCCACACCAAGAGCATTCATTCCAAAATCTCTTCGCAATCACCTCTTCGATACATTTCACAACATCTCACACTCTGGTCCTAATCCAACGGCGAAGTTGTAAAGTCAAGATACTACTAGCTGAATATGGACGAAAAATATACGTCAAATGATCAGAAGCTGTCAAGACTGTCAGCAAAACAAAATTTAGAGACACACTAAGGCACATACTATACCCTTCTTACTACTATCTGGACGATTTGAAACATTCTATATCGACATCATCGGGCCACTGCCCCAGCAAACGCATATTCTAGCAACTATCCATCACCAACAAAATAAATTCTTACATGCATCGATAGGACAACGAGATGAATAGAAGCTACTTTTCATCAAGACACCTCAGCAAGCACAATAGCCATAGCATTCCTCAACACTTGAATAGCTCACTTTGGAGTTTTGCTTCGTGTCATCACAGACAGAGGTAGCCAGTTCGAAAGCGAACTATTCAAAGATTTATTCTCCATTATAGGATTCCACAGACCCAGTACAACTTCATACCATCCCTAAACAAATGTCATAATCGAGTGCCAACATAGAACTCTAAAACAGCCATCATGGCCAGAAAGCAGAACTGGATAAACTCTCTACCAATAGTTCTTCTTGGTTTGAGAAATGTACCCAATGAAGATAATATTTCCCCTGCCAGCGCTGTCACTGGAATCCTATTATTACTCCCAAAACCACTCATAGAACATAACAGCTCCACGATGACTAAAGATAAAACAATTTTCCGAAGAGATGACTAAGCTGAACGTATTACTCCTTTCTGAAGGACAGTTACATTCAGCTAAGCAACCTTTCATCCACTAAAGCCTATACACTTCAACCCAAGTTTGGTTAAGAAGAAAAAGAGTCAGGAAACCCCTTGAAGCTCCTTACTCTGGACCATTCGAGGTTATCACCAGACATGAAAAAGACTTTATAATAGAGAAATCCACAAGAAAACACCTCACAGTGTCTACTGAGATATTAAAACATGTGACATTATTGCAAAACCACAACAAGAAACATTCAATAAAATCACCAACTGAACAACCAAAACAAACTATGGAACACTAAAAACACGTGTTATCAAAAACAACTACACGTTCTGGGAGGAGAGTTGATTTCTTCAAAAACAATGACTATTTTTACTTTAAATAAGCATCCATCACTACCAATTATTTCTGCTATTTTGTGGGAATGTTGGATGTGGGAGCATTATTATTATTATTATTATAAATAAAAATAAATTATAAAATAATAATAATGCTGATGAAAATTATAAATAAAACAAAATAAAATTTAAACCTCGTTTAAAATAAATTAAATAAATAAATAATAATAAAATTACTCCCAGCATGCAACAAGGACTGTTTCTGCCGGAAATACGAACATCACGCCAAGAGACGTGAGATTTAATCTCTTTGTCCAAGAACTGTTCGGATAACAAGACGTGTTTAAAAACCTTCCGTGATAAGACTTTTTGTGGTATTACGAAATGACTTACTCCTTTTTATAACAATTGAAATGTAAACACACACACACACACACACACACACACACACACACACACACACACACACACACACACACACACACACACACACACACACACACACACAAATACAAAAATAAAATTGTATGAAATTACCATACAATTACCATGTTTCTTTTATTGTGTACGTTTGTTTGTTGTTTTTCCTCGTGAACATAAACCCAAACACATGATGTGAGTGAATATACCACCGCATCTCCTTCTTCATTTTATTTTTATGCTGTTTAGCTTTTCTAAGGACCTTATGCAGCATTGTAATTTTTATTGTAAAATGGTATATTTCATTTGCAGTGATTATTTTTACATACAAGTTATTGGCCATCATTTGGCACATAATGCACCTAATTTGTGTAATTCTTTCATTTTTGTGTGTTAAAAATAAATTTATCGTCTGGTTTTTAAACTCGGCTTCTGTCGCCTGTCTTTGTTGTGTGCCCTTGTAGAGGACCGGGGTGTGAATGTGTGAGAGATGAGGAGATATCTCTGGGTTAAGATTTCCTGCTGGCCGGTCCGGATACATAAGACTCTTATGTATCCGGACTCCATTATAGTCCAACACTCTTATGATAAGAGTGTTGGACTATAATGGAGTCCAAAGAAGATAAAGAAACAAACGAGACCGATATACATGTATGCAAACAAATATATATTAATAACAACTTACAATGAAATGAAGGGTTACAGAGTGTTTTGTATGGAAAAGGTATGGTGAGTGTGTTGAGTGTCCGTACGAACGCGTATATTGTTTTTAGTGTGTTCCCAGAATATGGGAAACGCTGTATGTGTGAGAAGTCACATATTGGAATAAGTAAAAAAAAAAAAGAGAAAGTTTTTTTGCGGCCCGTGGCCTGAATCGAGACAGCTGGCCGCACGTGTGCGTAAGCCGTAAAAGAGGAAGAGGCGAAAGGTCAGCCAGTATTTATACTCGTGGGAGAGAGAGACCCCTGTTGAAGGATTAAGGAAACTGAGGAGGAGCTAACTGCGACACCCTCATAAATTAAATGTTTCCTCAAATGTTCGTTTGAACTATTTTTTTTCGTAGTTTTTATTTTACCAAATAAAAATCTTTTTATTTTACAGTCCTACTTTAGACGCTTTTTACGAAGCAAAGAAAGACTTGGTAAACTTCGTAAAATTAAATTAACTCAATGATGATGAGAACGCGGTTGACAACAGATGCCTCATTGAACGCTGTTGGAAAGATTCCACAAACAGCTAAAAACTGCACTAACCACAAAGATTGACCCTTATAGTCAGTCAGTTATGTGTTATGCATGCTACACGCTTAGGCGATCATGTATCTTTCTGACGAGGCAGATTTTTTCCCTCAGTAGGTTGCCATTTCTTTCTGCGGTAGACCAGACTATAGAACCCGGTCCGTCTTGAGAGAGAAGAAGGGCATTAGCACGTAAGTGAATGTAACGAATTCGACTGGAATTCCAACTCGGCTCTCAGATTCCTCAATCCGATCCGCTATTCATTACACCGTGACCCTTATAACTGTGTAGATAACCTACCTATTACCCTCCTATCAATTCGAAATGCTCTAAAAGAAGGCACAGTACACTAGCAGACATCGTTTTTAGAACTTCACTGATATTACCAGATAAATACTTTGAGATAAACAAAATATAGGCCCCATCTACAGACTTTGATAACAAACTAAAAGACACCCACTAGATGGGTGACTAAACAATATTTTATATCTGCAGATCTATATAACTGCAAATGTATTTTTCTCAGGAATGACATGGAAAAAAACATTATTCATAAATTATTCAGGTTCACATAAAGTTTTGGGGCGACATGGAAAATATTTTACGATACAAAAAAGAGAAAACAAAGACGCTGTATCAATTGATCGTTTAAAAGCAGCTTGCATTGGAAAAAGTCACACAAACGCCCAACACAAATCATAGCAAACCAATAGAAAACATGACCTCACTTAAAATTTCAATACCTCCAACAACAACAACAAAAAGTGGTCGCATTGTACAATGGCCACGACATTTAGAAACATACATTACAAATCAGATTTCATAAGAAAATAAGAGAATCTGGGGGAAGTATTTTTGGATTATCGCTCCCTGATGACAATTACAGGCGGCAAGATTTTGAATTACCGTCACCTGACGATAATTACTGGCGGCGCGAGATTTGAAAAAATCCTTCTCTTTCTCGGTGACTTTTCATAGCGAAAAGACGCATTTATTTCGCCCCCTCAAAAATGTAAGTACCTCAACTACAGACACTGAAAATTGCTTTGAAATCTTCACATTTAACTTCATTTCTCATTTTTTTTCTTTTCTAAAATGTCCTATCAATATATTTGTTAATATTTCTTGGCTTCAATTCTGTCTTATTTTTCCTTTAAATGTAAATGTATCAGGAACATAAAAATCTCATCAGAAGTGTTGTACAGCAGTAATTAAGGCCTTCTCATATCTGTTTCCAGTGACAAGACTCGGCTGTACAACTGACATGATTGTTATATGAATGGTCTTGCGATTTACCATTTTAAATGAATTTTATGTTGAAAGATTCATCTCCCAGTGAAATTAGCACAAAATATGACGGGAATATTCTTAAATTAAACTATGTTACTTGAGTTACTGATATTAAAATTAAATTTAAAATATTTTACTTGAGTTTGTTTGCTCTGATATTCAGATGATAATAAATAAAGCCTGACATGCACTTGTAACAACAAAGCAGTTGATAAACAATCAATGAAACAGAATGTAATAAAGAAAGGAAAGTGGGAAATTAAAAAAAACCTCAATGGAGCATTTTAAAGACAAATAAATAATATTGCACATAAAAGTCGTGGATATGGAAAAGAGACAAATCGAGTCAAAATATCAAAGGAAAAATTAGTGATGCTGTCTCTGTGCAGATAAAAGAGATAGAACTATAAAAATAAACATAAGTGAACGTAGCAATCTGGCTTGGAAGAACTATAAGAGAAGGCATAATTGGGTAGTGACAGTAATACACTGGGAACTGTGCAAATTAGAATTTAACAATTTAATGGCTTTAAAGTAAATTGGTGTTTAAATACAAATTAAGAGTTCAATAATGGCTGGCAGAATTAATTCTGCAATAAGAATGAAGTATTAAAATATAGACTAAAACATTAATGCAAATGATCATAAAAACTTTGATGAAAGGCAGACGATAAATAAATGCTATAGCAGATAAGCAACAAGAGAGAAGAACAAGAATTTTAGATTGCAAATTTATGATTCTTATTTGAGCAGACACTATTTTCATTTGTTGTCTCTCTCACACGAATGTAATTATTCAACTTTTAGAATATAGATGGCCTAAATTGTATGTTTCCCCTTCATACAAGAACACTTGCGCGCGAACACACACACACACACACACACACACACACACACACACTTGTAGTGATTGCAAAATAATAATAATAATAACCCACTTTACATACTCCCTTCAAATTCGGAGGACCGAGGAAAAAGACGGAAAAGAATTCGCGAGCCTATGTGAAATTTTCTTTGGATCAATGAAAACCTTACCTACAGCTGAAAAGAAAGAGGAAATAAATTCGCGGGCCTATGTGAAACTGTTTTTGGACAAATGAAAACATTGTCTTCACAGAAATTAACCGCTGAGTTAAGAAGAAGAAAACTTTACATATAAAATGAGAAGACAAATTTAATGAGAGAAGAGTGTGTAACGTCATGTAAAAAGTTTCGTTTCAGTTCCTCTCGACCAGCGTTGAAGTTATTGCCAGTGTAAAATTACTCGCTAATTATATTATCGGCTTTTTACTAAGCACTTAGTAATTCTAAGAATTTTCTTTCAATAATTATAGAAAACTAAGTATATTAAACTATCTCTCTTCAGTCTTCATCTACTTTTGAAAGTATGCAACCATATATCCCTTTAACAAACTCTCTTACTTTTGTTTGAAACATTTTTAATATTATTTCGTGTCAGATTATTTAATCTGTTGGATGAACATTTCCTTTTCATGACAATTCGTTAAAACTACGGACTTGAAAATCTTCTGATTTATTTTTCTGAAACGAGCTACTGACACAACTTTAAGCGACTAAAAATTCGTAAATAAATTCCTTATTTTGTTTTGTTAAAATTACTCGTGTGTTTCCTCGTCATTTTTAGGGTAAATCAACTGTTCATTTTTTTAATTAACCCCAAACCCCCACGTTACCACACACACACACACACACACACACACACACACACACACACACACACACACACACACATACACACACATTACCTGTATACATACAACAAAAATCACATACGAAAAGATTGAAAACTTGACCCGAGGAAACAAATTCTCTAAATTTTGCTCTATTTGATTATCATATTTTACAGAACTAGTTTCATGAAATAGTTCTTAAACATGTGAAGTGAACAAATAGACACAAAAAACAATACTTTCTTAATTTTTTCCCTTTTTAAATACCTTCTTTTTTTTCTTTTTTTAAAACTAAAACGATATTAAGAAGGTTGTGTGTGAATTATTGTTAATAATAATGAACAAATGTAATGATTTTAATTTAAAAATTCTAATTAAACATGAATTTCTCAGTTCTGATATTTCTTCATCGTAGCTTGTAAATAAGTTTTTTTTTTACACACACACATATGAATTCTATTGGCTACAGTGGTAAAATAATAATTAATAATGATGCAAGTATTATGGGTTTTCTATGCTGGAAATGAAACCCAAATAATTCGAAAGAATTTTACGTAAAAAATAAAAATTTATGAAAAATGTTAATGTTGAATCTCTTCTTACAGAGTTTTTCTTCTTTTTTTTTTTTTTACTGCATTATGAATGATTGGCAACATTTGAATGCAGAATTGACGCTGCATGAAAAGGAAAATCATTTTAAAATAAATTTAGATAATTCATGCTAGTAAAATTTATGAAATAAAATAAAAATAATTTCGTTCTTTAAATAAATAAATGCACTAAGTATTTCTGACTATAACGTTTTTTACCACAAAAATCTTCATAATAATAATGAATGACTAATTAAAACGAAAAGTTGATGAAAATGCTTAATAAATAACAATGAAAATTATTAATTATTATTGTTAATTAAAAACTGCTTTATTGAGAAAAAAAAAAGTTCGAGGTTCGATTGTATTGAACGGGCTGGTATACGACCACTATTCACAGGCGCGAACCCACTACTGCCTGACACGGGGTCTTTTGTCTGCTGCGTTTCCGCCCTGGACCGAGTCGCCCCTCCTTAGTCAACCTGGTCAATTCGAGCTCTCTCCAACCAACCATATTGATGCCGGGCTTAGTGCGGACACCCGATCGCCATAATGGAGCGCAGACCAGGAACCCCACTTCTCAAACCGTTCACCCGAACAAGCCTCCAAAGTAGCTGGATTACAGGAGTACGCCACAACTCCCAGCTAGAGACATGTTTTCGTTTTTAAGTGTTAAACATAACTTTGACTATTCCATAGTTCAACAAACATCTTTTTAACTTAAAAAATTTTCTCCATTTCCTTAAACCAAATTTTTGTTGGTATTAATTTTATTTTAAATACCAAATTCAATAAAATTTAATAAAAAATAAAAATTAATTAAAACTTCATCCTAAATAATAGCCTCGTTTTCATAAATTATTAAAGGGAGATAATCGTCAAATGATTTTTTACTCGTGTTGTAATTTTTGCTTTTTCTCAAATTTATTTATTTGAACCTTTATTTATTTGAACCAGAGATAAAATTAAAAAAATAATGACAAAAACAATTCTGCCGTTTGCAATAAAAATAGGAACTGCTATTCAACGTTGTCAGTCAGTGACATTAGCGATAAACATGTATGTATAAAAAAAAATAAACTAAACACTAATTTTCTTTACTTTAAATTAAATAAAAATTTTTTTACAAATGTCACATTCGGTAAAAAAAGAAATAATCTTTTTTTCACTGCACAAATTAATTAGTAAATTTTCATTTTGTTTCCCGAGCGCTAATATCCCTTCAATTTTTTTAAACAAAATAGTCTTATTTCCGTGCAAATGTACATGCTGAACTCAAATCAACAATTAGATCATGAAAATTTTGTCCTTCACCTTATGGTATTTTATTTTAAGCATCGTTTTTAAATTAGTTTTGTATAATTTTAAAACCTTTTTCTTAAAAATTTTCTATTGTGTTGCGTGTGTGTGTGTCACTGAATTGTTTGTACAGAAATTAAATGTTTTTAAAACAGTAGATTATTTACAAATTAGTTTTTTTTTTTTAGTATTTTCGCTTTTTTGCATTACTTAAGTTAAAGAAGGATCTATTCATAAAAAATACGGAAATTTTTTCAGGTAATTTTTGTAGATTATTATTCCTTTAAGTTAAGGATTAAGATTACCTTCCTCAGACCCTGACATATATCACTGATCAGAATTGATTTGTGATTGATGGGGGTGTTTATTGTGACAGTGTAAAAACAGTTTAACTTTTTTACACTGTCACAATAATTTTACACTGTCACAATAATTTACAGTAAACTCGATCCCCAACTTTTGTTTACACAGATTTCACTTTTAGCTTCGTTATTTACGAATGTCAATTTGTATAAACTGCCCTCCTTTATGTCATTGATCAGCATAAAATTTTTTTTTTTACCCAGATTTTTTTAACTTTTTTAAGAAATCCTTTCTTTTTCTAATCTCTTTTTTTTGTTGTTTTGTTTTGGTTGGTAGGGATTTCGAAAGCACATGCATTGGTAGATAATAATTATCTTCTTAAATGATGAATTATAGAAGAAGGATATACATTTAGTTTTAGTAATTTATGTAAATCTTTGTTCTTTAATTAAAGTAAAAAATTATATATCCGTTTGTTCTTTAAAATTTATCCTTTTGTAGCAAAAAAAAAAAAAAGTTTGTACGAACAGTTAAGTCCGGGTAACTGTATGAAAGCCAGGGTTCAGAATTAGATGTGGTTATTAAAGGAGTCAACCTAGCCATACAATAGGTGAAGACCATTCACCTAAAAACAGACCCACTACGTGTGTATAAATGGCTCACGTACATGCTGACTGGCAAAGCTTGGATGAGTACCAAGGCTGTAGGTGAAATGTTGATCAGAAGGAGGCTGAAAACCTTCTTGTAACTAGTTAAGGTGTTTGCTCTGTCGGTGGACATTACCCTTGTCAGGCCGAACCAAAACAAGGTGGACGTGATTAACAGAGTCTCATGGAGGTGGCTGGAAATGAAAAATGAAACTGAACTTGTGTTACAGGTATGTGCTGCAACTGGCAATGGAATGGAGTTCAGCCAGATTAAGAAAATACACCGGCACTGTGGACATCCTGGTGTTAAAGGGACAACCTACTTTGTTGGGAGGGTCATCCCATCCATGGCAAAAGAGGCTGTTAGATCTTGTTTGGAATGACAATCAATTGATCCAACATCGATCCGATGTCAGAGAGGAAAGCAGGTGTATGGCAAAGATTGGGCATGGATATCACTCATTAAAGAGGCGGCCATTACTTGACTCTCAGACTGTGGGCCTTTCCGGCCTTTCCATTTGGCAACCCTTAGCATGAGAAGATTCTGCTGCTGTAATCCAGTGTCTCATGGTAATCTTTCTTGAAAGGGGCCCACCTGTGGAGATCCTGACAAACTACAGCACAGCATTCAACAGCAGGAATTTCAGGACATTTTGTGAAGATTTAGGCATCCGTCTGCAATTCTGATGTGCCCATGTGCCATCTGGAAATGGCAATGATGAATGTTCACACAGAACCATAAAATGAATCACTGACAGGAAGCAATGCTCTGGTACAACATTTCATCAAAGGATCGTCGTGTTCATAGTGAGACTGCTCCAGCCGATGCATTTTATTACTACAAAGTTCAGGTGAAAGGTTTTGATAATATCGCACCACTGGAAGCTGAACCTAGGCAGGGAATATATAAAAAAGGAGATATTGTGCTGGTAAAAACATTGCCCAATAGATTCATGAATAAATATAGAAACAGTGATTGGAAGCTTGAGTTCCCAGGCAGTCTACATAGAAGGAATACTGTGCCATGTGAGAGACCTTCACCATCTCTCTCAAGTAGTGGGCAACTCTGTGGAGCAGTGATGAAATGTGTCTACTGAAGTGGAGGTGGTGGTGAAGAGAATCAGTGGGAGTTCATAGCAGAAATTGTTGAAGAGGTGAGTGAGACTGTTGTACCAACACTTTGTGCCAGATACAACAGATCCCAAAAGCTGCTATGTGATCATGAGATCAGGGAAGAATGTAATGAACATGGCCTATCTCTCCAACAAAAGAGGCACAAAATCACCTGTGTCATACATGGTCATTACCTAGTGCCTTAGGACTAATTAAATGCCTATAGGTGGGCATGAAAAAATCTACCTAACTGATTGAGGTACACATAAAAGCCGGCAGATTTTTTCTTTGGGAGAAAGAAGGTTTATAGATAGTAAGGAATATGTTTCAAGGAGCCAACTGTGAAGTTCAAGGACAAAGACATGGCGGTGAGGAACATGAAACAAATTAATACAGATATATTACTACATTCTCACAGAAGTCGCAAACAGAAAACAGAATTGAAATCTGTGAATAGAAGTGTTACAGATTCTTAAAAGCTCCAGTAGCACAAGTGAATTTTGTTAAAGTGCCCTTCTCTTTATTGTCTCTCTTAGTAAGTATCCCCAAAATAAAATTTTATTTTCAATATATCTAAAAACTTGTAATACAGCACAGAAACCTTGACAATAAAAAATAGTACCAAATTTATATTGCAAGCTGAATTATCAACAAAATTATGACTGTTCAAAGTTCATAAAAACAAATTTTGTCAGTTTTCTATCTCGTGCTATTGAACAAAAAGTCTATTTTAACAGAGTATAACTGACAATGCAAGCTTCAAAAAAGTTAAAAATTATTATAAACTAGCTTAAAGTTCATCCTATCGGGTGGCATTTAAGCTGTGGAGGGCTCTTGATTGAACCTTCATCACAATAGGTAGGCTGATGGAGATGTGATAGGCAACAATAAACTACAGAAGAACTCAAAATTGATTGCTGCATTTAAGTATTGCATTAATATTTAAGCTTACCTTTTAAAAGTTCAATGATAATTCTTCTGCCGTCATTTAATTTAAAGACAATTTATATATGTAGGTCCTTACTTTCTGTAAAAACAATTATTTTTATTTCATGGGTAACTTTTGCTGGATTTTGCAATTAATTTCAATTATTTCCAAATTTATTTCCAAGTTATAAAAATTGTTATCATACAAAAAAATTTGTCATAAAAATCACATAAAATAATCGCCATAATGAAAACTTGAGAATCCAAAATTTCAGGATTGTGGATCTGGATCCAGCATGGAATGATTTTAATTTGCTCTTTGAGTTGGGCTGATTCCAAAATGGTATGATATATTGGCCTATGACCTCTAGGAGTAAAGTTGAAAAAGGGTAAGACAGTGACACTCACAGTTATTATATAGATATGATATCATGTAGGTAGTCTTGAAGTAAAAGAAAGATAATGCTATTGAAATTAATAATTCTTAGATCAGACCAGCCTAAACATTGGGAAATTTGGGGGGGGGGTTGGGAGTAGTATGCATCAGTCCTCTTCATAGCACAACTGAGATGAAGCCAGATTTTTTCAGTAGTACATGAATAAAAAAGCCATATTTAAAGCACATAAAAACAGCCAGAAGCACAATTTGATAGGCAAAAACAGGTAAAAAGTATACAGTATACTAAACTTGCTACAAAAACAAAAGTATTCATTTGTGGTACATGCCTAAAACTTTGAAACTTTACTAATTTTAGGAGAAGGAATTCAACAAAACTAAATAAAATAGGTTCACTGCAATATAAATACTTTTTGTAATAAACGAATCTTTTTGTTTTGAAAATTTTGTGAAATTATGTAATTTTCAGTTTGTCAAAAACAGGACAGTAATGACTACAAAACTTAGAAATTTGTCTTACAAAAGGAAGACATATTTTATAATAGTGCTTTAAACTTATTCAATTTTAAAATGATAGAAAAGACTTTCTAGACATTGTGGTTGGTTATACTGCATTTCCTCTCCTCGTGGTGATTTGCCAATTGAATTTCCTTATAAGGCTCTGATATGTATATATACTACTAAAACTCTAATCTTGTATGCATGTATGTGTTCTGAGATACAGCTTAATATATAATTCTCCAACTGATTCATGAGCATATTGTATCTTGAACCCCTGCCGAGTGCGGTGCCAAATTTCATTTAAATTAGACAAGGGCTTCAAGGTTTTTTTCTCTTTTTACAACATTTTTAATAGGAAATTCAGTATTTGTTTTTGATACACATTCTTATTATATCAATCTGTTTATTACAACTATCATGTGTGTAAAAATATAAACATTCATAATACATTATAACAACATTATTAAATAAATTTAAATATACATAACACAATATATATTTTTACAATTCACTACTACTAGATTAGAACTTTCGTTTTTTATAAAAAAAAATCTCAGATGTTTGGCTACTATTTGATAGGTGAAGAGGTTATGTGTCACATGACTTGATGGTAAATAAATAACTTAGGTACTGCCACGGACTGTTTAACAAATTTAAAATTATCTTTAAAATTCAATATTCATACTAGAGATGTGTTTTGAAATCTGTTAGTAAATTTAATGATTAATTGATTGGATTTTTTAAAAGTAATGCTAACCTTTTACTTAAAACAATGAAAATAACATTTTATTTCTGCACACTAGCCTGTGAAGTCATTTTATACTGATTGAACAAGAGATATAAAATTAGATTAATATAATACTCCTCTGATATTGAATAGTAGTCAGTCAATACAAAATATCAGAATTATTTCCTCTTTGTATATCCATACCAAAAATAATCTAACAGTTGCTAAAAGGAAAAAATAAAAATTACTTTAAAAAGGTCCACACTGGAAAATGACATTAAACTTCACATTTTTTAAATCTTCAAAGATGATTTTATTTAATAAAATAAACTCAAACAGCAAAGGGATTCATTTCAAAATTACACTGAAAAACTACATTTTTTTAAAAATAAATATTTAGATTTTTTCTTTTGAATCTGAAAGAAAATAAAGTGTTTTA
The DNA here is from genome assembly GCA_964036315.1 of Acanthosepion esculentum. Classification (NCBI taxonomy): domain Eukaryota; kingdom Metazoa; phylum Mollusca; class Cephalopoda; order Sepiida; family Sepiidae; genus Acanthosepion; species Acanthosepion esculentum. Next base: position 77,493,682 of record OZ038497.1, on the reverse strand, counting down.
TTAAATTATGCAAGTACCAATTTCAAAAAATATTGTTTTAGTGTTATTTAATTGATTTTGGCAAGATGCAGGCTAAATTTTCTATATGTTCACATTCAATAATTTTTTTTACTGAAATAATATCTTCAGGAATTTCTTTTTATATAAGTGGAAAAATTTGGAAGACCCCCTCCCCATTAAAAAGTATTGCAAAAGGTGTGTGAAACATATCCCCCACCAATATTTTCCCAAAGTTTTTTTAATAAAATAACGTTTTCAGTAAAATATTAAGTCATTAATGAATATGTCCTGAAAATTTCATTTGAATCAGATAATTCCATGATTTTTGACAAATATTTTAAAACAGGTGTCAATTTTTTTACTTTCATTGAGGAAAAAATGATTCAGTTTGGTGGGACCTAAAGATGCTCACTGGTTTCTCACTGTCATGTATTTTGAAATAGATCCGAGGAAGAAACAAGGATGTATAATAAAAAATATAATAATTATTTTTTTAAAATTACCTAGAAGAAAAGGAAACTAAGTGCACAAAGAGGAGGAATCCATTTGTTATTTCAATAAGTATGAATTTCCCTAAATAATTGAGTTTTTTTGTTTTTTTTAAATGACCTTAACCTTTGAAATTTATATGCTAAATACTAAAATTGGTATAAATTGTCACCCTAGGGCTACTATTACTTGAATGGAAAGGCCTTTAGTATCAGTTTGCATTTCCATTAAAGAAAAAAGTAAATGTTTTTTTATTGATTTCTTACTGTGTTTTATCTAAATAATATTGTATTTTGTCAGTAATAATAATTATTATAATAACTTGCATTGCAAATACAAATTCAAATGTGTACTTAATAATACAATTGATAATATTGTTACCTCATTATTTTGTATCATGAACTCTTCTTAAAAGGAAATCAATAGGTTTATGGGTGGTCTAGTGGCTAATATTTCTGGAACACTCCATATCCAGCTATCACTTGAAACTGACATTACATCAAAGTTCTATGTGAAGACAAATGTTGATTTCACTTGTGCAATATCATCCGACAAAGGCCATCAGAAATAATCATTTCTGGTCTTTGTTGGAGCTAAAAACTTGAACACAGTAGCTGAATGGAAATGTAATATCAGTTACATTACTTAATTAGTAAAAGTTGGAGTCATAATATACTGCAACCCATTGGCATTGGTGTTTGTAACTGAAAATCACCTGAGGTGGTTCTTCATCACAACTGATCAAGTTGTTTAAATACTCAGAATTACTAAGTGCCTTTTCTTCTATCCTATATCTTGTAGGTGGAGATGAATCAATTGATGTTCTTGTCATCAAATAATTGAAAAGAGCAGCTTCCAGGTGAGATTTACTTCCACTGGTGTTGATCTTGAAACCTAAGAAAATCTTTAGATATCTAAGTTGATCTTTCAGTTCTTCTAAACCACTGCTTATACATCTTTAATAGACTTCACAGGATCATCATGCTTGATAATCGAGTTAATGATTCTCTATTCCTCACCAGCAGATTGATTCTATTTTTCCTTCTTTTTCAGCAATCCTTTCCTGTACATGAAATTTTAGAAGTACTTCTTGTTGCTTGTGTCTTTGACACAGGTGTTTTGCATGCTTTTTTTGAAATGCCAAGAGCTGATTTCCACTTAGTTGCTGATTTTGCTTCCAACCAAACTGTCGTCTGATTGTGCTTAAACATGTTTCAGGTTGATTGATGGTGAAGTAATGCATGAGTTCCACCACAACTTTCAAACATGGTTAACACATTTAAATTTTGAGGATGTCTGAGGAAAATTTTACCCTTACATAAAAGCAAAATCTCTGAAGGTGATACTTGAGTAAAAAAATATTTATTCAAATTCAACTGAACATACTCAAAGTTTGTCATAATCCCTATTAAAAAATAACTGAATAAAGCATAAAAAAATATTTTTGTTGAGAGTTGGTACTTGCATAATTTAAAATTTTTTTCACATTTGACATAAAACAAAATTTTTAATTAAGCATAAACTCCATTTTTAAAAGTAAAATTGTGCTTTCAATTGAAAAATGTTTTAGAAACATTTGCTTGTGTAAATTCAGTATTGAAACTGAAGTAACTAAAAGTTAAGCATGATCTTAACTTTCAAAACTAAACCAGAGAATTTTAAAAGTAAAATTCTGCCTTCAAAATTGAAAAGATTTTCAATAAGATTTATTAATGTAAATTCAGTTTTGAAACTGAAGTAATATTTTCACAGAAGTTTTGTTTAAAAACTAAATTGAAGATTTTTTTTAAAGTAAAATTTCTACTTCAACATTGAAACTGAAGTAATTTTTAACACACGATGTAAACCAGAGAATTTTAATAGTAAAATTACCTTTATTTAAATGTAACCTTTGAACTTTAAAAGAATAAATTTAAAAAGAAGATATCATAAAAATGGCAGAAATTTTGAGATTATGGGGTGGTGATGGAGTATTTTGATTAAAAATAGTCTTGAAATGGCTATCAACTTGTTGAAGACAAAAAAAAAAGAAATAAAGAAGTAAAGACCATTACATTCAACAGGCTAGAGACAGTAGAATCTATTACTGACCAAATAGATGATATTTGCATCTATAGTGATGTGGACATGGAGGAGATGGAAAAAGATGTTAGTAATATTGGATGAATTTGTTGTGATATATTGGACAAATTAGCTAAGTTAGCAACATGTGTTAAAACAAATAATGATAGAGCTATTCCCTACGGAAATGAAGATATCGTGTTCTTTCTCTCCCAAACTTAATTACTCAATATTTAGTGGCAAAAACTGCAAAGACAAGTTCGTCTTCAAAAGTTTCTTTTCAATAGAGTTTTGATGCAAGATTTATAAATGTATTTGTTTTGTATCATAATTAAGTAATAAACATGAAATTACACCGGGTTTTTAAAGATTTGTTTGATTTTATTGAAATACATAGTTAATTCTGGGATACCCTGTATAATGACTGCTTGAATGTAGAGTTTGTAAATCTAAAAAACATGTCTGTGCCCTTTATCCTCAGAAATTTAAATGGAGCAAGATACTGACCACAAAAAGTAGTGATAAAAAAACAAAATTTAATTTTACCTACAGGCCTGATAGATCTAATTGTCTTGTGGACACAGGAAGCCAAGGATCATCATTTATTTATTTTTTTAATTTAGTTGGTGAGACAGAATAATTTTTACCTTTTAATTTTTAAGTATAGATATACTTGAAAAATTAAAAGGTAAAAATGATTTTGTTCCACCAACTAAATTTAAAGTAAAGACATCTTAAGTTAAAACAGTAATGGTTAAGGGATGTAACTTTTGATATATTTTTTTGCATAATGATATTCACATTTCTTATTCAGACTTGTTGATAAAGCGTCTGATGTTGGTTTTAATGCTTATTGTTTTCATAATGTTGTAAAAACCCAATCAATTTAAATTACAAATTGGCAGCCAATTTTGCAAGAGGTTCACCCATTCATGGTTGGTTGGGTGTAGATTTAATTTAGTATATAGGACATTGCTAATTAAATAGCACTTTTCTGAAATGAATTATGAGACAAATGTGACTACGTAAAGTTCTGTTCTGTATCAAATAATTTTGACTCTGTAGAGCTTTAAAGAAAGGCTGCATTGTAAATCAGGAATCATTATTCTGAAGACCCTCTTATATTTGGTATTAAAACTGATACATTTATCATCTTTAGTTGCCAGCCTCATTTCATAGACAAGGGAAATGATGAACAGAAATAAAGTTAGTATGATTTTTTTTTAAATTCTGTATCTCCCTCTGGTGATAGTACTTGTGCTACTGTATCTGTGTATAGCATATTTAAAACCGAGACAAGTTGATATTCCATAAGCTTTGAGCTGCAGAAAATCTTGAGTATATTTAATGACTAAAACATTATTACAGCATTTGTAACAATATTATTAGTAGCTATTGAATAAATTTGTAGGATGAACCTTGTGTCTGATTTAAGAGATTATTATCAATACTACTTTGATTTTATTTGAAGTTTGATCTTTTATCATTGAGTGAGGGTTAAACTAAAGAGATACCATTCAGAAATAATTCATGTCTTAAAAGGTTCAGCAAACAACCGAAGCCCTTATAAATATAAAAATGACTTCTTACAAAATATCAGCATTTTTACTCAAAGCTTTTTTCAATTAACTGCCAGAGAATATGGTATAGAATAAATAGGGCATTGGGAAAGGGAAATTACCCCTTCTACAATTTAGTCAAATTTCAGTAGATTGGATGTTTTGTAAATGTAAATCTAACATTAACAAATAGTTGCATCTTCTATAGGCACATGAAAAAATTTAACTTCCAGCAAAACAATCAATGATTATTCTATTGAGCATGAATTGAACATGTGTGTTGCAAATCAATTTTGACTCAAATTTATCCTATCCACAAGAACTGATACTAAAATCAGGATATAAGGCCACAAGTGTAGGTTATCTAGTGAGATTGAATATTTTAAATTTATTTTTTAAATTCAATTTTCTCATATCGGTCTGGAACTGATTGACTTATCAAATCTGAATAATTTGTATTTTTTTATTTACTTACTATTAACTGGAAAAATTCAAGGTAAGATGTTACTTTGAATTTAAAAAAAAAATGTTGAGAAGTGATTTGGTACATGGCCACCAGTAGAATCAATTTTAGGCTTTTTTCTCCATATCTGTTAACTCCTTTTTCAGCAACAAGTTTGTTTTTTTCTATGTTCTATCTTGACTGAGATATAATGGTGATGCAAAGGCTCATTTCTACCTAGTACCTGAAAACCAGAAGCAGAATTTGTTTTATACTGGAAGGAGGAATGCTGACAAGTCTGTTGAGCAAACAGAGCTTGAGAATAGCCACTCACAAGTTACCGTCTCTTCATCTGGTATGTGGAGTGTTATAGTGAATGAACTGCTGCATTGTCATTGGTCAGAGTTAATAATTACTCTGTATTACATCTGCAGCAGTGACAGCTTGTGCATAGGCATTGCACAACTGCAGCACCCCTTATTTCTACTTCATATTATTGATAAAATTCACTATAATGAATTTTATTTTTTAAAATTCTTTCCTTATACTTATACATTATATAATCCTTAAGCTTAATGTCAGTAGCCATCTCCTTGTTGATGAAAAATTACAAAAATCCAGTTCCAGTAATGCAGTATTTGGCTGTTCTGTGCATGTGCATATCAGCGAGGAAAGAAGCTAAACGCTACTTAGAGAGATCATTGTCACTCAAGCAGTGCTGACCCTGTTGTCCAAATATAACGTGGGTTTTATTTTTGACTCCGCATGTGTTATGCTTAAAAACCGTGTGCCATATTCTTTAATTCATTGTTTTTTTCAGTTGTTTTATTGTATAGAAAATTTTAATAATTTGACCCTGAGTTCCTTGAATCCCCAAGAAATAAGTTTTGTGACAGTGAACTTCAACAGGTTATGTTTTCATAGTTGTCTCTCCATGAAAAAGTTAAATTTAAAAAAAGAGGTTCAACACCTGATATTTAAATATTTCAGCCAAGAATAAGCAACAAGAAGAGGTATATTCACAGCTTTAATTCTGAATGGTACCAATGGAAAAGTAGGCTCTGTGGCTGTAAAGTGAAATGTGCATTGTTTTGCTTGCCGGGTTTGCTGTTTAGAGGTGATGTAATGTTGACAAAAGATGATTTTAGATTTTTTTAAATATGAACAAAATCAAAGAGAAAACTGAAAAACATGAGAAGTCAAAGAAGCATCTTGAAAATGTAGTTTTATTGCCAATTGAAATGTAAATATTAAAGAGAAATTCAGTGAGGCAAACAGACTTTCAATGAATAAACATATCATGAAGATTAAAAAGAACCATGACATTTTTCAAAAAATAATAGATTGTATTTTATTTTGTGGAAACTTTGAAACTTCCTTACGTGGATGTGATGGAAAAAATGATTCAGTAAATCCAGGAGTATTTAGAGGATTAATAAATTTTGCATGTAAATTAAATCCAGATTTGAAGAATCACTCAGAAATCAGGATGGTTTTCAAAGGTGTTTCTAAAACCGCGGGTAGTAGGTCAGAGTGTCGAAGTACAAAAGGATGAATTGACAAAATGTCAAAGAGACAAAGTGTCAAATGGACTAAGTATCGAACGAACAAAGTGTCAAATGGTAGAAGAATTGAGCTAACTAAATGACGAACAAAGAGTCAAATGCTAGAAGAATTGAACTAAATGATGAACAAAGTGTCAAATGGTAGAAGAATTGAACTAAATGACGAACAAAGTGTCAAATGGTAGAAGAATTGAACTAACTAAATGACGAACAAAGTGTCAAATGGTAGAAGAATTGAACTAAATGACGAACAAAGTGTCAAATGCTAGAAGAATTGAACTAACTAAATGACGAACAAAGTGTCAAATGGTAGAAGAATTGAACTAAATGACGAACAAAGTGTCAAATGGTAGAAGAATTGAACTAACTAAATGACGAACAAAGTGTCAAATGGTAGAAGAATTGAACTAACTAAATGACGAACAAAGTGTCAAATGGTAGAAGAATTGAACTAAATGACGAACAAAGTGTCAAATGGTAGAAGAATTGAACTAAATGACGAACAAAGTGTCAAATGGTAGAAGAATTGAACTAAATGACGAACAAAGTGTCAAATGGTAAAAGAATTGAACTAACTAAATGACGAACAAAGTGTCAAATGGTAGAAGAATTGAACTAAATGACGAACAAAGTGTCAAATGGTAGAAGAATTGAACTAACTAAATGACGAACAAAGTGTCAAATGGTAGAAGAATTGAACTAACTAAATGACGAACAAAGTGTCAAATGGTAGAAGAATTGAACTTTTAAATGACAAATGGACATAATGTCAAGAAGACAGAGTTTTGAAAGGACAAAATCTTGAACTATGTAAAAACGAACATATCGTCATGATTTTAAAAACTCATTTAAGATAATTAAGCTATTCTAAACCTTTTATTGCTTAGCTTTGGCATAATTTAATAAATAATAGTGATTAAGGCTCCATCATCATTGTTTAGCAGTCCAATTTATGGAGAGCAGTTTATTTACGCTTTATTTTTTACCAAATTGAATTCACTCAGTTTATTTACTAAATTTAATTATTCCTTCAAGTTTTAAATGTCATAATTATTGACTCTTTTTCCATTTGGCACTTTGTCCATTTCTACTTCCACATGCCATGCCTTTTCTAGATGCCTCAGTTATCTCCATTTAACTCAACTCACTAGGTTTTGGTTAACTGCTGCTGAAATTTCTATCATTTGAAGAAGACTGGAGTGTACAATGGCCGAAATGTCGTGAATATGGCAATGACGATGAGGATAACAGCCCGAATAATGTAAATAATCACAATATCTCATCTCAGAGATATAGACAGATATTAATCTAGATGAAGCTTTTAGTGAAAATTATGAAATTGATAAAAATCCTCTTAACAATTCCCATGACTACATCAGAGCTAGAACGCTGATTTTCAACACCAAAAAGAATAAAAAACTTTTCGAAGAACTATGAATCCTGAAAGACTAAAAGTACTTGCAGAGCTTTCAATGGAGAAAAAATTCCTCAACAGTCATCAAGGGATCAAAGAGAAAATTATTAACCTTTTCACTTAAAGTAAAACAAGAAGAATGGATTTAATTTTTACACAAATGGATCAAGCTTAAACTGGAACAATTTATAAGTAAAAAGAATATATTTTTCATTTAGGAATTTATCAAGTTTATCTGTGTTTTCTTTTTTATGTGTTTGTTTTGTTTTACACAATATTAAAAAAATGGCTAAGCATTTTCTGAAGCAGCACCTTCACTAATTTTATCCACAAGGCGCCACTGGTCAGCAGCAAACCTAAAGCCAATGGAACACACAGTATCTTTATTGGACTGTGACACAGATACAAATTGGGAATTCTTTAAGGATGCACACTGGTGACAAATTGACACCACATTCACTGCTATATTCAAGTCGACAGAATAACAATAATGGCTGTGTATTTGGTGTTTGATAGAAAGGTTCCAACTGTATATGCAACAGTGTCAGTAATGAATGAAGACCATGACGCAGGATGACATTATCTTGATGTGCAAAGAGGGGTTCATTTTGGTAAACAACTAGAAAACCGTCTTGAGTTATGTTATTGTACCAGCCTGTAGTTACATTTAAGGCTTTTCAATGCGTATATGCTCTGTATAATGTAAGCATGTGTTCTTTTCAGGTTTGGACATTTATTTTATATTTACAAAGTTTAGATGCTTGTTGAGAGCACTCTGCAACGTTATAGCTTGTGAAATCATTTATTATATTAACCTTGCCTAAAAGATTATGAACAATTATTTATGCAAGACAAATAGTTTTTATGATTCATGAATGATATAATTATTTCCTAATTTATTTGTGTTTATAAAACGAATAAATCCACTAACAATCTAGGCATTAGTCGGACTATTGTCCTCATCTTTGTCGCCATATTTGTCACAACGTTTCGGCCGTTGTACGCTCCGGCCTTCTTCAGGTGGTTGGAATTTCGAACCGAACCCTTTATTTCGATCACTGGGGTAGACTGTTCTAGTTCCACGAGCCATGTTTGATGGATGTTAGTTATCAGTTATCTCCTGCTATTTTTCCCTTTAAAAGTTCTCCACTGCCCGAACCGGGTATTGAACTCACACTCTTTGGGTCTGTCATTGGATCTAACCAACGCCTTTATCCACTGTGCCATGTGTCCTTGAGAACAGTCTACCCCAGTGATCGAAATAAAGGGTTCGGTTCGAAATTCCAACCACCTGAAGAAGGCCGGAGCGAACAACGGCCGAAACGTTATGACAAATATGGCGACAAAGATGAGGACAATAGTCCGACTAATGTAAATACTGTACATAATACCTCATCTCAGAAATATAGACAGAATCTAGGCATGTGCAAAAACTATTTTAAATTTATGAGCAAATAAAATATTGTTGATTGAAAACAAAAAAAAATCAAAATTTATCAAAATCTATGGGAGATAATTGAGATAAGTTATATCCTCTTAGTTGCCTCCCTTAGAATTTTAATTTTAAAAAAAATTGTAATTTAAGATTTCTGTTTTCAATAGCAATTTTAGGAGAAAGATGTCTGACAACACAGAAGTGCTAATTTCAGTAGCGTTAATTTTTTAAAATTGTAATTTTCTTTTTGAACAGTTCTTTTAAATGAATTAAGACGGTAATATATCTCAGTAAAATCATTTTTTATTCTGATATCATCCACTAAGGAAGATCTCTGATTTTTTGTTTTTACTAATAGTAATACTAACCAGAAGTCTATGGAAAGTAATTAAAATAAAATTTCTAGTCCCTATTTTTTACATTTCTAAAAAGATAAAACCGAGAAAATGATCGCTTAAAAAATAAAAATGTTTAAAGATTTCAACACATGAAAAATTTTCCTGAAAACTGAAATACTGTTTTTAAAACAATTTTTTAAGACAATCCAGTTTGTATTGTGTTGTAATTATTGTAAAAAAATTTTTTCAGCAGAGATGCATCGGTGCTGAAACTTTATGAAAATGTAAAGATTTATGATTTAAATATTCTTTTTGAGTAAAATTTAGTCATGAAAATATTGGTGGTTATTACAAAAAGAATAACATTTTCTCAGATTTTTTTTAAAATAAAAAAAATACTCATTATTAAAGTAAATAATTAATGAATATATACTGAAATTTTAATTTAAATTGGATAAAAACTTGATTTTTGGTAATTTAAAAAGTGCTGCCCTTCCACCCCCAATTTTCCTTCAAAGGTTTTTGGCCCCCATGTTGGGAAACTTTGACATGTAGTAGAGAGGTAGGGGTGAGCCCCTAGCACCAACCCTGCATATATCTCCATATAATATTTGTTGTGACTTTCTTCTGTAGCAGTATTAAATTTTCCAATGCATTGCACTATTCCTCTAGGACTTGTGAAGGTACCATTTACTGGTTTTTAATAAAGGTTTTTCTCTCAGATTTGTGTAAGTTTCCGTTGAGTGTTGGTGCCCGTGTCAATTTTAAAACTCACTGCTGTTTTACAAATTTTAAAATTTTTATATCAGAGCTCATTTAAATTTGTTTAGCTCTCTTAGGAAATATTTCTTTTCTTTATTTACTGTCTGTATCGTATTAGTTTTAGTTTTGTAGGTGGCATCAAAATGATTTATTTTCCCTCATTTCTTGTAATGTTTCCCTTTTGCTAGGCAATTTTTAAAATCATGTTTTCTATTAAATCTACTGCAGTTGTTGTTTTTTCCCCTTTTTCTTTTTATATTTCATGGGTTTCCCTGAGTCTTTAGTGTCTCTACATTTTTCTCATGTATTTCTTCCATTTGAGATTTTATTTGCTCACTGCTTCTGTCCTTCCCCATAACTCAGGAATTAGCTGTAATCTTTCAGATAGGTCCTCATTCTATAATCCAATCACAAGACAGTCTCTTATTTCGTGAGTTTTCTTTGGAAACTTAAATGCTTCTGCTAATGTGCAAATAAAGGTTTCCACTGGTTCTTTTGGTAACTGAATTCGAAGATAAAATGTTGCCCTTTCATTAATTGTATTTCTTTTAGGCATGAAGTAGCCATTGAATTATTTTTACAAAACTGAATCGTATACATTTGTGTCTTTGAAAGAAAAATGTCTACGAAAGAAAATGGTCTGGAATATATTTTTTGGCTTCGCTTCCCATGCAATATATTAATGTACTGACTTGAAGTAACTTCTGTTATATTCTTAGCAGAGTTTTGATGCTTTCCAAAAATGTTGAAATCTTTGCGACCATTTCAGTCAATTTTTCCGGATTTGTAAAGTATAACAGTTCTGGTGAAATTTGTTTTCTTCCTTTTTTTAATAAATTTCTTTCTTTTTTTTTTTTTTTTCCAAATTGAGTCCTGTTCTACTAGAAAATAATTTTCTTCTTTTAGAAAGAATTCTTCTCTCACACTATGTTCCACTGGGCTTAGATTGGAAAGATAAAATTATATGAGACTGGCCACTGAAAAGTTGAATCCACACAAAGTTGAATCCCTGGTGGGACTAGAAGTGATTACAATCATATAATCATAATTAACGTTATGCTGTCATTATAAATATATTATTATAAGGGCTAACATTTTGCAGAAGGATACTTTATTGGATATTTTATTCAGTTGCTAACTAATACGTCTGTAGATTCCTTATAAAAGCAAATGTCTCAAGGTGCAGGCAACTACAGATGGCAACCTAACAACAGGACATTGTGTTAATCTAATTTAAGGTATAGAAAATGTTAAGAAATCCTAGTGGTTATATTCAGTACAAGAAGGCCAATTATCAGGAAGATGGTATTTGATGGAAGATGGTCCTCTTTTCAAAATATTTTTATGACAGCTTGAGAGGCGTTTCTTGACTGGTGAGATGTTCTTTAAGAGTAACGTATGCTCTTTTATTCACATATTTGACAGACAACATTTGTGTTCTAGATATTGCCATAATGTAATCTCCCTTCATTGGCTTTATGCGCACAATGAAAGGGTGTGTGCTTTCCTATTTGGGTTATTCGATCAAGACATTCTTTAATGGGTGATCAGAATGCCGATGTTGACCCTGAAAAATGAAAGGACCAAATAATGGAAACACCCCTTTTAATTATTTTTACTATTGGCAATTTTACAAAATCAAAACTTTGTATGTATTTCATGATATACATGTTTTCTTTTTCAGATCCTTGTGCTTCAATAAGTTAAAATGTGTGACTTATTTAATTTTTTTTTTTAAGCGTCTCACCCCAATCAAGCCACTAGCATGTAAGGGGTTACAGAGAGTTGGAGCGAGAACATATAGGAGTGATAGAGGAAAGGATGAAGAGAAGGATAGGTGATAGATCAGGGCATCTGGAGACGTCGATTGACATTAAATTTGAATAGTTGGAGATTATAGCTATCAGTGAAACAGGAAAAGGGGAGGGAGTTCAACAGGCGAGAAGTGCGAGACATAAAGCTATTGGAGTAGAAGAGACGGCTACATTTAACAGTTTCGACAGGGAAAGAGTGAGAGCAAGATGCCAGGACGCTTAAATTCATGAAGTCTGGGAACCAACAAAAGCAGCACATCGGAGCAGTTTCCATGAAAGTATTTGTAAAAATGACAGAGGGAGGCGACGGTACGTCTGTGAGAGAGTGACTGCAGATGAGATGCCAGATCAGGGCCAATTACGTTGCATATTTCAACATGGCTACAGTAAATGTCAGTAAAACTGAATTGTGTAATGCTTCAAGAGTACAGTTCCTAAAATGATAGCCCCCCCCCCCCACCATTAAAATAAAACCCATTCTGGCAAGAATAAATATAGATGGAAGGTAAATCTCACAGAGGAATTGCAGAAGAGTGAAATGTATTTCTTGTAAAAAAGAAAATGTACAGCAACAAAAATGATAGTAGACGTAAAATATCAATGTACACAGTTCCCCTATGTTAATAAAAATTGTTCGTTTTGAACTCTGTGTAGCTGGATACCAGGGGAGGATTGCAATTGCTAAATTTCTCCTGCCCCCAATCAATGTTGAAGAAACTGAAGAAATAATGTAGACTTAATTGTCAATGGCTGAATATAAATCATAATCTGTACTTGTGAGCAGTTTGCCTGGAGATATTCTAAAGAAATCTTCAACGCTAATTCTACCACAGGATGCAGGAAAGGATGCACACATAAAACAACTTTAACTGCCATGACAGAAATACTTGATCAGAACATATCAGATTGTTCATAAATTAAGGCATGATTTTAGAATAAACCTTTTGTGTTCTAACATGTTATTATTATACAAGTTGCACAAAATATATTACTCCTTCCTAATTATTAAAGTATCCTCTTTGTTAATTTTATATCAGTCACTTTCATAAATTAACTTAAAATGTTATATACCCCTCATCTTTAGTATGAAAAAAGAAGGGATGCATTTACATTTTTGTACGAGTTCATTCTTGGTCATAATACTTCTCAAACGGTTGCCAAAATTAACAGAGCAAGGGGTTAAAAACCCACTTATGATCGGACAGTACGGCGCTGGTTTCTAAAATCCTACAGTAGTGATATGTTCCTTGAAATTCAAGGTAGTAGAGGGTGTCCATCTGCAAATATCAATCAACATCTGAAAAGAAAAAAGTTGAACAAAACTTGCATCAAAGCGTTTGTGAAATATCTCAGATAATGAGTTTCAATATTTCAACAATATCGGAGCATCTCAAGAAAATTGGCATGGTGAAGAAACTCGATAAATGGTGGTCTGACATTGGTGTTATCCATGGCAGCTTTCTGGAATCTAAGCAGAGCATCACCGCCAGGAACTGTATGAAATGTGCATTCAGTTAAGCAAAATGTAACCGGTACTGGTTAATGCATGATGACATTGCAGAAGCTCATCATCTTGGGATACAAGACTTTGCCATATCCACGTGACCTCTCTCCCATTAACAAACACTTTTTCAAACATGTTGACAATTTTAAGCCAAAAGATATTCAGTTTCAAAGATGCCAAAAGTGCAATCAAAGATTTCTTGATGTCATAACCATTAGGACTTTATCATAAAGAAGTAAATTACCTTGCATCTTTATGACAAAAATCTAAAGATGATCAGTATTTTGACTGATTTAAACACTGTTTTCTGAAAAAAATGTTGCCATGAAAAATATATACTCATTTCAATGTCATCACTCTTCACAAAAGGAAAGATGACAAAGAAAAGTCACTGGCTTAGACAATTATAACACTGAATACATGAAATATGAATGGGAGAAAATTGAAAAAATAGATGGTCAACATATTTAATAATATAAGAAAGTTGTGAGTTAGCCGAGAAATTAAATTCAATGAACCCTTTTCCTGTATTAAATTCAACGAACCTTTTTCACTGTACGGAATATAATTTTGAACAGACAGGAAATAATCATTTGTGCTGATGAAGCAGCAAATGAACAAGTAGTAGCAAGTGAAGTTTTAGAAGTCTTTGTCACCATCAACTGCAAAGTATCATTGGTTCAGTTTGATATCTAAAGAGAAAATAATCCAGGATTGAAAAGTTCTGGATGATGCTTGCTTGGTAAGCGTACTCAGTCGCTCAAGAAACATTAGATTAAAGTTCAATGCTACAAAAGATTTTTGTGAAAAAAAAAAAGAAAAGAAAATTTGCTGATAGCATTTCTGCACTACTTGATAACAAGTTGAAAGGCTTGCACATGAAAAGAAGTAATCAAATGCTAGAGAAAAATTTGTATACTATGTACTCTGATGGGCTTGAAGTATAAACTTCTATCACGTAAGGATGAAAGTTTCAATTGTAGAAAAATGGCAGCTAAATGAAGACAAAGATTGAAAAGGAAGATAGTGTGAGTAATGTGCTTTGAGGTAATTCCAAATATGAAATATTAAAGTCATACAAATTTTCATTAATTCAAAAACCAGTGATACTGTATAAATTGTATTTAAGAAGTTGTCATAAGTCTGTGGAGTTAGAAGATAAGATAATGTTAGCAACTGAAGACACTCGATTGCCATTAATACTCGCTGGTATTGCAAGATACCGAATGAAGAAATACAGTATAAAATGGAATGCAAATATTGGAACATAAGTTTAGAATAATGACTTTGTTAGGCAATCTAATGAGACTGAATAAAGTAAGTTCAGGTCGTGCTTCAAACAATGCTTGAGAAAGTTGCTGTACAGAAATGGAATGCTTAAGGAGAAAGCTGCCATTTCAAATATAAATGAAGGGATAGAAAAGAGTATTTTTTTTATATGGCTTTTGTTCATGTATGTGAAAATTGATAGTTTTGAAGATATTGATGAGAAATTTTGGTGACAGTGTAAGTTTAATGAATGTGTAATTGTGAAAAGATTTAAAATTTATGAATAAAAGTATTTATTTAGAACAAATCAATTTTGTCAGTTGCAGATGATGGAATTTGTAAATGTAATTCATTTTAAAGAGTTTTGTGATGCAGTAATAAATTTTGATGGCTTTTGTAATGTTGACGAGTGAATTACTCTTGTTGATAAGTAAGGTATGTATGTTGTTGTTAATTGGGAAGTATCATTGCTGTAAAAATCAATCATTTTTAATTGATTCATTTGATTTGCCATAGAACATTTAAAGTGAAAAAAAAAATTGCAATTAGTTTTATTGAAATGATGTCTTTCATGTAATCTTTATTTTTGTGGTAAGAAGTGAAATGATAATTGTAATGTGGCTTTTGTATAGTTTGACAAAATATTGAAATTTGGTTCTACTGGATGCGTAAACTTTTTTTTCTATTTTTGACGAAATAAGAAAACAGGTTGTCCAAAAGAACTGGTGTCCGAGTTGAGGTGAAAAAGCAATGTCAGTATGTGAAAACTGCCCAGGATAATCTGGTGAATAAATTGTAATGCTGAAAACGTAAATTTAATGACACTTATAAATCTGTTGTGTAATAATTTAATACAGGGAAAAATTAGAAGTTATTCATTAGATTGAATATAAAATGTAAAGGAAATGAAATGTGAACTTTTGATGCACAAATACGAAAAGGAATCCTGCTTTTAAGTAAATTTTATTTTACTAATGTATTTTTGTTTTTTCTTAGCCATAATTTGATGCTAACATGTGTTTAATGCAAGATCAACTATTAACTTAGAAGTGAGATTCAATAAGATGATTACAGGCCGTTTGCAAACAATCTCTTTTCTTCTCTTTAAAGAATTAAGCAAAAATAAAATCTTTTAAAATATTAGGAATAGTATAATTTTTTGTGTGTCAAACTAATTTTTAATATATTTACTAAATACTGAAATAAAAATGGAAGAAATTTGACAAGTTTTAATACTAAAAAATGTCAAGTACTTTAAAAAATAAAATTAAAATAATCCAAGAATGTCCTTATTGAATTGTCCCATTTTGGAAAATAAATGAATCAGTTTGATGAGGGAGAAAAATATAACAGCCACCATTAGCTTGGATAGTAAAGGTATTGGCTTAATGAATAATGACCAGTCATTTATTTTACGACCACTGTTCCAAAATAAGTGACTTGGTTACCTGTAGGAGTTCAGATACCACTGCAAGCATCAACACTCCACCTACTGCAGATCAGCGTGTACAACCAATATAACTGTAGGCATAGACTGAACAAAAGCTGAGCCTACCATCAATACCATTGGACCATCGTAGGAGAACATGAAAGCCTCTGACAAAGTTTAAGGACATTATTTTATATAAATAAATGAAAAAATAAAATGATTTTTTTTTATCATCTCCAAAGTGGATAATTTTATTTTGAAAGACCCTGTAATTTGAGAACAGTAATTTTTTATTTGATAAAAGGGATGTAAGAGGAGCTATTAAATGTTATAGAGTTGTGTCCCTTCAATTTACTACAATTGAAGGGACACATTTAAACTGATGGCATAATAAACAAGTTGCATTAACTAACACGTCTGTCCGGATTACGCTAATCAAGCCAAACACAAACATATCAACGTCAATACAATCCAAAGCTCAAACTTGGTCGGGTCTACAAATATGACAGAGATATATACCAGGTTGATATTGATTCTAGCCTGTAAACAAGTGAAAATTAGGTTTAGACGTTTTTTGTCTTCTAAAAATGACAAACACCGACAGATTTGGATTTTCTTTGCCGTACGAGCAACCATCATCAAACAAAGACTTGCATGTGTGAGCCAAAAACCTGATCGTCAACAATTTAAAATTCCTTGTTGCAGAAGACACACACCAGAGTCCTAGCAGTTTCACACTCAGATTTCTTATTCGTTGTAATCGCCGTCAACCCATTTGAATGTGTGAGAGAACTGAAAAACATTATGTTGAATGATATTTTATTCAATCAGATACATATGCAGCTGTGAAAACTGCAATTAAGACAAAATGGTTTGCATAAGAACAATGGGGAAAATGTACGTGGGGGGTGTAAAGGCAAACATTTGTAAAGAAGCAACAAACTTTACAAAGGTACAGTGACAACATATTACACAGAACAAAGAACTTCTGATGAAGTTTTACAAATCACGTGTTTAATATTTTAAAATCAGCGGGAAACATTTATGCCTATAAGTTACAAAGACTAACATTTAATTTTAATTATCTTTTCGATTTATGAAAGTAATAGATTGTACATTAAAATGATTTTAGATTATTCAAAACTTATTTACTTTAAATGTGAATGAATATTACAAATGATGTTCACTCTTCCCAGGTTTTATCTTGGATTCTGGTATAAAGATCAGTAAATGAAAGATTTTTCTTTTTATCATAACTTTTTGTATTTCTTTTAAATGTCAGTATTTAAGAACCTAAATCATCTTACAGTCATTTAGTTATAAAATCTATGGTTGTAAGTACCTTAATAGACCTAATATTAAAAGATTAGTAAATTGATGGAAAAATATTCACTCTGTTATAATGTTGCAAAGGAAAGGAACCAACAAAAATTAACATTTCAATGTGTATTGGTCAAAATTCAGAATATGTACATAGTTGTATGAAAGGTGGCAAAAATTGTTCATATGTTGTTTCTTAGTTGCTCTTGGTACGGAAGATGATTAGGTGTTGATAGAGCAGGGAGTTGATTGATTTCATTGGTTGGTTGGTGATGGTCACAATCGGTAACAGGAAAGAGGTGTGTGGTGAGATGTTTGATGATCTGGCAGGTTAGGGTGTGATGAGGCTGAAGTGTTGAATCCAAACTGCCTGTCGTCGGCAATGAATGCCAGCTTTATATCTTTGTTTTAACAGGTATAGGCTCCCAGGGATATTCTTTTTTAGGGCAGGAATGTTCATGATTGCCTATTGCATTTTGGGATTTTTGCTGGGATTTGATTTGTGGACTAGATATGATGCTCAGAGTCCTGAGCAAAAGAAAACATCTTTATTTTGTGTTTTGTTTTCTTGGCACTCACATCTGGCCAAAATGTAGAATGAATTAGAAAGAGATCTAATTGCAGTGGAGTATAACATCTTTTAGTTCTTTGAAAATTTTAATCAGGAGTTAAATTACAGACTGAATATTTTTGTTTCATAAGAATAAAGTGTTGCTGCTGACACTTGAGTTTGAACATAGATCGCCAGTGAGCAAACACAGGCAATCCCATTATTGGATTAAGTGGATCATGTAACAATGGGAGAAACACATATATAGGAAGTTGTATTTTAGCATTTCCTCTACTACTTTTTCTTCAATGTCGATTTTCGTGCAAAAAAGTGGATCACAGCTTCATACGTTTTTTCTGAAAACCTTAGCTTCTCATTGGACAATAAACATTAAAATTATCTCGCTTATCTTCACGTACATTTGTTCTCAATGAGCGAAACAAAACATATCAGGCTCCAGACTGAGTTTTGTAAAGCGCTTCCTGAGTGGTTAACAAATATTATAAAAAAAAAATATCCAGTAGTAAAAATCTTTAACCAGTTAAAGGGAAGCAACTCATGTTAATAATTCATGTAAAAAATCTGTTGTCGATTATATAAATTTTGTACCTATTATGAAATGTTATTTTCTTGTGTTTTTTCTCTTGTTTGCTTTTTGTTTGCTTGAACATTCAATACCGCTACAGTATAATGTCTAGACTGATCTGTCATTTCTACTCTATCCTCTATTACTATATGGACCGCTATTCTCTACTCTATTCACTATACTATTTCTCTGTTCCTATTACTATACGGACTACTATTCGAGCGAGAATTATTGAGCAAGTACTATTAGTACGAGTGTTATTCAAAGGCATCTGACACCAGTATTAGTTTAATGGGGTACTATAGTTGTATCTGCGATTACAAAGTCTCTACTACAACTAGCATTACAAAAGTGACAACAAGTGTTCATTGGCATGACAAAAATTTTAAAACCCTGAATAATGAATTATTTCTGACTCTAATACTAAATATTCTGAATAACTTTTTATTCAAAAGGAAATTCTCATCTTAATAAAACAGATCAAATAATGGTTATTGAGTTTATGTTTACACTTTGAGTTAAAGGTTAGAACCTTTAACTCAAAGTGTAAACAAACTCAGTAACCATTATTTGACTTGTTTATATCAATATTAACATTATCCTTCCATATAGTCTATCTTGACCATCTAACCATAATATTAAATTCTAACATGAACTCAATTATTTAAAATTTTTAAATCAAGCTTTACACTTCATAAGCGTATCCATTTTATCTTTATTAATTCAGATCAGAATTTTAACAATTATGCAATCACTCAATGTATTTATTTCTAACACACAACCTGAACCCACGTCTTTTAGTTTTGAATATACAACAATAAGCTTAACTGAAATCAAAACCTAAATTGCATCCTGTTTCTGACCATAGCCATAAACCTGTAACTCAATAAGTGACTTCGAGCAATGATAAAACAAAACAAAACAAGAATTCTAAGCATGTCATTACTCCAAATACAATTCTGGTGTTTCTAAAACCTTATAATGTAGTGCAAATTGTATAGACTAATTCATTAGTTTCATGAATTCAATTTTCATTGTTTTCATTACTTTATAGTCAATAAAATTTTATTTATATATTGACATTTAATTGTTTTGGAAAAAAATCTAGTCATTCTAAACACGAATCCATACAATTTTAGTATAAAGAAAAATTAGTTTCTATTTTCTCAAAAGTTTGAAGAATTTATGTATGTGCATGAAGCATTTCACATAAAGTTAAAATGTCTTTTTATAATTAATTTAATTATTTATTTTAGGTAAATAGATAAAAACTGAGTATACCCAAATAAATTACGTGAAAAAAGAAAGAAAAAAGAATGAAATAGTAAAGGAAGAAGCATTAATGCATAAATCAATTCCTGATTATCTCCCTTAGACTTGTTGATTTTGTGTGCATTTTTGGCTGAGAATTTTAAGATGAATCATATTCTTGAATTATTATGCATGTAGGCATGGATTCCATTTGTATATTTCCTCTTTGTCAGATGTCATGGTTGTGAACCCATCCACTAAATTACTATACTTGAATATACAATGAAATACATGTACATCACAGGGGTAGAGCAAGCAACCGAAAGAGATTTATAATGATCCTCACCTAATTGAAGCTGTCATAAAATCTGTTACTAGAAACTCATGGAAATATCTTTTATTTTTATCCTATCATGATGTATTTGTTAAAATTCTAATGATATTATACAGTGTAAAAGTCTGAAAATTGTAAATTTCACATAACTGCCATCTTATAAAAGAATATTTTGCATTACAGATGAAGCATTGGCTCAATATGGAGACTTTCTTCTCTTCTTCTATGTACCACCTCCTTTCAGGGTGTTGGCGGTCATGGCTCTCCACAGTTTCCTGGCCTTTGCAGCACTGAATAAATTTTGTCTTTTTGTTATTGCTCCTAAAACCTGTTCTGCAAGCCATTTACTGAAGCCTTGCTAGCGAGGTTATGCTCTGTTTTCCTTTGTTCCTCTTGTGAATATCAAATTTTCCAAGCCCTCTCTCCTCATTATGTTCCCTAGAAATTTCAACTGTTTCTTTCTTATTCTAAGTATTGTGTCCTTTTTGTTTCCATTTTTCATGGCTCCAATGTTCGGTTCATGGAATTATCAGTGTCCTTCTATAGAATCATATTTTTCTTGCTTTGTCTCTTCTTCATCTTTGAGGAGATTGTCCAGCATTCACTGTCATATAAGAGGACTGATATTATATGAGAGTACAGTACTTTTTTTGTTTCTAACGAAATATTCCTTTTTCTTAATATTTTATTTAGCTTTTGGAAGACAACTTTCAATATCCCAATGTGCCTTCGGATTTCAGTGTCGCTCTTTCCGTTCTCTGCTAAAAAAAACTTCTCAGATATCAACATTTTTGTACTTGTTTGGTTTTGGTATCTGTACTTTGTTCCTTTTGCTGACAAACATACATTCTGTTTTGTTACAATTGACGTTTACTCCTTTCTTCTCGCTTTCCATCAATACATTATTTAGCCGTTCTTGTAGTTTCTTTTCTGTGTCTGCTATCAACACTGTGTCATTTGCATATATTGTTAAGATTTTTGACCATCAATAATGAATCCTGGTAGGACTTCTAATTCTCTCTAATTAAATTACTCCGGTGAGAAGACACATCCTTGTCTTACCCCACTTTCTATTTTTTTTATATTTACTGAATTCATTTTTTATCCACATGCAGGCAATTTGCTGCCAGTATAGGTTTTGGATTATTTTAATATCCTTCCCAAATATACAAGGTTACCTAGCAGTTCAAACAGTATATCGCACACAATTATCATATTTTGTAGGAGAGATTCTGAATGGGAGGGAAAAAGAGAGAAACGATTTGAGGCCACCTCATAGTGATTTTCCAAGCGTAGCTTAGATGTGACACAAGGCCGAAAGTAGAGGGCACCCAGTGAGGATCACTACCCAGTAATTTTTCTAGCGAGACAAGCTTGCTAACTATTAAACCGCCTCGAGGTGCCCTAAAATGACTTTTTTTTCACTAACATTTTCATTACGAAAGATCCTCGAAATAGACAAAATTGCTCATAATGTATCTGTCCTTATCTGACATTTTCAAATACGTAATCCACGCAGATTCTGAAATTGGATTTGGGTACCAGATGCAGTGGGGAAGCATATGGACTGTCTGAGGGTCGGATGACGTTATCTGCCAGCATCTCTTCAAACGCTTTCTTGGCATATGCCAATTTATGTGGAGGGAGTCGTCGCGGCCGTGAATATGCTGGCTGTCCAGTGGTCTTTATGTGGTGTCGGGTTTGATGTTTGCCTGCGTCAGTAGGTTTAATGAGTTGCGTAAGGTCCCTGTACCGGCGCAGGATTTCTGTGTAGCGTGGGTCGTGCTGTGTTGCCACGGTGATCCTAGTCGTGTTGTTGATCAGGGTCCTTGTCTTCATAAGGACAGCCAGGTTGTAATGTGCCAGGATATCGGCACCAAGCAAGGGTGTTCTGACGTCTGCTACGGTGAATGACCATTTGAAGTCGCGCCTGGGGTTGATGTTCAAGGTAAGTTCCTTGTTCCCATAGGTTTCTATGGTGGAGCCATTTGCTGCTCGAAGTTGAAATGCGGTGGGTTTCAAGGCGGATCTGTTAGTGGGTGGTATCACGCTGATGGCTGCGCCAGTGTCAACTGAGAATTTGAGGCCGTTGTTACGGTCCCACACATAAAAGAGACGACTGTGTGAGTGTGTACCGAGAGGGATCGTCGTCGCTGCCTGTCGGTCTATTCGTTTCCCTGGGTCCTATTGTGTCTGCAGGGAGGGCAGCACTTGCGGGCCCGGTCACCGAAGAGTTGGTGGTACCAGCATTCGTCTGGGTTGTTTCTCTGTCCTGGACTTGAGCTGCGGGTACGGCTTCGATTCCGTGTGCGTGGTGCTGGGCTTCGCTGCCTCCGTCATAGGGAAAGTTTCAGTCTCTCAACTCTGCACGTAACTGGGCCATCTCATCTTCGAGGCGTTGAGCGTGGTTTTTGTGGTCTTCCACCTGGTGGACTTTTTGGTGGGCCTGAGAGTATATTTTGTCGGCTGAATCAGCTACAGTGTCAAGAGGCGTTTCTATCGGTACAAGGGCTAGGACTTGAGTTATATTCGGTGGTAACCAATCCATCCATAGGCCTCGGAGGATGGGTTCTGCCATGGTGTTGTTCCCAAGGTGGCTCTTCATCAGACGTAGGAGCTGGGATGGAGTTCTATCACCCAGAGACACATTAGAGAATAGGTCTCTGATGAGGTCTTCATCCGAATGTCCCGTTCGTTTGAGGATGGGTTCTTTGAGGCAGGTGTATGGGTTATGGTCTGGAGTGTTGAGAAGGATGTCTTCCGCTTCTTCGACTATTGATGCTGGTAGAGCTTGTACCACTGAGGCGTATTTTGTGTCCTGTCGTGTGACTTTTCAGGCTGAAAAGATCACCTCGAGTTGAATAAACCAACTCCTGGTGTTGACCGAGTTGTACGGTGGTAGTTGTATCAGGGGGTCTGATGTGTAGATTTCTGGTTCGGTCTTTTCCGCCATCTTCTCTGCTAGCCGTTTGCCTGTGTCCAAGAAACACATCGGGGTCAACACTTGTTGCAGTGGGCCGAAAGGTGTGAGTGCCAATCGACCGTACAACTAAGAAAGTGGACACAAAGGCATAGGTAACGGCAATAGCAAAGAAGGATGACAAAACACGGATGGTCAGTTGAAGACGATGGGTATCGTGTCTTTATTGATTTGTTTAGCATGCGGTAGATGGTGAGACGGAGGAAAAGTCGTGTATCGGGATCCGGATATTGACGGACGCTGGAGTCGGTAGCTGGGCGTCAATGGCAGCAGACGGCTGGCGTAGCGATGTTGAGTTGTACGTTGAGGTGCTGACGCTCCGGTTGAGGGTTGATGGGTGGATGCTCCAGTCGGGTCGACGGTTGATGATTGTTGACGAGTGTGTGTTGCTCCGGTCGGTGCCGATGGTGTTTAGTTGTTGAAGTGCGGGAATTAGCTGGAAGCTGCAGGGGTGAGCTGTGGATCGCTGAGAGCTGCAGGAGTGAGCTGGAAGCTGCGTGAGTGAGCTGTGGGTCGCTGAGAGCTGCAGGAGTGAGCTGGAAGTTGTGTGAGTGATCTGTGGGTCGCTGAGAGCTGCAGGAGTGAGCTGGAAGCTGCGGGAGTGAGTTGGATGCTGCGAGAGTGAGCTGGAAGCTGCGGGAGTGAGCTGGATGTTGTTGGAAGACGCTGGAGGCTAGCAGTAGCAGAGAGTGAAGCGAGTATCGTGTTAGAGTGACTTTCGGAAGTTAGCCCTGAAAAGGGCTGTTTGAACAACTGCTGCTACTGCTGCTGCTGCTGCTGCTGCTGGGTCCCGCCAGCTGCTGGGCTCGGTCGACTTGACTATGGTAGACTTTTATTATTTTGTGCATCAAGTCGTTCTTTAATGAGAACTTTGCTTGCATCGGCCAATTCTCCATTCTTGCGTCAGTAGACACCAAAGAAATGCTTCTTTTATAATGCTTCAAAGGTGTATCAGAATTTCATACTCTTTGACACAGCTGGATTATTTCTGAGCATTTTGCCAGAAGTTTTCTGATCCCTTTTTTCTTCTTCAGTGGCTCGTTGCTGGACAGTAACAGATACTACACTTTGACCTCCCCACTAAGGCAGAATGTGACACAAGGTCTTTTATATGCGAGGGTGACCATGAGCATACATATGGTCCAAGAACAGAAATTGCTCCACCCTCGCAACCATGGTCATGCTGGTGTCGACATTACACCGACCCCACTTATCTCAGTGCAATGACGAAGATACTGCTGCAGGGTTGGAATCCACGAGAACAGATGCCTTCTCCCAATTCAGTGGAGGAGAGAACAGATTCAACTACATGCTGATCTAAATATCTATTGATGTAAAATACATCAATTCAGCACGCAAGACTGAAAAATGGTAGGGAGGGCTGCTCTTGCCCAAGTCTAGCACTGAAAATAAAACTACACTCTTGTTCATCCCATACACACAGACAATATTCTTTCCATTTGTTGACTGCCACTGTAGTGATATGCAAATGACTGCCTAATTAGAATAGCTAAGGCATAGACTATACGAATGCCCAAGCCATAAGGGTAGAGCTGCTCTCAGTATGCGAGATAAAGGACTACTGCTGGACTGAGAAAGTAGGAAGGAAATTCCACTTCAAAACAGCTATTCTATATATATATATATATATATATATATATATATATATATATATATATATATATATATATATAGGGGGGTGGGGGTGGAGGGGACAGTGGGTGGGTGTGCTGATCACTCGTTTGGTTTCATTTCGCCAGGCTTTTAGAATCCTGAAGGAGAGTACTCAGAATCTCTCCCCATGATGACACAGGAATGCTAAAATGTGACACTCTAGATTGACACCTCTCACACATAATCGTACACTTTGATCTTAGACAAAAGGCTGAGAAGAGATTGTAAAATCGACCCCCTCCCATCTGCTTTACTTTGAACAACTTGCATCACTCTTGCATCTTCTTTGCCACTCTCAAATTCATGGACAGTTTGTGATGCAATAAATGTACTCCAAAATTCACTTTTTTTTTGTCTTCCTTCTCACAAGATTAGTGAGAGATCCTTAGTGCTGGCAGTAATAATAGCATACCTCAGACTAGAAATTTCATATGGGTCATGTCCCTTCAAGATGTGGACAATAATGGCTACCACAACTTTCGTTCTGTCTCTTGCTATAAGTCACTCCTGTCCTTCTATCATTCGTATTTGTGTTCCTTGTTTTGCCATCCATTTAAGGAGATTACTGTTTCCCCTCCTCCTCCTCCTCCTGCTCTTTTGCCTTCAGTACGCTCTGTGGGTGTTAAAATCCACCACGCCCTTTTTTCTTCATTATCTTTTAGCAGCAGTTTCTTTGAAAATTGTTATGCCTCTGAATTCCTTGTTTCTCACATGTTCTATCTATCGTATTCCCAGCAATTATTGGTAGAAGCACATCAAGCCTTTTGTCTGGGAGGAGGAAATTGATATGCATTCATTGCAGAGCAGCAGACTAATTCTTTTCACAATTGTCTTGCAACCATTTCCACAATAATTTAAATCATCCTGAATCAAATTTTCTAAAAATGTGTAAATGTAATAAATTAAAAAAGTAGTTAATTTTTAACGTCATTTTTTTTATAAAGTTCACTTTATTTCCATTTAAATATTTTGCTTCAATTTCCTTTAATAATTTTGCATGGAAATATTAATTTTCATGTCCAGATTAACCTTTTATACTTTAAGGATTGTGCTTTATGCATTCATTTTCTATATAAAGAATATTCATACATTCTGACTATTCATGGCCAAAAAACATATTTAACGTCTCTATCCAAAGTTTCATTTACAAATGCTTTTGTCGTGATTACATTTTCCATGTTTGTTTTCCATTTTTATAATTGGAAATTGTATTTTAAATTTACTTTATGATAAGCAAAAAATATAACAGACATTAAATCAAAATTAGCTCTCACAATAAATGTTTTTACACTTATAGATAAATAATACAAACATCTAAGTTCTTCAACCTTCATTCGGGTTACTTTCAACACTTTAAAAAGTAGCACTTAACTTGTGTTTGTTTGCATACTCCATTTATTAAAAGAAGTGAAAATGGTATTTTTTTCATATCAAGAAATTTAGTTGCTTTTTAGAAAAATAAATGTTTGATAAGTATAAATTTTTAATCACCACCAAAAAAGTCATCGCAATGGGATGATGTTTAATTTCAAGCCTTTATTCATTGGTATATAAATATTACAATTCAGTATCAAACAACTGCAAAAGAAAAAATGTCTTTAAAAATAACTGAAAGCTTTTCAGAAATTAAATTTTAATTGAAAGGTAATTGTAAACTTAGTCTATAACAAAAGGAAAATATTTTCTTTTCTTTAAAGACGTTTGACATTTTTGAAACAAAAAAGTAAAACCAAACAAATCTGATGGATGCTAACAAGGAATGTAAAACACTTTCAAGAGATATCTCTTGAAAAAACTCATTTACTGTCCCAGACATCTGTTTCAAAGTAAATTTATGGATTAGTTAAATAGATTTAATGTGAAATATTAATTTTTACTTAAAAAAAATACTTATTTTTCAACACTTTCAAATAATTATTTTCACACTGCCTTCTAAAATATCTGTCTTAAGTCGTTTCGAATACAGAAACTATTTACAATTAAGAAACTTGTTTTCTTTGAGGAAAAAATGGTTACAAATATTTAAACTTCATCAAACGTTGAATAAACAATGGAATCTAAGAACAATAGAAAAATAGTAGTTAATACATTTACTCTTTCTTTTGATAATTGTCTTAACTGCAGATGCCAAAAGATTTTATTGCACTGACAAGGATATTTGGTTTAAATATGACAAAATATTAAAGGAAAAATCGATAAAGACACTATTGAATGTTGTTTTTTAGCCATAAACAAATTGATTTCTTTCTGCTACTAGGTCACAAACATTTGCAACAAAACCAACCCTGAAAATGAAAAATTACCAATAACCAGATTTGTGATATTCAATGAACAATTTAAAAAGGTAAGTAAAAAAACAGTCTATTTTTGAATTGTTTATCGGGGTGAGCGCGAACGCAGACCCCACACTTAGAAATAGCGCACCCGAGTCGCCCACATTTGGGGCGATCGCAAAGGTCAACCCAACCGGAGTGCAATGGAAGGGCCTCGCTCTGGGAGAACGGCCTGGCTGATCACCGTTAACTCCTGTGCCAGGTAAGTATAAAATTTTGCCGAAAAGTGCTCGTGTTATGTACGTCGAATGTTCTGTCACTGCCTCCGACGGTTTTCCACGGCTAAAACGTCGCTTTATTAAAATTACCAGAAGAAACCAATCGAGCTAAACCAATTTTTTCAAACAGAAAAATCTATTAGTAAGCCTTTCATTTTAGTTTCATTTACAAAAGTCATAATTTAATCTGTTAATTTATGGTAAGTTTTTATTTGCGTACTCATTACGAAGGTCAAGGTCATTGAATCAAGAGGAAATAACCCGTTTAGAAATAGGTTCGATTTTCAAGAAAAAGAGCGACATTTTATTTTTACAAATCACTTATTCTAAATTTTTGTTTAGAAAAGGAAAAAAATAATGGACACTCGTTTCTGCTTTATTTAAATATTTTCTTAATTCGACCTAAAAAGCAAATTTATGAACAATGAAGAAACCAAATTAAAAAATAGTCAGAATTACCTCCCCTTTTATGCCCTGAGTAAAACATTGCATCTAAATTTCAGGCCTACCTCATGGTGGAGAGAGACAATTCTCTCTCTCTCTCTCTCTCGAGCGTGCGCACACCATTAATATATCAAAAGATATTTGTTTGTATTTAAAATCTAACAATGTAAGCATTTTTCTTTCTGAAGAATAAAAAGTTCAATTTATATTTCACTTTACTAAAAGCTTTCCACAGATACTTCATTATAAAGAGAAAGAAATTAAGAAAATTTCAAAACCGAATATTAGCAATAAAATTCAAGCCTCATTTCACTTCAAAATTTTAATTTTTCCATTTTTAAAGAAGCCATGAGACTTTTTAAAGCTCTTGTGTACAAGTGAATACCAAAAAGAAATATTTTATAAAATAATTTTAATAATGACTTTAAAAAATTAAAATTACTTTTTTTTTAATTATTTAAAAAAATATTAGGCTGGAAAATAATATCCGTCTATTTTCATTAAGCTAAACTTTTTTTCTTCTCAATTTTTCTTTCACGCACAACTTAGATTTGCCTTTGGACATGAAAAGTTTGCATTAGTTTGATGATGATGATTCATGAAAGTTTAAATGCCAACTTGAAAAAAAATCTAAATTTATGAAGACAAGACATTTGCTCTGACACAAAAAATTAAAACAGAAGATGGATTCATTTTGAACTAATACCCTTGGGAAAGGCATGAAACCGTTTCTCCTTCTCCCCACCAGACATGGGCAATGAGCTTTGAATAGAGATGGCTGACTTCAAAACCCTTTCAAAATGTCTTGTCATGAAATGTAAGAATGGCATTCCTTGCACTGAAAGAGGCAGGAAGTTGAGAAGGTAGGTCTGGATCTGGGAAATTGTTCACCTAAACATTGACTCATGTATGTGTTATTCTTTCCGAGAGGAAACAGCATCCTTCTTTTGTTGCCTTCAACAATACTTGCCTCATTATCCATTTGTTCAAGCCTATCAAGTATGTCACTTACTATTTTTCTTGACTTCTCTTGCCTTTCATATGTCCTACGTGTGTGAAATTCCCCAAACCTTCTTTCCTCATTATAAGTCCCAAAGAATTTCAGCTATCTCTTTCTAGTTGTTATCAATGATATCTTTGTCATTAATATGTATCTTAGAATTTCCTCATTTCTCATATGCTATATCTATCATCAACATTCATCAGTAGAACCAGATCTTTTTGATGTATCAAATTTTTTCTCATTTCTGATAACTGTTATATAGGCATAAATGAAATGAACATTTTCTTTGTTTCTAATGTTTAAGAACTAAAATTAAAATCCAATGGTTTTCCTTTATTTTAAATACCGATTATCTGCAAACAACATTTTGGGGAGTTTACCATTTTTCTTTGTAATGTTTGCAAAATTTATTGTTCAAATCATTGATTTTTCTTACAAATTCAAATGAAAAATTGAATAACATTTCTCATACTGTATAAATAAAATTTACATGAAACATTATGTTTAATGTCATCTAACCTAATTAACAATTTGTTTAAATTCTTGAACCAAGCCATTTTCTAAATTGCTTGCCCTTTTTTAGCAATACATCCAAGTGTGTTCATTTTAATGATTATTTTCCATGACAAAAATTTTGTACAATTGGAAATTACTTTTGCAGCTTTGAAAACTGCAATTTTTGCACAGAATGCAGTAGCAATTGTAATTGACTTATCAGTTCCTTATATCATGAAGTTGATGTTGTGTAAAAATCATTTGATTGTAAAACTGTCTCAGCTCTATGATAAGTCAACCAGGAATTTCAGTTCTCTTACCAGATTGGTCTTGTTACCAACTTTCCACTTAAGGAAACTGAAATGGGAGTTTACTATTTGTGGCATATTACATCCAGCCATATTATTCAAAAATACATTTTTCTTTGCAAATTTTTAGTTTTCATATTGTTAATATTCAGGAGTATCAAATTGTAATAAGCTTTACAATATATGATTAGTAAATATAGTTTTACTTAATAACAATATTTCCTAAAATTTATCACATTGAAATTGAATTTTTAAAGATTTGAAAACTTTATGAATTATTCAGTTTAAAATTGTAAAAAATGAAAACAAATCTTGTAAAAATTAATTTCATTGAAAAAATTTTTCCCCTCAAAATATTGTCTATAATATATATTATTCATAAAAGCAATTAAAAACATCTCTAATTAAAATATTTTAGTTTTATTGCATTTTTATTTGTCAATTCAGAACAGATTTTCGGTAAGACAGGGTCCAATATTGCAAAAAAAAAAAATCTGTGATTTAAATTCTTGAAAGAATTGAGCTTTTAACTAATATAATCACTCAAAAAAATTATCTCGTTGAATTTTTCAAGATTTCATAAAATTAGGAAAGGAGCTGAAATTCATGTTAAAAAAAAAATGACTTTTTACAAGATTTTGTAATAAAAAAAATGAAAAAATAATTTTAATTCATTTGTGAAGAAATCCTAAAAATTATTTGATTTTTGCAAGAATTTTCAAATTAATGCGTCTGTCATCGCAAAAAGAGGCCAAAATTTGCGATGCTAAAAAAAAGTTAGTACAACAACTGATGTAAAAAAAAACAAATTTTTTAATTAAAATTCCAAATGCTTTAAAAAGGAGAAAATATTTAACTAAATAATCAAAATATATTTTGATCTTTCCTCTTAATAATAATAGATTTTGATGATAAAACTATGTTTTTATTATGTTTGGAGCCTGTTTTCATCATGGTATGCTGATTATTAGCGATCTCATAGAGCTACCTAAAGGGGACATTTTTTTGTAGATTAGCATCCATGTTTTCAAGCCATGACATTTATTTATATGTTACAATCGAAAAGTGTAGATTTTTAAAAAATCATTTAGGAAGGGGCGGGCACTTGTTACAATAAATACAGTAAAATAATAACAGTGAAATCTATGTCCTCCTTTTTCTTGTATCAGTTTTTTTACCTTACTTTTTAAAACAGTCATTTTTATTTTTCATTTCCTTTATGCTATATAGAGAAGAAGGTTGTCCTAATACATAAGTAAAGGCCAAATTTACTGTCTATAGTACCATTTTATCGTTGACTCCGATACAGGGTCGTTGTGTTTCTGGCTGACAGAAATTAATTTGTTGAATTCATCCTTTCTTCTTTTTCTTCTGGAGTTGTACATCTGGTCAAACTCAACACGTGATGAATCTCCAGCCCTTGCATCTTGAATGGCTACATCAAGCCAATTTCCCATTTCTCTATCTTTAGCTGCACACATGGTTTTTTTCTTATTTTTATTGGGCCTGAAACATATGAGTTTTTTGTTTGATTTTTGGCAGCATGTGTTGTTATTGGTTGATTTTTTTTATGACATTCAATGACCCACATAAGCTATGTCCGGGTTCGGTCAGTTACTGAGTATAGGAACAATAGAAGGAAGGAAAGAAAGTATGTGTAATAGAGAAGAGAGAGAGAGAGAGAGTTTTCTTTGTCACTCTCTTAGTGAAAAGGAAAATATATATTTCCATATGGTGTTACTACTACCTAATCCTACTATAGGGTCATTCCATGTCAATTCACCAGGGCATTACACCCACCGACTCTGAATTACTTGAAATTTGGCACAAATGTTCCCCTTCATAAGTTAGGAAAGTGTCACCAATGTACATCATGTGATTATAAACTTTGTGATGAAGCTTCAGAAATATTTGACAATCTGGAAAATTTAGAACAATCTCTTTTTTTGTTGAAATAAAAATGGCTCTCATGTACATAGCTGGATATATTACAAGAAATGATAATCAACCCAGTGAATATGAAACTCATTTTTATTATAAAAAGTATAGAAAATATAGCAATTCAATTGATCGTGAAGAACTAAAGGTTCCTTCTGATCACATTTGCCAATAGTTATTTTTTGGTTTCATCCTTTTCCATACAATAAAGGAAAAGGTGTATTATAAATTATTAAGTAAGATTTTTATACTTATTTCTAGTTTTGAAAAAATGTTTGTTTGCAAACCTTACACATCCAGATCAGACAAAGAACCAGCTTTAAAGGTTTTGAAACTTTCCTAGAATGATTTGGTTTTATCTGTCTATATTTCTGAGATGATTAACATTTCAATTAATGCCTTCCATCCTTCTTCAGGCACTGCTTGCTGGTAACTTTAATGAAGATTTGAATCAGACTCTTTGGGGGTAGATTGAATAACGGATTCAGTGAGACCTGTGATTAGTGTGAATGCTTCTGTTTCAACATTGTGTGGATCATATCTTTAACCAGAAATTTTAACTGCCTCTTTGTTTTTGTTTTATTAGTGTCCGCAACAAAAATACATATTTTCATCTATTTATCTTTCAGCACATCCTATTATCCTCAGGTATGGGTCAAAATGAACTTTATTTTTTCAGAAAGAATAATGCTTACATTGTTAGATTTTAAATGCAAACAAATATCTTTTAACATATTAGTAGTGTGCCAAAGTTTTCATTGGTGAGAGAGAGAGAAGACAAGACTGAATGCAGTTTTAAATTGTCTCTCTCCACCATGAGGTAGGCCTGAAATTTAGATGCAATGTTTTACTCAGGGCATAAAAGGGGAGGTAATTCTGACTATTTTTTTAAATTTGGTTTCTTCATTGTTCATTTGCGTTTTAGGTCGAATTAAAAAAATATTTAAATAAAACAGAAACGAGTGTCCATTATTTTTTTCCTTTTCTGAACAAAAATTTAGAATAAATGATTTGTAAAAATAAAATATCGCTCTTTTTCTTGAAAATCGAACCTATTTCTAAACGGGTTATTTCCTCTTGATTCAATGACCTTGACCTTCGTAATGAATACGCAAATAAAAACTTACCATAAATTAACAGATTAAATTATGACTTTTGTAAATGAAACTAAAATGAACGGTGATCAGCCAGGCCGTTCTCCCTGAGCGAGGCCCTTCCATTGCACTCCGGTTGGGTTGACCTTTGCGATCGCCCCAAATGTGGGCGACTCGGGTGCGCTATTTCTAAGTGTGCGGTCTGCGTTCGCCCCGATAAACAATGCAAAAACAGACTGTTTTTTCTTTCATAACTGAGCATCGAAAATAGTAAATTGTCATAAGAATAATTAGAATAACAACAAAAAAAAAAAACAACCTTCTCAGTGCAATAAAATCTTTTGGCATCTGTAGTTAATAAAATTATCAAAATTAAAGAAAGAGTAAATGTATTAACTACATTTTAAAATCCTTTTTCCATTGTTTATTCGACATTTGATGAAGTTTAAATATTTGTAACCATTTTTTCCTCAAAGAAAAAGGTTTCTTGATTGTAAATAGTTTCTGTATTCAAAACAATTAAAGATAGATATCTTAGAAGGCAGCGTGATAAGAAAATTATTATTTGAACACGTTGACAAACAAATATTTTTATTATTTTTTTTCTTTAAGCAAAAATTAGCATTTTTAATTGATCCATAAATTTATTATTTTAATTTGAAACAAATGGCTTGAAATTGACATTGTCCCAATGACAAAAAAACAAAACATTGATTGTAATGATTAGGTTTTTCAGGCTGATTAAAGAAAATATAGGAAAAACAATTTCTCCTCCTTGACTTATCCCATCTGGAAGATTAGCTTGATGCTATTATATAGAAAACTTGCATTAATTCTTTTACAAATAACTTTGTTAGTTTCTGAAATACATCCTTTCAATATAAAAAGAAATTATGAGATTATATTGTTAAATATAGTTTGCAGCAGTTATTCTATATTTGATACTCCTAAGGCAGCTCAAGAACCAGCAGTAAAAGTTTTGAAATTATCATGTAATTTTACTTATAAAAGATAGAAATCTTTATTCCCTTGTGCAATCCCTTTAAGATCACAGAATCTA
Source organism: Acanthosepion esculentum (assembly GCA_964036315.1). Taxonomy (NCBI): domain Eukaryota; kingdom Metazoa; phylum Mollusca; class Cephalopoda; order Sepiida; family Sepiidae; genus Acanthosepion; species Acanthosepion esculentum. The sequence continues at coordinate 77,460,013 of OZ038497.1, read as the reverse complement.
TATTAAAAATGCACATTTTTTCAAGTAGCAAAAATATTCATGAAGCTACATTAAAAATAACACATCTATTCAGAGAAACATAACCAAGTATTTTTTATTTTTAATTTTGTACCTTTTTTGCATATATTGAATTAACCGACCAAAATATGCTGTTAATTTTGTTTTCTTTTAATCTAAATTGATTTTAATTATTATTAAACCTATGTATATTTTTTCATCTGTAAAACAAAGTTAGACACTTGTAGATGTGTAAAAAAAAAAAAAAAGCATAATAAAATTTACAAAAATGATCAATATTGTTTATCTGAAATTCATTGTTTTTCTTTTCAAGTATTTTCAGACTTTGTATAAACAATTTGGCAAAATGTTGAACTTGCTTTCTCATAGTATTATACAACTATATTTTCCATGTGTTTATTCAGTTTATATAAACAAACTGTGGATTTATTTCTGCAATATCATGTAAAATGTCTAATTTTTGGTGAATAAATTGATTTTTTGTGCACCGAATTAGTACAGGAAACTAACTTTTCATTCTTTTGTACATTTGCATTTATGGAAATAAGTCAATAATTGTTAGTAGTTGTTTAGTGAATTGATAAATAGGATTGTACCTATTTTCACATGTTAAGTAGAAGAGATATAAAGTGTATAGTAAACTAAGACACAAGCAAGAAATTGGTTACTGATCACATGTCGTAGAACAACACATCACAACAATATGGCGTCATAGATAAGATGTTCAAGTCACTTGGATGAAACAGAATTTGACGAGTTTTGGATCTGGTTCTTTGCAGCCCAGATTAGGGCTAAAAAATTGAAAGACAATCCGGCAAGATGGGGAGAAAAATGAAATAACTGATCTATTTCAATCTTTGGCAGGTTATGAAGTTTTTATGAAAATTTCTGTCATGGCATACCCCAAACAATTGTAGAATTTGACTTTCAGTGAAATTTCAGAAATTATAAAATGAATTTTATGACCCAAAAAGAAAGGTTTCATAGTGGAAAGAAGCAAATTTCTATCCATTAAACAGAAACAAGATGACTCAATTAGGCAATAACTTCACAGATTAAGAGAAGTTAGTAGATTCTTGAAATTTGAGAAACTTTGAACTCAAGATTTGACTATTGACGAATTGGTTCAGTTACACTTGATTAAAGTTATGGCTGATACATTTCATAAATATAAAATACTGGAACAATTGCAATTGAATAATTTGTCTCTAACATCATCTGTGGAAGTTATACAACAGCTGGAATTGCTTAAAAATATAATTCTACTGAAGATAATGTTGAAACACACAGTGTAAAAATGAAATGGAAGAAATGCAAGTGCCACACTTTTGGAAAAATTTGCCATAACCGATGAAGAAAACATTTGAAAGCTGAAAGAACTTAAAGAAATAAGGCGTAAATTAATGATGGAAGATGGTATTATATAATGCAGATGTGATAGTACCATCAGAAACAGTAAGAAGAGATTTTATAAGAAAGAGAAAGTAGCAAGTACTGGGGGAGCTAATTTCTTCATGCAAAAGGGACATAACATGGCCATTATTTCAAACAAAGAAAAAAGCTTGATGGCCCATTCTGACCAGTTAAGACCCAGAACTGAAGAGGAAGACATTATGATGGAAGAAAACCGGGACAGAGAAGAAAGGATGAGTTCTTCATATAGAGACTATGCAATAGAAGATGAGCCTATGGATGATATTAGGAGTGACTCAGACATGGAAGACGATGACATGAGACCAAGTTCTCCATTAACAGCAGAGGGTGTTGGTATTTGACTCTTTGGCACACCTCGCCATACAGATGGTCGATTTTGGGGGTACATTTTTCCATGAACTTCTATGGTATCAATATTCGAGGCTACTGTAGTTGACAAAATAACTATTGTTTGTAACATTACAAACTGATATTTTATTCATCTCACTCATTTTTGTCTTGCTGGCTTCCGTAATTTGTTTTGCAAGCAACGACAACACTTTTAGGACATTGCTGGAAACTAGGTAATGTCTGAAATGATAGATTAAGCTTCTTAAGGACAATTATTTCTTTACTGTTTCAATTTAGGAGTAACTTTTCAAGCCAAATTAATTATACTATTAATCCCAACTTTTACCTTCCCTCATACCAATAAATTAAAAACAGAAATTTTAGAGGGTTGCCTTAAACCTGAGAATTTGGTATATTGGTTTTGGGCTATATTGTTAAAGGTTTGTAAAATATTACATAATACTTTAATTAATTATCGAGTTAAGTATCTAAATTTCTGGCTCTTGTCAACATAAGTTCAGCTACTGCTTCACCTTCCTCTCGATTTAAAAGGTGACTGGGGGTGCCCTGCAAGGAGAATGCCAAGGGGAGAGGGCTTTGGCTATTTTTGAGACAATGCCTCGTGGTGGGACTGTAACACTATTTGGGCTGCTGGTAATTGATAACAATAATAATAATAATGACTTGGAATATCAACAAAAATGAGATATTGATGAATAAACTAGCATGAAAAGGGTTAAAAATATCAAGAACGATAGACTGATAATATCTGGTTCCCAGAGAATCGAGGTTTATACAATGAACTAGGTGACCGGCTGAAAGCAATGCTTGGTTTGTGTGAACAGGCCAAGTGTTGACAATCTTCGGCAAACGATGCCTGAGAGATCAACATGAGGAGAATTAGGTTAAATACCAGTTCCAAGTGAAATCATTTTACAGAGATATCAGGATGGAAAATAATAAATTGAACACCTGCAGAATGCTGACCTTCAGCCGGACAAATTGTCACCATAGTGTGAGTTGCAAAATTTTCCTTAGGAAAGTGTCTCTTGGGTCAAAAGCGAGAAAGCCAATTGTCGTGTCAATTCACTTATGAGATGATAGCATTTGGAACCATACTTTTTTTAATTAGTCTTCATTCAAATGCTGGAGGTGAGAGGCACAGAAGAGCGATCAAGGAAGGGGTTGCCAGGTAGAGCGATGCTTGCACCTAATGGATATGATAGGTGAATAAAATATCACTACCCACCCAACTACATCTCACACCTACACCAGTTTTGTTTTGGGTAGATGTAATGAATAACTCGAGGCGAATAAACTTAAGAAAGCTTTATTCAACTTAATACAACTGCTAAACGAAAAGAAAAGAATTAAGTTAGCTTATTTGTAAGCATTTGAAGTCTGTCCATTACCAAACAGGGGGGGGGGGAGCAGGTTGTAGGAATTACTCACAACATTCTCCCCCACCGGCTAGTTATTCGTACAGAATAAAGTCTTTCAAACGACCTGGCATTTTGCGGGTCCTTTGGGAACATTTTAATTGTTCAGGTGACTGGTGACCGTCTACGTCAGACGACAGGTTATAGTTATCGTAATTAACGCATTTCTGCGTAGAGGGTCTAGCCTTGAAACGGCACCGTTTTTTTTTTGTTTCGTTTGCTGGGTGTCTGAAGAATAAGTGTCAGTCTCCGATGTAGGGTGAGTCCGTTTTTGGGGTGTCGTTCTTTCTTCAGAATCAGAAGTAGAAGAAGGTTCATAAGGATAATCGGATTCATCCGGTAGAGTATCTGAACTAGAAGTACGCGGGATTTGATCGCCTAGCTTAACTGGGCTGGTTCTAAAAACTGGATTTTCGCGATTCTCCTTCGCCGTAGCCTCTTCAGGTGTATTTCCAGCCGGCGCGAGATCTCTTAAGGAGACTGTTGATTGTCTTACTTCCGCAGTTTCAATCTGGGCGTATTGGGGGTTCGCCTCAATTAGTTTCACTTTGCTGACTAAGGGGTCATGTTTACTATGACGAACATGGTGTTTCAGTAAAACGATTCCAGGTTGAGCAAGCCATGAGGGGAGGGAAGTGCCTGTTGAGCTTCGTCTTTGGAACGGAAAAAAACCTCTCATATGGAGTGGCGTTTGTAGATGTACACAGTAGGGTCCTGATAGCGTCTAGAGCCTCGGGGATGACACTTTCCCATTTTGAGATCGGCATTTTCCGGTTTGCTAACGCCAACTGAACTGTTTTCCATATTATTCCATTATATCTTTCACAGAGTCCGTTCCCTTGAGGGTTGTAAGGGGAGGTTCGGCTTACCGCCACTCTTCGTTCAAGCAAAAAATTCTTGAGATCTTCCGACATAAAGGCAGATCCCCGATCTGTATGAATATATGCAGGCACGCCGAAAATTGCGAAAAGGGAGCAGAGGCCTTGAATAACTGTAGTAGCCGTTACATCAGGGCATGGAATGACGAAGGGGAACCTTGAGTACTCGTCAATTACAGTAAGCATGTATTTATTTTCAGTTTTAGAAGGTAGTGGACCCTTGAAATCCAGATTAAGCCTTTCGAAAGGCTGAGTGGCCTTTATGAGTGTTGTTTGAGGGGGCTTATAGAATCTTGGCTTATTTTCTGCACATATTTGGCAAGAGTTGGTAATTCTTTTTACATCTTCAACTGAATATTGTAAATTCCTGCTCCGGACTACATGAGTCATTCTTGTGATGCCCGGGTGGCACAATTCTCGGTGTATGCTCTGAAGATCAGATGAGCTTGCTGTTAGACCGCACACCCTTGAAAGTGCGTCAACTGCAGCATTCTCCTTTCCAGGGCGATAGGAGACGTCGAATGAATAACAGAAGAGTTCCATCCGCCATCTTGCAATTTTCTCATTTTTTATTTTACTTGAGATTTTCGCGTTAAACATGAATGATACCGATTTTTGGTCGGTGATAAGGTGGAATTGTCTACCGATCAGATAATGCCTCCAATTTCGTAAAGCTTCAACTATGGCGTACGCTTCTTTTTCTATGGCAGTATACCTTCGTTCAGACTTCGAGAGTGTCCTAGAGAAAAAAGCTACAGGCCGACCATTTTGTCTCAAGGAGGCAGCTATTGCCGAATCAGATGCGTCGGTTTCAACTACTAGTGGATCTGAAGGATTAATGGCAGCAATGGCAGAATTAGCAATATCCCTTTTTAAATTTTGAAACGCTCTAATGGCTGAATCAGATAATGGAAAAGTTCTTACTTGAGTAAGTAAATGTATTTTTTCAGAAAAGGACTCAACCCATTGGGAATAATGGGCAAACATGCCAAGGGATCGTCGTAATGCAGCTATATTTCCAGGAATTGGTAATTCCATTAGGGGTTTAAGTCGTTCGGGGTCCGGTCCCATGGCACCATTTCTGACTATGTACCCTAGTAGCTTGATGCTTTTCAAATTAACACTTTTCCTTATTAAGGGTCAGGTCATATTTATTTACGGCGGCCATGAATCGTTTGAGGTTGTGGTTATGATCTTCCTCGTTATAACCGCAAATAGTGACATTGTCTATGTATGCCACAGTACCTTTCAATTTCTCCTTAGAAATGATTTCGTCCATTACCCTTTGAAAACTTGCGACCCCATTTGTAACCCCAAATGGGATCCTACGGAATTGATATAAACGCCCACAAGCTTCGAATGCCGTGTAAGGTTTTTCCTCCGGCTTGATGGGTATCTGATGGTAGGCACTCCTAAGGTCCAACGTACTGAAAATACGATACTTAGTGATATCGGAAACCATTTCGTCAATACGGGGCAGCGGATACGCATCGAGCTGTGTATATCTGTTGATGGTTTGGGAATAATCAACAACCATCCTCTTTTTATGGTTTTCATTAGTCGTTATTAGGACTTGGGCTCTCCATGGCGATTTGCTGGGCTCTATAATATTTTCTTTAAGAAGTCTCTTCACTTCCATTGCAATAAATTCCTTGTCTTTGAGCGAATAGCGTCTAGATTTTACGGCTATAGGTTTGCAGTCAGAGGTTAGATTTGAGAAGAGAGATGGATATTGGACTTTTGCAGTTGCTAATCCACATATTTGCAGCGCTGGTTTGGTAACACCGAACGGAATTGTAAGGTGAGAATGTCGGTTAAGGAAATTGTGCCCTAGAACTACTTCACAGCAGAAGTTCCTCGTTACAAAGAACTTGATTTTAGAATAGAAATTTTCTTTTAGCTCGAGGTTAACCATGCAAAATCCGATTACACGGCAGGATAAGGACGAAGTGGCCATCGATATTTGATTAGAACAGGAAAAGATTTTCCATTTGTTTGTTTCCACGATATGTGCATCGATAAAATTTTCAGAACTCCCCGTATCAATAAGAACGTGGAGATTTAGTCCGTTCACTCTGGCCGGCACAATTGTTTTAGAGAGGCATTTGGTAGAGACAGTCGATATTGTAGATAGAGATAGGGTAGTGGCTAAACGGGTTTTCTGTAAAGGGGCCGACCGACAAACCTTTAAAAAATGTCCCTGCTTGCCACATCCATGACATCTACTGTTTCGAGCCGGGCAGGATGAACGAGCGTGTTTACGAAGACTGCAGAAGTAGCACTTAATCTTAGCTGCAGCGATAGTAACGGGTTGTTCAATAGTATTTGAAGAATCCTTATCCTGGGGGTCACAATGTTGTGAATTTGAGATGGAAATTTGTTGAGAATGAGAATGGGCAGGAATAGTAGCCTCTGAAAAATCAGGTTGCGAATAGAGATCTGATTGTCTCTGGGCTATGTCCAACGTAAGGGCTAGTTCGTAGGCGGTAGCCAGATCCAAGTCCTTGTTTTCGAGCATCCTTTGTCTGATTTGATTAGACCGTACTCCACTGATGAAGGCATCTCTTATTGAGATATCTCTGGCTTGGCTTGCTGTCAGGGCAGTAAAATCACAGTCGCGACTTAATATTTTCAGGTTTTGAAGTTACAGCTCTAGACTTTCTTCAGTCTCTTGACGCCGAGTAGCAAGTATGTATCGTGCAAAAATGGAGTTTTTCTTCTTAATGAACATACCATCCAGAGTGCTTATAGCAGTATCGTAATTTTGACACTCGGACAAACACTTATAAATGGGAGTGGAAACATGGTGTAATAAGAGGGTTAATTTCTGTGAACCAGTCAATGCCGACGTAGAAGACTGCAGCACCGAAAGAAATCCCTCGAACATATCCCTCCAATGTTGCCATTTGTCACTAGAGTCAGGGTCTGATGTATCGAGTTCCAGTCGGCCTGGCTTGAGGTATCGTTCCATTATTTTAAGTTGAATAAATTGTAATGAATAACTCGAGGCGAATAAACTTAAGAAAGCTTTATTCAACTTAATACAACTGCTAAACGAAAAGAAAAGAATTAAGTTAGCTTATTTGTAAGCATTTGAAGTCTGTCCATTACCAAACAGAGGGGGAAGCAGGTTGTAGGAATTACTCACAACAGTAGACATCAAGGGAATCTTGTTGGAAATCAGGGAATTCACCGAAACCCAACCTGCATTTTGCCCCGCACCGGTTTCTCGTTGGAGTCCATAAATACAAAAGCTAATTCTATAGTTGACAGCTGAGAGCTGAGAAAAGACAGAAGGGAAGTGATGGAGGTCACTGAGAGATTCCACGACTCCTGTCAATCACGAGAACCTCCGCCTTCAGCCTAGAGTCAAACTTACCAAATCAGTAAAACAAATTTCACTAACTCTGCAAGCCAAAACTTACCAGCTTACACAAGTGTTGTGTCCGATTTAGGAAAGGGTTAGGTCAAGAAATACCTGTATGCGAACACAACTACTAACGAACCATTGTATGCAGTATTCGATATAAAAATAGTAAATATTTTTAAAATAGATTTCGAGTGCTTTTTTTTCCAATTTTATTGTACGACTTTGCTCGACTTGGACCAGCCCAACACGAAGATGCCTGTGACGAATCGATCTTAGCCTCCTTATAATCAAAATAATCACAACGTGGGGTAAGGCAGGTTAGGATCGTAGAGATCACTCCATTGATCAAACCAGGATTCGTCTCGAGCTGACCACGACAAAGGTGTTACATTTGTTACCATGAACCAGGATCGACCCTGAAATGTTACAGGGCAATCCACCACAGTGCACTTTCTTTAATCTTAGCCTTCTTGTGTGAAAAATTTGTTTTGTACTCAATTTGAATAAATAAATAAATACTGGAAAATGACTGAGCATTACGGTTAATATTTCGTTCACCGCAATTTTAGAATATCGAAATAAATTTTATTTTTATTATATGTCATTTAAATTTACGTAAAAACATTCTTAAAAATGGCTTTTTCATTAATTTTGTAATAAGAATATGACATTTTGGTTTCCACGCTTTAAGGGAAAATTTTATAGTGGGTTAGCCGATCTGTATTGGCTATAAATACAAATAAAACTGACCCTCTACTATTTTTACTAAATCAAATGTCACAAAGACAACAAGAAGAGAAATAATCAAGTAGAAGAATTTGTTCAACAAAAAATATTTTTTTATAAAACACAACAAATCCAAAATATATGATGTTAAAGTTGTTAAAACACTTTAGAGTTCTTGATTGTGTGTTATATTGAAAGAATTTAAGTTGCTGAATGAAAATAAGAAGGTGTATTTATTGTTGTTGTAGGCAAATTAAACAGTTTTTTTTTGTATTAAATTTTTAAAATGTATTGTTCTTGACTCACTGTGATTTATGCAGAGTTATCGCTCTTTTACCGGAGATGTTTGTTGTGGAATAAAATAAATTGTTGGAATGAGTGTTCTTTTGCAAGCTGGGTTTATGTTAATTTAAGTAATTAACGTTAAGCCTGGAATTGGTTGACAAGGTTCGTTGTCGTGTTGAAGAATTTGGTTCGTCTGCTTTGTTGTTGATTCGATTTCCAATGAAGTCAAATGAATGAGTTGAATATTTTAAGGGTCCACTGACCAAGTGGCGTCGAAGTTTCGTTTTTATTAGTTCTCTTGGTCATTTAGCATTCCGCTACTACTTTTTCTTCAATGTCGATTTTCGTGCAAAAAGTGGATCACAGCTTCATACATTTTTTCTGAAAACCTTAGCTTCTCATTGGACAATAAATATTAAAATTATCTCGCTTATCTTCACGTACATTTGTTCTCAACGAGCGAAACAAAACATATAAGGCTCCAGACTGAGTTTTGTAAAGCGCTCCCTGAGTGGTTAACAAATATTAAAAAAACAATTTACCTGCTCACCACTACGTTCGAATAGCATCAAGCTAGTTTTTGACCTGGCGAAAAAACAATGCTTTCAGGATCCTATCACGTGATAAAAAAACATATATAAATTGAATGTACGAGCGAACCCAGGCAGTGAGAATTTACGACGACTAGCTTTTGCTAAACTAGTTCACGACGCTGCAGCGAAGTACTAAGTTAGAATCTCAAATTCTTTAACATGAAATAACTTCACTGTAATTCAAGCTAAATTTTCAACTCACTCACCAACTTCTTCTGCAACTAAAAACTATTCAATCACGCTATTGAATCTTACGAAACTTAAATTACAAACATTTACGAACAATACATTCCACTACGAGCAACGAAAACAAATTGAACATTTACGGAACATTCACTTCTCCGACTTCTTTAAAGCTAAAAGTTTATCAACATAATTTCAGCTTTACAGGACTTTTTAAACTTTCTTTCACTGAACATTTTGAGCGATAATTCAACTTTTTGTGAGCTCAGGTAAAAAAATAAACAGTAGTAAAATCTTTAACCAGTCAAAGGGAAGTAACTCCTATTAATAATTCATGTAAAAAAAACTGTTGACATTATATAAATATTGTACCTATTATGAAATGTTATTTTCTTGTGTTTTTTCTCTTATTTGCTTTTTGTTTGCTTAAACACTCGTAAAGTAAAAAATGTGCGGGTTGATTTACGCTGTCAATACCTCCACATAAATGGTGACCCCGAATACGAATGTGCTTGGAAAAGTATTGAGCAATATTTAATAAGAGACTTACACAGATTTAATATTGACAACTCTGACATTTGTAGCGACGTTTAAAAATTTGAATCACCACATTAAACCCATCCTAACTGGTATCCTGACTTCGCGTCGAAGAGATATTAACATTATAGCCGAGCAAACTGATGCACACACAGAAGCCGCAATAACTATGAATTTGCCAGCTTACAAAAATGTCAATGTGCAAGTTTGGTTCGCACAGTTAACTGCTATATTCAACGCCAAGAGGATAACTTTACAAACTTCCCGATATGCCTATGTTGTAGAGAAGCTACCGGCGGAGGTAGCGATTGAGGTTTCGGATCTCCTGGATGAGATGACATCCGATAAACCTTATGACACCCTAAAAGAAGCTATTCTCCATAGAACTGGTCAGTCTGAGGAACAAAAGCTGCGTGAACTCTTTAACAACTTAAGCTTGGGACAAAGTAAACCGTCACAGCTGCTGCGTAAAATGAGAGTACTACTAGGAAGCAACACAATGTCTGATACAGTGTTAAGACAGCTTTGGTTGGACAAGCTTCACGTGAACCCCATCCAAATTTTAGCTTCCCTCCCAGACGAAATTGAGCTACAAAAACTAGCTGATAAAATAGTTGATAACCAGCCAGCTAGTCCTGTGTATGCTGCGACCCAGAGACAGCCAGTAGCATCGGTGGTTGACGCAGACGACATGCGTGAACTTAGTAACAGGTTAGCAAAACTTTCTATTCAGGTACAGGATATTCAGAAGTCTGTGCAACAACGGAAATGCAACTTCACTAATCGAGCTCCTCCTGAATCACGACGTAGACACAGATCGTTGTCACGAAATAAGGAAAAATATCAGGACAACGTATGTTGGTATCATGCTGAGTTTGGCCACCAGGCACATAAATGCCGTAAACCTTGCAGGTTTAGCGCGAATTTCTTTCGCAGTACACCGACACAGCAAGCGGGAAACGACATTCCCGGCAGCAAGTGAAGACGGCGTTCGCTACCGAGGAAAATATTAACCGTCTTTTTTATGTTAAGGACGCCAATTCTGGTTACCTATTCTTGGTTGACACGGGCGCACAAGTTAGTGTGATTCCACCTACAGCAAACATGGCGACCAAAACTACATCGTACAACCTCCAAGCTGCCAACGGTTCTCGAGTAGAAACCTATGGTGAAAAATCACTCACGTTAAACCTGGGATTACGTAGATCATTCACTTGGGTATTTACCATCGCGCAAGTAAAGTCACCAATTCTAGGAGCTGATTTCCTGGCTCATTTTAAACTTAACGTTAACATGTATTCCCGATCCTTAGAAGATAAACATACGGATATTGCAATTAAGGGAATGACATCAAAATTGACAACGGCAGGTATCAGTACAGCCCTACCCACTGCCAACGGTCTTCAACACTTATTACGGAAATATCCAGAAATTCTGACACCGTTCAACTATATGGAACCAATCTTACACAATGCGGAACACAGAATACAGACGACTGGTCTTCCCGTGTATTCACCTCCGCGGCGTTTACATCCCGATAAATATAAAAACGCTAAGATTGAGTTTCAGCATCTGTTGGACATAGGGATAATCCGTCCATCATCCAGTCCATACGCTTCTCCTTTGCACATGGTGTCGAAATCGGAGGCTGGAGCTTGGAGACCCTGCCGTGATTTTCGGCGACTTAATGCTCAAACAGTCCCGGACAAATACCCGATCCCGCATCTACAAGACTTTGCTATAACGTTACAAGGAGCGTCAATTTTTACAAAGTTGGACTTGAGAAAGGCTTTTCACCAAATCCCTGTGGCAAAAGACGACATCCACAAAACAGCTGTGACTACACCGTTTGGTTTATTCGAGTTTACTAGAATGCCTTTCGGTCTAAGAAATGCAGCGCGGTCCTTCCAGCGACTTATAGACGAAGTACTGCGTGGCTTACATTTCACATTCGCCTATATTGACGATGTTCTGATTGCGAGTAGGAACATCGAAGAACACACTGATCACGTGGAACAGGTTTTTCGGCGATTGAAGCACTTCGGACTTAAAATGAATCCTACTAAGTGTGAATTTGCTGTACCGAAGCTGATCTTTCTTGGTCATGAGATAGATGGGAAGGGGATTACACCCGTCTCTCATAAGGTCGAAGCAATTTAAAACTTCCCACAACCAACTACACTTCGACAGCTACGTAGATTTCTTGGTCTAGTTAACTATTATAGACAATTCATACCTCATTGTTCGCAAGTGCTGATTCCGTTGACAAACCTGTTACAAAATCAAAGAAAGAGGAACAGCAAGATTATTCTAACTGACGATGCACTGTCAGCATTTAATAATGCCAAGGAAGCCCTGGCTAATTACACCAAACTATCTTACGTTTCGGATAGTGAAGAAGCGACCCTTACTCTTACTACGGACGCATCTGCTGATACTGTGGGAGCCGTATTACACCAAGAGATTGATAATGTGAAGAAACCACTTTCATTATTTCCGTGAAATTGAATTCAGCACAACGCAAATATAGTGCTTTCTCACGTGAACTTCTTGCTATATACCTATCTGTTCGTCATTTCCGACATCAGTTGGAGGGCAGGAATTTTATAATTTTCACTGACCACAAAGCTTTAGTGTATGCCTTGCACTCTAAAACAGATAAGTATAACCCTCGTGACATAAGACAGCTGGACTACATCGCACAGTTTACGTCCGATATTCGTCACATTAACGGGAGCGACAACATCGTTGCAGACAACCTTTCTAGAGCTACTATGAATTCCGTCAAGTTACAGCCATTAGATTTTGAATGCTTAGACAGAGAACAGCAGAGGGATGCCACCCTAGAGAAAGTGAAAAGCTCATTGAGCAACGACCAATTCCTTTCAGTGCGGCATATTTGTTTTGTGACGTTAGCACTAATCATCCTAGACCCTACGTACCCACCTATTATGCGCAGACAAATTTTCGACCGCTTCCATTCCATATCTCATCCAGGTCGTAAAGAGTCAACTAAACTCATTTCTGAGCGATTCGTCTGGCCAAACATGTCTGCAGACATAAAACACTGGACGCAGACATGTATTAAATGCCAGAAGTCGAAAGTTCAGCAACACACCAGATCTCCTCCCGGTCACTTTTCTGCACCGGATGGTCGATTTAAACATATCCACGTCGACCTCGTTGGTCCTTTAATGGAAGTAGACGGATACGAATACTTGTTGACAATAGTGGACCGTTTCACACGTTGGCCAGTGGTGGTACCCTTGCGATCAACTACCGCCAGTGTAATCGCACAAACGATCCTACGTGAGTGGATAGCCACATTTGGATGCCCGTCTGTCATCACCACGGATCGTGGACTCCAATTCCAGTCTACCCTCTTTACTGAATTTACTAACCTTTTGGGTTCTAAGCATATAACAACTACAGCTTACCATCCGTGCGCAAACGGTTTGGTAGAAAGGTTTCACAGGCAGCACTTACAGCTAGTGAAAACACATGATCGTGGATTGAAAAATTACGATTAGTAATGCTAGCACTGCGTAGTGTTGTCAAGGAAGATTTAAAATGCACCACAGTTGAGCTTGCTTTTGGTAGCCCACTTACACTACCCGGTCAAATGATGGAAAAAGATGTGTCGACAAGACCATCTACATACTTCGTTCAGGACTTGAAAGAACGCATGTCCAACATCGTATTTACCCCAACGCGCACATCAAATAGAGCAATTTTCGTACCGAGAACTTTGGAAAACTGTGAGTTTGTATTTCTATGCAGAGATGCAGTTAAAAAAACCTCTCACACCGACGTACCCCGGTCCCTTCCAAGTTATCTCCCGTGCACCGAAATATTTTACCATCTTGATCAATAATAAGACAACCACTGTCAGCATTGACAGGTTGAAACCTGCATTCATTGATGCCGATAAGCACTCTTCGACCTCGCTTGATCAAAATTCTTCCGCCCAGCAGAAGGATATTCTACCTGAAACTCCTCTGACAAAAACTACAACTAGAGCAGGCAGACATGTGCACTGGCCTACAAAATTCCCGAAGTATCATACATATTGAAAGTTTTTTTTATTTTTCTCTTCAAACTTTCAATCTGGGGTGGAGTATTTTAGCATTCCGCTACTACTTTTTCTTCAATGTCGATTTTCGTGCAAAAAGTGGATCACAGCTTCATACATTTTTTCTGAAAACCTTAGCTTCTCATTGGACAATAAATATTAAAATTATCTCGCTTATCTTCACGTACATTTGTTCTCAATGAGCGAAACAAAACATATCAGGCTCCAGACTGAGTTTTGTAAAGCGCTCCCTGAGTGGTTAATAAATATTAAAAAAACAATTTACCTGCTCACCACTACGTTCGAATAGCATCAAGCTAGTTTTTGACCTGGCGAAAAAACAATGCTTTCAGGATCCTATTGTAGTGGACCGGCCGTGTGAGAATGGAAGAAGTAGAGAAGATGAATTATCTCTGGCCGGTCCAGCCACATAATAAATGTTGGACCTTAATGGATGCCCAAAGAAGCAAACAAGACAGATATATATGTATGCGAACAAACATGTATTATTAACAAACAGGTAAAAACAGATTGATACACGAATTTACAAATACATCATTTAAAACATGTATAAAACGTTTAGTGTCTGTGTGGAAAGTTATTGTGTGTGTGTTTGAGTCGAAATGTCCGTACGGTTGTGAAATTTTGTTTTAGCGTATTCCCTGAACATGGGAAACGCTGGTTGTGTGTGAGAGTTCACATACTGGAGATACCTCGCACCACGTGCGACGGTTGTCGACCTCAAGCGAGGCCAGTTGGCCGCACGTGGGCGCAGCCGTGGAAAGAGCTGTGGAAAAAAGAGGGAGAGGCGAAAGGTCAGCCCGTATTTATACTCCCGGGAGAGAGAGACCCCTGTGAAGCGTTAAGAAAATGAAGGGGAGCTAACTGCGACACTATAACGTGATAAAAAACATATAAATTGAATGTACGAGCGAACCCAGGCAGTGAGAATTTACGACGACTAGCATTTGCTAAACTAGTTCACGACGCTGCAGCGAAGTACTAAGTTAGAATCTCAAATTCTTTAACATGAAATAACTTCACTGTAATTCAAGCTAAATTTTCAACTCACTCACCAACTTCTTCTGCAACTAAAAACTATTCAATAACGCTATTGAATCTTACGAAACTTAAATTACAAACATTTACGAACAATACATTCCACTACGAGCAACGAAAACAAATTGAACATTTACGGAACATTCACTTCTCCGACTTCTTTAAAGCTAAAAGTTTATCAACATAATTTCAGCTTTACAGGACTTTTTAAACTTTCTTTCACTGAACATTTTGAGCGATAATTCAACTTTTTGTGAGCTCAGGTAAAAAAATATACAGTAGTAAAAACTTTAACCAGTCAAAGGGAAGTAACTCCTATTAATAATTCATGTAAAAAAACTGTTGACATTATATAAATATTGTACCTATTATGAAATGTTATTTTCTTGTGTTTTTTCTCTTATTTGCTTTTTGTTTGCATGAACATTCGTAAAGTAAAAAAATGTGCGGGTTGATTTACGCTGTCAATACCGCTGCAGTCACATGGGGGATCGTGAACATGATTACATTTTGTGGCGTCAACTCGAGGTCAAAATTTGGGTCGGTACCTTCGGACATAGTTGACGACACCTAATTAATATTTTTCAACCAATCAAAATGCATCAGTTGTTATACTTGGTTGGGAGCCTCTATGTGTTTAACTTGCACTAATTTGAGATTTAAAACAATAAATGTAGGAATCTGATTCTACAATTTAAAAAAGTATTAAACTAAATATTAATATTTGTTTACCTTTTTTTAAAGGAAAATACAACTAATAAAAAAAAATTCTATGAATGCATTTGTTCTTTCTTTATGAATAACAATATTAGAGACAAATATTTAAAGAAACTTTGTGAAATAATAATAATGATGATTTATTTATATTTCGAAGTATAAAAATAAAATAAAAACAGGCGTAGAAAAACGTCTTCGAAAAGAAGACGTACGACTGTTAAAAACTAGACATTAATCTTTTTATATAATATTATAATTTATTAATGTCATTATTTTCTTATTAATTTTAATAAGTAAAAATAATTACAGTTCACTCAATAATAAGAAAATGTGATAATAAAAGTAAAAAGAATCATACTTTAAACTTTTAGAAATGTAAATATACAGGGCGTAAAAACAGAACTCGTTTTTGAAGATTTAAACACACAAGGAATTTTTTTGTCTGATTTCTTATTGCTATAAACATTACTTTTGAGTATTTGAGTTACTATCTCTAATTTTATTTGATTGTTTAATAAAATAAAAAAAAAACATGGATAGCAACTCAAAAACCTGTACGCACTAAAATAACGTTTATAATAATATAGTTGGCCACTCGTATTCGAGGATACCCGTCAACTAGGCTAGCCAATCCCTATTGCAGACGCTTGCTCAGGCACATTTGTGTTTATTGAACTCCCATAGAGCACATATATTATTTTATATATATATATTATAACTAAGATCTTTATCATATATTAACACTAAGATCTGCTCAGCATATAAATATGCTGAGCAGATCTTAGTTACAGTTTTTGGTAAAGAGCGTGTTATCTAGCGTGATCAACAATTTGAACAAGGTCAGCATGCCCAAGCTCTCGGCCATGATAAATTGTGACTTTGTGTTCTGTTTATCCAATTTCACTCACAAGGCTTGGTATAGTTTCCAGGCACGTTCCACGTTGGATCGACTCCTTCAGTCCGACAAATCGACCATGGTGAGATTCGAACCCGGGTCTCATGGTCAGAATGCGAACGTTTTTCGCAGTTAGCTCCTCCTCATTTCCTTAACCCTTCAACAGGGGTCTCTCTCTCCCGGGAGTATAAATACTGGCTGACCTTTCGCCTCTTCCTCTTTCCACGGCTTCGTACACGTGCGGCCAAACTTCCTCTCCTGGAGCCTAAACCTCGCACGTGAGGCGAGGTAAAAAAAAACTTTCTCTTTTTCACTTACACCACTATGTGATCCTCTCACACAAGCAGCGTTTCCCATATTCTGGGAACACGCTAACGCATCCGTACGGACACTCAACACCCACACACAATAATTTCTGCATACAGACACTGTAACATTTTATTCATGTCTTCAATGTATTTGTAATTCGTGTATTAATCTATTTGTTATTAATATATATTTGTTTGCATACATGTATATCGGTCTCGTTCGTTTTCTTTTGCCTTCCTTGGACTCCATTATAGTCCAACATTCTTATGTAGCTGGACCGGCCAGCGGAAGTCTTAACCTAGAGATACATCCACATCTCCCCCACCTCACATCCACACCACCACATGGTCCACTACACGTTCTAACCCCTCGGCCACGTGTTCATTAATATTATTAATAATAATAATAATATAATATGTTAAATTAATTATAAAATTAATTATATCATAATCTTAATTGTCAGAATATTTTACATTACAAACAGGATGAATACTTTATTACAGAATGTAGTGAAGTGCATCAATAAGTCTGTAGCTTAATGATTAATTCTGCATTTATTTTACATGACAGATATTGGCTTTTCAAAATAATCTTCTTCCTTGACCATGCATTTAATTCAAAATGTTAATGGAATATTTTAGATAGGAACGTATATGCACTGTAGGGAGGCGGAAGTCGATTATTCCCCTTTTGATAAGAAAGATTATATAAAATAACCCTTAGCTTAACCCTAAACCAACACTAACCCTAAACCAACCTTAACTCTAACCATAACTGTATCAAACACTGATTAGCGGACTTTCTTATTTGAAATTCGTACACTTCGAGCTTTGAAGTGAACGAATTTCAAATAAAAAGTCCGCTAATCAGGACCGGACTTTCACCTGCTGATGACCTAAGCTATCTGAAATTCGAAGTACTCTCTAAAAAACTTCGTGTAAAAAATACAAAATAATTATACATGATTATTATTTATTAATGATTATATACAATATTTAATGATTTGGAATAAAAACTATTGAAAAAATAAAAATATATTTAAAAAAAATGAGGTCTCTGTCTCTGTGAATCCCCAGTGATGTGTGGCCCTATGCTATAGTTTATTTAGCTTATAGGTAAGTCTAGCACTGACTTGAAGGCTTATTACAAACCAGTGTGATTTCTCATCACGAGTTGCTTTGTTGAACATGGTTGCTCGTTTCCAAGACTGTTCAGGCCTATTTGTGTTTGTTCAAACACTGGGTCAACGTGGTTTATAATGCAACTGTACTGAACGGAGTTTAATTAAGGTTTATGTACACAACCAGGGTCGCATATGGTTTTGAATTCAGACGTTATTTCCCTAGACGGGTTGCCAACCACGGCTAGAGAGTACAGTCTGCCCTGTTATTTAATCTATAGCTGCGTGGAAGAAGATATGGGAATATCAGTATAGAAGCGAAAGGGAATGTGATCTATACCCCATTTTTAACTCGGCTTGTTTAATTTCTCGTTCCGATATTGTAACCATTGCACCATCTGCACATCCTGTTATTACACAAGAATATTCATATAAAAAATCGCCATTTTTAATCTCCCAAGAAAGCAGTTCAGTAAATTTCTAAGAAATTTCTACCGTACTCATATCTTTGGCAGACCTATCTCCACCGAAAATTACTGTAGTTTGAATAGCTTGAAAAAAAATAAAGATATTGTAGAAGTCAAATGACTTAGCTGCTAACATGGCTACCTTCTTGTATCTTCTTGTAAAGGCAAGCCAGATAATTTTACCTCATTTATAGGAGAGTACCTAATACAGCAGGTGGGTTGGTCCATTTCTTAATTTTCAGTCCTAATTTGAAAAATCTGTAAAATGGAACATAGGCTGTTGACAAGAATCAGGATCTGATAAAGATAAACCGAGTTGAAATTCGTATTCATCGCACCCAAATGACCTAGAATCAATCGTCAGATATTATTCAATAAAATACGTGTTCCTCTGTGTTATTTTTTCATTTTAATTTTTTTCTGTACAGTGAAATCTCCATAGCATGTCCCTTTGACATAAAAAAACTTCAAGCAAGCAATGGTTATACCACTAAACATGTTTGAACCTGAATTTTTCTCTGTTTAGCAAATTCACAATTCTCTTTCAGAAAATGATTTTGTCGCCGTTTGAACCCACGGAGGATGATTTTTTTAAATTAATGTTCACTCCATTCAAGGCCCAAGAGCCGCTCAAGATAGTGTATGGTGTTGTATCAGTGTAAGAAAGGTTAGAAAGTGAACTTGGGGGATATGCAGGACAGATAAAGGCTAACTCTACTTTCTGAAGTTATTAACATTTACGCTGCTAACTACGGAGATCTTCGTTTTTCTTGTCTTGCTCCAGCTGGCTAAGTACAGAAACCTACGTTTTTTGCATACCGCTGGTATGAGTGTCCCGTTGTGCCATCTATCGTAAAATACGGAAAATTCTAACTGTTCTATCATGCAAAATATTAGTCAGCCTCGATTTTTCTCTACGTCATGGTAGTTTCGTATCTAATTGCACTGGGCAAATGAGTAGCAGTGAAAGTGTTAAGCAAATCATATAAATTTCAATAATTTAAATTTGGTTTGAAAAGAAGTTGTCAAATTTTAAACAATCAATGTAGTCTGAGTTAAAATTTTAGGTAGTATCAATATGTCATATTGAAATTACTATGATATATTCTAAAATCCTGCCGTCTGAAGTTATTAGGCAAAACCAAAATAATCACATTTTACTTCAATAAAACGCTAATAAAAAATTCATCAACAGTTATAATAGAAAAAATAGCAAACACATATGATAAATCTTTGAATCCTTTACATTTTTAATATAGTGACCCTTCCTCTCAATAACAGCCTGTAATCAATTATCCATTGATTTTGTTCATTTTTTTATACTTCAGCAGGTTCAATTTCCGACATGGTAGTTTTAATTGCTTCCCATAGTTCTGTTTGGCTGTTATATTGTTTGCCACCTTTCATCTTCACAACTGATCGGATTCAGGTTGGGACTTGATGGTGGCCATTTCATTATCCGCTTTCCTGTAAATCTTTTATGCTCAAATAATTCATGGGTACGTGAGAAGGAGCATTGTCGTGCATAAATACACACTTCACTTTGAAACTGCGATACTATGGCGTGTGCCATGTAAAGAATGCCTTGTTCATAAAATTGTAATAGCACTGTTCAGTTTAACTACTTCATCGACTTTGAATTATTTGGCCAATAATGGTTTTGCTGCCAATTCCAGCCCATATCATAACACTACCAACTTCTTGTTGACTTCTTTTAGCCACAGGGATGTCTGAATTAAATAAAATCTATCCTTTGGCACACCCATCAGGTACATAAAATGGCACTCGACATTCGTATGTGAAAATTACTTTAGAAAAGTCAATTTTCATGTATTTTGGGGTCCAATTTTGACACTTTAAAATGTTTGCTAAATTTCTAGCGCGCTTTAGCATTAAGCTACGAGATGTCATTACAGAAAAAGCAAAGATCAATTACTCAAATACGTGTATCAAATAAATATAATGTGGATCGTAATAATAAATAATATCGTATTTTCTGAAATCTATTAATTACTTAAAATTTGCTTTGTTTGTGCTTCAGGTGAGAAAATAAACTTGACAGATATAGACTTCGAATTGTCGCAAACCATTTTCAAATTAAAATTTAAAAGAAAAAGATTAAAATTTTGCAGTCGTAGTAGAAAATAAATCACGAGTTATGATAAGGGAATTTTCAGCCAATCGATGCTGGTTCGATGAAATTCCAAATCCTTCGAGTTTGTATCTCTTGAAAAGAGATGACAGCAACGGGCCATATTACGTCAACTCAAAGATGACATCTAGTCTGCACTGATCTAAGACAAGTGACTTCTTTTACTCATAGAGATAAGCAAAGCGGTTAGACATAAAAAAACCCCCAAAAAACTCATCGACAACGAGAACTACTTTTCTAAGTCAATACATTTTTACTTCTCTTTCTCCTGTGGTCTGTATTTAATGACACTGATTAACGTGTATGAACAGTTTCTATATCAGACATTTCTACGAAGATTTTAGAATTTAACAATTAGGATACATTCCCAGAAAATAAACTTAGGCACAATGTTACATATGATCCTCTAAGAAACCAGGTGTAAAAATTCGAGCTCCATCGGACAATCCGCCTAATCAAGCTAGTTTCATAAACAGGTCGAGAAGCAGAATTAGACCGGAAATCGGACAAGAACAGTACGGCTTTGTCAAAGACACTGGGACAAGAAATGTAACATTTATTATCAGAATGATATCGGAGAAAGCAATACACATGCAGGAGAAATGTACACTTACGTCTTATAGACTACATATTTAATAAAGTGGAGGTATGGTTGTGTAATGGATAGCGGTTCAGATTGAGGAATCGGAGAACCGAGTTCGAATTCCAGTCAAATCCATTACATTCACTTACGTGCTAATACCCTCGCAAAAGGTATGAATCCTCTTCTTCTCCTTCTAGCGATGGGTAAATAGCAGGACAGACTGGGTTCTATATCCTTGGATGGCAATTGGTCTACCGCAGAAAGAAATGGCAACCTACTGCGGGGGAAAAACTGCCTCGTCAGTCATATATCGATACATGATCGTCTAAGCGTGTATCACGAATGGCACATAACTGACTGACTGATTTGATAAGGTACGACACAGGATCTATTTGAACTGTTAGGAAAAGAATGTTAAAATAATCCTGGAGTTATACTGGGAGCAAACCGTCTGCATACGGATCGAAAATGAATTGAGTAATTACACAGAAATAGAGAGAGAACGTGTCTTCTCACTGGATTTGTTCAGCTTCTCTAACGAGGCTATCCTAAGGGAGCTGGAAATCGTCCCAAGATTCATTATTGGTTGGCGTAATCTTAATAGTATGAGGAAATGCAAATGACACTGTGTTGATGACATACACAGAAAGAAATCTACGGAGCGTCCTGGACAAGGTAGTAAATGAAAGAGAGGAAAAAACTAACCAACAACCGTAAGAAGATAGCCTTTTTTGTTGTCAGCAAGAGAAAAACATCAAAATATATATTACGAACTGGAGATCTCAACAAAAAACAAGTATAGAAGTTTAATTATCTGGGAAGTTTTATTTTAATAAAGAAAGAAAAATGCAGCACCGAAATCCGAAAGATGCCTTCCAAAAGCTAAGCAAAGTACTAAGACACAGGAAAGTTTATTTCAAAACAAAGAAAAGAGTTAGGAACTGCTATGTAATATAAATCCTCTTGCATGTCGGTGAATGCTGGACAATCTCCTCACAGATGAAGAGAAAACTGTAGGCAACAGAAATGTTGTTCTACAGAATGATGCTGAGAATTCCATTGACAAAGCGGGTAAGCAGCGAAGAAATCTTAAAGAAAATGGAAACAAAAAATACATTTTTCTTCAGAATCAGAAAGAAACTATTGAAATTTATTGGACACAATGAGGAAAGAGGGCCTGGAGAATTTGACACTCATAAAGCGTATCGAAGGCAGGAGGGCCTGATGGAGGCAAAGGGCCACCTACAACTTGTGTGAATAGATGGCGAAACGGGGAGCGGGAAGCTTGGCAAGGGACTAAACGTTGCTAAGGGCTACAAGAGATTGAAGGTTGTGGAGAGACGTGATCGCACACGTCCTAAAGAAGAAATCGTGATGAATTGTAATAAATTGCGAGAATGTGAAGAAAATAGGGGAGAGTCGAAGGGCAATAACAATGAATGGAGAATAGAAAGCAAGAGTCAAAAAGAGCGGGTAGAGGTAACGAACTAAAGAAAGAGGAGATGAAAGTTAATAAAAAAAAAAGAAAAAGATTATTATCGTGCCGAAATAGCAGATTCAATTTAAAAGAGATACAGACGACAGGAAGTGAATGCGAAAAATATCGATACAAAGGGAAAAGTAAAAAAGAACACGTAGTTACTAGTATGTTTACTATTTCTTTTAGTATCAAATTGCCAACAGTTTTCCTTTAATATTCATAATAAAAGCTGCACTTAAGCTTCGTGTAAACAAATCATTTAAACGTTGTTCTAAACAAACAAAAGAAAGAAATACTTCTTTTATGTCCGTACACACAAGTCGTAATGTCTGGGAAAATATTTGATCTCTAATGGAAACAATAGTTTTAAAGTGGATGAAAGGCTATTTTGATATTTATGAGTCAAATCGCTCTAAAAGAATGTTACAATTCCAAAGTGCTGTTCGATAAAAGTGATTCACCTTATTTTTTTTACTTAAAAAATTTTCGCCTATTGTTTTTGGGGTCAAACTAATTTTTAATCTTACTAATATAACGACTCCTTCCCGACCATCTAGTAAAAAAGTTTACTCACCCTAAGGTATTCTATTGATAATTATAATTTTGGATATAAATGAGATTTAGGGAAAAACGCTGTGCAAAAAAAGTGACTCACTTATTTCCTGCAACTAGTAATCAATAGAAGCATAACCGAACAGATTTAAATAAAGAATAATAGAGGTATAATTTATCTATAATAGGTAATATAGTTCGAAATATTTAATAATCTATGGGTCCTCCTTTATTTTGAATAACCTTTTCAACCCTTTTTGGCATTGACTTGATTAGGTTCTGGCAAATCTCATTTTCTAGCATTGAATTCCATTCGGATATGAAATTCACAATCAAATCCTCTTTGTTGCTCAACTGCTTTCTCGAGAGCCTGTACTTTATAATGCTCCATACGTTTTCTATGGGGTTGAGGTCAGGAGATTGGGGCGGCCATGTCATAACACTCACCTGCTTCTCATCAAAGTATTCCTTCATCAATTTTGATTTGTGACAAGGAGCATTATCCTGCATAAAAACGAGCTTGGTGGGGTCGATTTGCACCCTTTCAGCAGAAGGAAGCGGACAAGACTCTGAAATTCTCTTGTACTGCTCGCTCCTGTGGGTCTTTTCAATAGGTTTTAAGAAATCAGTTCGAGGAAAAGAAAAGCATCTCCAGAACATTAAAATGAACGGATGCTTGACAGTACTTACTGCTAAATTCAAAGAGCTTTCAAAGCTTCTTATTCGGATTTCAGATCGCTTATCCTTTGAATTTAGCTCAACTTTCGTTTCATCGGAGGAGAGAACATTCAGTAAAAACAATCAGGTGAGTCACTTTAATCGAACAGCACTGTACTTTGTATACCAAATAACTGTAACCAGGTTCGCTTGCTCATGTGTATATAAAAAATGCAAATAAAATAAAATAAAAATAAAAAACGATCATTAACTTTCTAGAGAGGGATAAAAAGACTGTGAATTAATTTAAATTAACACTTCTGCTGCTGTTGTCGTACATACACGTCTTCACGAATCTTACATTTTATAAAATACTGCAAATGTTTTGTGAGTCATTAAATATCTAATACTATTTTATTAAAAATTGCGTCATTTCACATGAAATGACATGTTACGTTCTTTCATAACCTCGTGTTATCTCGACGGACCACTAATAAAATCTTCACATAGACTGTGTTATTACTTAATGCCTTGCAGTTATCCATACTAAAATCTTATGTGGGACTTTCTGTTTAGCCGTGATGTCCGAACATACAAACACCTACTGCTAAATACATTCCCACACACAAACTTCAGCATATTAATATAAATCGATTGCTTATTATGAAAGAGTAACAATAGTACTATGTAGGTACCTCCATGAGATCACTATAGCACGGGCCGTAAACTTGATGAAAATATTTTTTTATTGTCTAAATGTTTATGTTATTATTAAGAGGTAAGATTAAAGTATTTGGGGGCATTTTTTTACATTTTTTAATCGTTCCTAGCACGTCTGAAATTTTCGTTAAAAATCTTGTTTTTTTTAATCAGCAAAATTGACAGATAATCGACCATGTCAACCATTTTTCCATTTTATAAAAAAATGAAAATCTCAGTTTCAAATTCTTTTAAAAATCAATTATAATTTTTTCTAAATTACTTTTCGAAAACTATAAATTATAAAGTTTATTTAAAGTATTTTGAAACAAAGATTACTTACTTTCTGCGCCGAAAAATGCAGTTTAAAAATAAGACAAAGCAAGTCTTAACATTTGGTGTCACTTGATATGTGATGAGTGATGATTTTATCACGTACTGACAGCTTATGTAAGGGAAAGTTACCGTACGGAAGAACAGAAGTGACATATTTATTTAGTTTTAAGTGAACCAACTTATTTACCTCGTCATTTTTAAGGAAAACTTTCAGCGCTCTAATTGTTTTGGTACTTAGCTTTCACCTTTACGTTTACGATGCTTTATGGAAAATATATTATAAAAAAATTAAAATAAGACTGTTGAGAGTGAGATTAAATTTCATAAGAAAGATATCTAATTAATTTATAGGTACATTTCTTATGAAATTTTATCAGAAGTCTACATAAAATACTATAATTTTATGTACATTTTACTGTCTTATTTGTATTTCCATTCATTTTATTATTTATTTTGATATTTCATTCATGTAAAAATATCATAACTGAAATAATATAAAAATAAGATCATATAAATTTCATAATATACTAATACTTGTAGGTACCGTTCTCAGTTGAAATTGAAAAATCAAATTAACTTCTTCAAACGTGTTTCGCACGAACAATTCGCAAAAATAAAGGCCCTAACAACGGAGAACAACGTTTAACTCAAATAACGCGACTTTTTATTGTATTCTTGCTGGTCTTCTGTACATTTTAATTACAGCCGTTTTCTGGACACAAAAGCCATTTGGAATTAGTTTTTGTTTTGTTTTTGTTTTTTTTATACCGTGTGGCTTTTGTAATTGTTATAAGCTATACAACTTATAATGCTAGAAGGTAGATCTACTTAATAACACCATTGACTAATTTTATAATATTTAACAACTTTAATGTAAAAATAATAAAATAATTTAAGAAATAACAAATAATTGTTTTAAAAATGTATTTATCATCGAAAAAGTTTTTTGCTTTCAGACAATATTATCCATATTAATAAAAACAACTAAAAGCAAGTAAAAGCATTTGAAATTAAATAATATCTTAATATTTATTTGCTTTTAACGTACAAAATGTGCCACAAGGGCTAAAAATGGGGAGGGGAAAAAGACTGGTCTTCTCTAGTCCTACCTGAAAACTATCTAGTCTCATTCGTTGACCCATTCGTACTTACAATTTTCCTTTCACCATCATATTTATAAATGACCTTCCAGACGCCATAGACTCCCAAGTCGGTATCTACGCTGACGACACTACTATTTACTCCTGCCTCAACCACAAATCTACTGAGGCGGACAAAATTAACCTGGCAGCTCAAATTGAAAAGGACCTCCAATCGGTTGTGGACTGGGGAGAGAAATGGATGGTCAACTTTAATGCCTCTAAAACAAAATTGCTCTCCATTAACCACCACAAGGACCCATCCCTGCATCCCATCAGAATGTCTGAGGACCAACTTCTCGAGAGTTCCTCTCTGCGGCTGCTCGGTCTCACGCTGTCCGCTGATCTGAGATGGAACAAATACATCGAGTCAATTGCATCATCCACCGCTAGAAAAGTTGGTTCCCTGTGCCGAGCCAGGAAATTCTTCTCCCCTGAATCGATCCTCCAGGTCTATAAGTCTACCATTCGACCTTGCATGGAGTATTGCTGCCATTTATGGTCTGGGGCCCCTGCGTGTTGCCTCGGGGTTCTTGATAAGATCCAGAGACGGATATGCAATGTGATTGGCCCTGATCTGTCATCTCGTCTGCAGTCGCTCTCTCACAGACGCAATGTTGCGTCACTCTGCCTTTTCTACAAGTACTTCCACGGTAATTGCTCTGAGGAGTTGCTTTCACTTGTCCCTAAGCCTCGTGAATTCAAGCGTCCTACGAGGCTGGCATCCCGTTCCCACCCCTTCACCGTTGAAACTGTTAGGTGTAGACGTCTTTTCTACTCCAATAGCTTTATGTCACGCACATCTCGCCTATGGAACTCCCTTCCCTATTACTGTTTCCCTGACAAATACAATCTCCAACGGTTTAAGTGTAGCGTCAATCGTCATCTCCAGTTGCCTTGATCTATCCACTTCCTGACATCTTCCATTCCTATCTGCTCTCGCCATATATATCTCCCGTAACCTCCCCACCTCGATCGGCCCTCCGTCCTTCTCTTTCTCCACATCCCTTCCTTTACCACTCCTATCTGCTCTTCCTCCAACCCTTCTGTAACCCCTTGCGTGATAGTGGCCACCGGCCTTGCTCGGGGTGATACGCTTAAAAAAAAAAAAAAAAAAAAAAAATAACAACACATTTACTATTCGCTGTCACAACACAATCACCAAAATACCACATTTTCTCCAATGTCTAGAACGCTTGGGAGTTTCGTACAGAACCCACTTTTCATCACTGGTAAGCACTCGATTGAATAAGGATGCGGTACGGTGGCGAAAAAGCAGCGATACGCAGGCTGCCACTCGTTGTCCCTTGTGGACCTCCAACAGTGTTTGAGGAACCCACTTGCTCAGTTTGTACGTCTTACCTAAGTCAAACTGTTTCATCGGAAACGTTGAACTGTCTTGCAATTGGTTGTCTCCTCGGGATGCTGTCCCTCACACCGCAAGACCGCCTATGCACCCACGCAAGATTATGCTTTGTGTCTGGTGGACAGGTCGTCAAGTGGTTCATTATGAACTCCTACCAACGGGCCAAGCGGTCACAGGAGACCTATACTCGCAGCAATTGAAACGTGTGCAACAGGCATTGCGCCAGAAGGAACCAGCACTGGTGAATCGCAAAGGTGTGCTTTTCCTCCATGACAACGCCAGGTCGCATGTCGCGTGAGTGGTCAGGGATACCATACAGCAACTTGGGTGGGAGACTTTGTGCCATCCACCTTATTCACCTGACCTTGCGCCATCCGATTACCACCTCTTCCACTCCCTGGATAATCATCTTCGTGGGAAATCCTTCACCAATGAAGCAGACTTGCGCAAAGCCCACATGGACTTCTTTGTGTCAACCTCCCCCCCCCTCCGAGTTCTACCGCATGGGCATTGAACAGCTGGAGACACGTTGGCAGAAGGTGCTGGATGCCGATGGCGATTACTTCGAAGACTAAATATAAGTTACAACATACTGTGAAGCGTTTTTTTCCCTTTAAAATCGGACAGAACTTTTTTGGTTACCTTGTATAATTATCGAAACTAATTCAGAAACCAGGTAGGCATTGACTGGCCACGACTATAAGTTTTACGCGTTTGCACGCAATCGTCAGGTAGCCAGTAATATTTACCGATCTCCACACGAGACACAAGGCCGAATTTAATATGGGGCAATCGGAGCTCGTAGACTCGGCCAAAAATTACCCGTAAATGACGCATAAACGAGGTAGGGTCTGTCTACCTCCCCGGACGAGACTGCCCCTTGGCATAGCCTCGTCCGGGTTCCTATCTGTTCCAAGAAATTCGCACCGATAGGCAAAAGTGTCACTAAAGAGATTTTAATGGGAAGGGCTAATTTTTGTTATACCAAGAAATACATAAACCAAATCGAAAATTGACTCGAAGACATTTCGTTTTTATTACGTCTGCATTTCTATTTTTCTTCAGCATAGCACTGCTCGCCGTAGTTTGAATCAGCGTTATGATACTGACGATTAATAGATCCCTACCAGCTCTGTGGTCAAGAAACACAGTGTGAACGGAGTAGGGTGGTGACCGAAGTGGGCAGCAACCAACGACCCTTGAACCACGACAATATCGAACAGCGTGGCATTGACCCTGCAATCAATTCATCGTCCTACGACCCTGAGAACCAAAGGATTTTCTGGTATAGGCAGCTTGTATCAAGAATCAGAACGTCTGTTCATTGCTGACCAGGCTGTCCCAGAATCGACCACCGGATTAAGTGTTATACGAATGACGCGGAGCGAATCATTCCTGCATTAGAACATGCTGAAATCAAAAAAATAAACCTATAACAATTGCAACGGATACCGGGAGATTTTCCCATTTATGTATCAGTTCTGTGCTCTTCGGAATCTGTTCTGAACCCAAGTCAGTTCTTCAACTTCCGTGTTACCTTCCTTCCAACAGGCTCAAACTAATAGTTGGGACATCTATCTTCTTTATGAGAAATCGTGACTCAATTGGTACTCATTAATCTGCCGAGCATCATCTTCCACCACGGCAATTATCCTAACTGGAGCAAACAAACAAAGAGACTCCATTCATCATAATTCCAATAGACTTGCTCTTAAATTCAAGCATTTTCAATTGCGTAGGGACCAGCAAGTTTCATTGACCATGAACAAGGAACAGGGACAATTGCTCAAAATCAACGCTGGTTCTCCATACATTTCTCATAGACAACTCAGTGTTGGTTATTTTAAGGTTCGATGCGCAACAACGTTTTCATCCTGGCACCCAATGAGAGAAGTTATAGCATTGTATACTCATAACGCCTGTAAACCTTCGTCTTCTATGTGTCGCATCTCATCCGGATATTGATGATCATGGCTCTCCAAATCTTCCTACCACGGGTGGCCCTCAGCATTTTAAAAATTTTTGCTAAGGTTCCGCTTCCAGTTCAGCTATCCATTCACAAAAGATTTGCACATCAAAATATTTTTCAGTACGAGATGCCGTTGTATATATAAATAAATAATGTTTTATTTTTTCATTTGTTATTTTGTGTCAGAAAAGCTACGGTGATTTTTAAGCGTAACTTAGATATGGCACAAGGCCGAAAGTATGGAGCATCCAGTGAAGATCGAATTCACTAGTCAGTCGTAATTGATCTGGCGAGACAATCTTGCTAACAAATACACGACGTCGAATTGCCCCCAAAATTACATTCTAAGTGTACCTTAGATGTGGCACAAGGCCGAAAATATGGAGCATCCATTAAGGATCGAACTCACTACTCTGTCGAAATTATTCTAGGAAATGGGGGAAAAGTTCTGTTAGGGAACATATATTTCACTGTTTATTACATTATTTTTGTCCGGCCAAGCTTGATTTCTCCCGCTAGTACTATAATTAGTGTTAAAATATTCACCTAAAAGTGCTTCTGTACGTCATAAACTGTGAATCTTTTTTTTATTATCACAACCGAAAGGAATTCTCTCATAATTACAAAGGCCAGGTAAGTTGATGTTTAATGTAAAACTTTTATTGAGGAAAGGTCATCGAATAAAATGAAGCATGTTTTGATAGAAAAATATATTATTTACGTTATAGAAAAAAATGTAACACTTTTATAACTGGTTATTTGAAGTAAGGCGTTTTTCTTTTTTCAAATAAAACTTCACAGACATACACAAAACATATATGCAAATTCTAACATCTGGTTAGCGCCTTTGTGTTTTTCTCAGTCGGCTATTAAATAAATGTTCTGGCTAAAGTTCACACAACATTATTGTCAATGCTATTTAAAGATTCATATATGTTATGGTGTAAAACCATAGGAAGATAACACGCACTCGGATATAGGTTAAATAGTATATTCTCGGAAACGTAGTACAAAGGTAAATGTGGACTGGAGAGTACTTTCTCTCACTGGTGTCACGACTCACCTCATTCACTCACTCTGTGGCTACTACTCGGTGACCCTCACTTGGTGACTGGATATTTAGCAAACCCCCACACGGGTTGTATGTGGCCCAAGGCCGGTTTAATGTGGGCTTACCGATCCCGTAGGCTCGGCCAAAAATATGCCCATTTACAACCCGTATAAACAGGTTTAGGAACTGTCTACCTCCCCGGACGGCACTTTGCCCTGCGGCAAAGCCCTGTCCGAGTCCCTCCCCGCCGAGACGGAGAGTTCGACAGCAAAGAACAGTCCTAACAACTGTTCCAGTCACGGGGTGACTGGATATTTAGCAACCCCCCCACACGGGTCGAATGTGGCACAAGGCCGGTTTAATGTGGGCTTACCGAGCCCGTAGGCTCGGGCAAAAATATGCCCATTAGGACCCGTATACACGGGTTCAGGGACTGTCTACCTCCCCGGACGGCACTTTGCCCTGCGGCAAAGCCCCGTCCGAGTCCCTCCCCGCCGAGACGGAGAGTTCGACAGCAAAGAACAGTCTTAACAACTGTCCCAGTCACGGGGTGACTGACCTTACTCAGAGTTGGTAGCCATATTATATAGGTGTGGAAGAGTCCATTTGTAGGTAGGTCATCACAATACCCACCTCAATATGATACATTTCCAATTCCAATACATTTCAAAAATATAATACATTTCCGGTGTGGCTGTTTGTTAGTTAGTATTCTTATTTAACATTTAACCTTAAATTATTTCTGCTTTTACATATACAATGTTACACCCTTTAGGGATGTGGGTGATCATGGTCCTCCATAATTTCCTGTCTTTTTTTTTACCTTAAGCGATTTTTTTACCTTTTGCCATCATTCTTTCTCCCTGTACGTCCATCTATTCACATAAACTCATTGAATAGGTTATTCACTGTTTTCCTTGCTTCTCTTGTCGTCAGTATGTTTTGTGAGTGTTAGATTCTCCAGACACCCTTTCCTCATGTAACTCAGAATTTTTCGAGTGTAAGTATAAGTTGCCTTCGCGTTCCTATCTTTCTTAGAACTAAATTCTTTCATACCCTTTCCATGGTATTCTCAGCATTCCCGTCTCCTCTACATCTGTGAAGAAATTGCTTTTCAAACTTATGGCTCTCCACAGCTTCCTGTCTTTTTTTACTCTTTACTATCATTCTTTGTCCTTGTTTTACTATCCATTCGCACAAACTCCTTAAGCAGGTGATTAGCTCGTCCACCTGCTTCAATACTCCCCGTAAGTGTTAGATTTTCTAAGCCCACTTTCCTCTTTATGTTTTTTAAAGCATTTCACCCCAAGCAAGGTGGGATGCCACTAGCACGCAAGGGGTTACAGAATGGGAGCGAGAGTAAAGAGGCGTGATGGGTGAAGAGAAGGACAGGGAATAGGTCAGGGCATATGGAGATGTCGATTGACATTACACTTGAATAGTTGGAGATTATAGCTATCAGAGAAGCAAGTAATAGGTAGGGAATTCCACAAACGAGAGGTGCGAGACGTGAAGCTATTGGAGTAGAAGAGACGGCCACATTTAACCGTTTCGACAGTGAAAGGGTAGGACCGTGATGCCAGCCTAGTAGCACGCTTAAATTCATGTAGTCTGGGAACTAGTGAAAGGAGCTCGTCGGAGCAGTTACCGTGAAAGTATTTGTAGAAAAGACAGAGGGAGGCGACGGCAAGAACTGTTTTTGTAAGTATAAATTTCTATATCGTTAAGACTCGAACTCGCGTCGCATTTAAGCCATACCTTTTTTAAATAATTTTACCCCAAGTAAGGAAATAAAACTACATGTTTACTGAGTTTTAGATAACACGAGAAAAATATATTATTAAGTAGAGAGAACAATAAAATAACAAGATTTAAGAACATAGAAGATAACGATTGACATTGCATTCTTAAATTTTTGAAGATCAAATTTAACTTGAAGCAAGAAGCCAGAAGAGAGTACCACAAGCGAGAAGTTAGTATTATAGAAGAAACTTCTAGC
Organism: Acanthosepion esculentum; assembly: GCA_964036315.1. Taxonomy (NCBI): domain Eukaryota; kingdom Metazoa; phylum Mollusca; class Cephalopoda; order Sepiida; family Sepiidae; genus Acanthosepion; species Acanthosepion esculentum. The sequence continues at coordinate 77,427,598 of OZ038497.1, read as the reverse complement.
ATAGAACTTATGGTTACATCTAGTCATTACAACTGAAAAATGATTAGACCTTGCATCTAATAAAGTCGATTTATTTACTAGAGGAAATTTCTTCAGAACAATTACCATGAAAATATTTCTAGAAAAAAGCATTCTTTACTTCTGATGAGCGCCTTTAATGCCTGGCCGTCTGAATAGTTGCGATGAAAAGCAACTGAAATTAAGATCAAAGAAACTTTAAAAAATTGGTAATGGCAAAAACATTAAAATCAAAAGACATAAAAACGACCAAGAGTTGCCTCCCTTAGCGTAATTCCCTATAAAAGATTCAGTCTCGTGTTTTTATTTGTAATGTATAATAATTCATTACATTTGCAATACAGATAAAAAATTCGTTAGAAACAAAGAAAAGACTACTGAACTGTATCTAATACTAGTTCTCCTATATGACAGTGAATGCTGGACAATCTCTTCAGAGATAAAGAAGTGATTGAAGCAACAGAAATCTGGTATGGCAGGAGGATGCTGAAAATACCATAGACTGAACATGTGAGCAACGACAAAATCCTAAGAGAAAATGGAAACAAAAAGAAAACTTTTGCTTAATATCAGAAAGAGTTAGTTGAAATTTTGGGGGCATATAATGAGGAAAATGGACTTGGAAAATTTGATACTCACTGGACAGATTGAAGGCAAGAAGGACAGCGGAAAACAACGCATAACATACTTAGTGAGCTTGAATAAATGAATAGCGGAACAAGGTTTAGAGAGATAACAAAAGATAAAATTTATTAATAGGTATGAAGGACATGAGCATGCCTCTCAAATAGCCTTTGACTCCAAGCCAGGAAAGGCGGAAAACTGCCTTATAACCAGTTGCTTCAGGTAGATGGAACTTGACAGCCCAGGCAGGCAGTTCCTCTAGAGGAGGGAAAACCTGATTTTAAACCTCTGCTACCATGCAGTCATATCCAAACATGAAAAGGGTTATAGGATAAAATCCAAGTAGTAAAAGAGTGGAGCTGTGAGGTATGGTTGACTGTCTATTGTGAACATTTTTAAAACTACATTAGATCACAATGATTATTTTGAATTTTTTATAAATTTATTTTTCATCTTGGGTGACTATTTCACCCCAAAATGATATATTTTTGTTGAAAAGCAAATGCTTAAAAGCTGATACATGACTCTCCATAACTTCCTATCTTTAAGCAAGATTTGTTACCTTATTATCCTTTCCATTCTGCCATTCAGACTTGAACTTGCTTTGCTTTTAAATTTCAAATCTTACTTAAAACTTATTCTTTATTTCTGATAAATGACCTTTATTAATGATCCATTTCAGTAGTTAAGTTTAGTTGAATATTATTATTTTATCATGAAAATATTTAATTCTAATTTTTTTTAGCAAAATAATTGCTCAGTCCCGAACTGAATTTGCCTAATCAATTTTGAACTTGCTAAGTCCAAAATCAAATTTACTTCTTCCATTGATTAGTACCAAATTGAACTTGAAATGGTATAGATATGAAAAAGGTATTTCAGAACATGACTTGAGTTTTTAGATTAATATTATAGTTTTGTAGCATTTTGAACAAAACTACCCTATTGTAGCCTATTCTTTGTTCAATTTCCTTATATCTTTTATTAAATTTGATAACTGATCAGTCCACTGAGTGTTTAGTATTAATTTAACCTTCTGAACTTTTATGACTGATTTATTTTATTTGCCATCGTTGCTTTCATTCCAATTCCAGACCAAAGTTTCTGTTTTGCAAAGGTTTTTCTTGAGTTCTACTTCTTGGCACAGGATGTTGACATTTTGTTCAAGATCATACTGACATGCTTGACCTCAACATATACACACCAACTCTAGGGTAAAAACAGAAACATTGTTCACTATTAGTCAATTCACTAGGGATATATTATGGAATATTTAAATGATCAGTGCCCATCTCTTTATATCTGTGCTTGTACACATGTAGAATATAGTCTTGAAAGAGATTAAATAGATTGGGACTCATTTCCTCCTTGTTGTACTCCTGAGGAGGTTTGAAATGTTTGGGTCTTCATCAGACATGTATAAATCTTTGGATCAATATATTTCCTCCACCAGATCAAGAAATTCAGTAGATTTAAAGCTTGGAAGATGGTTTTTGCTGGATGAGAATAAAGAAGTCTCTATTGGCGTGAGATCAGCATATCAGGTATACAACATTCTTTTCAGTAAGTATGTGATATCTTGGATTTGCTTGATGATATATATCTGCTGTTAGTGTTCAAACGAACAAGCTATAGGGAAATGAATGCTATTTAATCTGAGAGAAAAATATAAAGGGATGATAATCAACTCATTGCAAACAACTGTTATTTCTTTTGCAGGGGACTGTAAAAATAATTGTACAAGAGAAAAGACGTTTCTGGGTAAGTAGAACAGTTTAAAAATTAAAACTTCTTTCTAACATTCACTAATTCAAAGAATAAGAATTAAAGATTATCATTCATTTATAATATTCTTTCATTCTTCTATCAGAATTTCTAATCTTATAAATAGCTTCCTTAATTCTCTTTTGAAATATTCTAATTCTATTATAGCATTCCTTAATTCTCATGTTACAGATTAACATTCCTTTTTCCAAATGCATTTTTTGAAAATTTTATTTATTTGTTATGAAAATTAAATCATAGCATTGTAATTTTGGGTGGGAAACCACTGACTCCTGTCAACCAATATTATTTAGTTAAATATTATTAGAAATTATCTTATTTCTTATAATTACTTTTCTTTATATCTCTTTTCAGACTCCTGTTGTTCGGGTCCGCGTAAGTCTAAAAATTTTGATATAAAAAAACAAATTTTAATTTAAAAATTTACACGTAAGTTTAAAAAATTTGATAGATTTAAAACAGTCAAGTTTGATCTATCTATTAAGGAAAATACTTTTGCCTGTAGTTTTGTGACTTTGAGTTATCCCCCTTACACTCAGCAACCTGGGAAAAATAATTTGAACAAACATATATTCAAATATTTATATGTGAAAAACGTCTGAAGGCTGAATGCTTTGCTCGGAAGTTTTCTTCCAATTCAACCTTTGACTCTTCCGGGGTACCCATGAACGATTTCCCTCCCAGAACTGAGGCCCTTTTGAGCGGATTGCACATATCCCCGTCATTGGTATTGGGCGTTATCTCTAACTTAGATCACCACAAGGCTACTGGTGGTGATGGGATACCAGCCATTGTCCTGAAGAAATGCGCGCCTGAACTGGCGCCTGAACTGGCGCCTGCCCTCTCTAAATTATACAACTACTGCCTCAAGGAGTCTTGTTTTCCTGACTGCTGAAAGTCCTCATCCATTGTTTCTGTCTTTAAGAACTCTGGTAACCCGTCCGACCCTTCTAATTACCGTCCTATCAGTCTCCTACCCCTCTTCGGCAAAGTCTTCGAAGCCCTTATCAACACTGAAGTGATTAATCACCTGATATCCCATGATCTGCTCTCAAACAAGCAGTATGGTTTCCGCTTTGCCCGATCTACAGCCGATGTGCTTACGGCCATCACTGAATTTGTCTACCAAGCTATTCATAATAATAGTGAAGCTCGTGCCGTGGCCCTAGACATCTTCAAAGCGTTTGATAGAGTTTGGCATGCCGGCCTTCTTCGCAAGCTTCAGGGTTATGGTATTACAGGTCGATTGTTTGACCTAATACAATCATTCCTGTCAAAACGTGAATTGAAGGTCGTTCTCAATGGATTCATCTCCAGCTCCTATCCCACTAACGCAGGTGTTCCTCAAGGCTCCATCCTAGGCCCTACTCTGTTCCTCATATTCATAAATGATCTTCCTGACGCCATAGATTCCCAAGTCGGCATCTATGCGGATGACACCACAATTTACTCCTGCCTCAAAAACAAATCTAGTGATGCTGACAAAGTTAACCTGACAGTTCGACTCGAAAGGGGACCTACAATCTGTTGTGAACTAGGACAAGTTAGCAGATTTTCCTCTCGAATGTGGAACTCTCTTTCGGCTTCTTGCTTTCCAGCGATTTTGTCCTTCAAAAATTTGAATTTGCCTTGTTCGTGGGTTGATAAAAAAAAAAAATTAAATTATAGAAGTTACCTCCCTTGGTAAGCGCCTTTGAAACTGTTTTTATTTATTCACGAGATCTTAAAGAAAATATTATTAATTCAAAGGTCTGCATCAGATATTCAAAGAAATACATGATAATTATGAATTCTAATCATTCTCCTACCATAAGAATTTTTATTTGGGGGAATCTAACAAATTCCAATTAATTTCGGTTACATTTACTATTACCGGGTTTAAGGGAGATAACTCTGTGTATATCAGTTGTTTATCTTGACAATTTCAAAGTTCATTTCGGTAAGAACGTAGAACGCTTGATAAGAAGTGAAACTCACTCATGTAGTCACCGTCTACGAGACTGGCTTTCTCAGACCGCACTGCTTTAGAATGAATGTTTCCTTTCAGATAAGAACTTACCTAATTATTTTGTGTAGTTTTTTTATAGAAAAGAATATACTGAATCCTAATATGCTAAGTCAGCTTCGAAGAAAGTCGGTTCATTCTGACGTGCGAGAAATTTTTCTCTCCAAAATCTATCTTACATATCTATAACTCTATCATTCATCCAAGCTTAGAATGTTGCTGCTTCATATGGTCCGTGGCCGCTGCTATTTAACTTGAGCTCCTTGATAGGATACAGAGAGGAATCAACAATATTACTGGTCCTGATCTGGCGACTCGGCTTCAGTTACTTTCTCACCGCCGTAAGGTTGCCTTATCTGTGACTTTTCTATAAATAATTTCATGGTAATTGTTCGCATGAGCTCTATGGTACCTTGACTTTTTGAATGTAAGCGCAGTATTACACTGGCGTCAAGATTTCATCAAGTTACAGTTGAGCTGACTTGATGTAATCATAAGTTCTATGATAACAGTTTCTTTTTTCGCATTTCTCGTTTGCTGAACTCCATTCCGGCTCCATGTTTACGAGCCAACTTTAATCTGCAAAATTTAAATACAATGTAAATCGCTATCTACTGTCCTCCTGATTAGTCTTCTCTTTCCGCTCATTAGTAATGTTTCTGTTCCTAACCTTGTAACCCCTTGTGTTTTAGTAACTTTGCTCCAATACATAGGGTGACACCGATTAAGAATATATATATATATATATATATATATATATATATATATATATATATATGGGGGGGGGTAATTAAGTTCACCCGTCGTTTGCGATGACTGAAATGGATTAAAGTGCTTGCTTTCGTACAGTCCTCCGGTCTACCAACTGAGCTGTCGCTTGTGACCTCTTATTTTCTCAGTCTCGTTAGTACGCCATCACACCACTAATGCCCTGTCATCTTCCTCCCAGACTCGCTATTTATGCCCGCGTCGGGGGCAACTAAAATTATTATGGAGAGGACCGCTATGGCGGGGGTTCGAACAGAGATGACTATGGTGGAAGTCAAGGTTATGGAGGTGATTCCATGTATGGAGACAGATACTGTGACAGTGATCGATACCGGGATCGAGGACGACGTAAACCATTACCCACTGTACCACTCTTTGTGGGCAACCTGCCATACAAAGTAGTGCAAGGGTATTTAGAATTAATATTTTATGGTCTCGCTGTTCGGAATGTACGATTGGTAAGAGACAAGGAAACAGACAAATTCAATCTGGTTTGAATTCTTAGTCCTTTTTTTATTATTAAATCTTTCAACAGGACCTGACACGCCAAGCAAATTCGCTTTGCGAGAGGTAAGTTTTCTCGTTAGTCACAATATATATATATATATATATATATATATATATATATATATATATATATATATATATATATATATATATATATTTACGGACACAACATTCCGTTCGTTACTGTAAGATAAATCTTTTGAATTCGTTAACAAATGTTATATTTTATTTATAAAAGCGTTAATTATTGACGTCAAGCAGATCTTAAAATCTGTCTATGCTAAAAACGTTTTCACGTGACAACGTTTAAATCTGAACGATTATATTTGTTATGTCTTGCCATTATAAAAGATGCTTGTATAAAAGAAAATCTAAAGAAAATAAATCTAGTGATTGTTTCTAAAGATCATGCAATTTATGATTTATGATTCAATATTAGACACATTTAAATTATCGCAGTGTTCAAAATTACTTACTGTATTCTTGACCAAGTTTATTTTTTATTTCCTTGATAAGATACCAAAAAGAATCAGCAATATTATTGGTCCTGATTTGGCTGCTCGGCACGGCTCAGCTCGGCTTTAGTTACTTACCTATCGCCGGAAGGTTGCCCCTCTATGCCTTTTTATAAATACTTTCATTGTGATTGTTCGGATGAATTCTTCGCTATGTACCTAAACTCTATGAATTTATGCGCAGTACTAGACTGACGTCGAGATCTCATCAATTTACACTTTACAGTTGAGCTGGCTAGATGTAGCCATATGTTCTATACTTACATTTTCTATTCTCGCATTTCTTGCTTGTGGAACTCCTTTCCGGCTCCATGTTTTCCAGCCAACTTTAATCTGCAAAAATTGAAATGTAACGACAATCGCTATCTACTATCCTTCTGATTATTCTTTTCTCTCCCTGCTTATTAATGTTTCTGTTTCTAATTCTTCCACACCCTGTAACACCTTGTGTTTCAGTGGATTTACTGTCTTGCTTGAGATAATACTGTTTATATATACATATCCCGCCACTAATTCGGTATAATTTTTCGACACCTAAAGTTTAAAATGAATTTTTAAAAATTAAAACGCATTCTTGAAGATTTCTTTTTAGCTTTAATTGAAATCTAAATGATTTAAACTATTTCCAGTAAGCAAAATACTCTGGTGTATTTCAACTAGAAATTATATAAATTGGAATGTCAAGTTTTAAACTAAAATTTAATTATCGGTTTTAAAAAATATTCCAAAAAATATATATTTGTGACACGTTTGGGTAAAATTAATCTGATTTGAAACAAATATTACTTACTTATAGCATAAAGAGTCGTATACAAACATTTCTTAACGACGATCCTTTTTTTCTCATGTCTATTGACGTTATCAATGCGCTACAAGTATGGGTGACCAGAATTAACGTAAATTCTTAAGACAATAGTGTTATTAATATATCTTATTTATAAAAGCAATTAAAAGCTTTTCTAATTAAATAATGTCATAGTTTTATTACACTTTTAGTTTACCATTCGGAGCAGATTTTAGGAAAATGAGTAGTAGTTTGACAAAAAATTGAATAAATTACATTTTTCAAATAGTCCTACTTTTAACTAATAAAAAAAATTAGAAAAAACTAATTTCACGAAATTTCATGAAATTAAGTAAGTGTGCGGGGTAACATTTAAAAAAAAATTCAGCAAGATTTTCTAAAACAAAGAAATTCAAAAAGAATTTCATTCATTTGTGAATAAGTCCTGAAAGTTTCATTAAAATCCAACATTTTTTTTATTTTTGAAAGAATTTCCAAATCAATATGTTTTTCACCGGAAAAAATGCGCAAAGAAATAACGGTAAAAATTACATCTCCCGCTGACGTAAAAAAAAAGAAGATTTTTAGCCAAAATTTTGAACATGTTTGAAAGGTTTATAAAAAAATTAAGAATTATTAAAAAATACTTTTGTCTTTCCTTTTAATAATAACATAAACATTTTGACAATAAAATTTTGTTTTTATTAAATTTGGGGCATTTTTTCATTATGCTATACTGTTTTTAGCGAAAAATTGGAGGTACCTGAATATTTGACAAATGGAAAACGATTCATGAAAATAGTTTTGATTAAAAAATTTTGTGAAACGCTTTCCATTTGTCAAATTGAAAAACTTTGTCGGGATTTTTGTATTCTATTAAAAAAAAAAACCCCAAAAAACATATATTATCGATACGGAAAACACATGGATAGAGCTAAAAACATAAATCTTTTACTTTCAACCCATTCTAAGGATTGTATGAGGATTTGCCTTGGATTAATTTCAGAAAAGGCGATATGAATGTCTTGCTTTCGGGCCCTTCCTAAAATTAAATGGGGATTTACCTTTAATTCAATACAAAAAAAAGCTGGGGAAGTACGTTAACAACTTTTGTCATGAAATAAGATCTATAAAGAAAAGATACAAAACAAAGATTAACGGCTTATTTAAAAACCAATCATTTTTTTTAAATCACGAGAAACGCTAGCTTAGGGAAAAGTACTATGATTCATTATTTAAATATACACACAAATACACATAAATGCATTTGTTTATTTCGTTGTTGGATCTAATGAAGCCTTGAATAGCGAAATATATAAGTAAATCAATTTTCAATCAAATCTATTTTCATGAAACTTTTCCATTTGACAAATTTAAAAACTTTGTGGGGATTTCCTAGTCCTATTCCAAAAATGAGTGTGTGTGCATATATATATATATATATATATATATATATATATATATATATATATATGTGTGTGTGTGTGTGTGTGTGTGTGTGTGTGTGTTACAATGAATCATTCATACAAAAATTAAATTAGTAAAGTTAATAATATAAAATGGCGAAATCCCTTCACTAACAAAATTAGATGCATTAACCTATTAATCACTGGATGAATGTTATGATCCTTGTTTTTTAAAATTATAAGGTGTATAAGCACTTTCTTAAAAACGCGAGTACTTTCGACTGTACATTTAGCCATCTTCAGGCATGGAAATTATTTTGTTTTTGGTAAAATTCAGGTAGCATCCGAGACGAAAAAATATAATGCGAATCGAAAATGTTTTTTTTTAATGTTTTATTGATAACGAATACAAATTTTGGAGCTTGCAGTCGCAACGCTAAGGTTGAATAATATATATATATATATATATATATATATATATATATATATATATATATATATATATATATATATACATCATATATATATATATACATCATATATATACATCATATATATATATCATATATTTATATATATATATACATCATATATATACATCATATATATATATGTATAATATATATACATCATATATATATATATATATCATTATATATATCATTATATATATATATATATATATATATATATATTAAAAGTTTTGTCACTGAGCTGATTGATGTTACTTTCAGCATCCCGACTCCAGAGTTTCGCAGACGAAGCCGTCCATCTACTCGTCATGGCTTATCAGCAACTGACTGCTTATACTTTTCCATTTTTCTTTTTATATGCTCTTATCATTGTTGCAAGATTTTTTCATAGTGTGTGTGTGTGTGTTCACGCGCATGCGCCCATGCCTCCGTCTGCATGGATGCGTGTACGTGTATTTGTATATTAATGATACAACGGGTAAAAAAAAATCACTTTTGCCCTGTGAAATTCTAAAGGACAAAAAGTGATGTTTCTGTTGACATAACTACGCATGCGCAAAAAGAGAGGCGGTAATATTTTTTTAAGCGGATCGCCCCAAGCAAGGGGGAGTGTGCCACTATCACGCAAGGTGTTACAGAGAGTGAGAGTAAGAGTAAAGAGGAGTGCTTTGACAAAGGATAAAGAGAGGGACAGGCATCAGAAGACGTCGATTACATTACATTTGAATATTTGAATATTATAGCTACCAGGGAAGTAAGTGATAGGAAGGGAGTTCCACTGACGGGACGTGCGGGATAAGAAGCTGTTGGAGTTAAAGAGATGGCTACATTTAGTTGTTTCGACAGTGAAAGGGTGGGACCGAGATGCCAACCTAGTAGCACGCTTAAATTCAGGCAGTTTTGGAACCAGTAAAAGTAGCTCGTCGGAGTAGTTGTCATGAAAGTAATCGTAGAAAAGACAGAGGGAATCCACATCACGTCTATGAGATAGCGACTGCAGACGGGATGCCAAGATCAGGACCAGCCACGTTGCATATCCGTCTCTGGAATTTTCTCGAAGACCGAAATGAACAACAGGGGCACCAGACCATATATGGCAGCAGTATTCCATGTAAGGACGAATGGTTGATTTATAGATTTGAAGGATGGACTCAGGCGTGAAAAACCTTCTGGCGCGACACAGCACAAACGTTTGATTATAATTATGCATAGATAGGAAACGCCGAAAATGTTGGGACGCTAAAATTTTAAACTTGAATTTTATTTCATTTTTATAAATGTGTTTGGATAAATAGTCTAGCCAAAATAGTTTTTTTTTTGTTTCTGTTTTATCACACTTTTCTTATTAAGTATCAAACATTTTGATAATAGAACCCAAGAAAAATACCAAGGCACGTTTACAAGTAATACATTTCGGAATGATACATTGACCTATATGTCCGCGAATTGCACTAAATTTTGATAAACGACAAGTGAACCTATGGTGGTGTGTAACGCACGTATGGCCAATGTAAGAATTTATTGATTTTATGTTCTGTGTATTTTAGTAACAACCCCTCTTTTATACAAGTTCCATTAAATACGACTGAAAAGTTACTACGATTAGGCTTCATATTCAATTTTTCTTTCATTCGTACAAGTAGTTTCTTTTTTGGAAATAAAGTGTGTAAAATTCGGTGAAATGTTCTAGATACCCGAGCGCTGTCGGCTATTTTACTAATCGAATTTAGGAAAATTCGGTAACGGAAGATTCGGTAACAGAAAATTCGGTAATATTGACAAGGTAGGAAAATTCGGTCAGTATAAAATAAAAGTCAATTGAAAAATGGTTTTAGGGCCGCCGTTCTGGAGTTGGGATTTGGGAGCTAAGCCCCTTTTCCCTACATTTTTAAATAAATGAAAATCATGGGATCCAGATAAAACCCCACTACAACAATACCAGGGCCGTACTTCTTGGATGAGAAGTTTAGGGGGCTAAGCCCCCCACCCCAACTCCAAAATTTTTAAATAAATATTTTTTTTCAATAAGTATCTACTTATCTTCTTTTCAACTTATTTTAATAAAAGGTAGTAAATAAAGAATGACATTAAAATCAATTTTCAATCAACTTTTATTTCATAGTTACAAGAATTTTTCTACCTTGTTAAAATTATCGAATCTTCCGTTACCGAATTTATGGAGCACCTTATTAACCATTATGAAGGATATTTTTTTAACTGAATATTGTTTTTCTATATGTGCATCTATAGAGATGAAAATGTTTTTGCCTTTTATATTTTTCATTTTTGATATTATTGAGTGTTGTTTTTTCTTTTTTATTATTATTAATGCTTCCATTATTATTAAGCTAGAATATATATATATATATATATATATATATATATATATATATATATATATATATATATATATAGTGTATTTGGGCAGCAATCACTCTTTTATGCAAGTTTTATTAAAAACGACTGAGAAGGTTTTTTCTTTATAATTTTTCATGTGTACTTAAAATGTTTTTCTTTTCAGGACATAAATTATATAAAAAATTTGGACCAATTGGATTATTAAAAAAAATTACGCCTCTTCATTAATGATTGGTCTAAATTTACAAAATTATATAAAAACACCACTGAGACTCTATAAATGCTGTTAAAAACTCATGGCATCTAACCATGCTAAGGTAGGATCCTTGTAAATCAACAAAATTATTTTAGATTACCAACCAGGATGGAAAATGGATTATGGAATACGGAAGTGTTAAAATACATAATCCTGGATATCAATTACGACCCATCATTTCACAGATCCCAACACCTATTTACCAATTATGGAAATTCCTCAATGATATCACTACCCCATATCTATCTACCAATTATAGCATCAAATCAACTCATGAATTTCTCCAAATCCTTAAAACTACAAAACCAAACCAAGGAATTCTCTTGACGTAGAAAATTTATTTAGAAATGTGCCTATCCAAGAAACCATTAATATAATCCTTGACTCTGCATATAAAGTAATTCAATTCTACCTCTATCCATCAAACCCAATATTATCAAAACATTATTGCATACCTACACAACTAAAGTCCCCTTCTACAGCCATAACGGTAAAATTTACATTCAAACCAATGGAGCAAGTATGGGAAATCATCGCGGTCTGTGCTTCTCTAACTATTACATGTCCCACGTAGAAAACAAAGCTTTTTTTTTTTAAAAGTTACTAAACCGAAAATATATCTCCGCAATGTAGATGATATTTTTATTTTACCTGAGAGCAAAAAGGAAATTGACAATCTCAAATCTACATTCGAAAAGAATTCCGTTCTCAACCTTACCTATGAACTTAGCCAAAAAATACACTCCCATTCTTGGGTGTTATTGCGGAGAACTAGTAATAATACACTGACTACTTCGTTATATAAAAAAACCCACAAGTAAAAACACTTGCCACCTCAATTTTACTAGCCAATGTCCTTTCAGTTATAAAATAGGTGCTATTAAAAATTTCCTTATGAGAGCGCACGAGAATTCATCTTCGTGTCCGGTTTTCTTTAAAGAATTTAATAATGTGAAACAAACGATTGTTAATAATGGTTTTCAAAATCATCTTATAGATTACCATATTAAATTTTTTCTTTCTAAGGTATCCAATAGCAAAACTGAACGTACAGAAAAAGTAGTATTAACATTTTCTACAAAATTGAATGAATGGGCCGTGAACCAGATTAACTTGAAAGAATGGGCCGTGAACTAGATTAACTAGGTGACGACCAAAATTTCCCAATTTCGTTTGGCCTTGTGCCACATGAAATGTAATATTTCAAAATAAAAACATTTTCTACAAAAATCAAATGTATAGTAACGACGAATCGTAAAGAATAGTAAGACGAGTCTTTACTTAGAAACACTATAAATAAATACTCATCTCCAGTTGACAAAAACAAAAACAAAAAAATTAAATTAATTACCTATTATAAGGAATTTAAAACTGCTAACCTCACTGTTAAAATTAATAATTCATCTGCAAAATTCAAATTACAGAGAACCAATATTATTTAAGAATTTTCATATCCCCCAAGGAGCTGTGTTCCGGACAAATTCAAATCCGTAACAAATTATATTTGATATACTACAACATGTGTAACAAGAAGCCTCGCACCTCATTTCTCTGAACATAGCTCAATTAGCTTTCAATTAAATACACATGGGGACCTAACAAACAGTCGTTTTTTTTTTTAAATTGTTTCATTTTATATCTCGTCTAACACTACCTTTGTTCTTTAATCTTGCAGGGAAGATTTGTGCATATGATTGTTAGTCCTTTGACATTACCTACCGTAAGTAAACAAAAGAAAACAATTTTCTTTCTATTTATTTTTCAATCCTCCTTTTTCATTAATTTCTTCTGTTTCTTTTGTTTTCCAGTTTTCCTCTTCTCTCTCTCTCTCTTTCTCTCTCCATATATATATATATATATATATTTATATATATATATATATATATATATATATATATATATATATATATATATATATTGATAATATTAGTGGTAAATATACACATACATATGCAATCATATATCTAAAATATAAATATATATACATACATACATACATACATACATACATACATACATACATACACATACATATATGTATAAAAAATAATTCCAAGAGGATAGAATCCTGGTAGAACTCAATGTCCAGGACATAGTAAGGATATAATAAAAAGACTTATAGACTAATATTCCATGGTTTTATTTTTTATTCCCGGTGATGTTTTTTTCTGTTTTCTTTTTTAATTTGTAGGTCTGATGAATTGGATCGTATTTACGATTCCAATGGAATAAACTATGACCATGGAATATTAGTGTTTAAGTCTTTTCATTATTATTATTATTATTATTATTATTATATATATATATATATGTATATAAATGTACATCCTCCGCATGTGGAGATGACCTTGACTTCGAATCACTGAGGGGCGGGGTGGGTGCGTAGATGATTAATAAGTCCGATCTTCACCCTGAAAAATCTGTTGCAGTTGTGCATGGGATGCTGGGGGCTGAACCAGGCTGGAAGGCGGAGCCCTTTCGACGTTTCCTTTTCTGGCGTCTCTGTTTTTGTCCTTGATTTTTTTCTCTTCAACATCAGATACTCTGGACTTTACAAGGGAGCGCCAGTTGGTATTGTCCTCAGCAGACTCTTCGCAAGTGGAATGGGGAATGGCACAATGATTCAGAGACTCTTTCAGCATGTCTTTGTAACGCATCTTTGGTTTGCCGAGTGAGCGCTTTCCTTTGGACAGCTCGCCATACAGCAATCTTTTTGGGAGGCGACAGTCGTCTTTGCGGCGGACGTTGCCAGCCTACCGGTGCTGATAGCGCAGTAGGATTACACGGATGCTCTCCATCCAAGTACGGTGGAGCACTTCAGTGTCTGGGACTCTGTCTTGCCACTTAACACAGAGCAGGGCCCCGAGGCATCTAATATGGAAGGTATCGAGCTGTTTAGCATGCCGGTTGTAGACTGTCTACGTCTCATACGCATAGAGCAGGCATGATAGGACTACTGCACTGAACAGTTTGAGCTTAAGTAATTTGTATGCTTATTGGCCTGTTTATTATGTCCCTCTTGCTTTATGTTAATTCTTCAATATTTCTCACATTAGGTGACAGAGATTTCAGTTATTTAGCATATAGCGGTAACTTTCCGTTCTTGTATTTGTTATTGTTCTACAGAATATGTAAGCAACGAGGAAACTTTATGGAATATCGAAGCGAAAAGGACTCTCATAGTTAAAACGAGGAAAAAGACAATTGAGTTCTCTGGGCCGTTTAATGAGGAAAGAGGGCTTAGAGAATTTCATACTCGTCACTCCCAGAACTTCTCCATCAGCTAGCTCATATCTCTCTCTCTCTCTCTCTCTCTCTCTCTCTCTCTCTCTCTCTCTCTCTCTCTCTCTCTCTATATATATATATATATATATATATATATATATATATATATATATATCAGAAACAGCCCTAAATGATAGTGGATTCCCAGCAACTCACATACTCACCACACAACACAAAAAAGGCCAACAGGAAAAAAAATATCATATGGTTCAACCCACCGTACAGCAAAAACGTAAAGACAAACGTAGGAAAAATATTCTCCAAACTCTTACACAAACACTTCCCGAAATCAAGCACCCTACACAAAATATTCAACAAAAGCACAGTAAAAAATCAGCTACAGTTGCACAAAGAACAAATAATAAAAAAGCACAACAGGAAAACTATCAACAAACCACACAAACGAATTGAACCCACGTGTAACTGCAGAAAAAAGAACGAATGTCCCTTAAACGGTAATTGCTTACAAAACAACGTAATATACCAAGCAACGATAAAATCACCAGATAATGAAGAAAAAGTATACATAAGAGTAACTGAAGGACCCTGGAAGCAAAGAAATTATGCACACAAAACATCTTTCGCAAATAGTAAATACGCGAACAGCAAAATTCTTTCTAGGAAATTAAAAACAAAAAGCACATCACACCAAAATATCTTGGAAAGTAAGGAAAAGATCATCAGCCTACAACAACCAATCCAAAACTTGCAAACTTTGCTTGAAGGAAAAAATAGCTATCATTACCTTCCGAGGAAAAAAAAAAACAAGCAAAATAATCTAACACAAATACATATATAAACGACTTCCGGCAAAATAACCGCCAAAATAGACTACCTACAATGCCCCACTGACCCGTATATATAAATAGCCGAGAAAAGAAAACAACACTCGTTGCCTGATGATTGCGTCTAGCATGAAACAGCATGTCGCTTCTAAGTGTTGGCTTCAATGTTCACTTTTATATTTACACACGCTGTATCTCTGATATTGAGCACTTTATCCCATTAATATAGCACACCATACGAGTATATTTCTTCACACACACACACACACACACACACACACACACACACACACACATATATATATATATATATATATATACATATATAGGAGGGAATTCTTAGATTCATGAATCTCCCAATCTCTATTTTAAAAGAATTTAAAATGGGCCGTTTAACCAATACATGACTGACCAAAATTAACGATTAAAAAAAAAATGAAAACTACAAAGTTCACTTTCTTCAAAGACAGTCATTCGCTCTTGTAGTTCACTGTTACTAATATCCTCTAGCAAGCTTGGAAGTGTATTCGAAATAAAGCCTCTGTAGACAGCTCCTATAAGACGTGCTGGAAGACCATATGGACTTACCAGACATTCACCTACAATTCCATTCCACACATTATTCGTAAAATGATGCCTGTATTATACCATGGGGATTCTTATCCGCTCACAAAGGTTGGTTGTGTAAATTTGTTATTCTATCTATTCAAAATGTTATCTCATTTGTAAATAAGACTGAAGAGAAATAACGGATCGATAGATTGTGCAGTAAACCACCGGCAAAAGTTCTCTCGTGGTGTATGATTAGAGGGCGAATGACCCTGCCCACGTTGAAAATTATACGGAAATAGGAGGTGCTCTTGAAGTACCATCCATGTGGCACTATGAGATGTACGACATGCTAGGGCAACTTGACATGTGCTGATACGTGGATCATATCTGACAGCCTATAGAATGTGTTCTTCGTGGTTAGGCGAACGAGCAGATCGCCGTCTTCCTTAATCCATAGTTTGTCGTGCCACAAATCCTGTCTCAGTAAAGTGACAATAAACAGCAGCAAAGATTGGATGACTCGACTGCTTTCAGTCTGGAACCGCAATCTGATACAGCTGTGTAGCCTCGCGTCTGTTACCATTCACGCGGCCGTAAGTAAATGCCATATCTGCCTCCTTACGATATATCTTGCCATTGTTAAACGTAACACTTCTCGATTAACTTTCTACTACACACGCCAAACTTTGAAGACAGTGTAGAAACAAATGTACACGAATGACAAATGTAACCTAATCTACATGGCAACACAGCGCGATCCACTGTAAACTTGCTTTAAACTTAACTCAAAAACTAAGGATTTGCGGACATATGTTTATATGGAATTTGTCCTTTTGGAGCGACAAACCCGCCTCCTAAAGTTTGGAGAAGTATTTTTGATGTACCATATATATATATATATATATATATATATATATATATATATATATATATATATATATACTATGCGCCATGTAATTGCGAACAAATTACTATAATAAATAAATGTTCAACGAAAGTTGGACTCGTCTTCAAATTATGCAAAAGAAAAACTTTATTCAATAAAATTAACCACAGAAGTGACTGCATACCTGGACTGGGTGCTCTCCGGCAAGGTTCGAACTTGCATCCCTGTTTGTAAGATAAACCACCGTCTGATCGGGTAACTTTAGACCGCAGAGAGCGTCACAATCCAACAAAAATCTATTTAGACTTTAAGGAATGAACATTTGAATCTGCGTATAATTTAGTGTTCCTCCAATGAGAGACAGTATTAAAAAAAAACTGTAATAATCGGCCTATTTGCCATACGTGCCTAACGACTGGGAAAACCATGAAACTTTAGGTTGCACTACAAACCTACATGGAACCGTCATATAGCCTAACGTGCTATACCTTTTAGCTACGCAGGAAGCATCTTGTTAGCAAGGGCGAATTACTGTTTTTTTCTCGGTGATTCAGACCGGTAAATGTTGTTAATACTGTTGATTAAAATTGTCGGACTTAGCCCATTTCATAATATATTATGTCGTTTGTTTACGTTAAAATACGCTTCGAGCGTGCGAGAGAAATCACGAGAAGTTTGTAGTTCAAAAACAGTAAGTTAACATTGCTAACCTGACGTTTCCTCTGTAGTTAAATGGTATAGCGCGTTAGGCTATATGGCAGTTCCGTGGAGGATACAAGTTCGATTCCTGCCGGAAGACGCATATTTTCTTTGGGATTTCTTGGACATTCAGGCAGATAAATGTTGTTAATACTGTTTATTATAAACAGAGCATTTACTTAAATATTTGTATCTATAAAAATAACGTATAAACATAGTGTGTCTCCGAAATATTTTGGTATGAATTTTAACCCCGCAAGAAATATTTCACCGGGGTAATTTACTCTTCAAAAAATTTACCTGCATATAGTGCGATCCACTTTTTTTTGCGCAAAAAAAAATCAAAACAAAAAAAAAACTGATTATAAAAACTCTCCATTATATACGGAAACTAGTATTTTAGTGAAATTTAAGAATTAAATTGGTCAACATGACAAATAAAAATTTAATTTGGTGCTAAGGATTCATTATACCTTTAAAACGTTTCTATTTTTATTTGCAGGACAATGCTTAAAGCGTTGTACACCAAAACCAAAATGTAAGTATTTTTATTGTATTTTTTATTGTACTTTAATACACCGCCCACAGTAATGCAACCATTAAATACTTTAACATCCAGAATGTTTTCTTACATTTATTTGAATATTATCTGTTACTTCTTTACAATTGACACGTATCCAATCAAAACATCCTACTACATCTTACTAAATTTACACACTTTAGCGTCAAGAATATTTGCCACACATAGTTATTTAATTTTTTTGTTTTTTGTTTTGTTTTGTTATACGGCATATCAACCTCAATGGGTTATTTAATGTCAACAAGATTTTTATTGCTGGCAATATTTTTTTTCAAAAATGTATTGCTGGTAATAATTTTTTATGGAGTATTTCTGGTTTTAAACCTATTTTTACACATTCATAGTGTGTGGATCCCAGTTTGGCTGTTAACTATTTACCCATAGCCGGGACCCTAACAGGCGCTACCACCCCGGGTCAGGGTGAACCTGGGAACACCAGCAATTAAGAGGTGGTTCCACGGTCTTCAAAACCTCTTGATCGGAAAACTTGCTGTTGGATGTAGTTTATCGTCTTACCCAGGACGCGGATGTAGATTATCGTCATCCCAAGGACGGACATATTTAAATATTATCTGTTACTTCATTACACGTGACACGTATCTAACCAATAAGAAATAGTCAATTACAGCATACCATTAATCTACGTCTTTGCTTTTTAATAATTTTACCATTTCTATCTTGATCTCCGACAAAGTTTCAATAAAGTGAAACATTAGATTAAAATCTGTTTCCTGCTTGTTCTTTTTCCTATCAGTTTGTCGGATTCCTATCCATTCTCTTTCTCTCTCTCTTTCTTTCTCTCTCTCTCTATTTCTCTCTCTTTCTCCCCCCTCTCTCTCTCTATATATATATATATATATTCGGCTTGTATTAAATCCCTAATTTATTTGTGGAGAAGTTGAATATTTAAATTGTTAACAAGCATTAAATTTAATTTTTTTGTAGAGTGTTTAAACATTTAAATTATTATCAAATGTTAAAATCTGTGTTTATCTAAATTGCTAAACCTATACCACCCCTCTCCTTCCTCCAAAAAACCTACGTACATCTCATATCTTATCCTTTTATTTCCCCCCTTTTTTTCCCGTTCCCTTTTTTCACTTTTTCCTTTTTCCCATATGATTTCCGTTGAGTTGACCGATTAAATAGGTCAATGTCTGAACCTTACCCAATCCTTCCTCAATATTAAGTATTGTAATATAAATAAAAATAAATTTAAAAACTCTCCCTTCCCTCTCTAAACTCGACCACTATTCCTCATCACCTTCTATGTCAACTTATATAAGCTATTACTACCGGTCAAAAGTGTAAATTTTAAATTCATTTTTCGTTTCACCTTTGAAAGTGAAGTCTGAAAATCCAGAGAAAATTAAAATTGTCAGATGAAATAAATTATAACAAATGGAGACTTAAAGTGCTCTGTTTTTCTTTAAATTATATATATATATATATATATGAAATCTCTGACTAAATCACGACATCTAACAAAGTGAAAAACGGTCCACGTTGAACAACTTAATTTAAAATACACATTTCTCTCTTCTTGACCGTAGGTACTACTAGTTGCTACTATACTATACAATTTATTTTTATTTAAATTTTATCAGTGACTTCGTATTTTGTTACTTGTTATCACAATATTCTTAGACGAGTCATTGTCGATATTTTAGTGAAATCGAGGAAATTCAGAATGGAAGTTGCTTTGGCTCGAACTATGTTCCCTAAACACGGAAGCTTGCTATGTCATATAGTATCACAAGTTTCTTCGCTTCACAAGACAACCAGGATAGTACAACCTACGCTGACAACTAGCAACCAGGATTAATTATCCCACTGCTCTTATTCAAACTTTTATCTAACTCCAAAATTCTGAAATTAAGTATTTTCATCTTTCTTGCTGTAACTTTTTCTGAAAGCAGATGGTTATGTCTGCTGAAAAATTATAATAAAAAGTGTTGGGGAAAATAGCCTTGATACCTGCTTCCACGCACATTCAAAACGGCGCCAACGGATAATGTGCAACACAATAAAATCCCTAACTTGGGATTCTTTTTCATAAAAGTTTTAAAATCACTACGTTTTTTCAGTTATTTTTTAAGTTTGAAATTTTAACTGTTCACTCCTCACCTGGACACAAATCCCAATGCTGGATGGTCGAGCACCATATGAAGAGCATATTTTCAATCTCGGGATCATCCTGATTCCAAAAAGGTATAATATGTCTATGCAGACCAAGTGTGGCCCAATTCAGATGGGTGTCACACGAACGGACAGACAGAATTTGCCGTTTATTTATTTAGAAGATGTTATCGTTATTATATTCCAATACTAGGACTCGTTAGTATATTCCAATACTAGGACTCAATTCAGCCATATCGTTCTTTACGTATTAAATATTAAGAGATAAAATTAGAAAAATGATATGAGTGTTTCATTTTACTAAACTAATTTAAATTTTTTATAAAATGTATAAAAGGTTTATATGTATGTTTCATTTTACTAAACTTATCCAAAATGCTTAAGTGAGTAAAAGCGTTGGTTTGTGAATTTGCTAACATAGTGGTTGTGAGTTCAATCCCTGGGTCCAGTACTGTGTACTTGCACTCAGTGGAAACAGGTCAGCAATAACTGATTAGTGCTAAATAAAATTGAGAACTAAAAGAAATCTTGAGACATGAGCAGTGGAATGAGAACAGTCTACCCGGGTAGATTAAATAGGGTTCAGTCAAGAATTCCCTGTAGATTACCCAGATAGATATACCCTTGAGGAAGGACGGAGGGTACAATGACCGAAATGTTATGATAAAAACAACAAGGATAAGGAATATAGTGTAAGTAAAGCTAACTCTTCATCCCACAAATTTAAACAAAAATTACTTCATTTTACTAAACTATTCATTATCTTTATAAAATGTATAAAATTTATATTCAAGTCACCTTTTTCTAAACAAATCCAAGATTTTTGTAAAATGTATAAAAATGTATCTATGTTTCATCTTATTTAACTAATCCAAAATGTTTCTAACATTTTTAGAAAATTATATGGCTACTTCTTTTTACTAAACTAATATAAGAGTTTTATAAAACGTATGAAAATTTATATTCAAGTCTCCTTTTCTAAACAAATCCTAGATATTTTTATAAAATGATCAAAAAATTTGTATGGATCTTCGTTTTACTAAGCCAATGCAAGATTTTTATAAAATTTCCAGAACATTATATGGACGCCACGATAAACTAACCAAAACCAAATTTGTATTAATTTTCTGGTAAATTACATCGACGCTTCATTTTACGCAATTAATCGAAGATTTTTATAAAATCTCCCGAAAATTATTATGGATATTTCGTTTTATTAAACTCGTCCAAGACTTTTAAAAAAAATTACAGAAAGTAAATTGGAAAGGAACACTAAAACCCTTTTAGATTAATTAACCCTTTTTTTACTCTACGATAACAGGATAGATTTTGAAGATTAATTTGTTTGTTTATTCTTCACAGCCTGTCCAACTGAACTCTCACTGGATAAAGGCTTCTGCAATAAAGCTTGCAGACATGGCCTTGTCCATCAACTCGGTAAGATTATTTTGTTCTTTTCGTTTATTTGAACGGGCAAAAATCGGCTTTTCAGAAATATGAAAAGATCAAAACTTGTGACATTGCCCAAACGGATTGCAAAAGTTGAATAATAACAATCTTGGACGGAGAATAACGAGTCAGACTTCATGAAATTAATGTCATCTTTGCAAGTAAAAAAATCTGCTTCTGAACTATTACAGAATTCCATTTACTTAAGGCTGACTCTTCGGTCTCAATATTTTCCTGCTTTTTATTAAGATTTATATATATTAGCATGAACAATATAGCGGGTGTACCAGCAAAATTGTCCAAATCGTGTAACAGCAGAATTGTCCAATTGTTAAGTTTTGACCCGTTGTATCTTAGAAATGATTAAAAATATCTTACTGGAATTTTCCAAGGGTTTTATAACACTATTGAACTCAACTTGGAAGCCATTAGTGAAAGCCTGAATGATCTTTTTCCTCTCACCATTGCTCATTTGGGAAGGCAGTGGGGCTGACAAAAACGATTTTAACCTGTTCTCTTTCGAACTGAATAAGTCAAAGAGTTTTCAGTGATTCTTACGACAGATGGTGTCAAGGTGGTTAAACGTCTTATCTGAAAAATCGGAAAAAGAAACTCAATTACTTTAGTGTTTTTAAACATTTTGTTCAGACGGATAATTATCCCATACTTTTAGACGATTTGGAGATTTTGCTGTTACACCCGGTATAAATATTGAAGTGGAATATTTTCGAGTTAATTATACAAAATATGAAAAGTATATCTCAGAAAATAACAAAAATGTAGCAAAGCACCTCGAATTCCTCTTTGTACCGTATTCCTTCAGGACGTCGGAGATCACTGTGCTCACAACTACGCGGCATATAGTATATGTAATAAAGGAACCCTAAATTAAGAAAAAAGTCACATAAATATTAAATCACAAATTAGCTTATAAAATATAAAGCGAACAAAACAGGCAAGCGTTTAAGGTCTGTCAATATAAAAAACAAAGCCAGAAAAATATGCGGCAAATGATTCTACCGAAACATTTGAACAGATCTAACGTCCTCTATATAAGGTTACCTGAACAGATGAATAATAAAAAATGCAGCATTTTCAATATATAAAGATTAAAAATGCCAAGATGCTGATTCCAACAGGTAACTTGAAAGTATTTAATTCGGAACCCTGGAAAATTCGAGGCACGGAGCATTTACTACTGTTGTTATGGTGTTAATCCAGAACTGTCTTACATTATCGGATGTGCAGATGGTGTTTTATTTGGGTGTTCTGTAATGGTTAGCAGTTCGGAATAACTCTCTCCCCAGTTATGGATTAAATAGCAGAATAAACTGGGCTCTCCAGTCGTACTTGGCGCCCATTCGGGGAGTAGGATATCATACATCACACTGACGAAGCACTTACAATTCTGTCTGATAGAAGTTTACAATGGCATTTTGATACTGACTGAGATCGATACACGCACGCACATATACACTGACACACACACAGACACACACACACACACACATATATATATATATATATATATATATATATATACACACACATAATGTATATATATATATATATATATATATATATGAATATACCTATATATATACACACGCACATAATGTGCTTAACTATATCTATCTATCTATATATATTTATATATATATATATATTTATATATATATATATATATATATATATATATATATATATATATATATATATATATATATATATATATATATATATTATGCAGTGTTACATTAAAACATGCACATACCCATTAAAAGATTTTTTAACGTTAAAACAAGATGTACACTTTGGTAGTGGGTATATGCATGTTCTAATGCATAATAAATAAATATTTACGGCTCTACTTTTGTATTGAGCTCTGTTTTAAATGAATGTTTTGAAAGCTGAAATCTTACTCTTCGTTCTTTTACATTTGTACATATATATATATATATATATATATATATATATATATATATATATATATATATATATATGTGTATATATATTGTGTATACTTAGGCAGCAATTTATAAAATATATATATAGTAAATATATCGTAATATTTACTAATGCATATACGTTAAAATAGAATTTTAATAATATCATTCTCATTGATTACTTTTCAATTTAAATATTTGGGATATGTTCTATCAGCGGACAGAAAGTGTGACACTGAGATCCGAAGACGTATCGGGATGCCCAAAGACGCATTCCCCATGCTAAGTAGAGTATTAAGAGACAGGAAATTTTGTTGGAAACAAAGAAAAGAGTACTGAACTGTTGCGTGATATCTCTCCCCCTGTATGACAGTGAATGCTTGACAATCTCCTCAAAGATGAAGAAGAGACGCGAAGCGACAGAAATGCGATTCTACAGAAGGATGCTAAGGATATATCATTGGCCGAACATTTGACCAACGAACAGGTTTTGGATAGAATGGAAACAGAAAGGAAAGTTATACTATCAGGAAGAGAGAGTTGAAATTTCTGGGACACGTAATGAGGAAGGAAGGCTTGGAAAATCTGATACTCGCAGGAAGGATAGAAAGAAAGAGGGACAGGTGAAAGCAATGTGTGACGTACTTAATAGGCTTGAGCAAGATGGATGGCAGAACAGGATTTGGGAGAAATAACAGAAAGAAAAACTAATTAAGAGCTACAAGGGAAATAAACTGTGGAGGGCCATGATCACCTACGCCCTGAAGGGATACGGAGTATAAAAGAATAAAAGAAGATTACGTTTCGGCAAAAGTTTAATATTATGAGAGACTGTTTTGAATATAGACATTAGTCATTTTATCCTTTTTTGCCTTCATCAGAAAAGGATCAATGCTTATACACGATGTCTTCGGTATCCGTGTTGTGCCAACCTTTGTGCCAAGACGATGGAGATTGTATTGGCGGTAAGTAAATTTATTTTTGTAATAAACATAACAAAAATGTATGAATAAATAAATAAAATTAGAAATTTCTTTAATAAATTCAACATATTGCACTATTAATTTAGCATCATCAGAAATATTTTAGAAGGGAAATAATGCGGATTTTTGAATTATGTTTGTTTACGCCTTATTGGTTGTTGACCTCACTTGTTTATTTAATGGCGTCTGAGTACATAAAGGGTGTTTTACAATTGTTGAAACAGAGCACTGGCCTCTCAGATGGGGAAAGCTCGATGTGTGTGATGACCTTGATGAGGATGAATAGTGGTTCCAGCAGGATGATGCTCCTCCTCACACTGCTAATGTTTTTTTTGGGGGGAGGGGGGTAATGGAAAGTTTAGGGAGCCTTTTATCAGCCGCAAAGCTGATGTGGAATGGGCACCTCACTCGCCTGACCTGAACCCTCCAGATTTATTCCTTTGGGGGTTTCTCAAGGTCAGCATCTACCAGAGAAACCCTCGAACCATTGCTGCACTGAAGGCAGCCATTACTGAGAAAGTTCAAGGGATCACCCAGGAAGAATGTGCAAGTGTTATCAACAACTTTGCATTCAACAGTGTATTCAGCTGAACATCAGATATCTGGGGCATGTACTCTAGGGCTCCTCTTGACATTTTTGGTTCATATTTGAGACTAAATGGTTGCAGATCCTAAAATGTTATCCTTTTACTTTTCAATAAATGTAATTTCCATTACTCTATCATTTGTGGTCTTTGATTTGTGTCCGATCATTTTGTTTAAAAGATTGTGAAACACCCTGTATATATGTGTATGAATGTAACAATTTTTAAAGGCGCCGATATTCGGAGAATTTTTTTTTATTATCTTTTTGCCCCAATAAAGGCAACCAAGCCACTAATACGCAAGAGGGTTATTGGACGTGAAAGACTATCAGAAAACACTATTGGGGAGTGAGGACAATAACAGAACAGAAAGACAGAAGATAACGATTGACATACTATTTAAATTTTTGAAGATCAAACCTAACTGGAATGAAGAAACAGAGAGAGAGAGAGAGAGAGAGAGAGAGAGAGAGAGAGAGAGAGAGAGAGAGAGAGAGAGAGAGAGAGAGTTCCACAAGCGAGCAGTGTGAGAAATGAAACTGTTATCATATAACTTACGGTTACATCCCAGGAATACCAGATGCCGTAAGCTTGGATGCAATGGATAAAGGCTCCGAATAAGAAATCGGAAAGCCGGGTTCGAATTCAAGTCGGGTTCGTTATATTCAGTTACGTGCAAAAACCCTTGGGCAAGGTATGAATTCACCTCTTCCCTTCCAAACTATGGGTTAAATAAGACTTGTAACAGAAAATCATTATTATCTCCAAAAAATCCTTACAATCCCAAAATATCTTTCGGCTTTAAATTACCTTAAAAAGGTTGATAAGTCGTAAAAAACAATCAATCAGGAAAGAGAGGAACTACATTATTATGCAGGTAAAAGAAAGAAGGCATTCAAATTTATGAATTTTGTGCATGATACATGTGTGTGTTTGTGTGTGTCTGCAAATAAAGTTCAATCACTAAGGGGAACGATATCCCTATGCCCAGAAAAATATCCCATGTCCGAATGCTAAAAGGAAAAGGGAGAAAGAGAATGAAGACAGGAAGAGTCCCATTTTTATAACTACTTGACAGCGCTCTCTAACGGCTTCTTGGGGAAACTGACGAAGCTATGTGAGGGTAATCCACAATGGAAATGGATATTTATTTCTCTCGCTCATTTGGATTTAGTTACAAATAGAAGCTTGTGTTGCGCTTAGTGTAATAAAACCAGGAAACAACACCAGAACACTATTATTAACAATAGTTTTTAATATAATGGATAGATATTATAAGTCAGAAATCACACGATATATTGATCGTATAAATATATCATAGATATTTTACTAACATCAGTTAGTACATATAATTTTTACTGAAGAAAATTGTCTTGTATAATAAAAACTGACTTACATGATGAGTGTTTTATTTTTCAGATGAGAAATGTTGCCCGTCCGCTTGTGCTAAGAGTTGCCAAAATCCTGTGTAATAGTTCAAGTTTATATAATGTGCCATTCCATGTAAGTATATTTTCCAAGATCCCCTCTCCCGCCGTGTTAGTGGGAGTGGGATCTTGACCTGCCCAGAAAATTCTAATCCAAATCTATAGCGTCGAATAGAATACTCTAACCGTATTTCTTTATATTTGGTCAAAGATTCCATCAAGTAAACACGCCGGTCCTTAAATGTAGGTATCCTATTCCTTCTAACCTTTGCTGCAACGTACGTATATATATATATATATATATATATATATATATATATATATATATATATATATATATATATATATATATATATAACCAAAATTGCACCTGAAGAATGCAGAACGTATAAAACTCCGAGTTGTGTAATCAATGTAAAATATGTATATTTCTTAATACGTATGTATGTATATATATATATATGTATATATGTATATATATATATATATATATATATATATATATATATATATATATATATATATATATATAAGTTGGCATGGCTATATATATATATATATATATATATATATATATAGGGTGAACTGATGATTGCATGAAACAGACTGTTGTCACTAAGTGTTGACTTCTATGTTCAATTTTATATTTACACACGCTCTATCTCTGATATTGAGCACTTTATCCCATAAATATAGCACATCTAAAGACTATATATCTTCATATATATATATATATATATATATATATATATATATATATATATATATATATATACACACACACATATATATATACATATATATATATATATATATATAAGGTAACCAAAAAAGTTCTGTCCATTTTTTGATTAGTCATTGAATGAATTTGAAATATATACGAAATGCGTGTAGCAATTGTTTTCAAATTTGGACAGCCGGAAGTAGGAACATCAGACGTTATAAACAACACGCGCACCGTGCCCAGCCATCAGTTATAAGCCGGACAGCTGTGAGAAGGATGGAAGTGTCTAGAGATCTCGTTCGGGGTTGTTTGCTTTACGACTTCAAAGTCCGCTTATCTGAAGCTGCATCAAGTCGTCGCATATGTCAAGCGTTTGGGGATAGTGCTGTGGATGAACGTACTGCAAGGCGTTGGTTTCGAAAATTGAAGTCGGGAGATTTGTCTCTCCATGAGGAGCCTCGCAGTGGACGACCACAGGTCTTGAATGACGGAGTCCTGAAGGCGGCCATTGAAGAGGACAATAGTCTAACGTGTTGAACTTGCAAGACAGTTCAACGTTTCCGATGAAACAGTTTGACTTCAACTGCACCGCCTAGGTAAGACGTACAAACTGAGCAATTGTGGTCCGCAAACGCTGTTGGAGGTCCACAAGGGACAACGAGTGGCAGCCTGCGTATCGCTGCTTTCTCGCCACCGTACCGCATCCTTATTCAATCGAGTGCTTACCAGTGATGGAAAGTGGGTTCTGTACGAAACTCCCAAGCGTTCCAGACATTGGTTGTCTCCTCAGGATGCTGTCGCTCACACAGCAAGACCGCCTATGCACCCACGCAAGATTATGTTTTGTGTCTGGTGGACAGGTCGTCAAGTGGCTCATTATGAACTGCTACCAACGGGCCAAACGGTCACTGGAGACCTATACTCGCAGCAATTGAAACGTGTGCAACAGGCATTGCGCCAGAATGAGCCAGCACGGGTGAATCGCAAAGATGTGCTTTTCCTCCATGACAACGCCAGGCCGCATGTCGCGCGAGTGGTCAGGGATACCATACAGCATCTTGGGTGGGAGACTTTGTGCCATCCACCTTATTCACCTGACCTGGCGCCATCCGATTACCACCTCTTTCACTCCCTGGATAATCATCTTCGTGGGAAATCCTTCACCAATGAAGCAGCCTTACGCAAAGCCCTCACGGACTTCTTTGCGTCAACCCCCCCCCCCCGAGTTTTACTGCAAGGGCATTGAACAGTTGGAGACACATTGGCAGAAGGTGCTGGATGCCGATGGCGATTACTTCGAAGATTAAATATAAGTTACACATACTGTGAAGCGTTTTCTTTTTTCCTTTAAAAACGGACACAACTTTTTTGGTTACCTTGTATATATATATATATATATATATATATATATATATATATATATATATATATATATATATATATATATATACATACAATGGGGGAAACAAATATTCGTACACATAACATTTTTAATTTATTGTATTTCTAACTAATGAATAAACATAATTTTCATATAATTAACTGTACACAGACGCATAATAAATAAATATGCATAGAAAACAGAAAAAAAATTATTCAATAAAAATAACTCCTATTTAGCCATTTTAATGTGTGACAAAGTATTCGTACAATGCACAAACATGACTTAATCTTCATTTAATACTTTGTAGAATAGCCATTATTTAATTCTACAACATCCAAACCCTTCTTTTGTTTCTAAATTAATGATTTGCAAATTTTACTTGGTATTTTGTGCCATTCTTATTCGTATATGGTCTTTAGATCCGGGATGTCTGTTGGATCTCAAATTTTCAAATAACGCCACAGATTCTCGATTAGGTTTAAATCTGGGGACTTACTTGGTTATTCAGGAGATTTACATTATTTTCAGCAGCCATTTCTTCGTAGACTTAGCAGAGTGCTTAGGATTATTATCTTGTTGGAAGATCCAATCAGGAGGAAGTTCAAGATTTTCTGCCGTAATCATTAAATTCGCTTCCAAAATCTTTTGATATGCCGCGGTATTCATTCTATCTAATACTGATATGTTGCCAGCACCTTTTGCAGAAAAGCATCCCCAAACCGTGATGCTGCCACCACCAAATTTCACTGTTGGAATTATGTTCTTTTGTTTGAAGCATCGCCATCTTTCCTCCATATATGATTTCTAGAATTACATCCAAACAACTCAATTTTGGTTTCGTCTGTCAATAATACTCTTTCCCAATACAATTTTTCCTTATTCTTATGTTCACGTACGAATTTCAACCTGGCTTCTCTGTGTCTTTTCAATAGTAGTGGAGTTTTCCGAGGGGAGCCTGACTTTAGATTGTTCCTATGAATTTCATTGCTTATTGTCCGTTCAGTGACACAGATTCCTGATGAAAACAAATCATCCTGCAACTCTTGACGAGTAATCATTGTATTTTGTTTAATTTGACGCATTAATTTCCTCGAAGAAAGAAATATTCCGTGGAGCACCTGTTTTTTTTTTGTTTTCAACAGGTTTGAATTTTTAAACCTTGCAATGAATGAACTAATGGTATTAAATAGAATATTTTCCTGTAACTTTGACCTTCTTTCCAGAGCTTAACAATCAGTTCTTTTGCGAATTTGTCAATTCTTTACCTCTTGCCATGATCATAACCTTCTTGCACGAATATGAATTACAGAATGTTCTGTTTGTATCTTTTAGGTTAAAAATAACTACTGATGACATGATTGAATTATTCTAGAATATTCCACTTGGATAATCTAGAGTATTAAAGCAATTTAAAAGTTTTAAAATCTGTAATGTACGAATACATTAAAATGGATAAATGGGATTTCTTTCTTTTAAATCATTTTTTCTGTTTTCTCTGCATATTTAGTTATTATGCATCTGCGTGAAGTTAATTATATGTAAAGCATGTTTATTCATTAGTTGCAAGTATAATAAATTAAAAATTTCATGTGTACGAATATTTGTTTCCTCTCACTATATATATATATATATATATATATATATATATATATATATATATATATATATATATATATATATATATATATAATACTAGTAATACTCGGTTGGAAAAAACCTTGGATAGCACAACTTGTAAGTCTAGCAAAACAAATTGGTGCCCGAGGAAAAAAAAAAAAGAAACAAAAAGAAAGAACTAGAAAGATGCAAACAGGGTGAAATAAATCGTCCAGCGCCTTAAGTCCAAAGAAGAAAAAAAACAAGCGAGTAATAAAGCTAAAACGTAAAATGCCCAATACGCTAAGTAGAGCAATGATAAATGAAATAACTCTTTAAGGTTTCACCTAAACATCTTCAGGGTAAGCCAGCTTACCCTGAAGATCCTTTTAGGTGAAACCTAGGTTGGTTGTTCCTGGCTCTTTATGATTTATGATATATATATATATATATATATATATATATATATATATATATATATATATATATATATATATATATATGTTGTGGTAGGATCCACCTAATCTGCATAGGTGACTACCGACTATATAAATAATGGTTGGTACCGGAAGACGAGGGGGAGGAATCACGAGATCCAACTAGAGACTCTGATCGACTGCGACTAGTCAACACATTCTCCAGGAACGTCTTCCCAGAAATATACAGAAATACTATATGTACTTATTGTGTACCCTTTCTTGTTATAATACATTCTTGTTCTAAGTACATTTTGTGTTGCATTATTATTCCATGCATTAGGCGAGATTCAACAATGAGTCAAGACTCAACAATGGCGACGAAGTAGAACGAACCATACGCCAAGTTTCAACAATGGCCACAAAGTAGAACGAACCATACGCCAAGTTTCAACAATGGCAAAGAAGTAGAACGAACCATACGGAAAGAAGAAAGAATTAATAGTGAGAGTTTTCAACAATTGGGACAAGTCATTGAAGAACCCAAGCTGAAAAAAAAAAAACTATTAATTCAAAGTCCAACGTTAACATAACGACGAAGGATTCTGAACTTCTGGATATGTAAAACTCGTTAAAAGACGACTAAGCATAAAGGAACGTTCACTCAGAAAAATTGAAAGGTGTCGTCAACGAATAACGGTAATTTTAAATTAAAAAATTATCTACAACGAGACACCCGCTAAAAAGAAAAATGGGCCGACTACAAAAACATGCATGGATTTAAAAGGAGCACAAATACACCGTGTCGACTTTGAAAGGTAACAAACTTTAAAAAATTATTTTTTAAAAATTATTTGTTCAACAATATAGTGACGAATTACCTCTGATAAGAAAATCAGACGTTGTCATTGAAATACGCGAACAGAAGTCGAAAACGAAAAAAAAAGTCCGACGCTCTCTGTTCACGAAAAAAAAAATACCAAAGTTGATTAGCACGGGCGTGAATGTAAAAGCAAGACATAAAATAGAAAAGTCGTACGTTGTTTCGATTTTTTTGGTCAGCTTATATGATATTCGTGGATACACAAATTAAAAGTATATTCCTTGTTGCATGCACACTATCAGCTAAAAATGGAGGAACTATCAAAAAGTCATATCTGAATTATTAAAATCCCAGCAGTTGAGTCAACAACGTCAGCAAGAACAACAGATAGCACAGCAAGAACAACTGATAGCAATGCAAAAATATCAAGAACGTCAAGAGGAAAGACTTTTTGAAATTCAAAAGTTAACACTGGAGAAATTAAACAACTATCAGGCAAATGAGGGAAATTCTTCATATTATAATAACACCATATTTAATTCGCTGGAAACTTTCAACTATGTGCCAGACGAAGAAAAAACGTTTGAAGCGTACTTTAAACGATATGAAGATATTTTCTACACAGACTGTGAAAACTGGTCGAATTCAAGAAAAGTCAGTCTATTACTAAGAAAGCTAGGTACAGCAGAACATAGCAAATTTGTAGATTTTATTCTACCGAGAAAAACAACTGAATTGGAATTCTCGGAAACAGTGAAATTGCTAAAAGAGCTGTTTGGAGCAAATATGTCGCTTTGGCATAAGCGATGGTTATGCATGAATGTCTCTAAATCCGACGATCAGGATTACTTAACATATGCATCTATAGTGAATAGACATTGTGACAATTTCAGATTGGCAGAGATTACGGTTGAAGAATTCAAGTGTTTAATTTTTGCTCAAGGACTGGTATCCAGTAAGAGTGCCGAAATAAGACGTAGAGTTTTGTCTAAACTCGAATCTGAACAAGGCCTTACCCTGCAAAAGTTAGCAGAGGAGTGTCAACGGGCCGTAAAGTTAAAGAAAGAGTCGCAAAAAATCGAAGAAGCTGGTATTGCTTATATTAAAAAAATAAAAAAGCAGTCAAAGTACCCATTAGAGAAAAATTGGAGAAAAAATTCAGCGTATTTTAATAATAGACAAGAAAATAAAAAGAGCGAAAATAAAAAAAGTCCCACCATATAATTGCAGACGTTGTAACGAAAGACATTGGGAGATAAATTGCCCATATAGAAATAAGAAATGTTTCGTGTGCCAAAAGAATGGTCACAAAGGATCGTGTTGTAAAACGAAAAAATTCAAGAGCCGAATTAGACAAACAAATTCGAATATCAAATCAGATAGAGATTTGAGGAAATATGTGACGACTGAAATATTCAAAAAGAATATCAAATTTCAACTCGATTCGGGGTCAGATTTAACAATAATGAACGATAAAACATGGAAAATTTTAAAAAGGCCTACAATAATGAAGTCAACGAAACTCGCTTGAACGGTAACTGGAAAGCAAATTAACATCGAAGGCGAGGTTGTACTTCCAATGAAATTGAATGGGATCGTTAAAAAAATGAAAGTTTTCATTCTGAAAAATGGAGAAAACTTGTTGGGTACAGATTTTATTGAAACATTCGAATTGTGGGATAAACCTTTAAACTCATTCTGCAGAAAAGTAGAAAGTAATACGCAATCAAGACAGGACATTAAAGGTGAATTAAAGAAAAAGTTTCCGGAAACCTTTACACCTGGTCTTGGAAGATGTAACAAATTTGAAGCTAAATTTGAATTAAAAGAAAATACTATTTAAAAAGAAACGTAACGTGCCTTTCGCAAGTATAGAGAAAGTAGTAGTACCAAAAAAGTTGCAGAAAAGAATCCTACGGGACTTTCATATGGGTCACCCGGGGATTAATAGAACAAAAAGCTTAAGGCGAAGCTTTGTATATTGGAAAGGAATGGATGTGGATATCGAAAACATGGTTCATCGATGTAAAGGGTGTGCGTTAGCAGCTAAGGCACCACCTATAGTACACAAACCATGGCCAAAGACG
Source organism: Acanthosepion esculentum (assembly GCA_964036315.1). Lineage (NCBI taxonomy): Eukaryota > Metazoa > Mollusca > Cephalopoda > Sepiida > Sepiidae > Acanthosepion > Acanthosepion esculentum. The sequence goes on along the minus strand of OZ038497.1, from coordinate 77,393,754 downwards.
GATCATCCGTGGGAAAGATTACACATTGATTTCGCTGGTCCAGTAGAAGATTATTACTACTTAATAGTGGTAGATAGCTTTACAAAATGGCCGGAAGTACTACGCTGCAAAAAGCCTACGTCCAATACCACAACAACTTTTTTGAATGAACTATTTGCACGGTTCGGTGTGCCAGAGTGTATTGTGAGTGACAATGGTACACAATTCACTTCTGACGAATTTAAGGAATTTTGTGAGTTATATCAAATTAACCACATAACGACGCCGCCGTATCATCCGAGATCCAATGGACTCGCAGAAAGATTTGTAGATACGTTAAAGCGCGCTCTGAAGAAAGCCTCAGGAGTTCCAACGGAAAAGGCGCTTCAGCAATTCCTACAAGTATACAGAATCACGCCTAACCAGAGAGCACCATCAAACATGGCACCAGCTGAACTAATGTTCGCTAGGAAAGTTAAGTCAGTGTTTGACAAGCTTTTGCCAGGAAGAAATAGAATAAAGAACACTATGTATACAGCTAGAAAAAGATACACCCCCGGAGAGAAGGTCTTTTTCAAGTGCTATAGAAACAACATTGAGTTCTGGGAGCGAGGCATAGTGGATAAGAGAATCGGTGACCTGATTTACATAATAAAAGGGCCGAAGAATACTCATAAAAGGCACCAGAACCAACTCAAAAAATGCTACGTGCTAGAGCATGAAGAGAGTATACCGGATGAGGAGGAAGATCCCATTGATGTAATGTATGATACTTTTCAAGTAGAACCTCCGCAGAGTGCTCCTGAACCGAGAAGATCCGGTAGGAAACGAAAGTTCACGGACCCATTGGACGTGAATCCAAAACGAAAAAGATATTGAAAAAAAACAGATATAAATATGAACTATGCAAAGGGGATCTACAAAGAAATAACCATAATCATCAGCCCATATAGAAGCCAGTTTGAAATCCAAAAGGATTCCAAGGCTTGGGAGGGGGGTGTTGTGGTAGGATCCACCTAATCTGCATAGGTGACTACCAACTATATAAATAATGGTTGGTACCGGAAGACGAGGGGGAGGAATCACGAGATCCAACTAGAGACTCTGATCGACTGCGACTAGTCAACACATTCTCCAGGAACGTCTTCCCAGAAATATACAGAAATACTATATGTACTTATTGTGTACACTTTCTTGTTATAATACATTCTTGTTCTAAGTACATTTTGTGTTGCATTATTATTCCATGCATTAGGCGAGATTCAACAATGAGTCACGACTCAACAATATATATATATATATATATATATCTATATCTATATCTATATCTATATCTATATATATATATATATATATATATATATAGGGAAAATGTATGACAAAGTGAAAAAAGTTTACTCATGATGCATTTCGTCCTTCAGGACTTCATCGGACTAAATTTGTTATGTTGGTACGACTACATATGCGCACAAACAAGTGGTGTTGGGGATTTTAGAATAAAAAAAATTACATCTAGTCGAATTTATTTGGAGTCATTTTTTCTTTTTCTTTCCATATATTTGAAGGGGTTAAGATTTTAAGTGTTCAAGGAAGCATCCAAATAAAATAAAGAATTACGTTTTTTCTCTTCTCCTCTTCTAAAAAATAAGTGGAAGCTGTTCATAAATTTGACTGTATTATCTAAAGATAGACAAAACGAGGGAAGAAAAGAGGAAAAAATGAACAAAAGATTAAAGAATTTAGGGGACAATGAAAAAAAGATTTATGGAGAAAGGTTTAATCTTAAAATTCATTTAATGTGACAACTGTTCCGTCTGCGAGAACGCAATGTCCGTAACGTCATTGTCTCACTTAAAAGAGAATTCTCCAGAAAATATCCGCTTGCTAATTTTAATAACATTGTCAATAAAAGAAATATTTTAACATATTACCAACATAATCTGAATGAAATTCATAGCCGATGGCCATAGCATATTGACTAGCAAAACCAATTCAACATTTTACAGGATTCAATCCTAACTGTATATCCTAGTATTGTACCAGTTTAGAGCGACACCTTTATGACCTTTGAACTTCAAAACGATTATAAACATAATAAATATTAGTAGCCGCCTTTTAAACTTTCTTGTGATTTCAACCTTTATTATCACCCCCAATCTTAGAAATCAACTATTTAAGACAGCGTATGTTAATACGCTTCGTTTATTTTTTCAGGTGAAATTCTCTTGAACGATTCCATGTCCAAAATGGTACGGCTGGCACCCGAAGGTGAAGAAAGGAGTCGAAATGTTATAAAACAATTTTGATTCTTATTAAAAAGAAAATCGTCAAATCTGATTTTAGTGTTTGTTTTGCTTAACGAACTGTTTAGAAACTGATCCAAGCACCCGAGCACTGTTGATGTTGTGGGAAGGTCTGGTAGCGGAAGGACTGAGACTGATTGACTTAGTGATTTCTTTTTGATAGATTATCAACTTAAAGCCAGAAAATATTTTTAGATTGTAAGAATTTTTTTAAGATAATAACTGATACAAGTTCTAGTAATTAACCCATAGCTGGGGGAACCAGAGGCGAATTCATATTTTTCCCAGTGGCATTTGTGCGCAAGTGAATATAAACAAACCGGCTTACGGTCATATCAAGTTGAAACACCGATTCCCGTATGATCACTGATGTTAAGCAACGTCGAGCCTGGTCAGAACCAAGATGGGTGACCACAGGGGCCATAAGCTTGTATGTGCAGTTGGTGTAATGGATAACGGCTCGGTTTTGTTAATCGGAGAATCGAGTTCCAATTCCACTTGGGTTCGATCACTTATGTGCAAATACCATTTGGCAAAAGTATGAATCTACTTCTTCTCCCCTCAGTTATGGGTTAATTAGTAAGATTTGTTTCTCTAAAATCACAATTATTCCTCCCCCACACCAAACTTTATTCTGGCTTTAACTAACCTGCAAAGGGTTGATAAACCGTAAAAAATGAATGAATCAATCAGTATAACGAAACCGGCTGGAATTGACATTCGTCTCTCCGATTTAGAATTTCGAGCTTTATGCATTACACCACGCGCGCATCCAAGCTTACGACCGAGATTGAACTTAGGGAAAAACTAGCACATAAGTCGCCATTATTCACCTTTCTTCATAGACAATGAAAAGAAATGTAATTAAAATGTTGAAGAAAATCCGATGGAAGTGTTGCAGAGCTTTAAAATAATAGATAGGTGTTTTCATAGAGTTTATCAGATGTAAAAACTAGGCGTTTTCATTTAGAGACAGAGGTAAAAAATAGAAGACTTGCTGGTGAGACCCAACATTTCTTTGAAGAGAGATGAAAAAAAATAGGCGTTTTCATTTAGAGAGAGAGAGGTAAAAAAATAGACGTTTTCATAGAGAGACTGATGTAAAAAAACACGCTTTCATTTAGAGACCAAGGAAAAATTAAACGTTTTCATAGAGACAGATGTAAATAATAAGCGTTTTCATTTAGAGACAGAGACAAAAATTAAAGGTTTTCATAGAGAGACAGATGTAAAAAAAAGACGTTTTCATTTAGAGAGAGAGGTAAAAAAATAGACGTTTTTATAGAGAGACAGATGTAAAAAATAGATCTTTTCATTTAGAGACAGGAGCGAAAATTAGTCGTTTTCATAAAGATACAGATGGAAAAAAATAGGCGTTTTCATTTAGAGACATAGGCAAAAATCTGACGGTTTCATAGAGAGACAGATGTAAAAACATAGACTTTTTCATTTAGAGAGAGGTAAAAAATAGACGTTTTCATAGAGAGAGAGAGAGATGTAAAAAATAGGCGTTTTCATTTAGAGACAGAGGTAAAAAAAAAGAAGTTTTCATAGAGAGACAGATGTAAAAAAAATAGATCTTTTCATTTAGAGACCGAGGCAAAAATTAGATGTTTTCATAGAGAGACAGATGTAAAAAATAGGCGTTTTCATTTAGAGACAGAGGCAAAAATCTGACGGTTTCATAGAGAGACAGATGTAAAAAATAGGCGTTTTCATTTAGAGAGAGATGTAAGAAATATACGTTATCATAGAGAGACATATGTAAAAAAATAGGCGTTTTCATTTATAGACAGCGATAAAAATAGACGTTTTCATGGAGAGACAGATGTAAAAAAAATAGACGCTTTCATTTAGAGACCAAGGACAAATTAGACGTTTTTATAGAGAGACAGATGTAAAAAATTGGCGCTTTCATTTAGAGACAGAGGCAAAAAATAGACGTTTTCTTAGAGAGACAGATGTAAAAAAATAGATCTTTTCATTTAGAGACTGAGGTAAAAAATTTGACGGTTTCTTAGAGAGACAGATATAAAAACATAGACTTTTCACTTAGAGACAGAGGTAAAAAATAGACGTTTTCATAGAGATAGAGATGTAAAAAAAATAGGCGTTTTCATTTAGAGACAGAGGTAAAAAAAATTGACGATTTCATAGGGAGACAGATGTACAAAATAGGTGTTTTCATTTAGAGACAGAGGTAAAAAAATAGAGTTTTCATAGAGAGACAAATAGGCAAAAATTTGAATGTTTCATAGAGAGAAAGATTTAAAACCATAGACTTTTTCATTTAGAGACAGATGTAAAAAATAGACGTTTTCATAGAGAGACAGATGTAAAAAATAGGCGTTTTCATTTAGAGTCAGAGGCAAAAATAAACGTTTTCATAGAGAGACAGATGTAAAAAATAGGCGTTTTCATTTAGAGTCAGAGGCAAAAATAAACGTTTTCATAGAGAGACAAATGTAAAAAATAGGCGTTTTCATTTAGAGACATAGGTAAAAAATAGACGTTTTCATAGAGAGACAGATGTAAAAAATAGGCGTTTTCATTTAGAGACAGAGGTAAAAAGTAGACGTTTTCATTTAGAGACAGAGGTAAAAAAATTGATGTTTTCATAGAGACACAGATGTAAAAATAGACGTTTTCAAAGAGAGACATATTTGAAAAAAATCAAAATGCACTAATTTAATGAGAAAACAATCACTTGTCTTGTTCTGATATGAATTATTGAGTCGGAACAAAGGTTTGTAGCGTTTCTAAGTGAATTTCCAATATTTAGATATCTATACATAGATTTCTAAAATAACATTATGTGAGAATTGGTTACATTATTTTTCTTGTGTGTGTTTTCTTAAAGAATTTAACTTTTGAATGAAATTGTTTTTAGAATGAATCGATATTTAATTTTTTTAATATTTTTTAGTATCATGCAATTTTTTTAATCATCCGTCAACAACAATGAACCAGATATCTTCCTTTATGATTGCTTCTTGCCAAAATTGAGGGATTAAATTCGAGCCAGATTGAATTCAGACTGGCCAAACGGTCGTGTCTAATAAATAAATTCCGGGATTAAAATCATAACCAGAAGGATTCATGAGTTTTCTATCTGAAAATTCAATTTAAAGAACCTTGCTGGTGAGACCCAACATTTCTTTGCTACGTGTCAAGAGGAATTCTATCATTTTCTCCTGTCGTATCAATTTCATCTCTGGTGTTGAGATGAAAGATAATCCGACTCACTTTCGCTGTATTTTCACAATCTATTCACCACTTTGGAATAGAACTGCGTGAAGAATATTGTGATATTGTTATATTTTCTTTCATAACTTGCCGCTGACTGTTGATCTCCAAAACAGATTGAACAGGCCCAGTGGAAGGAACTAATAAAATGCTGATATATGTAAATAAGAATGGTTGGGGGTAGTGAACTGTGCAACTGCCTTATGGTCCTTTCTTACTATTTACTGGTTTATTTCTAACATTTATGCAACAATTTCTCTGATGCACCTACTGGACAATGTGCAGCGGCCAGAAACTGAAATTAATTCATCTGTGAAAGTTGAATTGGTCAATTGATATCTATAATCAATTGAACAGGCCATTAAAATTATGATGCAAATGATACTCTTTCCCTAGCTTCTTTTGTTTGGTTTATTTTTTCTTTGCCCTCTTTTCTTCTCTTGTCAACCAGTTTCATTCAACAAATTCCTTCTTCTTTCTTTTTCCTTGTCTCTTTCCTTTTTCCTTGCCTCTTTCCTTCTCCTTTCATCTACATGTATTCTTTATCTAACATTTGTCTTTCTTCTTTTATCAATCAATTTCATTCTCTGTTTCTTCAACAAATTACTTCTTTTTCTTTCTCTTTTTTCCTCTTTCCCATTCTTCTTTAGCATCCTGGGTAAGACAATAAACTACATCCGCATCCTGGGTATGATGAGTCGATGGGATAACTTCACAACTGGAGAAGAGTACCAGTCCAGGTAACCCCACTAAAGAACTGATCAAATGCATATTCTTATGTTCTCGTATTTCTCGTGTAAGAAGTAAGATGCACTCTGACAATGGCATAGAGGAAAACAGTGAGTAACATCTCTAACGATTATTGTATTGGATTGCAGAACAGGAAATAGGAGAGGTGGTAAAAAGAGAAATATTGCTAACAGTTACAAAGGATAGGAAATTAATGAGAGCCATAATCCCCACGTTCTGAAGAGACACGTCACGCAGAAGAAGACTGGCTACACGAAAGCCTCATTTAAAGTACATTTTAGCCGCTTCAGACCGTATATTTGGATAGCGCTGTTACCACGACCCAGTCATTCTAACCCTTTCAAAATTTATGTCGCATTCAACATTGAACTATAGGTTAATATGATACACTTGTATATTTCGACAGTCAAATTCTATATAATTTAAAATGAACCAGAATCAGTGGTTTGCATTTAAAAGAAAAGTATTTTGAAAAACTGGCCGATTTTTTTTTTGTTATCGAATTCAGCCTAAGCAAAGCAGCAAAGAGGTTACTGGGTGTGGAAGAATTAGAAAGCGGAAACATTAGTAAGGAGCGAAAACAATGGAAGAGTAACCAGGAAGACTGTAGATAGCGATTGACATTGCATTTAAATTTTTGAAGCATGGAGCCGGAAGAGAGTTCCACAAACGAAAAGTGTGAGAAAATAAATTGTTATAAATATAAAACTTACGGCTACATCTAGCCAAGTTGACTGTAAGTAGATGAAACCTTGTCGCCAATCTAGTACAGCACTTAAATTTATAGAGTCTGAATAATTACCATGAAAGAATTTATAGAAAAGACACAGGGTGGCAACATTACGACAGTGGGAAATTGACTGAAGCCGATACACCAGGTCAGGACCAATAATATTGTTAATTCTTTGGATTTTATCAAGGATCTTTAAATATATAGCGGGAGCACCGGACTATATATGGCAGCAATATTCTAAGTATGGACGAATGGTAGATTTATATATATGAAAATAGATTCTGGGGAGAAAAATTGTCTAGCACGACACAGTGAACCAGCTTCTTTAGCTGTAGATCGGGCAGTGGATTCAATATGGTCTGTCCACTTATTTCTTGAAATGACATTAAATATTCTGTATAACTTTAAATAACTTTATTTGGGTTAGGGTTTGGGGCATGTCCAATTATCCCCGTTTATGCAATAAAAGTGCTCTTTCTGTATACTCTTTTGAAAAAAGAGAACATTTTTTGCAAGATATTTCAGAAAATGTTTCCAGTCTAACAATGTGTACAATCCGACTAGAAGCTGAAATGAAACTTCAGTGTCGCTTAAAGTAAGCAAAACATTATTCAATCAAATCTTTCACTTTTCACAAAACTATATATTGTATTGAATACTTATTTATAGAGTGTTGATGACATCGTCATTGCTGCAATCGCCTTTGTTTCGAGAAGATGAGCGAGTTGTTTTGAGTTATTTTTGTAAATCACTAAGATTGGATTTATTGTTGAATAAATTGGTCAGAATTTGTCACCTTACAGATAAATAATGAAAACGGAAAGTTTGGCACGGGAAAGCACATGTATATGTGTCGATTTTGAGAGACTGAAAATGAGGATGTTCAATCGCTCATACTTTATTGATTAAAGATCTGTTTAACGTCAGAGCGTTCAGAGTCGATCTATAACTTCTATGGAATGATGGTGAGGATACAATGTACACAATATGTGAGCAACAACGAAGTTTTAAAGAAAATGGAAACAAAATACGTACTTAACATCAGGAAGAAACAGTTGAAATTTCTAAGGCACATAATGAGGAAAGAAGACATGGAAAATGTGATACTCACAGGACAGATTGAAGGCAAGAGGGACAGAGGAAAACAATGCATACTTAGAGAGCTTCAGTAAATGGATGGTGGAATATGGTTTAGAAGAAATAACAAAAAGAGAAAGTTTTATTAAGATATACAAAGGACAAGAAAATGTGGAGAGCCATGATCACCTACATCCCGAGGGGATATGGCACATAAAGAAGAAAGATACAATTATCTAGCTAAGTGGTTCTCTAACTTTTTTGTCCAATGCACCCTTTTCCACATATGTCAGAAAGTTATTCCCCCCTTTTTAAGATTGTCCAACTCAAAAGGTGCATTCCAATTAATATGCATATAATATTGAAAATCTTATTTTCTCCGTATTCAGTCAGTTAAATGCTATACGTGATACCTGCTTGGGCGATCAAGTATCTTTCGATTAATGACTAACTAAACAGAGGATGTTCCCGCAGTAGGCTGCCGTTTTGTTCTGATTGCCAGTCTATCCTATTCTTTAATTCATAGCTGAGGGGAGAAGAGATGCATGCATACTTTTCCCAAAAAGATTTGCCCGTAAGTGAATCTAACTTGACTACACACACACAAATACACACAAACACAAACACACGCACACACACACAAACACGCACACACACACACACACACACACACACACACATATATATATATATATATATATATATATATATAAAAGTGAACATTGAAGTCAACACTTAGAGACGACAGGCTAGACGCAATCGTCAGGCCACCGACGATTGCGACTAGCATGAAACAGCCTGTCGCCTCTAAGTGTTGACCTCAATGTTCACTTTTATATTTACACACGCTCTATCTCTGATATTGAACACTTTATCCCATAAATATGGCACACCTTAAGAGCATATTTCTTCATATATATATATATATATATATATATATATATATATATATATATATATATGGATTATTTTTAAGGATCTTTTTTCAAACTGATGGTGAACTCCAAATTTTATAAATTAAAAAGAAGAAAAATAAAAGAATTTTCCCTTCCCCCAAAAGCCTGACATTCCCTGGGGTATTGTTCCCTTGTTGAGAACTTGGGGTCTAGCACAAGTAGAATGTAGCAAACCATAGAAAATGCCTAATCTTATAGACCATTAGGAATATATTGTTGATTATGTGAAAAAAGAATTGCCTACACTGACAATGGTGGATTTAATCGATAATACATTAATCCAAATTATTCTACACTACTTCCTACAGAAAGGTATTTGGGGGTACTTCGTCGTATATTAATTGCTAATAAATGTTGCTTTGATGAGGTGTCTTATCTTAATTAACATCAAGAAGAGCCGGATAACATTTCTAGAGCACATAATGAGGAAAGAGGGTTTGGAAAATTTATTACTCACAGGACAGAGTGAAGGCAAGAGGGACAAAGGAAAACAATCCATAACCTACCTAGCGAGTGTGAATAAATGAATGGCGGAACAAGGTTTAGGATAGAGAACAAAAAGACAAAAGGAACTCGTGGAGAGCCATGATCGCTTACGTCTTGAAGGTACACGGCACACAGACGAAGAAGAAAATACCTCGTCTCAAAGAACTTTAATACAATCTACTGAGTTATATTTACGCTACATGTTCCACTCATTTGTTTCTTTTTCAAACTATTATCGATTTAGTGACGCCTACCGTAACACACAAGAAAAACAAAATTATATACACGATAGGCCAAGAGTTTAGAGTAATCTTGTGAAATTAATAATTGATACGTTTCATACACTCTTTGGTTTAATTAACCTCTACTAAGCTTATATGTTGACTCTATTTAACCCATTAGTACTTGACGTTCAATTACTTTTAGAGAATTGTTACCTAAATTTTTAATCTATCAGCCCTAAGATTACCATGGTAGATTAAGCAAAACGAATTAAAAGTTATTGTATTTTTTCATGCAGTAATCGGTTAATTTCATTATTATTATTGTTATTATTTTTTTTATAACCATTTCACCCCAAGCAAGGCAATAAGGCCATTAAGACGCAAGGGGTTACTGAGTGTCATAGAATATGAGGAAAAACTATTATTAAGGAGAGATGGCACAAAACGAACGAGAATTAAATAGACAGAAGATAATGACTGAAAAAAAAAAAACACTATTAAGGAGAACAATAAAAGAACAAAATATGTCCACAATGAACATATTCATATATTCAATAATAATAAAATTATTATTGAATATATGATAAAACACAACAGGAAGAGAAGGTCACTCTGATCCTAAGTGAGCTGGTGTATTAGTTTTGAAAAAGGCAGGCAAATTCAATTTTTATGCGAGTCTTCGAAATCCAGAAAGTTCCGCTAAACTTTTGGCCTTTAGTGTATTTTTTACGGAGAATCCCGTACAAGGACGAAAAAGAACGAATCTTTTTATATTTTTTTTAATTTTTATATTCGAGATCCCTCCAAGCAAAGCAGTAAAGCCACTAAGATACAAGGGGTGACTGGGCGGGGAAGAATTAGAAACAGAAGCATTACTAAGGCGCGGGAAAAAAACAAGAGCAATCAGGAGGAGAGTAGATAGCGATTGATATTGCATTTAAAGTTCTTAATATAAAAGTTGGCAGGAAAGCAGGGAGCCGGAAAGGAGTTCCACAATCGAGAAGTACGAGAAAATAAACCGTTAGCATAGAAGTTACGGCTACATCTAGCCAGCTCAGCTGTAAATAGATGAGATCTTGACGCCAGTCTAGTACAGCGCTTAAATTCATAAAGTCTATGTATCATAGTGAAAAGCTCACCCGAACAATTATCATGAAAGTATTTATAGAAAAGACACAGAGAGGCAACCTTACGGCAGTGAGAAAGTGACTGAAACCGAGCGCCAGATGAGGCCCGATAATATTGCTGATGATTCATTGGATTTTATCAAGTAGCTCAAGTTAAATAACAGGGCCACCAGGTCATATGTGACAGTAATATTCTAAACACGAAGGTATGATAGGCATATAGATATGCATGATAGATTCTGGAGAGAAAAAACAGTCTCACACAACCTAGTGAGCCAACTTAGTTGCTTGAATATAAAGGGTGTTTCAATAACTTGGACCGATTTTAAATGTGAATTACGTTTAAGCATCTATTTTTTTCCTTTTCTTTCAGATTTAACAAATTAAGTTTTTGGTAATTTCAACCATGGACATATTAACAATGTGTTAAAGTTATCGAAGCCTATTACGAAAATGGACATTCAAACAGTAATGCGATGAGAAGTTCCCAGGTAGCATCATCTCCCGAAACAGTGAAGTCAATTGGCCACCGCGATCTTGCGACTTGACATCTTAGATTTCTTCCTTTGGGGTCATCTCAAAAGTAAGGTCTATGCCAACAAGCCAACAACAAGCCAACAACAAGCCAACAGCTGAAAGATAAGATAATAAGGCATATTGGTGAGATCGCGGAACAACTATGCAGAGATGTCATCAAAAATTTTGACCATCGAGTGTAGATTTGTCTCCGAAGCCTTGGCGGACATTTGGGCGATATTATTTTTCACATAATTACCATGACTTAAATAAAATGATCAAATAGAGAAATAAATAAATTTTCACTAATAAAATTGATTTATTTACTGCTGACTGTGATACGTCTTAATGAAACACCCTCATATATAACCCGTCCTAATGAAACACCCTTTATATAGAAACAAAATGTTTTAAACTGGATTTGCTCACTAATTTGGGTCGAAAAGAATGCACATGCGAAATGAAGCTCGTTATACTGGACATCTCTACGCCCAGAACCAAAAAAAGACCCAGTCAAAGAACCTTTTTTTATCATAGTTGAGTCTGGATCAATGTAATAGTTTCACACATAATTGCCAGACTTAGATAACATGACCCAATAGAGAAATAAATACATTTTCACCAATAACACTGATTTATTTACTGCTGACTTTGATCCTTCTTAATGAAACACCCTTTATTAAACTTATCTTCGTATATTTATAGTACCAGAAGACCAAAATTGAAATAATCCTCCTCATAAAAAGTGACGTCAAAATGAATGTTCTAATGGAATGGGAGTAGACGAGCTAATCTCAAAAAGCACTAATTCCTGATACATTCCACCCTCATATTTTCCCCCACCTTCTGCGACTTGTGTTAGACTAAAAGAATCTCTTGTTTTGCGTGTTTGTAATTTTACACTCATTGTGGCGATATTCCAAAAGAATTTAAAAAGAAAAATCTGATTGGCTGATAAAGTAAATGAGAACACATAAGCTTTGTTTTGTCTTTTGTTATAATGCCTCAAAAGCTGAACTAAAATGATTTACGGGATTATTTTCTACGTCATTGCTCTAATTGTGTATGACGCAAGATTAATTGATTTGCTTTACGGTTTATCAACCCTTTGTGGGTTATTTGAAGTTGAAACATATTTTTGAATTGTGCAAGAATAATTTTTTCCGATTAAAAAGACAATTTTGGAGATAAATATACATTATGTAACAATGTTTTTCTAGATACCACTTGCATAACAAATTGTAATAAACGTATAAACTGCACAGAAATAGATCGTAAACTTACATTCTATTATTTATAATTGACTATAAATTGACATTCGATTTTTCGCATTACAGTTTTGCGAGATAAGCTTGTATCCAACTAGTCTACAACGAGAAGCCCGTTTATCATTCTGTAGAAATTCTTTATAAATAGTAGGTCCCACACCTGAAATATTTGATTATGAATATAACATTTTAAAATAAAAATGTTATCATTTGAGAAATGTTGTCCTGGTTATTATTATCCTCCCTGAAGGGATTTATGACATTTAAGAAGAACTCGGTAAAGCCAGAAAACCTTTAGGCGTGAACGTAATGGTGTCTGATTGTCGGACATTTTATCTCAAACGAAAAACACAAAATACTTGATAAGAGAATAGTCATTTGTGGATAAATTAAATTAATATGAAAAATTTAATGAAAATTCATAATCTAAGTGTCTCAGAATTGCCACAGTGGCCTCTGAAACAAAATTCTGGCAACAGAACTAAGGCGATTCTCTGGTTTTCTATATTTGACGATAAAATGCTGAATCATATGGTAATTTTCTAAGCGTAGCTTATATGTGGCACCAGGCTGGAACAATTGAGCATCCAGTGAGGGTCGTACTCACTATTCAGTCTTAACTGACCTAGCGAGACAAGCTTACTAATCATTACACTACGTTGAAGTGACCAAGCTGTTGAAACATGAATGTTATATATATCTGTTTGGTTGCGGTGGCATATTTCTTTCTGTGAAAGTACTTGAATATACATGTAAGTTAAGACAAGATTCTAAATTCGATTCCAGATGTATAGATTGCTATCCAGTGTTAACAATAACTTAAAGATTTATACATTTTATAGAAAAATGGCCCAAATAAAGAGAAGGAAAAACTGATAGAAAAATACAGCTGAATTTTGTTTTAATCCTTTCACTCCAAGCAAGACAATAAAGCCACTAAGACGCAACGAGTTGCTGGGTGTTAGAGAATATGCTAAAAATATACTTTTAAAGAGAGAGCAGAATAAAAAAACAAGCATTATGATAACGCTTGACATTGCATTTAAATATTTGAAAATCAAAGTTGACTGAGAAGCAAGAATCCGAAAGAGAGTTCCATTAGCGAGATGCTATAGAAGAAACTGTTAGTATATAACATAATATAATATAATCTAGCCATTTTAACAGTAAAATGATTAATTAATGCACTTGAAAAGCAAAAGATTTTCAGTGTTTTGTTTAAATAAATTATTTCAATATAAATATAGATTAGTATTTTACTGCTGACAAAAATCAAACTTCATAATATGCAATTTTTAAGAATAGTATAATTAAAATTGGTTTATTGAATTACTTCGATAAATAGTATTTAATTTGTTGTTCTATTTTGTTGCTGGAATTACCCGAGTGAATTGGCCGGTCTTATTCTATTTTTATTGATATCAAATTAATCTACAAAAGATATCAACTTTGGTTACTATATCCGGTTTGGAAACATATATAAAGGCCAGTATTGAGAACATCAGACGATAGAAAGGTGTTTACTTCATTCACATCAACAAATTGGTTGAACGTGGTCATAGTTTCAAAATGAAAATTCCACTGATCTTTTTTCTGCTTGTTACTTTATCTTCAAGTAAGTACAATTTTTGTTAAACTTTTAATGTGTTTTTTCTTTCTCAGATACAAAATATCTTCTTTTTTTCTTTATGCATCAATTTACTAAGTTACTTTCGTTATTTAGAAAAATCTTTCGTGTTTCCTTCGTCAGATCTCTTTCCTTCCTCCCCCTGTTTTCTTTTTTTTTTCTTTCGTCTTCTAATGTAATTATTTTCCTTTCTTTTCATTTTACAGTTCAGTTGTTTGCTATCTATCATTTATATGTTTAACGTTTCAAAGTTAATTCCATGGCCATACATAGCTATTTGTACATATAGTTTTTAACCAGATATGTACTATTTTTCCAACACATTTTTGCCATCTTTGCCGAGGCTCCATCATTCTGTCCTCCAAAAATCTTTCTAATGATGAAATGGGATAAATGGCATTTACGGGCTTCTTGAAGTTCTTTCCATTAAGAGATTTTTGTAGGGATCGAAATATGTGCTAAAACGAAGTTTCAGCGTCAGGTAATCATGGCAGGTTTAATAGGATAGATACCCCAGCCAAGTCGGGTCTGCTTTGTCCGGATGGAAATAATGACACCCTTCAGTTTGCCTATGTCCGGAAACTTTCCATCAATTTTTGACCTTAATCACCCCATCTTGGTATAGTGTTGATGGGATTCAATAAAAACAGCTCGTAAAGCACCATGCCTTTCAAATACCAGTCGGCTCACAATATCCCCTTTTCAGATGTAGACTAAATTTTGAAGTGAGGCAAAAAAATTTAAGTCTAAGGAGAATTTAATTCATCAATTTCTTTTGGTCAAAAAGAACCCGCAGTTACAGAAAATCTACTCGGAATTGTAAAAAATAAATGCAATAAAATTAACACAGTATTTAATTAGAAAAGTTTTTAACTGATCTTATGAATAAAATATATTATGGACACTATTGCCTTAATAAAAAAAATCAGTGACAAGAATAGTTTTCATTTTTTAAAATTTTAATTAGAATAATTTATAAACTTTTAAAATTCATTTTTAACGTGTCAAGTTCTATTGTTATTAAATAAAAACAATATTTACTAATCATAAATGGAAAAGCTTACTACAATTTAGCGACCCCAATATTTTAAAAAGAATTTCGAATATTTTGTGTGCGTATAAACGTGTCGATTTTTGTAAATACTGTTTCTCATACGCGACATTATCAGAAATTAAGAGTGGTAATTATAGTAAATTTAAATTTCATTAGTAATTTTCTAAGATTTCCTCAACTGGCGTCTTCAAAGTAAGATTATAAAGCCAAAGTACATAAAATTCAATAAAACAGAATGTTTAAAATATTTTACATTTTTAAGATTACAGGGTAGCTAAAGATTTATCTAAAAACGCGTTTACGTTATATTCGTCATGTAATTTTACTACGATTATTTTCCGACTTACATAAATCTCGCAAATATCAGTTTATCGATAGATGTGTCAACATCTCACAAAAACACCCAGCTCGGTGGTAAAAATGCCATTCTGTGAAGTTTAAAACAAAAATAAGTAATATTTGTTTGCAGTCAGATTAATTTAACTTTTCATCAGTTAAACTTCCTCAAAAAGGTTTCAGAAAAGCATATTTATTTTTTTAAATATTTTTGATAATGAGAATTATGTTAGTTTCACAGATTAGTCAATATGTATTGATAAAGAAATCATTCCAATCAATTTAAATTCAGTTTGAAATACAGGAAAGTATTTTACTTATTGAAAATATTAAATTTAATCTATCAGCTTGAAACTAAAACTAAAATAAAAGCTTCAAGAAAATTTAAAAAAATGCATTTTTCGCCTAACGTATAGTCCCCCGGCATATATATATATATATATATATATATATATATATATATATATATATATATATATATATATATATATACATATGTATAAACACACACACACACACACACACACACACACACACACACACACATATATATATATATATATATATATATATATATATATATATATATATATATATATATATGTATTAGATACCTCCACTAATTCGCTGAAAAAAAGAATATACAATGATGAAAAAAAATGTCACGAACTTGATAAAAACAAATATTTATGTTATTATTAAGAGGGAAACCGATGTATATTTTATCATTTAATTATATTTTTAACCCATTTAAGGGCGTCCGAAATTTTAGTTAAAAATTTTGTTTTTCAAGTCTCAGCAGGTAGACCATAAATTAATATAGGAAATTTTATCGTCTTTCTTTAAAAAAACAAACAAACATTGGTTTGGAAAATTTTTGCAAAAATCAAATAATTGTCGGATTTTAATGAAACTTTCAGAACTTATTTACCAATAATTAAAATTATTTTAGAAATCTTTTCTTTTTAAAAAATCTTGGTAAAAATATTTTTTACACCTGTAACCCTCAACACTTACATAATTTTAAGATATTTCGAGAAATTAAATTTTAAATTTTGATCCTCTTAACCTTTATATTAATTAAAAGCAGAACTCCTTAGAGAATTTAAATTATTTTTTGCATGATAGAGACACCAGTTACCGAAAATCTGCTCTGAATCGTAAAATAAAAACTGCAATAAAACTAAGATATTATTTAATTAGAAATGCTTTTAATTGATTTTATGAGTAGGGTATATTAAGGAAACTATTGTCTGAAGGAAAAACCTTTCAATGACTAATGAAATTTTACAAGAATTGTTTTCATTTTTATTTTTTTTATTAGAATAACTTATATTATTTCAAATCTTTTAAATTTCTGCATTACTCTGACCGGGTTAGTCGATATTGTGATTAGTGAAACTATATTTACTAATTATAAATTGAAAAGCTTAGTACAAATCATCAAACACCCATATCTTTAAAAGAATTTTTATTTTTTTGTATGTGTATAAACGTGAAGATTTTTGTAGGTACGGATGTTCATACACGACATTATCAGAAAATAAGAGCGATATCAATAGTAAATTTGAAAGTAAAGTTTTAAAAATTCAATACAACATTAGATTACAGAGAATATTTCTCTAAATTTTTAAGATTACTTAACACACACACACACACACACACACACACACACACACACATATATATATATATGTTGATATATATATATATGTGTGTGTGTGTGTGAGCGGCGCTCACGCTATATTCGCCAATTATGTTTTCCGGATAAAGCCTCCGTATAAAAATATTAAATAAATATCCATCTGACATCAAATTGTCAACACCTTAAATCAACAGCTACCATCGTGTTAAAAAGCATTTATACGATATTTATACTTAAAGTAAATAATATTTCTTTCAAATCAGATTGATTATATTTTAAATCAGCTAATATTCTTCAAATAAAGTTTCAGAAAAGTATATTTTATTTTGGGAAGAATTTTTAATAAGTACAATTACATTGCGATGAACACTGACTAAAAATGGCGCTGAAATCAGATTTTTTATAAAAAAAAAAGTCAATTTAAATTAGTTTCTTAAATACGGCAATGTATGTTGCTTATTGGAAATATTAAATTTAATCTATTAGCTTGGAACCATAGCTAAAATAATTGCTTCAAGAAAGAATTTTCAATTTTTAACACACACACACACACACACACACACACACACACACACACACACACACACACACACACACACATCGCTTGAGGAGACACATTTGCAATGTTGAAACATATTTGTAGTTGTGTAGCGATTTTTGTTTTTTGTTTTAATATCCTAAAATAATATTTAGCTCTACTTTTTATTGAACCCTCTTTTCTTATTTTGCCTGGATACCTAGCAGCACTGCCACCTCAAGGCACTTGATGTATGCTTCCATGTTGAGTTTGGGGCCCTGTAGGAAGATAAATGGAAGCCTAATGTCACCATCACTAGTGATCACTCCAAATACCTTCGTAATCAACCATCAGACTACTCAAACTCTTTCCGAATGATCTGGTTTGTCTTCAGATTTACACCCAAACACTCTGAAATGTTCGTATTGGAACTTTCGGTGCGAATGCCAAGCAATACAGTAGGCCATTTCCAAATTTCTGGCGGAGAATGGAGTTCTTTTACTCACAGACGGTGCACAACTGAGCCTAATATACAGTGCAAATGGCAAAATCAAAAACAAATAACGTGCATGCGCGAAATTAAAAATATAAAAAATGGCGGCAATTTACCCATCGCACCCTGTATATATATTTGTGGTTGTATGTGTGTGTGTGTGTGTGTGTGTATGGTCCAAGAAAAGGAGGGAGTGGGAAAGAAGAAATTTTGTCTACAACTATATATTAATTACAAGTTTTAATTTCGAATACTAAAAGAATGAAGTTACCTTCATTTTGTTTGAAATTCGTTCTATTCTATTTTGCAGTTAATGAGAGTGATTCAATGACAACGACACCGCCATTCAAAGGTAATCATCCTTTATCTATCAATATTATTTTCAACAGTATTTTATTCATTACTTAAGAACATTGTTTAACTAAAATTTAAGATAGCACAAGGTTCGAGACCCACTCACAGTATGTTATTCGAGTTTAATATTTTGCCCGATTTTCAGTAACTCCAACATCTCTGCCAACAAAAATTGGCGAAACTTGTTGAAACTTAATAAAACAGATGAAATAGTAAACATCATTGTGCAATGTGGTTGTGAAAGAAAAGCTATCCCCTAAATGACACTTAAAAGATTTAAGATGTGAAAATATCAAAACTTCATAAAAATATTCTCCATTCGTTGGAATTTACAAATAATGCAGCATTTGAACATAATGTACTGATTAGTTGCCTTTCTCAGGCAGAAAATAGAGGCACGGGTTATAATCGGATTGGCTTGTACACGAGCATATAATGTACCTCATGGTCAAGATTCAACCCAGAAAAGGATAATGGAGTGATTCCAGACATTATAAAAATGCTCATAGACTCCTTCGGAGTTACAGATAACTGTATTATTTGAAAATATAATTTGTGCACTATTTAACGTCGTGATTTCTGTACTATTACAAGATATGATTATTGTACTATTTGAATACGTGATCCCTGTACTATTTGAAGATGTGCTCACTATATTATTTTAAGGTATGATCTCTGTATTCTATGAGGATGTGATCCCTGGACTATTTAAAATGTGATCCCTCTATTATTCGAAGATGCGATCCCTATACTATTTGAAGGTGTTATTCCTGTAATATTTGAGGATTCGTTCCCTGTACTATTTGATGATGTGATCCCTGTACTATTAGAAGATGCGATATCTGTACTATTGGAAGATGCAATCCATGTACTATTTGAAGCTTTCATTCCAGTTCTATTTGAACTAGTACTCTCTGTACTATTTGGAGGTGTGATCTCTCTGTTATTCGAAGATGTGATTCCAGTTGTATTTGAGGATACGATCCCTGTAATATTTGATGATACATTCCCTATACTATTTGCTGATGTGACCCCTGTATTTCTTGAAGGTGTGATTATTGTACTATTGGAAGATGTAATCTCGTTACTATTTGAAGATGTGATCTGTCCATTATTCGAATACGTGATTTCTGTAGAAGTTAATGATGTGATCTCTGTACCTGATCTCTGTACAAGTTAATGATGTGATCTCTGTATTACTTTTAGATTGTTGAAAATGTGATCTCTGTACTATTTGAAGATACGATCCCTGTACTATTTGAGGTTACAATCCCTTTCAGGATGCAATCACTGTATTATTCAAAGATGTGATCCTGTATTATTTGAAGATCCGTTCTATGTACTATTTGATTATGTGATCTCTGCATTGCTTGAATATGTGATTATTGTACGATTTGAAGATGGTATACCTGTGTCATTGTGATCCCGGTACGATTTGAATATGCGATATCTGTATTATTTGAAGATGCGATCCCTGTATTATTTGAAGATGTGATCCATGAATTATTTGAAGATGTGAAAGACGACAGGTCTGCATAATCCAGATAGATTTTTTTTTTTGTCACGGGTTAACAGGAAAAGTGAAATGCGTCTCTGTCGCTTTTGGTGATATATATATATATATGTGTGTAATTTGGCAGCAACTTTTCTTTCAAACATATAGTGTTGAATGTTAAAGACAACATAGTCTTACATATTTTCTTTTGAATTTTCTCATATTCTCTAATGAGACTTTTTATTTGAAAATAGTTCCGAAATATGTATTTTCCATACGATGACCTAGCGCTTTCGAACATCATTGTTCATCTTCAGGGTCAATATTTTAGTCAAATTTTTTTTTTTTTTTTTTTTTTTTAAACAAACATTTGCCAATTATCTTGTAGCGTAATCATGTTGCTACTTTTTTACAAACTAAAAACGTTAAATTCCTTTTAAATTCAAAAGACGCGATGATGTTATATCACGTGCATGGCGTAGATTTTTATCATGTGACAGCGTGAAAAAGATTTCCAATACACAAGCCAAAAGATCGAAGAATACGCTACAAAATTTAAATATATTATAAACATTGCAATATATTACCAGATATATTATAATCTATACGATTAATAAGAGGTCTTTTTCTTTTAAAGAGGCATTACATATTAAAAGAAAAAGACCTCTTATTAATCGTATGTTTAAAAAAAAAAAAAAAAAAAAAAAATTTGACTAAAATATCGACCCTGAAGATGAACAATGATGTTCGAAAGCGCTAGGTCATCGTATGGAAAATACATATTTCGGAACTATTTTCAAATAAAAAGTCTCATTAGAGAATATGAGAAAATTCAAAAGAAAATATGTAAGACTATGTTGTCTTTAACATTCAACACTACATATATATATATATATATATATATATATATATATATATATATATATATATATATATATATATATATATATATATATATATATATATATATAACATATTTTGTGTCCGTGTGTTAGGTGTTGAGCGGGAAAAGCCAGATTGCCTATATCTATATAGTAACTGAGAGAAAAACATTTAGTTTCGACTATTGAAATAATCCTAACGCTTGTTGCTATATTCGTTTGTTTGAAACTCACTTTTTCTATTTTATTTTACAGGTGATAAAAGTGCTGCACGTATTTTTCACTGGTATCCCTATGGTAATCCTATTTTTTTCTATCAGTATTCTTTTCAATAATATTGGCTCAATTATATTGTCTCAATAATATTGTCTCAATTATTTAGATCATTTTAAACTAAATTTCATCCCGTACAAGTTTAGAGAACCACTCATAGTTTGGAGTTACAGACGAAATGATAATGATGACTGCGTAGTGGTATATGCATGAAAAAGAAGGTGATAGGCAGTGATGACCACGAAGATAATTAGGAAAGATAAGGATTGAACTTTTACATAAAAGATTCAAGTGTTCAGGGAGGCACCAATGTGCAAGTTGGTTTTACAAAAGTGCAGTTGGCTGAATTGATTTTCTTTACGATTTTATAAACCTTTTGAAGATTATTTTGAAGCCAGGAAATATTTTTAGAGTGTAAGAATTTTTCGAGATAAAAATGATTTACTGATACAAGTTCTGCTAATTAACCAATAACTGTATTTTGGGTCAAGTGGTGAATTCACAGCTTTCCCAAGGGTATTTGCGCGTAAGTGAATACAACGAACCCGACTGGAATTGGAACTCGGTTATCCGACTTCTAATTCCAACCCGTTATCTACTACACTGCGCAGACATAACCTGGTATTTCTAAGCGATCACCCATCTACGTACTGAGCAAACTCGACATTGCTTAACTTCGGTGATCATATGAAAATAAGTAATTCAACGTGAGATGAACGGAATCAAGTTATCAAAACTGCAAAAATTATATCATGGGTAGGCTATATATCAGAAAATATAGACGTAGCTGTACATATAATTATGGTATCGGGAGGTCCCATTGGAAACTATTACATTGATCCAGACTCAACTATGATAAAAAAAGTTCTTTTACTGGGTCTTTTTGGGTTCTGCGTAGAGATGTCCGGTATAATGAGCTTCATTTCCCATGTGCATTCTTTTCGCCCCAAATTAGTGGGCAAATTCAGTGTAAGACATTCCGTTTTCATATAAAGGGTGTTTCATTAAGACGGATTATATACAAGGGTGTTTCATTAAGACAGATCAAAGTCAGCAGTAAATAAATCAGTGTTATTAGTGAAAATTTATTTATTTCTCTATTGGATCATGTTATTTAAGTCATAGCAATTATGCCTGAAAAATAATATCGCTCAAATATCCGCCAAATTTGAAAGAAAAAGAAAAAAATCATTAGACGCTTAAACTTAATTCACATTTAAAATCGGTCCAAGTTATTGGAACACACTTTAGTTTCTTTTCGCTCCTGCATGGTAAGTCCAGTATTTCGAGTTTCACGTATCGTCGATGCAGTAACAAAGAGAGTTCTTGAAGATGGTGAGAATTCCGAAAATTTTTCGTGAATTTCAGTGACTGATCAAAACCAGCGAATCAAAATGGTGTAAGCGTCCACATGACTCTTTTCAGTTCAAGTCTCTTCGGGTAGGTGTTATCTACTGTCTAATTTTTTAAAAACCTTTTTTAATCAGTTGCTGGATGGGCAAGTAGTGTAATGGTTATAGGCTTGGAAGGAGAATTCCGCTCGAGATGGTTGCATTCACTTTCACACAAATACCCTTGGGAAATATATGAATCCATTTCTTCCCAGTTATCTTAGTAAATCTGAATTAAAACACGTATGTGTCCTTACAATGATTCATTATTTGTGGCCACAATATTAAGAACATAAGATATGCTGACGACACATTGTTGATAGCAGACACGGACAGAAACCGATAAATGCTCCTTCAGAAGATAGTGAAGGAAAACGGGAAGAAAAGACTAAACATAACCTGCAAGAAGACAGAATACATGACTGTTAGCAAAAGGATGGGGCAAAAATGCAAATTACAAAATGTTATAGAGTAGCTAGCACCCCTTCAGCAGTCTTTCAGATGGCCTGGCTCATAGCCTTAAATAGTCTACGATTAAGGACTTCAACAGTTGATTCATAAATTGATACTAATCTGATTAATATTCGGACTGATCTTACTTCGTTTGGCTATACAGCATTTGACACTCCTCTATTCCTTGTAAGTTGTCTTGTTAATTGCTTTGTAACTTATTTTTCTGTGTGTTTTTTTTTTGTATGTATACTTTAACACCGGATACTGGTGCTGAATAAATATATTAAGCACTCATTCTTCTCTGTGTATCATTCACTTCGACGATACAACATAAAACATCAAACAAGTACAACAATTTAAATATCTGGTAAGTGTTTTAACAGAGGACGGAAAGTGCGATACTGAAATCCGAAGACGGATTGGGATAGCCAAAGATGTATTGCAAAAGTTAAGTAGAATATTAGAAGACAGAAGAACTTCGTTAGAAACAAAGAAAAGAGTACTGAACTGTTACGTGATACCTGTCCTCCTATATAGTAGTGAATGCTGGACAATCTCCTCAAAGATGAGGTAACAGAAACGTGGCTCTACAGAAAGGTGTTGAGAATACCATGGACAGAACACGTGAGGCGGTTTTAGAGAAAATGGGAGCAAAAAGGAAACTTATACTTAACATCAGTAAGAAATATTTGAAATTTCTGGGGCACATAATGAGAAAGTTTGGTTTGGTTTATTTTGTTTAACAGCATATCAACCTCAATGAGTTATCTAATGCTCACAATATATTTAGGCAAGATTCGTATGAATAGAATATGTATTCTTTGGTTTAGATTGGTTTGCTTTATTTCGTTTTGCGGCATATCAACCTCAATGGGTTATTTAATGCCGACAAAATTTTTTATTTCTGGTAATATTTTGATTTGTCAAAAATCTGTTTCTGGTAATATATTTCCTTCAAAATGGTATTGCTCGTAATATTTAAAAAAAAGAAGTATTGCTGATAATAGTTAACTATTTGCCCATAGCTAGGATCCTAACAGGTGCTACCACCCAGGGTCAGGGTGGACCTGAGAACACCAGCAATTAAGAGGTGGTTCCACGCTCCTCAAAACCTCCTGATCAGACGTAGTTTAACGTCTTACCCTAGACGCGGATGTGGTTTAACGTCTAACCCAGGACGAACATAATGAGAAAGGAGGGCTTGGAAAATCGGATACTCACAGGACAGACTGAAGGCAAGCGAGACAGAAGAAACCAACGCATAACATGCTTGATAAGCTTAAATAAATGGATGGAAGAAAGGAATTAGGAGAAATAACGAAAAGACAAATTATTGATAAGAGTTACAAAAGAGAGGAAGTTGTAGAGAGACATTATTGTGCACACATCGAGGGGATACAGTGCATAAAGCAGAAGATTTGATCATGGTGTAGAATATACTTGACATATACCAAAGCTCCGTTCAGCATAGTTGATGTATAAACCACAGGTTGCCTTTGGGGGCGTTAAAGTAATGATCATCCACGTTCATGATGAGTAATCACACTGACTGAAGTTGAACGTCAAAAAACGACATTATTTTTGCACCAACCTAATAGAAGCGGAGATAAGCATTTTTATCATTTCACACCAAGCAAGGCAATGAACCCAGTAGTTACTAAGTGTCAAAGAATATGAGGCAAAGAAAAATATCGTTAAAGAGCCAGAACAATAAAAGAACAAAAATGAAGAGGGTAGAAGATAACGATTGACATTGCATTTAAATCTTTGAACATCAAATTTGACTGGAAAAATTTGGAAGAGGGTTCCACCAGCAAGAAGTGCGAGAGAAGAAATTGCGAGTATAGAACTTACGGCTATACTTTCTACTTCTTTGTGTCGTTTCCTTTCAGGACGTTGGCGATCATGGCAATCCACAATTTTCTGTCCTTTCTCTTTTGTCTTTTTGTTATATCTCCTAAACCTTGCCCCTCCATCTATTCGCTAAATACCGTTAGATAGTTTATGCGTTGTTTTCATGGCAATTTCAGCAGTAAAATGATGAGACATATCTTGCAATCCAGTACTGCACTTAAATTAGTAAAGCTGAGATACCAAAAAGGAAAGCTGAACAGAACAGTTACCATTAAAATATTTATAGAAACGGTATTCTTTGGATTTTATCAAGAATCTCTAAATACAGAGCAGAAACACCAGACCAAATATGACAGCAATATTCAATGCACGGACGAATGTTATAATATTTTTAATGTATACAAATTATTAATTTTTTCCGCAAATTCTTTTAACGATTATTCAAAATGGCTGCCCGGCAGCTTGTATCGTTTTTTCACAGCTGACGATAAATATATAGTTTTATTTTTACAGTTCATTCTTTGTTAAAACTGCATTTTTAAAAATTAATCTCTCTTATTTTCTTCCTTTGCAGTCAAACCTGGAAGTTGCCCCTGGTTTAGCTACATGGACCTAATGCCAGGACATTGTAGCATATTATGCACAATTAACAAAGTTTATTGTCACATTGGATGTAATAAAATGATTAAGTATCCTATTTGGTGCTCTTTTGACGGTCAGTGTCCAGGAGGTAAGTAAATAAGCAAAGAAAATATCATGAAACTGTTGAGGTTTAAGAAAATTATCATGTAAGAAGCCACTCTTAAAATTGCAACAACACAAATACTTACTCTATTTACATTGTTCGGATAGTTGTCCTCATCTTTATTGTCATATTTCGGTCTGAGCAGTTTAAACGGACCCGTTATCATGGAGCAAGAGCACAGAAAACAGAAAGTTATATATACAAAAATAAAAGCAGCAAAAAGAAAACAGAAAGTTATATATATTGTCGATGATGGATGAAATGAATAACATTGAATTAAGACAACGGAAAGAAGCAATTAAGTCGAAATGCAGAGCGAAGCTAATTCACTCTGCATTTCGACTAAATTGCTTCTTTCAGTTGTCTTAATTCAATGTTATTCATTTCATCAGTCATCGACAATACATATAACTTTCTGTTTTCTCTTTGCTGCTTTTATTTTCTGAAAAAAAGATCTATTATTCTTGCCTCTCTATCCGTACTTATCTCATTCAAACTACTTATCTTTTTATTCTACTTTCTCTCTCTATCGACTCACTTAAATATATTGTATTTATTTTCCAACTACACTATATTTCTCCCTATATATATATATATATATATATATATATATATATATATATATATATATATATATATATATATATATATATATTATATTAGTTACATTCTTTAAGAATGGATTCAAAGAAAGATGGAGATTTGATGTAATATATATATATATATATATATATATATATATATATATATATATATATATATATATATATGTGTGTGTGTGTAAGCAAGTATGTGGATATAGATCCGACAGTATGAGAAAAAATATGGAAAAACAAAAGATAAAAAAATTGAAACAACATTAAAAACAGTAAATTTGCATATTCGAATTTTTTGTTTTTCCATATTTTTCCTCATATATATATATATATATATATATATATATATATATATAAAGATAAATGTATTCTGGTGTCTATTTGTCATCTTAATTTCTGGGATGAGGATTTATCATTATTTATACTATTTACATTCGAACTACTGTCCTCATCTTTGTTGTTCTTATCAAAACGTTTTCGGCGGTTGTACCCACCGGGCTTCAGTGATTTCCGGATTGAACCCTTTATTTAATCGATGGGACTAGACTGTTCACGGTCCACTGTCGATGTCTAGGGATATCTCGTCTAGTTCTTATTTTTAGTACTGCTCAGTTATTACTCGCCTTTTTAAGAACCATTCACGAACCAACATCTCGGTTATTGTCCCGTGGAACAATAGCCTAGTAGATTAAAGCGATGGTTTGTGAATTTGGTGAAATAATAATTCTGACTTCAATCCCTGGGCCGGGTAGTAGGCAATTGAACTTAATGGAAACAGGGCAATAAATAATTGAGCAGTACTAAAAATAAGAGATACCCTAGACATGGTCAGCAGAACATGAACAGTCTACTTCCGTTGATTAAATAAAGCATATCCTGTAAGTTACCCGGATCGACATACACCTAATGAAGGCCGCAGGGTACAATGGCTGAAACATCGTAACAACAACACAAATGAGGACTATAGTCTGCATGTTAATAGCGTAAATAACGATTCCCCCCATCCAGGAAATTCGTACAGAAAGTAAAAGATAATTAATAGTATTCGTTCTTAACGTCAATATTTTTCTCGGCCTTCTGTCTGTGATCTTTTTCTCATAAAATTCAATAGGATTTAGTATTAGCAGTTGATAGAAGACATATAAAGGAAACTACAAAAAACTCATACAAAAGATAGTGAAAGAAAGCGAAAAAAAAAAAGGATTAAAAATCAATTGCAAGAAGGTAGAATGCAAGGTTGTCAGCAAATAGAACAGCCCAATATGTCAATTACAAATTGGAGATACCTAAATCAAACCAGTACAACAATTTAAATATCTGTGAACAGAGGACAGAAAGTGCGACACTAAAATCCGAAGGCGTAGTAGAAAGTAAAATATGCATTTAAAAAGCTAAGCAGAGTATTAAGAAACTAAAAACTTTCGTTAAAGACGAAGAAAAGACTACTACACTGTCACGTAATATCAGTCCTTCTATATGGCAGTGAATATTGGACAATGTCCTCACAGAAGAGATCTGAACCAGCAGAAATGTGGTTATACAGAAGGATGCTGAGAATACTATGAACTGAACATGTGATCAACGACGAAGTTCTATAGACAATTTACTATTTCTGGGACACTTATAGTTAACATTGAAATTTCTAGGGCACATAATGAGAAAAGAGGGCTTGGAAAATTTGATACTGACGAGAGAGATTGAAGACAAAAGGAAAGCAATGCATAACTTACCTAGCGAACTTGAGTAAAGGGTAGCGGAAAAAAGTTTTGGAGAGATAGGAAAATGACAAAATTTATTAAGAGCTACAAAACGACAGGAATTTGTGGGGAGCCATGATCCCCAACTTCTTGAAGTGACACGGCACACAGAAAATGTGTTTCAACTTCTGCCAGTGTTTAATTCTTGTTCCGAATTCTGAACCCTTTTATTCCTTAGTTTATATTTCGTATTTTACAAGCTTCTTTTCAGATGCCGACTAAAAATGAATTGGAACTGATTATTTTTCTACTTATTTTTAGATCAGAAATGCTGCGCTTACCAGCATATTCGCGTGTGCAGGCATCCAGAACATCATGGTAAGTGTAAATGTTTTGGTTTTAAGTGACAAAAATATGTACATGCATTTGAACCTTCCCGCTCAAATATGCAGGCATTACTAAAGGTTTATCATTTTTTAAAAATCTAATAATCACGTTTGTTTGAGAATGTGATCAACGCCAATTCATATCTTATTATAATTCTGTTTGTCTCTCCCTCAGTTAAGCCGACCGTTATGCCCTGCCAATAAGTCAAAAATAATATAGTTTTGATCGCGCGGAAAGACGGAAAAGGCATATAAAAACACTACATGGTTTCAATGAGAAAATGAATGAAAGAAAAAAAGAAGGAAAGATAGAAGTGTTTAACGGCTGTTTCAATGAAATGGAAAAATTGTCAATTTCACGTTTTCATTTGTACCCACTTGCATCTCAAAAGAGCAACCGGCATTCATATATATGATTGTTATCGCAATATATTGTTAACGTTGTCAAGCTCACATATTTAACATTGTGATAGGGGAATTTCTACGGATATTTTATTGTCGTAGAACACGCTATGAGATTATTCAATCATTAACTTGAGATTCATCAGAAAATGAAAATAGGAAAACCGAGAAATTTTCACGGGTATTCCTAATTCGTATAATAAAGTAATGTCCAGCTTATAGTAGTAAAATAAGTATAAAATAAATGTAAAAATAATCCAAAAATTATGCAATATTTATTTACAGGTATAATAGCTACTTACCTTAAAATTACAATGCATATAAATTTCATCTAACAATAGTAAATATAAGAAAGAAAACAATAATTTGATATAAAATTATGAACAGTTTAATTAAAAATATTGATTGATTGATCCGTTTTTTAGGGTTTATCAACACTTTGCAAGTTATTTAAAGCCAGAATTTTTAGATTGTAAGAATTTTTGGAGGGGGGTAATCATGGTTTTAGTGATTCAAGTCTTACTAATTAACCCATAGCTGGGGTGAGAATATATGCATTTTTACATTTCTGTTGTAACCTAGGGAAGGTTACTGAACAGAATAATCACATGAAAGTTGGTAATGAACGATAATACTTATGACACGATCAACACATACATACATATATATATATATATATATATATATATATATATATATATATATATATCCATGTGTGTGTCATTGAATACAGTTGAAATGTATCGGCGATAAAAAAAAAGGTCTTTTTTTTTCAGGCAGTCTTTTAAGCAATATGTCTCGAATTATTCTTTGTAATAGAGGAAAGAATAATTATTGTAATGACAAAAGTACGCAGGTGTAGGCTTTAAGAAAGCTTTATTCAACAGAGAATACAAGGTTCGCATATAGTGTCCTTTTATAGTCCCAGTAAACAGAAATAGCTCTCTCAAAGAGAAAAGTCACAAAATAAGGTGAGATCACTCTTGATTATTCATAACATTTATGTTCCCTTCTTGTTTTTGTGTGTAGGCGATCCAGACATAATGTTTTACACAAAAAAACTGGACAATTTTCAATATGAAACACTTCAGTCTAGTTACGTACTGAGAAAAAAGGAAAACACATTGAATCTTCGGTTCCAAATTTGAGTCGAGCTGTCGCCAGTTTTCGACTTTTTTCTCTTGTTGAGTCAATCACAGTACAGTTCCAGCCTATCAAATACTTCTCTTTTATTTAAACTCGGGTGAGTGATGAACAACCACAAAAGTATACTTTAGGAATATTATCCAAAAGTTTCTTAATCCTGTCATTTTAGAAACAACTCGGGTTCGTTTTTGCAGACCAAGGCTAAGCGTTTTGGGCAGCACTTTTCGTCAAAATATCATTCATGATTTTATGTTATTTTACAGTTCTCCGTGGATGCCAGAAAGATAGTAACTGTTTAAGTGGTAAGTTAATAAATTTAATTATTAATTTTTTAAATTTAATTATTAAATTATTAAATTTAATTATTAAAAAAAGACTGATTATATAAAGGTCAAGATGGACATGGCACGGGGTAAATTCAAATTCAGACAGTGTGAAAATAAAAAGGTAGAAGTTCATCATATACTTATCAAATGCAACAAAAAGCATGAATGGGTAGGAAATTGTATAAACTGGGAACTGTTCAAAGAATTATGAGTCGACCATGCAAATCAGTGGTGTATACAGAAAACAGAATTCGCCTTAGTGAATTAAAAATAAAATTTTCCGTGGCATCAAGTGGGTCAGCTAGAGCAGCAAATCAGATCAAGTTATTGAAAATAAAGAGAGAATTTACATATCATATCGTGTCCGTCACTGTTCTGGTCTATATAATATGATTGAAAGTAAGGTGAATGCTAAATAAAATTATGTTGGCTACCTAAAAATCTGAAAAATAATATACACTTCAAAAGGGACAATTACACCGGGTGGTGTTTGAATCCTTGGGTCGGTTCCGAAAAGCCTAACGAAAAAGGGGAAATTATTAGAAATCTGTGGTTGAATAGAGAAGATATGACTGAAAACAACTACAATATTCTGGAGAGTGCTGGAATATTAAAGAAACTTACTAAAACTTGACCTTGTGTACAAGCAGTTAGTTACTAATGCCATTTCCCCAATCGTTACAATCAATCTTAATAGTAAATTTAGTAATAGTAAGGCTACAGTAACGCTTCCGGAAATTATACACTAATACTATTAATATTTACGAGTTTTTATACACCATAATTTTCTCGTTTGTCTAGCCATTTTAAACAATGAAGTATTCCGAAGCATTTTATGTCTCTGTGA
Organism: Acanthosepion esculentum; assembly: GCA_964036315.1. Taxonomy (NCBI): domain Eukaryota; kingdom Metazoa; phylum Mollusca; class Cephalopoda; order Sepiida; family Sepiidae; genus Acanthosepion; species Acanthosepion esculentum. The sequence continues at coordinate 77,362,571 of OZ038497.1, read as the reverse complement.
AAATACATGAAAAAATAATTGTGTGGTTATACTCGACAGGCAAAGGGTTTTGTATGTACGTGGAGAGAAAAATTCAAGAGGAATAAGACACGTACTAGATGAATACATGCAGAAATGTTTTCTAGGATATCAACCAATAGTATAAAGCACAGAAGGAGAAATTGTACTATAGTACACTAGATAACGCTATGACTTAATGCAAATAGGGGGAGATTACCATTATTACGACGGACCTCTAATACTAAAGTAGAAAATAAACGAGACAATGAAAAGTGGGAAAGAACAGACTAGGATCTCATAACGAGCACAGAGAAAAGGTGTGGTACAATGTATAGAAAAGGAAATACTATTTCCTTTTCCTAGACTGGTTGCCAACCAAGACTATAGGGATTAATCTGTCATAATATGTATATATAGCCGTTTGCATAAAAAGAGGATTCGTATTTTTTCTAAGGGTGTTTTGTACGTAAGTGAATGTAATGAACTCGACTAGAATTTGAACTCGGATTCCCGTGTTATCATTCCTAGCCGCTATCCATTACAGTACCATGAATCCAAATTGCCATACGTCTTACAATATATATATATATATACACATATATATAGTAAAACATCTATCTATCTAGAAATAGAAATATATATATATGCGTGTGTGTGTATGTATGTATTAGTGTGTGTATGAAATAAGACACACACATACACACACACACACACACACACACACACATATATATATATATATATATATATATATATATATAACATAATTTCATTCAAGCCTGTTTGGTTAAATAATTTTGACGTATTGTGTCTATTTATTTTAGTTTTAATCCTTTCAAGTCCACGAATTAATTTCTTGGTGACTATAGAAAATTGATTAAGAAAAAGTCCAATATTTTCTTTCAAATAATTTTTATTTTCCCAAGTACTTTCTATCTTATCTGAGGCAATCTTCAGGGGTTGCATATGTATGGATGTCCTATGCTTTAACACCTTAAATTCAAAATATTTTAAAATCTATAAAAAGAGGTGACATGTGAATTTTTTAAAAAGAAAATCTTCAAAAAAGCATCACATAACTTGCGTATTATTCGCAAGTTTTTCTTTCTAGTTTTTGCTAAGAGGCTTGACCTGAGGTATTCAGCTAAGGATAACTTTATCCTGTTGAAAATAATTCTGAAAATATTTAACAAATACTTCGGTTTGAAAATTGAAAGAAAATAATTTATTCTGTTCTCCATACTAAGATTATTATTTTTTCATTATTTCAATATTCGTTTCGTCTTCCTTCCTTATTTTCCGAAAGTTTTCTTAATGAATTTTCGCAGATGATATTTCCAAATTTCTAAGCAATCAATGTAACGAGTTCAACTTATTATCATCTTTATTTCTAGGCATGAAATGCTGTTCGGGTCGCTGTTCTCGATTTTGCCCCAGAGGCCCACAAACTGGTGAGTCAACTCTCATTTCTCTTAAATTCATTAACATTCCGACGTGATATATGCAAACACGATGATCGTGTCATTTTTATTTATTCGAATTACTCCTTTGTTGATGTAGCATCCTTTCGGTTCGTCTTGATAGAACTTCAGCAAAAGCTTGTAATTAATAAATACATTGCCTACTTATCTTTATCCTTTTCTTATTGTCAAACGTACACTGTTTATCTGCAAGTAACTGGCTAGCAACGAGAAGCTGACTAATGACATTCAAACAATCAGATACAATGAAAAATAATTATTTAGATAATTATTTACATTCGGATTAATGCTCTCATATTTGTTGTTATTGTCACAACTTTTCGGCCGTTGTGTCCCCCGGCCTTCTTTAAGTGTTTTCGTCCCAGGTAACAGTTATTGAATGTCAAACTAAAATCCTTTATTCAATCGACAGCATTAGAATGTTCTCGTCCCGTTGGCAATATCTAGGAATATCCGTCTTGTTCTATTTTAGTACTGCTCCCACCGAGTCTGTACTAACTGGAACAGAGATTGAACTTACAATTACTTTACCACCAAATTCAGAAACCAGCACCTTTTATCCACTAGACTTTGTCCTTTGGGATAATCCTGAACCTAGAACTTGGAGCATTCAACCTAATATTCTTCTTGGCGGAGGAACGGTACAGTAATCGATTGCAGCTCGGATTGAGAAATCGGAGAGCTGAGTTCGAATTCACTTACGTGCTAATACCCTTGGGAAATGCATGAATCCAACACTTCTCCCCTGAATATGGTAAACAGTAGGATAGACTGAGTTTGTAGCCTTAGATGGTAGCTAGTCTAGGAGAAGGAAAACTCTGAATTCAAACGACCCTGGAGAGAGTTGGGCTCCGTCAGGCTGCACTGCATGCGGTGCTCCTACGACTTACGGGGTTCGTGATTGCTACTTTGTTGTCACGCTTGATAGACTTCGCCGTCTCTTCTTTTTCTTATTCTTATTCTTCTACTGAAGCTTTACTTTCTCTTTCTTGTTTCTCTTTCTTTCTTGAGTAATGCTTCTTGTATTTATTTGTATGCTAAACCTACTGAGGCCGCCAACATAACCTATCATATACACCGATTCCTTCAGACGTTTGGTTCTCCATTGTTGAGAATCTTTACTCCTCGCCTTTTCCCTCGATTCATTGGGATAATAACAACAAAGGTGACGGCATTTTCCGAATGTAAATTTTGATAATTCTTTATCCATATGTTAATGGAAAATAAGTTTTGTTTTATCTTTCTTTACATAACTTTTCTGTTTTCTAACTTAGCGCTTAGGAGCGCTTATATCAGGTCATCCCATAAGTTCTGTCCGAATTTTGAATAAAGAAAACAAATGACCAAATGTTACATTTAATTACAGATTCAATCAACAATGTATTTTCCCTGATTATCTATGATTCCTTCCATCAATTAACAAGCTTACTAATTCCATTACTGTAAAATTATTTTGGCTTTGATTCGAAGAACTCACAAATGTCAGTTTTAACCTCTTCCTGTGTTACAAAAGCTGTTTCTTCCAAATGATTCTGTAAGCTACGAAACAAATGGTAGTCTGAAGGAGCAAGGTCGGGAGAATAAGGTGGATGAGGAATTTTCTCCCAACCAAGTTCTTCGATCTTTTGTGACGTGATTCTTGCTGTGTGTGGTCGTGCATTGTCCTGATGAAACACCACCCGTTTTCGATTCACTAAAGCAGGTCTTTTTTCCTCAAAGCTTAGTTCAAACGCTCTAATTACTGACAGTATATTTGAGCATTAATTGCTGCATTAGGTGGTAAGAATTCAAAGTGGATTATTCCTTGGCAATCCCACCAGATAGAAAGAAGAACCTTTTGCCCATGAAGTTCCCTTCTCGGCTGTGGCTGGGGTCCTTCCCCTTTACCAAGCCACTGTCTACGACGCTTAACATTTCGATAAAAGATCCATTTTTCGTCGCCAGTCACAAGTCTATCCAAAAAAGGTGAAACAAGTTGGCGAGAATGGAGAGAAGAGCAGATGTCAACTCGGGATTTGAGGTTGTTTTCAGACAATTTATGAGGCACCCATTTTCCAAGTTTAGGAACTTTTCCAAGTTGTTGAAGATGACGATGAACAGTTGTATGGTTTGAACTGCCAATTCCTCAACTGATAAAGCAGGATTTTCTTCAAGGGCTGCTTCAAGAAGCTTTTCATCAAACTCAACTGGACGTCCGGTTCGATCTTCATCTTCAAGGGTGAAATCTCCACCTCTGAATTTTGCAAACCATCTTCTGCAAGTTCTTTCATTCACACATTCCTCTCCATAAACTGAGTGAATGATTCTAGCCGCTTCGGCTTCTGAGTTTCCTTTCTTGAACTCATAAAGCATTATGTGCTTCAAATGATTCTTGGGTACTTCCATGTTAGCAGGATTTTAATCAAACAAAATTTAATTTTATTGTTCTCTGAAATAAAATTTGATCAGTTTAAATGCATCTAAACATAAAAATAATGTTCAGCTCTATTAGACATTATAAAATACTCTTTAAATTTTATTCATTTTAACAAAAAATTAAAATTCGGACAGAACTTATGGGATGACCTAATACATAAAATATTTGACTAAACATGAGAAACATGGATACGTTTCCATTTTTGGAATATTTTTCATGAACTAGTTTTTATTGAAATCGTTCGTTTCCCAATATAAATTCGTTTTCCTATCAAAGGGTAAATTTATATTTTGTAGATGCGGAGAAACGATGAAAACGATTATATCAACCGACAAGTGTCATTTAAAAGTCATTCTTAAAGATACAACACAACGGACCCCATTAATAATAATAATAATAATAATAATAATAATAATAATAATAATAATAATAATAATAATGAAGTCAGAGACAAGGAAATATCTCCGTATGGTCGAATGAATATAGAATAAGTTAGTTAACTGACCGGATGTCTTCTGTTCATTTAGAAAAAATATCGTCACATCTACATAAGGATTTCCCAACTTTTTAATTGTATCATTGTCCATTTTCATATGGAAAAAAATATTCGAAATTATACCAAAATTATGCTCAGGTTTCATACTGAATACAAAATCTACGTTGGCATCTCTTAGGCTGAGCCCCGTATATACTGCGCTCATCTCGAATCTACTTCTCTTAAAATAATGCTTCCTTACTGATATTAAATTTCATTCAAACTGTTTGGTATTTCCCGAACTGAATCCCACTATATATGTGTGTGAAACTAATTTTTGTAATTCCTGATTATCAATTGATAAATGTTAACAATAATTACAAGTATCCTCCATTCAATTGAATGTTTCTAAAATCGATAACTTCATTGATTTCTTTTATTTCAGTCTCACTTGTTGGGTCCATAAACTAGAAAATGCAGTGAATTACAAATGGAGAGAATTGAATATTCACAGCAGCCAATCCAACGGCAGACGATATTTTATCAGCGTTTTTCGAAGTAAAACTGAATAAATATGTCTAAAAAGCAAGATTTTGTTATTTTTTTTCAAATTATCTAAATTTTCGAACCTTTAAGACTTCATGTTCAACTTGTTTTTTTCCACTTAGATCACCTAATTTTCTTATTATAATATTTTGTATTATCTATTATTAGATCATATTTTCCATTTCGAAAGCTTATTATCTCTTATTATCCTCATTATATGATAATCGCTTTATTCTTATTATATTTATGAATCCTGTAAGGGCAAAAAAATAAACAAAACATATTTTTGAAAAAGTATTCTTCATTAATTTCTCCACGTGATTTTAATCTTATAAAGAAGTAGAAGTAAAATAGTCGTTTTTAGCCACTATTTTTAATCTCAAAGTAAGTGTCATTAGATTGGGCACAATATTGCCAGGAATCTTGTATTGAATTTATTCCATCATGAATGGAAGAAAAGCCGTCACGTAAATCTAACACCTGCCAGAATATATTTTCGACACGATTGTATATATGCATTTGACTTAATAAGGTGTTATAACCTAGAAAAGGTTACTGAATAACCAAAACGGAGATTGGAAAAGAAATGGTAATCTTTATAACATCAACAAAATACAATACTCACCAGCGGCGTGAAGTAACACACTGCTAGTGGTGGACTAAGACAGCATATTACGATGTTTACCTGCCTCCTCACGAGGTAGGATGAGGCACAAGGCCAAATTTAATGTGGGGAAATCCGAGCTCGTGTGCTTGGGCAAAAATTGTCCGTAGACCACGCATACGCGGGATCGGGTATCTGTCTACCTCCTCAGACGAGACTCTGCCCTTCGGCATAGCCTCGTCTGGGTTCCTCTCTGCCCGAAGGTAGAGAGTTCGACACTGCAAGAGCTTCCCACGCTGAGAGCTCACTCTGCCAGCGTACACAGCATATTACCCCCACTTACAATAGTATCCAACGTATTTATGAGGATTTGAAAATACCCATAGGTACGGTATAACATAAGGAGAATATGGACATCGATACCTAATTTTATGAGATGTTACTCTTTTTGAGTAAGTTCACGTTTTCTTATCATCTCTCAGTTGCGTCTCTGTCTTTGAGCAGAGTGCGCTCAGGGGCTTCTCTGTCAAAGGACAGAATGGTAACTAAGAAAATAATACTGAGAGGTGCCCAGCCCTGGGGAAAAGCTGCTCGAGGCCGCCCTCCCATTGCACCAGAGGGATCGGTGCTTGCACCGAGGTCAGAGCAACCGACGGTTGCGGGGGCTGAGCGGAATTTTTGTACCTGGCCCGGGCGTATGCGCTCGGGTCCCCACCTAAAAATAGACCTTGTTTCACATCTCGTCCAAGTGGGGGGACAGATAAATACCGCGTATGAGATGTTTGTCGAGTAGTTGTTGAAATATGAATATGAAATCAGGAGTTATCCCGAAACAATGAACTCACTAAGGGCCAAAACTAAGGTTCAAAAACAATCAAGGGAATTTTTGGTAGTGTATATAGAGGGTGTTAAAGTTAATATCGTGGTCTATGCCCCCCTTCCTTTTCTTACAAGCCTAGAAGAACTCAAGCAGAAAATCACTATTGTCCTGGAGAATGTTACGCAAGATATGCTGCAACGTGTTTGGTATAAGCTGGACTATCGTTATGATGTGTGCCGTATCACAGGTGCTGCGCATATTGAAAACTTGTAAAATCGTTCATGAAATCCACGTACCTTTGAATTTTTCATTCAAATTTTGATGACTAAATCTAATTTAGCTCAATAATATGCCTGTTTAGTTTCATTTGCCTAGACAGTGTAGTTACTCAAATATTTACATCTCAAATTATATCAATATCTTTGAAAAAATCTCTAGATTTATATTTTACAGAGAATTGTGTACTTGACCGAAAAATAATGAAATTTTTATGCAGTAATGAGTTAATTTAGTTATCATTATTATTATTGTTGTTATTATTAATATCATTAATTCTTTTTAATCATTTCACCCCAAGCAAGACAATAAAGCCACTGAGAGAGAAGAGTTACTGAGAGTTAGACAATATAAGAAAAAACTCTATTAAGGAGAAAGAACAATCAAAGAACAAGATATGTCCACAAGGAACATATTTATATATTCAATAATAGTTTTATTATTGTTGAATATATGGAAAAACACAACAGGAAGAGAAAATCACCCTGGCACTAAATTATCCGGCAAACTATTTTTGAAAAAGGCAGGCAACATTCAATTTCCCCAAACCTTTTACGTATAGTGCAGTCTTTTACCCGTAGATTTATATTTTTACCTGTAGATTTATATATCTTTTACTTGTAGATTTATATTTTTTACCTGTAGATTTACATATTTTTAGAAAATCTGTAAATGTAGTTTTATTTTTTACCTGTAAATATATATATTTTTACCTGTAGATTCATATTTTCTTTTTTTACCTGTAGATGTATATTTTACAGATAATACTATACTTCAGTGAAAAATACTTCCCTGGTTTCTGCGGCGAAAGTTGAAAATTAATATTAGTTCAAGCCCTGGGTGTGGGCATCTCTCCATGATAGTACCTCTCTTTCGGAAGCGTACTCAAAAGGGGAAATACTCAGGTGGACTAGAGCAATTTTCCTTCAGTATTGTCAGCAATCAACCTTAAACCTCGACCTTGTTTCACATTCGGTAGCGACGTGTGCCCGCCGAAAAATCCACCTGTATTCGAGCGACAAAAAATGAAGGGGAATCTTTTTCTTCGGAGAAAACTGACGTCAAAATGAATGCATTAATGGAATAGAAGAAACGAAGTGAATCTCGAAAAACATTAATAGTGTAATGAGTGCCTACTGTAGTGAGTACGCAATAATAATAATTCTTTTCACCCGTTCCCTTCGAATTCACAGGATTGAGGAACTAGAAAGAAAGAAATATTTTTTGAACTAATGAAATCCTTACCTTCACAGAAATTAGCTGGTCAGCCAAGAAGAAGAAGGAAATAAATTGGCGAGGCTTCGCGAAATTCCTTTTGATATAAAATGAGGCGAAAAATAAAAGTCAGAGAAGATTGTCTGAAGTTATGTGAAAGGTTTCGTTTCGGATCCTCGTGGCAAGCGTTGAAGTACTCACCAGTTTAAAATTACTTGCCAATCAGATTATCGGCCTTTAACCAGCATGCTGCACTTACAAGAATTTTCTCTCAATGACAATTATCCAAGAAAGCTAAGTATTTCAAACTATCTCTCTTCGTATACCTTTGAACGTATACACACCATATATCCTTCGGTAAGAAATGAACTCTCTTACCTTTGTCTTAAATATTTTTAATATTATTTTGTGTCAGATCATTTAATCTGTTGTATGAGCATTTCTTTTTCATGATAATACCTTAAAACTACGGACTTTAAGAATCCTTATTTATTTTTCTGAAATGAGTGTGTTTCTTTGTTATTATTGACCTTCATTAATCTTCTTGGCTTGTGTAAATCAATTGTTCATTTTAACCCCTAAGCCCCTATATTACCATAATATTCTCCCAACCCGATTCGTTGGACTTGTGCAAGACTAAAAGAATCATTTTTGCTTTGAGTATTTGTATTTTTGCTCTGATCGGGGACATACTTGTATTATAAAAAAAGGAAATGGAAAAAAAAGACTGTTTGTTGATTGTTAACAAGTAAATGATATCACATAAGCATTGCCTAATCTATTACAGTACATTACGTCTTAGATCCATTGCAAATAACTTAAAGACTACAAATAAAAATATCTCCGGCATGATCAGTTTGCACGTCTTTGCTCCATACTGATAATTAATAAGTAAGAAACTGAGTATGACACAAGGCCTATTGATGATCGTACTAGATACAGATTTAGGGATTTGAACAAATACTGATTTTTTGTAAATCATTTCAGAAACAAAGGCGATAAAGCCATAAAGAGGCAAGGAGGTTATTGAGTGTTAGAGAACATGAAGAAATATGTTGTTATGGATAGAAGACAACAAACGAGCAATAAAGGTGCGATGGATAAATTGTCGTCTAAATTAGAGAGAAATGATAGCAACACGGGTATCTCATTTTAACAGATATATTTACTAAAATTATACAAAAATGCCTTGAAATGTTAAAGAGCAAATTTATTCAAGAAAATTGCCATTGGCTTCAACCACAGCCTCCAGACAACTTCGGAATCTCCTGGACGATTTTCGTGTTTAAGTTGGTGAATTCTGTTATAATTCTTGCTTTCAGTTCATCTTTGGTGTTACAAGGAGTTTCGTCGGTCTCTCGCTCAACTGCGACCCACACATAAGAATCAAGGGAGTTGCAGATTAGGGAGTGAGGTGGCCAGATGTAAGAGGTGATGTCGTCGCAGAAATTGTCTGATAGTCATAACTGGGTTCTCCTACCTTTGAGACATGGTGCAGAGTCCTGTTGCCAAACATAGGGCCTCCAAGCAGACACACTCTTGGCGCATGATAGCACTACCCTCTCAAGCCTCTCAATGTACTTCTCCGTACTGAGTCTGAGGCCCTCACCGACACATTCGAGAGTTCTTTTCTTATCAGAACGATCAGAGTCAGTTTTCCGTGCTGCCGTACCTTCGTAATCACCATTAGACTCTTTCCGAATCCTCTGCACTATGCTATGATTGACACTCAAACACTCAGAAATGTATGTATTGGAGCTTCCGGTACGAATACCAAGCAATACAGCATGCCGTTTCCAAATTTCTGGCGTCAATTGCGTCATAGCATTCTTTTTCTCACAGACGGTGCCCAACCGATCTTGCTATACTGTGCAGTTGACAAAATGAAAAACAAATAACACGCATTCGCGATATTAAAATAATTATAAAATGGCGACAATTTACCCATGGAACCCTGTAATTAAGACGACAGAAGATAGAGATTGACGTTGCATTTCATTTTTTGAGGATCAAATTTGAGTAGAAAGAGAGTCCCACACGTTAGAATTGCGACAGAAGAAACTATTAGCATAGAACTTACGGCTACATCTAGCCATTTCAACTGTAAAATGATGAGACCTTTCAGCTAATCTACTACTGAGCTTACATTCATAAAGTCTAGGTAACATAGAGGAAAGTTAATCAGAACAATTACCATGAAAGTAAATATAGAAAAGGCACAGAGAAGCTACGCTACGGCGATGGGAAAGTGACCGAATCCGAGATGTAATGTCAGCACCAATAACATTTCAGATTCTTCTTTGGATCTTATCAAGAATTTTTAAATATATACATGAAGAATCATAGCATGCCTTTTCTAGATATCTTAGTTTCAGTTAATTCCCTTTAGTAACTCAGCTCTCCAAGTTTTTATTCACCTCTGCTGTGGCTAGGTATTGAACTCACAGCTCTTTGGGTCAAGTGAATAGATTACTTCAACCGACGCTTTTATCCATGGCCCAGTGGTTAAAGTAATCCAGTTACTTTTATCCACTGGTAGTTTTGGGAAAATACTGTTTGAATGGCACCTGTAGAACAAGGAGGAAATAAAGTTAATTCTATTCCGTGGAAATCACATAGAGGGTCATTAGCAGTAAGGGTCTGAACAGGTGGACCTAGAGAATTGAGCTCATTTGAACATTTACCATAGAAATGTCAACAGATTAGCAAGAGATTTCCAAAACTGCGCCCGCTGTAGAGTGGGAAATAAGTTTTTCTCTACAAGACCGCCTAAACAATTTTGAATTTTTCATTATGAACAGAAAAATAAAATACATTTTAGACTATAGCAACATTTTTCAATTGAAAATATAAAAAAAATATACGATCCACTTGACTTTATGACTCTTTTCCAACAGATTTGTAATGTATAAGAACTCTCTAATTTCAGAGTTCAGAAAATCTTAAGTAATGGCGTCTGACTGTCGAATATTTTATCTGAGACGAAAAATACTTGCGCAGAGGATAGTTATTTTCACATAAATGAATATGTAAAATTCAACAGAAGTTCATATGATAAATGACTCAGTATGATAAATGACACGGACAGAGACTGTTAACTTACGGCTTCAACTGTAAAGTGGCGAGACATTGCCGCCTTATCTAGTACTGTGATTAAATTAATAAATCCATGTATCATATAGGAAATCTCACTAGAACAATTAGCAAACTCATCAGTACAATTACAAATATTTATAGAAAAGGTACAGGGTGGTCGGAAAGTGACTGAAACCAAAATGTCAGATCAGGACCAATAACATTGGTGGGGGAATGAGAATTCAAATTTCTTTTTTATTTTGAATTCTCATTGCCCCACCAACTTAAAATATATAATACTATTTGGCTTATAAATAAAGTAAATCAAGTTTTTTCGAAGGTTATCTGCATCGCTTGAAAATGGAACTGAACATTAAATTTTAGGTTTAATTTTAAAAAATAGGTTTTTCTTTCAAAACATAGTAATTTATGTGTCGCGCTAAATACATATTTTTAAAAAATAATTATAATATATATATATATATATATATATATATATATATATATATATATATATATATATATATATATATATATATATATATATAAGATATTTCGGAGTATTTATTAATGGAGATTCGAAACAATGCCATGAAAATTCCTTCTTGAAACCAATTATTTTTTTACATTTTTGTAGATGAGAAATGCTGCTTTTTGGGACATTTTAAAAGGTGCAGGAGTCCACAATTTCCTCGTAAGTCTAATTGTTTACTTTTAAATCAGAATACATTAATGAATTTTACTAAAACATCCATGTCGGCCAAAGTGTTGTCAGTTTTACATGTTAAGCGATCATCGGTTAAAATGAAGGATTATAAACTCGGCGATAGGCGAACCTATATTCTTCTATTAAATATATGTCGGTTTGGGTGTGGATTTGTGTGTGTGTTTGTATGTGTGGATATAGCTGAAATCTAGCACCGATAAAGAAAAAGAATAAAAGGTCTTTCAGACAATGTGTCTTAACTTATTTTTTGTTGTAGCGGAAGGAGTAACTACCCTCTCTTTATGTTCGTGTTTGTAGGTTATCCAGACATGAGTTTTTTTTACCCAAAATAACTTGACTCTTTTTAATATTAAAATCGTAATTTAGTTGCGTACTGGGAGAACGGGAAGACACCTTGAATCTTCCATTCCACATCTGAGTCGACCTGTTGCCCGTTTTTTTACTTTTTTGTGTTGATTGGTTCCTCTTTCAATGAGTCAGAACTAGCGTAGCCAATCAGAGTATAACTCTGCCCTCTAATAGACTTTTCTCTTATTTCAACGCGGATGAGTGATGAACAACCACGAAAGTATACTTTGATAATCTAGTGATATTCTCCAAATGTTTCTTCATTCTGAATTTTTTAATTTTAGAAGCAATTCGATCTTTTTTTACAATCCACGACCTGCTGATCTGCGTCAAAATATCCTTCTTGATTTTACTTCCTTACAGGTACTAAACCTTGTGACCCAAGGAATTGTTTACACGAATGCTTGAAAGATAGTAACTGTTCAAAGGGTAAGTTTATACAGAAGCGTTCGCTGTTCGCCTTAAAGTCCCCGACAAGATCCAGAGACAGATATGCAATGTGGTTGGTCTTGATCTGGCATCTCGTCTACAGTCGCTCTCTCATAGACGCGCTGTCGCCTCCCCCTGTCTTTTCTACAAATACTTTCACGATAACTGCTCCGATGAACTACTTTCGCTAGTTCCCAGACTACATGAATTTAAGCGTGCTACTAGGCTGGCATCATGGTCCCACCCTTTCACCGTCGAAACAGTTAAATGTGGCCGTCTCTTTTACTCTTCATGTCTCGCACCTTCTGTCGTTGGAATTCCCATCTTATTACTCGTTTCCCTGATAGCTATAATCTCCAACTATTCAAATGTAATGTAAATCGACATCTCCAGATGCCCTGACCTATTCCCTGTCCTTCTCTTCATCCTTTCTTCCACCACGTCTCTTTACTCTCGCTCCCACTCTGTAACCCCTTGCGTGCTAGTGGCATCCCGCCTTGCTTGGGCTGAAATGCTTAAAAAAATCAATATTTAAAAAAGAACCGATTATACAGGGTGCGATGAATAAATTGTAGTCTAAGTTACGCAAAAATGAAAATATTATTTTTTAACAGATATATTTACCAAAATTATACCAATCTTGAAATACTAAAGAGTAAATTTATTCAATAAAATCGCCACTGGCTTCAACCACGGCCTCCAGACGATATCGGAATTTCTTGCATCTTTTCTGGACGGTCTCCTGGTTTAAGTTGGTGAATGCTGCCATAATCCTTGCCTTCGGTTCATCTTTGGTATTACAAGGAGTTTCGTTAGTTGCTCACTCAACTGCGTCCCACATATGATAATTAAGGGGGTTGCAGTCTAGGGAGTTAGATGACCAGATGTCAGCGGGGATGTGGTCGCAGAAATTGTCTGTCATGATTGGGTTCTCCTGCTTGTGTGGCATGGTGCAGAGTCCTGTTGCCAGACACAGCTTTTTCCAGAACCCGTCCTCTTGACCCAGGACAACATTGGCTCCTCAAGGCGCCTCCGTCTTGAGTTTGAGGCCCTGTGAGAAGACGAATGCAGGTATAACATCACCATTGTTAGTGATCACTCCAAACACCGTAATATTGACTGGATATATCATCCAACTCTTTCCGAATCGTCTGCACTCTCCTCGGATTGGCACCCAAACACACTGAAATGTTTGTATTGGAGCTTCCAATCTTAATAGTAAATGTAGTAATAGTAAGGCTACAAATCCTTCCAAAAACTACACACTAAGTCTGATAGTATTTACAAAATTATTTACGCGCCAATATTCTCTCTTTTGTCTCACAGTGATAAATAATTGAGTATTATTAAACTTTTGGGTGTCTACGAGGTGTGGAGCTGAAAATCTCACAGGTTAAATATGAAGGATTGATATTATAGCTGTGAAATCTTGCAGGTATTAATTTCAACTCTTGTTATTAAGGTGCATTATTACATTCCATGTAATCTGACATCTGACTGTTCAAAGAAGACCATTCATCCGGGTGGTCAACAAAGTCATGAACAGCAGATATGACGTCATCATCACTGCGATACTGGTTACCGGCCAATTGTTTTTCATGTTGGGGAACAGATGGTTGTCAAATCAAGAAAATAGGGAGGATGATCAATCAGTTCAAAACCACAGTCACGTCCTTTCTTTCTTTTTATGTGCCATGTCTTTTCAGGACGTAGGCGATCGTGGCTCCCTCTATCCCTTGCAGCTCTCAATATGTTCCTTCCCTTTGCTTCCTCCCCCAGACCACGTTCTGTCATCCATTCGAGACCACCTTCTGTCATCCATTTGCTTAAGCCCGCCAGGTATGTCACGCGTTGTTTTCCCTTGTCTCTCTTTCCCTCTATTCGATCTGTGAATATCAGATTCTCCAGGCCCTTCATTATGTGTCCCAGAAACTTCACAGAAACTTCAGCTGCCTCTAACTGATGTTAAGTATAAGCCTCCTCCTTGTTTGTATTCTCCCTAAGACCTCATTGTTGCTTACGCCCTCGGTCCCTGATATCCTTAGCATCCTTCTGTAGAACCACATCTCCGTTGCCTCGAGTCTCTTCTTCATCTTTGAGGAAATCGTCCAACATTCGCTGCCGTAAAGTAGAACAGATGCCACGTAACAGCTCAGTACGCTTTCCTATGTTACCAAAGAAATCCTCCTCGCAATATTCTTCCCAGCTTTTGGAATCCGTCCTTAGCCATCCCAATACGTCTACGGATCTCAGTGTCACACCGTCCTCTGTCAAAACGCTTCCCAGAAATTTAAACTTCTGCGTCTGCTTAATTCTAATGTTCCCGACCTACAAATCGCATTTCGCGCTAATCCTTTTACTGATGACCATAGCAGCTGTTGAAATCAAGGATTGCAGCTTGAAACAAGACCCCTTTCGTCAAATTTCCTGGGTGTTTCGTCTTGAGAACCTTTTGTAACTGCGTCATCAAGTTGGCATAGTGCTCTCCATTGATGGTGTGAACCCAACAGTCATTCTGGGTTGGGAAACATTCAAGGAAACCAGCTGGATCTGACTCAAATAATGTCAGATTTTTCCGTGAAGTGATCAGCCTAGTACACTTTTGATCAGGTTTCAGAAGACTTGGAACTCACAGAGCTGAAACCTTTGTCATGTTCATTGTGCAGAATATTCTCATCTCTCTCGCGGGATATGCTAATAGCATTGGCTATTTTATTTATTATCAATGGCCTGTCAGCCATCACCATGTGGTGAACACAATCAACGTTTTACTTGGTGGTAGCAATTGAAGGACGCCCAGACTTTGGTTCATATTCAATACTCTCCATTCCCTTCCGAAATTCAGATGCCAACTATCGCTACTAGTTACTTTGGAAGTCTACTACGGTTACATATAGTCATCTCTCTCTCACTCTCTCTCTCTCTTTCTCTCTCTCTCTATATATATATTATATATATATATATATATATTATGAAAGGCTCAATCAGTAACTAGTATATACACGCCAATGCCAACACATACCCACAGAAAACAGTCTTCTTTAGTTTTGAAAGAAATATTATTTTTCGTAAATTTTTTAATATGTACTTTTCTAGCGACAGCGTTGATCTGAGTTTTTGTTTTTGTTGTTCTTCTTTTACTTATTTTTTTTGTTGTTCTTCTTCTTGTTCTTCTTCTACTTGTTCTTATTCTTCTTCATCATCTTGTTGTTGTTGTTGTTGCTGTTGTTGTTGTTGTTGTTGTTGTTGTTCTTCTTCTTCTTCTTCTTCTTCTTCTTCTTCTTCTTCTTCTTCTTCTAGACGCAGGCGAGCATGTCCTCCACAATTGATACTTTTGAAACTATTTAATGCATACATCTACTTGAAAACTGAAATAATGTAACTTATTCTATTCTCCATACTGAGATTTATTTCACTATTTATTATTCTCTACCTTTTCTCGAAAGTTTTCTTAATGAATTTTTGCAGATGATATTTCCAAATTTCTAAGCAATCAATGTAACGAGTTCAACTTATTATCATCTTTATTTCTAGACATAACATGCTGTTCGGGTCGCTGTTCTCGATTTTACCCCAGAGGCCCACAAACTGGTGAGTCAACTCTCATTTCTCTTAAATTCATTAACATTCCGACGTGATATATGCAAACACGATGATCGTGTCATTTTTATTTATTCGAATTACTCCTTTGTTGATGTAGCATCCTTTCGGTTCGTCTTGATAGAACTTCAGCAAAAGCTTGTAATTAATAAATACATTGCCTACTTATCTTTATCCTTTTCTTATTGTCAAACGTACACTGTTTATCTGCAAGTAACTGGCTAGCAACGAGAAGCTGACTAATGACATTCAAACAATCAGACACAATGAAAAATAATTATTTAGATAATTATTTACATTCGGATCAATGCTCTCATATTTGTTGTTATTGTCACAACTTTTCGGCCGTTGTGTCCCCCGGACTTCTTTAAGTGTCTGTCGATCCTGGTAACATGCAGGAAATCTTGAACTGAATACTTTATTTAATTTACGGGCGTAGGGACATCGTGTCTCGTTCTTATTTAATATTGCTCAGTTATTGCTTGTTCTGATTCCACTGATTCTACGTTTGTACAACCCGAACCTGGGATTGAACTCACAATTTTTATACCACCAAATTCACGAGCCAGTAATTTAATCCACTAGACGTTGTCATAACTCTGAAGCTAGAATTTGGAGCCTTAAAAGTAATGTTCTTATTTTCTGCCTGCTGCTGCCGCAGCCGTTCTTGCTGTCTGGATTGTCCTCTTTTACCGCCGCTTCTCTTTTCTTAATGTTGCTATTTCGCAAGCAATATTGTTTTTCTTTGCCTAATATTTTACTTTATCTCTTTTTCCGCCATATATTGTGATAAAAACCCCCAAAAGAAACGAGTATATTTTCCTGTATATAAATAATTCCTTATTCGAGAAATTCAGACAGAAATTAATAAAAAACCTTCCCTCTTCTACATCTTTATTTTTTTTTTTTTTGCATAGGAGATGGTAGCTCCCATCCACTGGCTCCCAAAGTTTTAGACAAGGGAACGGCCAATAGTTATAGATGTTAGCTGCGGATATATTGAATAAGCAGTTCCAGATAAAATCACGCGTTTCCCTTTGGCAAGGCATAGTACCTGTTAAGCCACCAGTGCAGTGTTACACGAAAACATTCGGATGCAGGGTGTTGGATCAGGAGGTGAAGCAATAATCAAGTAAATGAGAACTTGGTCCACTATACCAGTGGCAAGGCGATTCATTCCAACTATTGTTCGATGTTTTAGAAAGGCACAACTGCTCCAGTACAGAGTATTGCTCACACTTGTATGGCGTGTCGACCACAAGTGTATCTCCAGCTATTGAAAGCAAAACACGACACAAATCCAAAGACATTCATCCAGCATCGCTCGTGGCGCGGTCAAACGAGGAGTGCGTCCTGCAATGGTGTTGCAGTCGAAAAATCAACTACTGAAAACAAAACATCAAACTACCAGCATACCAGACTGATGAAAGGAGAGAAAGATGTCCTAGTTTCATCATTCAATGTCCAGACACTTCAGAAAGTGGAGAAGTGGAGTTAATCGCCTCAGCTGAAACTACAAAACATGATACCATCTTTTTGCAGCAACACAGATTTCTACATGAAGACATTACAAAGGAGCAAGTGTTTGGAAACTGGAGATTGATTACTTTCTCAGCCTGGGAAAACCGTGTAAATGCAACGAATTGTGGAGTTGTAATGCTCTTTAGCCCTCAAGCTTACAATGCAGTTGGAAATGTCGAAATGATAACGTCGAGAATAATGGTAGTTGCCCTCAATTGAAATCCTCCAATCGCTCTAATCTCTTGCTACAGCCCAACAAATGTAAGTGATGAAGTGGGATTGGAGATCCCAATTCACCACGAAGAACTAACATCATTGCTCAGGCAGATTCCAAAACACAACAGTCTCATCATTGGCTGTGATTTCAATGCACGTCTTGGACAACTTGACGGCTTCAAATGTAGTTATTACTCCCAAACAAATAGAGAAAAAAACAAAACAGCTTCCGCACCAACAGACCAACATCAGGACAGATTCTTACCATTCGTCGAATCTTGGAAGGGAACACAATCCACAAACATTCCAGCCACCATCCTGTGTTGACTTCTCAAAGGCATTTGACTCCAATCATCGTGGGAAAATAAAATAAATATTATTTACATCCCATGCTATCCCATAGAAAATGAACACAAGAATATGTACATTGATTATGTGATCGCAGACACGGGATGCAGACTAGATGAGCTTCTAAATGCAATGAAAGACAGGAATGGATGGAAACAGCGTGTTAAAGAATGCCGGGCTTGCTCGTCCTGTTTATGTAATATACTGAAATCGTACGTCTGCAAATATTAATCCATTTTCGTATCTGAGGATTAATTTATATTTTAAAAAGAGGTGCACAATAAAAACTTATAAGACCCATTTTATTGACAACTGTTACTTAAAAGGCAGTCTCAAAGTTACAACAAAACGGTCATTGACACATTAAACGGTATTAACAACAACAGCAACAACAACAAAAATAATAATAATATAAATAATAACAATAATAGATGATTGAGCAAAACAATCCTACAAGGAAATGACTCCTTATCGCTGATTTAGAAAATGACATAAAAATTAACTGAGATTTCGATTCATTTAGAAAAAATATCGATACTAATTGTGTCATCTGCGTGATCAAAAATCTCACCAAATCTAATTAAATTTCTCAAGAACTCTCTCTCTCTTTCTATCAATCTCTCTCTCACATTACACACACGAACACACACATACACACACACACACACACATATATATATATATATACATATATATATATATATATATGTAAATAAATATATGAATACAAATATAATATATCACTCATATAGTGCTGCTGTTAATAAAACAGTGCTCTATGTAATACAACAGAGCTATTAAGTATATATTAATAAATATGCATGTTATCCCTCATCGGTAGCACAACGTAATCTTCAGGTGCTGAGTATAGACTGGCTGTTACTTAAATTTGAAATATGTAACGGCCAGTCTTAACTCAACACCTGAAGAATGCGTTGTGCCTGAAACTCCGACTCGTGCAACTTGTGAGTAATTTTGTTTATTGATTGTTCGTGCTGGACACGAGAATTCATAAACAACATTTTTGTTTTACATTGGGTTGATTTTTAATATGATAAATTATTTCTAAGAATTAGAATTTTTGTAATGAACGAGAAATCTAAGGTATTTTAGAACTGTAATGTGATTGGTTTAGCTAATAGCTAATTAGCATAAAGAGAGCTATAATTATAGCTTACGGGCTACTTTGAGTCAGTATATGCATAATATCTAAGTCTACTAAGTTTGGTCATCACAACAAAATGGTGTCGCCTGACGAAGCTCTGTTGAACACAGAAGAACCTGTAAACGTAAAGATTTGAATAAAATGCTTTGAGACACGTGCCAGAAAAAAAAGTTACGAGATAACCAAACACCTGAAGGACAGAAAGAAATCGCGGATTAATTTTTGGCCATTGTCGGATGCAAAGCCATTAGGTAGATTTTGTTAATGACTTACCCGGCTGAAATTGAAAACTTGACATTTAAGGAAGTCAAAGAAATAATGTTGAGAAATATTCAGCAAAAAAAAAAAAGATTGGTTATAGCCAAACGAACCAAATTCTTAGCACTGAGACAAGAATTTGGGTAGCCTATAAGGAAATCTCTAAGAAGTTTAATAGATACCAGCAGATATTGTGAATTTCATGAACTAGGACAACAAGGAATAAACACAGAATTAATTCAACTCCGATTGGTAGAAGGATTGTACAACACCTCTCATAGAGTAAATTGTTTTAGAGCGGTTACAGACAAGCCAAATGATTTATAAACTTATATTGACTTCATACAACAAGAAGAGTTAATTGAAAAATTTAATACAAATGAAAACAAATCTGAGCTTATGGACACATGTGCGATAAAAGGAACAATGATAAAATGCAGATAAGTTAATACGACTGCGGGAATAAGCGGTTTCTTTTGTTTAACATGTGAGATAGTTCAATTCCTAAAACACCTAGCCTGTACCATGAGGTAGAATGCTTGTAAACAGGCTACCTTGTAAGACAAGTCCAGTGTTTTTATAAATAATTTCACTTTTTATTTTTAACAATTTTAAACTATAAATATACAAGTAACACAGAATACTTTAGATTTTATTCAAGTATCGGATTATTGACAAAAACCTCACTATTTTTGGCAATAATCGAAACTATAAAAATAACACTATATTATCAAAATATATATGGGAACTAAAATTGAAAAAGGAAACGATGTTAGTAGAATGGTATATAACAAAATAGATAAAGAGAAATAAAGACAGAATTTACAATCTATACAAATCATAGTATAAAATGAATAATTTAATAAACAAAAATAATTAAATTATTTGAAAATGGTATCAGATATTCCTTTTGAAAAAGGAAAAAATATGAAAAAAATGATAATAAAAATCAGCATTATTAATAAAATTAGTGAGAAAATCCAACTTTCCCCATTTCTCATAAGTATCTCAAGATTCTTGACAAAATCCAAAGAATTGTCTGTAATATAATTGATCCTGACTTCAGTCACTTTCACACCGATCTGACATGACTTTTCTCAGAGGGATGACAGGACAGTCTTCGAGAAAGTGCCGTTGTGATATGACTATTATATTACATATTCTCCCAGACAACATTTTAAGGTCATAAATTGTAAGTTCATTTTTACTGCGTGATATCACAACCATAGCATGTGAACCGACGTTCACTGATAATTTCACAATGTTAGCAACATAAGCTCTACAGCGGCTATATTCTTTGCTGAAAAAACAACTAACAATGGTTTAAAGTACTTGGGATATAACTTAAATCTACAATTCGTCTGTGCATTGAATATCGCTGCCATATCTGATCTGTTGCCCCTACTCGAGATTCTTGACAAAATCCAAAGAATGGCCTCTAATGCAATCGTTCCTGGCTTGGCATCTCGACTTCAGTCACTTTCACGCCAACGTCACGTGACTTCATTTTGTCTATTCTACAAATATTTTCATGGCAATTGTTCTGCTAAGATTTCCTTCTTGGCGCCTCGACTGCATGGATTTAGGCGTGCTACTAGATTGGCAACACCGTTTTACAGTTGAGCTAGCTTGATTCAACCGTATGTTCTGTTCTAATAGTTTGTTTACTTGAATGTATCATCGGTGGAACTCCTTTTTCATATCTTGCTCTCTTGCCGCCTACAACCTTCAAAAAATTTAAATGCAGCGTCAATCGCCATCTTCTGCTTTTCTCAATCTTGTTCCTTTATTGTTCTATCTCCTCACTTCTTCCCACTAAATTTTTTTTTATTCTCTTTCACTTCCTGTAACACTCCAGGCATCCTAGTGGCATTGTCATTATTGCTTGAAGTGAAATGAGTAGACACGTACTCAAACACAAACATACACGTACACAGACACATGTACTCACAAACATACACACACACATACACACACAAACACACACACTCACGTACTCACCGAGACACGCATTCGATTTGACATCATTTGAAATTGCACGCAGTTCCATTTTTTAAGCACGGAAAGGTAATTATTGGAAATACTTGCAACAAAAGAGGAATTTTAATTCGATTCTTTTCAAAAATTCTTTTTTCTTCGTCGATCAAATTTTCAGATATTATAATCATATCCAGTCACACACACACAATAAGACACACACACATTTGTATATACTGCCAAAAAAAACAATGTTTGTGTAACCAACAGACAAGAAAAAAAACCTGAACAAGGAAAGAAAAGAAAATCCAAATGGCAAACACCTCACGACGTAGTAAATTAAGGTGATCAACGATTAGACTACCTAAACAGAGCAAAAAAACGCATCACACACACACACACACACACACACACACACACACACACACACACACACACACACACACACACACATGCATATATATATATATATATATATATATATATATATATATATATATATATATATTTCATTACTGGTAGTACGACTCGGAGTTTCATGCACAACGCAATCTTCAGGAATTATGTTAAGACTGACCGTTATATAATTCAAATTTTGTTAAATATATCTGATTATCGCAATGATGAGGCAGTCCATATTTAATCATTATCAAGAAACAACACACATGAAAATTTAAGTAGCGGATTTGGGCATTATGGAATTAATAATATTATCATATTAAGAAAAATCCCCTGCGAAATATCCCTACTTCTCATAAGTATCAGCACAATATAGGGATCCCACAAAAGAGTAATAACATATGGTTTGATGAACACTTGTGACGCGTTTCGTCCCTTAGTACTGTATTGGACTAGGTTTGTTTAAGATGAAGTCCGTCGGAATGAAACACCTCACACGAATACTTTTTCCAATTCGTTATGAATCTTCTCTCCCAAAATGTTCATGATATATAAAAATATATTTATATCAGTCATTGTATATATATATATATATATATATATATATATATATGACGAAATATATAGTTTTAAAGTGTGCTATATTTATGGGATAACGTGCTCAATATCAGAGATAGAGCGTGTGTAAATATAAAAGTGAACATAGAAGTCAACACTTAGAGGCGACAGTCTGCTTCATGCTAGATTCAATCATCGTGGCCCGATGATTGCATCTAGCACGAAACAGACTGTCACCTCTAAGTGTTGACTTCTATGTTCACTTATATATATATATATATATATATATATATATATATATATAGTCAACGATGAAATTATTCGTACACCCACCAATTTTGAATATTTTTATCAATTTCTCAGAATCTAATGCTCCTATGTTGACAGATTTTTTGTATGTTAATAAGCATAAAAACGGGAATATAAAACTTAATAAAGGTTAAATACAGAAAATTTGACAGGCGAATTATTCAAAATAGGAAAAGACAAACTTATTCGTACAGTATGAAAAATATAAAAAAATTGAACAATTTTTACAATATTAATAGTCAATAGTATGGCCTCTCATCTTTATAACTGAAATCATTTTCTAAATTTTTTGATGAGATTTGAACAATTTTTTCTGTGATTTTCTTCCATTCTTCAATGGTTATGTGTTCTAATTCCTGAAGGTTTTTTGGTGACCAATGATTTATTCAAACTTTCAATTCTTGCCATAGATTTTCAATAGGATTTAAGTCAGGACTCCTAAAAGGCCATGGTAGAACTGTAATCTGTTACCGATTTAGACGTATGTTTGGGATCATTATCGTGCTGGAAAGTAACTCGCCTACCTAGATGAGGATTTTACGCTGATACTTGTAGATTTTCATCCAAAATTTTGATATAGTCTGTAGATTTCATTATTTCTCTTATTGCCGTTAATTATCCTATCCCCCTTAAGCCAAAACAATCCCAAAACATCATCAATCTGCTTCCATGTTTTAATGTTGCCGTTGTGTTTTTTGGGAGGAAAGTCTCACCTTTCTTGAGCCAAATATTCTGTACATCATTGTGTTTTATCACTTCATGGTACTTATTCCCAAAATTAATTTTCTATGTCCAAGAACGTTTTGGCCAAATTAAACCCAGCAATAATGTGACATGGCTGGTGAAGAAGGGTTCGTCGTGATCGGTTTCCATACAATCCATGCTGATACCCATCGTATCAAAACTTTTGGCGATGTCTTTCAGAACAACTTTTGGTTTTTATTAACCTCGCGACACAGTTTTTGTGCAGTTCTCGGTTACAATTTGGGTTTTCTTCCACGCCCAGGCAAATTCTCTGTCGTGCCAAACTGTTTAAACTTCTTTATATCTGGTTTGAAATAATGCTGTAACTATTTCGCGACTTATCGAAGTTAATAATTCTCTGTCTCAAGTCAACGCTAACCTCCGTTCTCTTCCCCATCGCGTTGTTAACGTAAGAATAACAATGGTGACACTCTATGCACCACGTGATGTTCTTTGCTGAAATTATCACAAATATTCTACTGAATAAATCGTCTAGAAAGCTTCACCGATAAAATAATTATGTAACTTACTTATACATTCTTTTTTCGAACGAATGTTTGTAAGTATTTCAAAAAGGGTTAAAGAAAAGGCACGCAAAAAGAAACGAAGCTGAGACATGCATTTACGATGACTGTTTTCTTCATTCTATTTCTAGAGCTTTCTCACAATCCCAACACCATTTTACTCACGGTCTGACATGATTTTTAATGTCGTCACCACCTAAATTTAGCTCTATTCATGACTATCGAACAAAACAGTAGCGACAGTTTGTATAAAAGCAGAAGTCGATGCTTATTCCAAACAGGTATCATCTGTTAACATTTGCTTCACGGTAAAATTGGAGATTAGAGTAGAATCACAGGAAGATTTGAAAGAAATGGAAATTATGAATGTAGTTCTGTTTGCTTTCTTAGGCCTGATTGTTGCCACAGTTTCACAAAACGACACAAACTCTGAGTATCCCCAGGGTAAGTCTTCACTTTCAATATCCTGAAGAAGTATCAGAAAAGTATGACAGGAGGAGCAGATAAAACAGATAAAAACAAAGGCAACTAGCGCAAAAATAGATCTTCGCCATTGATTGAATAATATATATATATATATATATATATATATGTTTGTGTGTGTATGTTTGCGTGTGCGTGTGTGCTTGTGTAACTGTGTTCATATCTATGTAATTCTGTTCATATCTATGTAATTCTGTTCATATCTATGTAATTCTGTTTATATCAATTGTTCATATCTATCTAATTCTGTTGATATCTATCTATCTATCTATCTATCTATCTATCTATCTATCTATCTATCTATCTATCTATCTCAGCCTGTCCATTATCTATCTATCTATCTATCTATCTATCTATCTATCTATCTATCTATCTATCTATGTCTGTTCATATTAATCTAAATCATTTTATGTATACTTTAACAAAACGTTAAAACAATCATATTTAACGAAATAATCGTTATATTTTAAATAATTACTCATTGTTTCTTTTTCCTTTTCACAGAGTGGCATACGGACCCCAAGAGTAAGTAAAATATTATTTAATCCTTCGCTTAACAAATTATATTTGGTATCCTGTTGGTTATTAATATATGATTTCTTACATTCCCAATAATAAAAATCAGCTTTTAAATTATTTGCAATATTTTCTCTCTTGTCTATTTTAGCTGCCGAGTACACCATTGCTAGTTTTGTTTTAATCCTTTCATTCTAAGCAAGGCAATAAAGCCACTAAAAAACAAAGGGTTAATGAGTGTGAAAGAACGATAAAAGGAAAAAGGAACTAATAAGACAGAAAATAAAGATCGACATTGCATTTAAATTTTAGATGATCCTTACGGGTGACAAATTATTTTCTGCCCTTCAGCCTCTCTCACAGACGAGACGTCGCAGTCCTCACACTGCTCTATTGCTATTTCCGTGGAGAATGTTCAAATGAACTGCACTACTTAATTCTACCAGTCCTAACCGTCACGGATAAGACCCGCTATGCTAGGTACATTGTAGTGGAACCCCGTTAAAGAATTGTAAAAGAAATGTAATAGTACTGTTACCAGAAACTCATATTTTTATCTTTTTTTAGAAAACCAGGAGTCGACTCATTTTTTCTGCAACTTGTAGGATCCAGATTTGATTTTCTATATTTGCATTTATTAACCAATCAATGACGCTCGGTAGATTTTCAGACAATATTTGTTGTCTGCAAATAATTATGAAGGCTAACTCCAGAAAATGATCAACAATATTTTCCCTCCTTAAAATAGACATTTAAAAATTGAAATTATTTTTTTCATTTTACCGTAAACTTTTGACAGGTATCGGTAGTTCTTTTGTTGTTATACAAGCTGAAATTTTAAAAATTTAATTAATTGCCACATTTTCGCATATTTATTTGAGTATACTATATTACAAAAAAAAAGGCTTAGCAATCTTGAGTTAAGAAACACAAAAAACATACGAACGGATTTATTGTCAACAACAGTAAATTTAGCGGTAGTATAACACAGCTACTTTCATTGACAGCTCACTGCGTGCCAGCTGCCAACTGCCAGGAAATTACATGCATATATAAAACTACGTAAATACGTGACATACAGATATATAGACGCATTCTATTTTCTATCATACTAACCCAAATATTCTTACACTTCCGAATGATCTATAGAGTTTCAATCCGGGTATGACCCCATTTGTGGGCCAGAAAATCAATGTACGTCTGCGTTGACTTCTTACCATTCGGCATATGTCTGTCATTTTCCCACCTATAATCACAGACCCAAGAATTACACATAACCAACATTGCTATGTTTGGGACATCTGAGGATACCACAGACCGAACATGTCAGCAATGACGAGGTTTTAGAAAAAATGAAAACGAAAGGAAAGATACTTAACATCAGAGTTAATTGAAATTTCTGGTGTACGTATTGAGGAAGTGGGGGCTTAGAAAATCAGATACTAGGACAGTTTGAGGGAAGGAAGAACAGGGGAAAGCTGTGTGTAACATACTTGACGGATTTGAGTAAATGGAAGGTAGGTTTGGGAGAAATAACAAAGATCAAAACTTATTAATAGCTACAAGTGACAGGAAGATATGGAGGGCCATAATTTCCTATGCCCTGAAGGGACACGGCATATAAAAAAGAAGATAAGTCTGTGAGATATAGTCTTCAAAGTGGGCAACAAGTAGACTGAAGGCGATAAAAGAATAAATAGATGAAAACTTTTGGGCGCAAGTGACGAAAAAGCCGGACATATGCAGTTTCCATCACAGTCTTATATTAGCATCCACAGTTGGGACGGTAATAGTTAACGGGAAAAGACTCTACCCCGAGTAGCTCCGATGTTACTAGCCGTATGTCATGATGTTGAGATGGGCAAATTTGGTATAAGGAAGAGTTGAAGGAAATAACTGATCCGTTAGACACACATGGTAGTAGTTGTACTAAGTGTCACCTCCCTTTCTATCTAAACCGTACAAGTCAAAATCTAAATAAACCACATGAATATATTGAAAACAGGTTTCATTTATCACCGCGGCGTGTATTTTCTCCTTTCGCTTCCTTGCAAACTTGCAACAGGCTTTTCCTTGTTCTTCATGCATATCGACACGAAAGAAGATAGTGATGAAGCGTAGGGTTTTATGCGTGAGACCGGCGGAAAACTGGGAATCTGCATCAATGTAGATTTATAGATATAGACTATTTTTTAAAAAAATATTTCTGCCTTGGTATTGAACATAGATCCTCGTGGAAAGTCTTCTATTTACCGATATCCAACTTGCATCGGGGTCATTCACAATCATTAAAAAATGTCATTTCAGTTTGGTGGTACATGCTGATATTTTTGTATTTTTTAGAGTTGCAAGCTCTGGTGCGATTAAAGATTTCTTTTTGAATGTTAAATCAACCTCATAACTTATTTAAAGCTCCGAAAAGGCAACATTGTTATTAATGTAAAACTTCAAAATTTCAAGCAAACTACTGCGCAGAACATATTAAGTTTCTTCATAATTGCGCAGATAGATGTTGCCAATATTCGGCGAATAAATCTTTAGAATCCAATAAATTTGTCTTTTGTATATAGGCATAACATTGTACTTGGTAATGTGAAATACAATGTTTTCTAATTACTGTTGTTTTATTTTCAGTTAAAAACGGACACTGCCAGCCAGTAGACAGAATGTGGGGTCTAGGCCCGCGTCCATTAAAGAACAAATCTGATTCGAAACCTAATGACTTAGTTAACTTTCATAGTTCTTGGATATACCCATTT
This sequence comes from Acanthosepion esculentum, assembly GCA_964036315.1. NCBI lineage: Eukaryota > Metazoa > Mollusca > Cephalopoda > Sepiida > Sepiidae > Acanthosepion > Acanthosepion esculentum. The sequence continues at coordinate 77,334,782 of OZ038497.1, read as the reverse complement.
CCACGATTCTTTCCACCATTTTGGGGCGTGTGTCAAGAATGTTATACAGATGCTGACTGTAAAGGAAGTAAGTATTCTTCTTTTATTTGCTTATACATATATATACATACATACATACATACATACATATATATATATATATATATATATATATATATATATATATATATATATATATAATATCTGGATAAAATGAATGAAACAAAATTGGGTGTTTTTTTTTTATGAAAGTATTTATTTCTGTGTTTTTGTA
>OZ038497.1:77184529-77329529 GCA_964036315.1 Acanthosepion esculentum | reverse complement strand
ATAATAACATACGGCAAGGAAAAAATACTCACTGCGAGAGTTTATAATTGTGAGTGTATGTAATTCTTTTTAAAGTAACAGGTTCAGAACGTACAGAGTTCGAAGAATGTGAAAAATGCTTTGTTCATCAGGTTGGAAGTTTTAGAAAGTTCCTGGAAGTTGGCGGCTCGATAAAGATGTTCGCTTCTGTCATGAAGGTGACGACCGTGTCGTATGTGTTAAGATATAGCGACGAGCCATGAGGTCTAGGCAAGGTTTGCCGAATAAAATGTCTCTGTCGGCATATAAGGGGTTAGCGGCGAGAGACAAGTGAGCCAGCCCGGCCGATGGTAAGACGACCACGGGGGGACTGATTTTTGAAAAGCCAATTTGCCGTGACTTCAGCGCAAAAAATAATATCTTCCTCATCTTCGTCTAAGACAACGGTTTACTACTATAACCGGCCGAAAGTGAGAGGAAGGGGTGAAAACTCGCGCGTGCGTCAAAATGAAGGTGGGGATAGCGTGAATCCCACACTATGTTCAATTTCTTTTTCTCGTAGCCTTTTCGCCCATCAACGCTAATTGCTACAAAACAAAACATCGTGCTTGTAAACTTGATTTATGTTCTTAAATATTCTCGTCAGAATAAGACTTATGGATGTCATGCACGGCGCCAAATTCATTCAGAAATATCTAAACTGTCAGCTGTATACAACCGCTTTCTAAGAGCAATGGTTAAAAAAGCATTGAGCGAGTGAAACCTGAAGGTCTTGCCAAAGATCTTCATTCGTTGTGGAGTAGCGTTACAGATTCACAAAGAACTGTACCAAATAACAGAAACCACATCACTTGAGGATTATCAACAGCAGCAAAACTAAGATGGATAGCACATGTAACTCAAAAAGAAATTAATGACATAATTAACATTCCACACCACTTAAGACAATAATTTAGGAAGGCAACTGCCATCAATACTAGAAAGAGCTATAACAGCTGCTGGACTTGAGAAACCCATTTTCCTGAATATGTGAGATAGATTTTATAAAATACGACTGAAATCAGTACTGAATACTCGGTCAGTGAATTCCAAATGTTTCCTTATAGAGAAACGGCTGATGTAACCTTTTTCGTTACTATTCAGTTGTCCGTTGTTAAAAAATACTAAACATATTTATATGAATTTTTCTATGAGATTTTCTATGAAAACTAAAGAAATTGCTGTAACCTAGAGAAGAGTACTGAATAGAATAATCACACAAAGGTTGGTAATGAACGATAATACTTAGGACAAGAACAACACTTTTTTTTCACGTATACCGTCGGAGCTGCCCAATCACTATAGTCAACTTTTTGAGTACACCGGATTTCTCTAATCTGTCCAATTCTTTATCAATCTGTTCTATTGAGGCAAACGGAACACTCCTTTTCTTTTTGAATACCGCCTGAGCGTTTTCTTTTAAAAAGAATTTTGCCTCCATCTTGGTACACGTTCCGAAACCTGGAGAAAAACAGTAGGAAATGTTTCCTTAAGTTTCTCTATTAATCTTTGGGCTTCGGAGTTTAAACTTTCTACCTTGTAACAGAAAGAATTTATCGGTAGATCCCACAACTGAAACTCCGTTATCCAGTTCGTACCTAGAAAATTCGTGGTATTTTCCATGACAAATAGTTTAACTATTCGCGTTTTTTATTCTGTAGAAGTAGTGAGTCAAGTGAATTCAACAATGAATCTCCACCTGCAGTCAAATGTGGCACAAGGCCGAATTTAATGTGGAATATCCGAGCCCGTAGGCTCGGCCAAAACTCCCTGTAGACTCTGTATAAATCTGAGTCTGTAGCTGTTTCGCGAGATGAGACTCTGCCCTTTGACATAGCCTCGTCTGGGAATCCTCTCTGCCCGGAGACAGAGACTTTCGCCGTCACAGATGGAGACGAATCTCCAACTGCAGACCACCATACTGTATTTACTACTGTATTTATATGAATGGGGACAAACCTATTACCGTCCGTAGGTATCTGCAACAGAAAATTTCCTTCGTTGTGATTGGTTGACTTTTTGCGCTTTTACTAACGTTCACTCAATATAAGTCTCAATAGCCACTCAAGGTAGAGGCTTATTAAATGAGGCGTGTGATATGAATGTAAGAGGAGGTAAAAGAAAGCGAAGATTATGGGCATAATATGGATAGAAAATGATACACTCTTGAATTGAATAGCTTATAGCCGCGAAATCACTCTACGCGGGAAATTGTTCCACAGATAAGCACTTCAAGGGAAAAAGCCGTCTGAAAGGAACAGCTGGAATACTTAGGGATTGTAGAAGAATATGGTTACTTCTACGGTGGTGTCATGATTGTCAGGCTTGTCTCGCTAGATCAGTTACAATTGAGTAGAGAGTTCGATATTCACTGGGTGAGTATCTTCGGTCGTGTGCCACAACTAAGCTACGCTTAGTAGATCACTTGAAACTTCGATGTGGTGTAATTTGTGTTACATCTAAGCTATTCTTAGTAAATTGCTATAAAGATTGACACCAGCCTCGACTTGCAGGCTTTTAAAATATCTTCTTGCGCAGTTTTCTCGTGCCCCAAATATTATCACTGATCGATGAATTAGACATAACTCGAACACCGTATACATGTTTAACGAAAGCTGTTACTCAATACCGACAATCGTCCTAGGTATGACAATACACTACACCCGGCAGGAAGACCTCTTATTGGGACGTTTCAAGGAACGTGGAAGCACCTCTTAATTGCATTTGTTCCCAAATCAACTCTGTCTCGGAGTGGTAGCACACGTTAGGGGCCCAGATATGGGTAAAACTTAAAAAAAAAAACATTAGAAATAAAAATACATTTTTATATTAAAAATACTGGCAATACATTTTCATAGTGAAAAGAATTGCCAGCAATACCTTATTGGAAAACAATTACCAAAGCTCCCAAGAAAACTATATTTTGGCATTAAATGACCCATAAGGTGTTGATATGCCGTTAAACAAACCAAACCAAGCCAAATGTATTCCGCCAAAACAAGGAAATGAAATTAAGTACGTCTAAATAAGTATTTGTATAATACCGAGCCCATGTTCAAATATGTTTCTCGATTACAGCGGCTTACACATGTTTTACCGCAAGTAAACTTAGGCTTTTCTTAGCTAATCTGGGACGCACAGTTCAAACATTAGGCTCATTTTTATTGTGCAGAACTTGAGTATTTAAAAAAATGACAATTTAAAGCCCAATTAAAGATAATTTTCAAATTAGCTTGGAATATCTCTTGCAAAAATGAATGAATTTTATTCAACATTGCTCACACACCTGGTTCTGATTTCATTGATTGATCTATATTTTACATTTTATCAACCAACAGGTGATTTAAAGCCAGAAAATATTTTTAGACTGTAAGAATCTTTGGAGATAACTATGATTTTTACTGATACAAATTCTACGAATTAGCCCATAGCTTTGATGAGAAGAGGTGAATCCATACCTTTGACAAGGGTATTTGCAGGTAAGTGAATATAACGAACCCGACAGGAATTGGAGATTAGCTGGTATTCCCAAGCGGTCACCAATTAAGGTACTGATCAGGCACAACCTTGCTTAACTTCGGTGATCGTACGAGAACCGCTGTTTCAACCTGATATGGTCATAAGCCGGTTTTTATATTGTAATTCATGACAATAATAATCGTATGATTTTATTGTTCAAAGTTATGAATGGAAACACTAAAAAAGCATTCTTATCATGACTACCAATTGCTCCCTGGATTACGGTCATATCACGTAGAAACACCGGTTTTTCATATGATCACTGAAGTTAAGCAACGTCAAGCCTGGTCAGTAACTAGATGAATCACTACTTAAGAACACCAGGTGCTGCAAGCTTTGATGTGCGGTTGGTGTAATGGATAACAGCTAAGAATTGGAAATTGTAGTGCCAAGTTCCAATTCCAGTCGGGTTCGTTATGTTCACTTACAGGCAAATACTCTTGGGAAAAGTATGAATCAACCTCTTTTTCCGCCTGCTATGGGTTAATTAGTAGGTTCTGTATCAGTAAACCATTATTGCCTCCAAAAGTGCTAAAAATATTTTTGACTTTAAATAACCTGCATTAGCAATGTCACGTTTTAGAATATGTTATGTATCAATGAAACCTCTTGTATCCTAAGGTAAGACTAGATACATGTATTAAGATAATGCCATATTATATGAAACTATCAGACTATAACTTTATATATTTCAGCTTTGAAATGCTGCGGCACAACCTGCAAAAGATGTTCAATCCCATTTGAATACAGTGGTATGTAAAAGAGAATGCTATTAAATTATTTCCTGTTTTATTTTATTTTATTTCGTTTACTGTTAGTTTAAAAACAAACATGCAGAAAACTGGCCAAGTGGCTAGAGCGTTAGTGTTTTGACTATGAGACCCGGGTTCAAATGTTTAGAGCGTTAGCGTTGCGACCATGCGATCCGAGTTCAAATGGTTACAAGGTGTTGTGACCATGAAGATCGGCTTCAAATGGTTACAGGGTTGGCGTAGTGACCATGTGGTTCTGTTTCAAACAGTTACAAAGTGAGCTTTGTGACCATGAGACCCGTGTTTAAATGGTGAGAGCATTAGTGTTCTGACAATGCGATCTGAATTCAAATGGTGACAGGGCCAGCGTTGTCTGTGGGTGTGTGTGTAAGGTGTTTTGTGCAGAAAGAATTTCTAACCTTCTCTACACTATTGTTGAAATATAGGCTCTTCCATCCGCTTTGAGAAGAAAGTTTTTTCATGGAACAATGGCAAAAAGTGGGTTGCAAAGGAGAAAAACTTTCAGGCGTACTGAATAATTGTATCTTCAATACATGTTCCCATGTGATTAAAGCCTTTTTCTTTCAACCCTGTTTCCAGTGTTTTTTTACAGTCTTACTAATCGGCAACTACGAGCGTTACACGTATTTCATAACAATACACACACACGCACACCCACCCACACACATATATATCTCAGTGTAATAATTCCTTTTTGATGATTTTCCTTTACAGGAGAATGCGGTCTCGTCCCAACGGATGAATACTGTAAAGAACTCTGCAAATTGAAGAACACATGTCGCACATGTAAGTTCATTTTATTTTGTCTTTTGCCCATAGTGAAACTCTGAAAATTCTAATTTTCGACAAGTAAACATTCCTATAAGTGTAAATTATTGAGGGCATTTCTTCTAGCGCTCAGACATATTTCCAAACATTTTTTTGGTTTAAATTGCTTCTTACCTCGACGAGAGAATGTTTTTTCTATATCCCGAAATTCGGGAAATGTAAGCCTTTATTCGTATAGCGTATTTATCATTAACGGTTTCAACTTATTCAAGTGCCTACCAGTTTCGCTGTAAATGCCTGTCCTTTTAAGCCGCATTCTTGCAACCATTCAAAAGATCATTCTCTATGATAACGTAAGCATGTTTAATTGCCCAAACTTTAGCAGAGATTCTGGTGACAAGTAAATGTCATTTAAAAGAGCATAAAATTAAATTCTTCAAACAGATTTCTATATAATTAATAACTCTGGATGATTAAAGTGATCTGAAGCCCATACGTGTTACATTACATGTTATTGCGAAACTGGCTTGAGTGGACCTGTATCCGGCCGTGTGGTTAGGATGTTAGCATTCCAACCATAAAAATTCGGTTCAAGGCGGGGAGTAGACAGAATTGTTCCGAAGACGTCAATGTTCATGCTAGCATGAAGTAGCAAGTCGTCGTGACCGAGAAATTGAGCGTACTGAATCTTGTAGATGTGCTTCATACTTTTCTCTGGTTATTCTACGAAGAGACATCAATTTTCAAATGTTTTTTTCATTATAATTTTTTAAAAATGTTGAATTCCTTGCATTGAGAAATCGAATTCTAGTCGGAATTGTGATATTTAACTTTGGAAAGATATAAATCAATCTCCCACCACTCCAAGTTCTGGGGGAAATAATAAAATTTGTATCTGCAAAAAATCCTTGATATTCTCAAGAAATTGTTAATGCCATATTCACTTGTAAAGAGAGAGTTAATTTTACAATCCAAAATACAGGGTTGATAAACAATAAAAAACGTATAATGTGTGTTTTTCATTTAGGAAAAGAAACAAATAATCATCTTGCACGAATTTAAATTAGGACATGTTGTGGTTGAACCAAAGATAACTTTTGACTTTTGGAGGAATTATTCTTGCATGAAAAATGTAACGTTTATCGCTTCGGTTATTCGAATAATGAAGATCCACAAACGTCAACAATGAAGATCATTTAATAGAATTGCGGAAGAAAGCCGAAAGAATTCGAAACATTTCGGCAAAATTTGGCATTTTTCTTCAAATTTTTTCATATGAAAAAAACAAAACAAAAAACAAACAAACTCAGAAATGTATCAGTTTGGTCTGCTTACACGCAAGCAATAAAGAACCATTTTAATGTGTTGTTATGTGATGGAAAATGGACCCATTATGATTATTGTAAATGCATTTCTTCATTTACGAAACCTCTTATTGTTTTAAATATAACAACATAATTCTCCATATCAAACCCTGGTATTTCGTGGGTCGAATGCATATACATATATGTATATATATATATATATATATATATATATATATATATATATATATATATATATATATATATATATATATATGCGTGTGTATGTGTATGTGTACTGTAAGGTTCCAAAAAGGTACACATGCTTGACCAAATATTTAAGCTCTTCAGTGACACCAACTCACTAGTAATGTTATTTGAAACTAACATCTGAGTCTATAGGTATATAGTAAGCTCATTTTAGTCTCTCACAAGACCTGAAGTATTATACTAAACACCGAAATTGGTCAAGTCATTTTGACATCAGAGTTATGACATATTTGTACATATCATTTTATATATATATATATATATATATATATATATATATATATATATATATATATATATATATATATATAATGCATCTGTGTTTTGTTCTATTTGTCTTTCTAGCTCAATATCCATGTAGGAGAGATTACAGAACTTATTGTGAGGCTTATTGTCAGAACGGTGATCAGTGCCGCAGTAAGTACAGACGATTTCTAGCCCAAATTTCTTTCCAGATTTTGAGCGTGTATTTTTGCCTGTAGACAGACTCTGTAGATGTACTGAATCAATTAGTCTAATTATTATTAATGTATCTCAAGTCCAGGATGCGCGCCCCAGATTGCGAATATTGACACAGAAAGTGGAAAAGGCGAAGAGAGTTCAAATTCAAGCCGAGCCAATTGCGTGCATTTTCGCACTGATGCCCTTGGGAAATACAATAATTCGTCTCTTCTTATACCCTAGCAATGGGTTAAATACCAAAATAGATTGGTCTCTCTAGCCTTGAATGGTAGCCACTCTAAGAGAAATGAAACTCTGATTTCGAGGCCGTGGAAAAAGAACAGGAAATTAATCCATTATTATTCACAATAATTCATGGCAATTCCCAGACCATAAATCAAGGAATTCCATCGAAAGTCAAGATCACCTGCGTCCTGAAGAGACGCGATATTAAAAGAAATTTTAAGTCAACAGTTAACAGATAGATGGACTTAGAATGGGGCAGTACCCTAGTGGATTAAAACTTTAATCCGTGAATTTGGTGAAATAGTAATTGTGAGTTCAATCCCTGGGTCGGGGAGTGTGTACTTAGACTCAGTGATAACGAGGTGAGCAATAACTGAACAACATTAAAATAAAACAAAATATACAAGATATCCTCAGATATGGACAGTGGAACGAGAACAACTTACCCCTGTAGATTAAATAAAGGGTTTAGTTCCCTGGGCTACCTGCATCGGGGTACGTGATGTTGGTTGGGGGGCACAAAGGCCGAAACGTTGTGATAACAACAACAAAGATGAGGACAATGGTCCGAATATAACTACGATAACTCCTCATCCAAGACATTCCGACAGGCAATACAGTTAGTCATTGCTACGGATAACTTTGTAGGGTACAAGGTCAAAAGCAAGGGCTCTGCGATTAAAAGATTTATGGAACGCCAATCTTACAAAGAATGATTTGCCTTCCTTTAAAATAAGCATCCAAAATCCTGATCCATTTGGGAATCTTTAGAAGAGTCAGATCAGACCAAAAATAAAGCATCGCTGCCACATCTTGGCTGAAGCTACTTAACCCACCAGTCTCCAGCCTTGATAGAGTACAAAATCATTTACGCAGTCTGCAGACCCTTTCCCAAGATTATCACAACTCTATCGCTATTGCCATGCCAAATGTTCAAATGAGATCTACCCTTTAGTTATACCAGTTCAGACCTTTACAGCTAAGACAAGCCTTACTCCTATCACAGAGTTGAATCACCTTCATTTCCCCCGAAATTAGAACGATTGAGATATCTACATATAAACAAATTTATATTGGAAAGAGTTTTATTTGCCTCAATCTTATATTTTTCAGCGGGAAAATGCTGCCGAAATATGAGATGCTCTTTCACCTGCACATAATGTCGTTTGTAATGTAAGTATGTCAGTAAAGTTATCCCATTGGATCGGGATTTCGTTTTCTAAATCTTTTAAATTGGTTCAAATGTAGCCTATTTATTCTGGATGGTGTTAATTGTAGAAACCGATTTTTTTTATAATGAATTTTAAAAAATGGCTAAAAACATCAAAATATTATCGGCCGAGGTGGGCAACCAATACAGAAAATGGACAATTCTGAATTAATAATCATGTGACCTTTAGATGCTTGAACTGTGAATAACGTCTGCTCAACATAGTTGTAGCATTGAAGATAAGAAATCACACTGATTTGCAATGTATCTTCAAGTCAAAACAGCTCTGATAGATGGAATATTGTATTCTGTATGTATTAGGTTGGTGCAAAAATAATGTCGTTTTTTGACGTTCAACTTCAGTAAAAAAACGACATTATTTTTGCACCAACCTAATACATATAGAGCTATTTTTTAAATAGAGAACTGACTTCTAGCCGTGAAAAAACAACTAGAGTTACTTCCCTTAGTATCCTTTCATTTTTTAACTAATTTTCTTCTTCTTCTTCTAAGTACCATGTCCTTTCGTGACGTAGGCGACCATAGTTATCAACAACTTCCTATCCTTTTTAGCAACATTTATCTTTTTAATATCCCCACCTATTGCCGGTTCAACCATCCATTTTTCTTCCTCTGCACTTTCAATATATTTTGCAATTGTTAGTTTTACTAAGCCTTCTTTCCCCATTATGTGTCCTAGAAATTTCAATTGCCTCTTTCTGATTCGAAACACCTTTTTTATTCCTATTACCTTAAAACTTCTTTGTTACTTTCATTCTCCATCCATGGTATTCTCAAAGTCCTTCTATACTATCGTATCTTTGTCGTTTCAAATAGTCTCTTCCCCTGCAAATATAGCAAGATTGATATTACACAGTAGTTCAACATTTTCCTATTTCATAATACTTTGCTTAGTTTTTGGAAGACATCTTTTGCTATTTAGATGTGCCTTCTTACTTTCGTGTCACAATTTTGTCTACTGTTAAAGCAATTCGCAAATATTTGAACTACTTTACTTGCTTGATTTTGACATCTCCAATCATAGCTCGCATTTCCGGTTCTTTCTCTAACTGACAACCATACATTCTCTCTTTTTGAAAGAATGTTTCGTCTGTTTTACGAGTTGGATATTTTTACGCATCGTCATATTAGAAAATATTGCTTTCTTAGCCTGCATCACCTTCTACGGTGTGGTTTAGGTTATAATGTTGCAGTTAATCAGCGCTAGACAAGAAGAATAAAACAGTAGGACCAGACGAGATGATCCAGTGAGTTTAAATGAAAATATAGGCGATTGACTGTAGAGGATATATGTAATAGCAGTTCCAGCAGTCTAACATAAACAGAGGTTGAGTGGCACCTGAAAAAAAAGGAATGAACTTTTTCTACTACGAAGGGTCACCGACCCTAGCGAAAATCATTTCTCTCCGGCCGGTCAGTAAATTGAAAACTTCGGGGCTCAGAAACATAGACATTCGGACTAGATATCCACATTTAATGAACGATGCACCTTTTCTAAAGTTAAACTTTGATTGTTTTATTTCTATATTATAGAATAAATATTTCATAAAATGCCAACTTGTCATGTATTTTGAGTTGGTACTATAACCTTTCATTCAAAAAGTATTGGTTTGTATAGATATCTCCCTCGGTGTATATATATATATATATATATATATATATGTATGTCTGTATACAACTTTGAAAAGGTTCGTTCATTGTACTGCTCCAGTAAATATCTTACTGTTCCTGTTATATTCTATATTTACGAGAACCAGACCGAAAACGGAGTATTGCTGCCATATCTGGGCGGGAGATTCCCAGTCATCACTTGCCTGTCTTGATAGAGTTCAACAGCATCTACACGACCTTTTAAGCGATTAATTATTTCCCACCCTACAAGCACTTTCCCACGGACGAAACATCGCGATAGTTTGCCGAATTGCTCTGTAGTATCCAACATCCTATGTATTAGTAAATGCTAGGCAGCTTACTCAAAGATGAAAAAAAGTATTCAGACGAGAGAGATCAAGTTCTCCCCATGAATGCCGAGAATGCCATAGACAAAGCATGAGACAAACGAGGACGTTTTAAGAAGAAAGGAACTGGTGTTAACAATCAGATAGTTGACATTTATGGACACATGACGAGGAAAGAAGGCTTGGATAATTTAATACTCATGGAATATATTGAAAACAAGAGAATCAGAGGGAAACTAAGTAAGCTATATGGAACGTTAAATTAATTAGGAAAACAAGTACGACAAAGAAAAGGGTTGCAAAAAAGAAAGTATTTTTGCTAACTATGAAAAGAAAAATTAACGCCCACGAGCTGAAAGTGCATAGCGCACATTACAGAGAGAGAGGGGGGGGGGTAGAAAGTGGTTCGGATAGAGGGGTGGGGAGAGTTGGACAGTGGAGGGAAGAGGTGGAAAGAGATGGGGTAAAGAGAGAGAGAGGGGTGGAGAGAGAGAGGATAGGGAGAAATGTGGTGGGGGGGAGAGAGATCGTAACAAGTTTAATTGCATGAAGATTTTACCATTTTAAAAGCTTTTAATTTTTCTTTTTTTGGAATTTCAGATATTTTCCTTGAAGAGGTTCTAAGAAATAAAACTTTGACGAAAACATTGGAAAGTGAATGTTTAATATTTTTGTACATATTTTTTTAAAATGAAAATTATTAAATAAATATTTAAACAATTCTTTTTTGTTCTTTACTTTGCTTCGCTATTGTTGTACAGTACCCCGATGCTTGGGATTCAAAAAGTAGGAATGGTTTTAAATATTCAATAGAACAAAAGATAAAAGTTTTTAAGCATAAGAAAACTAAGTTATTAACGTTCTGTGCATGACATTCTTCAAGCGTATGGATGTTCACTTGCCTTGCCCTCTGCCTTGAGCGCCTATCGGGACATAAACTCAAGTGGAATTCGTACATACGTTCCCTCACTAGAGATGCTGGAAAAAAATAGTCGGTTCCCTGAAGCGCTCCAGTAAGCACCTGACTCTTGCTATTCTCAGGCCTTTACAAGATTAGGTCTAAAATGGACTACTGCTGCCAGGAGATACGTAGTCTTCACCTCCCAGTCTCGACACAAAAGAGCCCCCGCGTCCTTGTGGGTGACAAATTATTTTCCCTCCCCCAACAACCGATTTCTCAAAGACGAATCGTTGCGAGTCTCTCGCCGCTCTCTCACTATTTCCATGGAAAGTGATTTTACGAACTACATACCTTATTTCCGCCAGTTCTAGCCTCCACGGTTAAGACCCGCTTTGCTACGCCCCATTCCCTTCGTATTCCGTTGGTGAGATGTAAGTTCTGCTCGAGCATCTTCTGCTCTGTGGAACCAACTCCCAAGGTGATGCTTCCCTGATCACGGCAATTGTAACCTGTTCAAGTCTAGTGTTAACCCTTATCTTCCGCACATATCCACATAAGCTGTGCCTCTTACTCTCTAACCTTCTGCTTCGAGTGGCTTTCGAGCCTTGTACATGCTGAAAATTACTGCAAAAAAGAAGAAAGAAGCTGTTAAGCTTAAAATTGTAACCTTGTGTTAAAATCGATTAAAACGGCCATTTTTAATACATTTCTAAATAAAAAATTAACTGTCGGTTTTAAAAATCTGGCAAAAATAAAAAATATATTTCTGAAACTTTATTTGAAGAAAATTAGCAAATTTAATGTTAAATTGATCTGATTTGAAATAAATATTACATACTTATACCATAAAATGTTGTATGAAACATTTCTTAACTTCGGGGCCATGTTTTTGTGACGTGCTAATCGAATTATTTACATCCGATTGACAGCCGAAAGTTTTCATAGTTAAGTATGGTGGAGCAGACGATAAAGTTTGAGTTTTGTCCGCCGTAAGAAACGCTTAAAACACGTAACCTTTTAAACGCTTCAAAACACGTGATCATTTAATGATAGATTTAGTGCCTTGTAAATCCATACTTTAGGAATCCTGCACGTAATCACACATATAAAAACAAATCGAAATTCTTTAAAAAAATATTCGTAATTGTCAGATACTGAAACGTTACTATATAATTAGTAAATATAGTTTTACTTAATAACAATATTTCCTAAGAATTATCCCACTGAAAATGAATTTTAAAAGATTTAAAAGCTTTATATATTATTCAGTTTAAAATTGCAAAAAAATGAAAACAAATCATTTAAAAATTCATTTTTCGTCGAAAATATTTTTCTTCGGACAATATCTGTAATATATAAAGGGTGTTTCATTAAGACGGATTATATATAAGGTTGTGTCATTAAGACGGATCAAAGTCCGAAGTAAATAAATCAGTGTTATCGGTGAAAATTTATTTCTCTATTAGCTCCTGATATTTAAGTCATAGCAATTATGTGTGCAAAATAATATCGCCCAAATGTCCGCTCGATCTGAAAGAAAAAGGAAAAAATCATTAGACGCTTTAACTTAATTCACATTTAAAATTGGTCGAACATGTTGGAACATCCTTTATTATTCATAAAAACAATGAAAAGCTTCTTTAATTAAATAATGTCTTCCTTTTATTGTGTTTCTTATTTTTCGATTCAGAACAGATTTTCTGCAGGGCGGGGTCCGATTTTGCATAAAAAAGTAAAACAAATTCGGTGATTTAAATTCTTTAAAGAATTCTGCTTTTAATTAATATAGTCACTAAAATGATCTCGTTGAATTTCTCAATTTTTCATAAAAATAAGTAAGGAGTTGAAACACATGTAAAAATATTTTTACCTAGATTTTCTAATAAACATAATTTAAAAAATAATTGAATGTGAATAAGTCCTGAAAATGTAATTAAAACCCAACAATTATTTGATTTTTACAAGAATTTCCAAATTAATGTGTCTGTCACTGCAAAAAAGAGGCCAAAATTTGCTATGCTAAAAGATAGCAAGAAAACAATTTTTTAATCAAAATTTCAAGTGTTCTAAAAATCAGTTGAAAATTTAATTAAATATTGAAAAAATACTTTGATCCTTCCTCTTAATAATAGCATAATAATTTTGATGATAAAACATTACGGTTGGAGCGTGTTTTCATCACGGTATGGCGAATTTTTAGCGTTTTTGTGGAGTTACCTACTTTTTTATGTACATCATTTTTTTTGTCCTTCACGACAGGTATTAACAAGTAACAACAAAAGACATACTGTCCAATCACAAAGTAATAATTATGCTGAAGGATTTTTAAAAAATAATAATGGTTATTAAACTGAGGAGGAAAAAGCGATAGACAAATTTGAAATTCTTCAATGAAGTGTATGTCAATGCTTGCAAGATGCTTATTCTTGTCAGGATGACCGGAGATTTATTCTTTTCATATGTGAATATAATTTGTGTTTGGAACTAATTTTTTTTTATATGAAAGCAACAATATAGAAAGAAGAAAATATAAAAATACTAATTTCTCTTTAATGGATATTTAAATTTGTACGGCTGACAGAAAAACTCAACTTTCAAAATGTTATTTAATTTTATGCATTCAAGTTATAGATATGAATTTCGGTAAGGATGGTAGATAGCTGATATAACAACTAAAGCCCAGTTTATTTAAAAATCTCTAATAAACAAATTTCTAAAAATCAAAAAAATAATTTGACGGTTTGTATTTCATCGAGAATGTTATTTGGGTGTTTGACAGCTTGTATAAGGCATTTTTCTCCAATCAAATGATAAACTTCCATTGCCTTCTGTATATAAAGATAAGACTCTTTCTTTGACCAAAAACTAATAATTCCTATCAAGAAAAAAAAACAGTATTTTGTGGATATTCAGCGTTGAAATAAGAGAGCATGTTTCAACTTAAATCTTTTTGGAGTAGATATGGTCGCCTATCACCCTGTTCACACCCTCCCAGGTTTTTTGAGCAGGAGTAGAGTTTTATCCCTTGTTTCCTGTTTAGGATTGGATATCCGGATCCTTCTAAAGTCTTTTCATTCTCTATCACTTCCAGTAGCCCCCCTGTGTCTTAGTGGCTTTATCGCCTTACTTGGGATGAACTGATTAAAATCAAATAGTCAAATAGCTGTATTATACACAGATCCAGGTCTTTCCGTTGTGTAATGATTAACGAGCTGATCATTATTACTGTGTTATAAGTTTGGTTCACACCGGGGACCAAAACTAATCTGGGCAAATAACTATATTCAGTTATGTTTCAGTAAAATCTCTATTTAACCAATCTTGCCGGACATTGATTAAGTCACCCAGAAGAAATTATGGCAACCATCTAAAAGACGAGAGATCAGGAGCCGGCAAGCCGTGATGTTCTCAGATACACTGGTATCGAAAATCTGGATGAATTCAAATCAGCCATGATCGATCGGGGCAATTGGAGACAACATGCTGAGATGTTGCAAGTAGAGACTCTGCCAAAATAAAAATAAATAATGGATCAGTTTTATGCTTACTGGGTATATTAGTGCTTGTTTCAGTACGGGACGATAGCCGAATAGATTTAAGTGTTGGATCGTGAATTTGGTGTCGTAGTAATTGTGAGTTCAATCCCTAGGCCGGGTAGAGTGTACTTGGAAACAGGGCGGGCAATAATTGAATAGTACAAAAAGAATAAGAACTATCCCAAATATCCCTAGACATGGGCGGTGGAACGAGGACAGTATACCCCCGCAGATTAAATAAAGGGTTCAGTTCAGAATTCCGTGTAGGTTACCCAGATCAACGTATACCTGATAAAGGCCGAAGGGCACGACAGCCGAAACACTGTGATAAGAACAACAGAGAATAGTGTAAATATTGATAGCTTCTGGAAATTATATGGGATTGAAAGTATGCATACTTATTATATATATATATATATATATATATATATATATATATATGTGTGTGTGTGTGTGTGTGTGTGTGTGTTTGTGTGCGTACTAAACGCCAAATGTTTGAGGTCAGACTATATTTCTTTAAGACCACGTTAAAGTGAGATATTTTTGTCTTTTTGTTAAGTAAAAGATAAAATTTCAGTACGTACATTAACTATTTCCTTTTATTTTTCAGTATTTCTTTAGGCACCTCTTACTATCAAAATGTTCATATCTGGATACATCTGTCCACAATACATTTTGCTAAATTATGTATATGTTGTAGGAAAGTATATTTTGTTTATACCATTGACACCTAGCTAGACGAGATTATAAAAAGGATTTGTTTCAGGTCATAGGAATCATAAAAAGGAACAATACCGTTTCATTTAGCAAATTATGACTTGGTTGTCACATTTTCCTAATCTCTCTCCCATTGAAATTAATATGGGATAAATTGGATAAGTGGGATCGAAGAGAATACCCAAAGAGTGAGCATGAGCTTTTTCAGTGTTTGAATAATGCTTGGGAATGTCTGCTAATAAGTTTTTTTCAAAACCTATTAGGAAGAATGCCAAGAATGTCTAAAGTAATTAAGTCAACTAATAGTTTTATTGACGAAAATAAAATATGATACTGTTCTGGAAAGCGAACGTTCTAACCGTGTAGCCATAAGTTATATGATTTATGGCTACGTGCCCATAAATTATATATATATATATATATATATATATATATATATATATATGTGTGTGTGTGTGTGTGTGTGTGTGTGTGTGCGCGCGTGCGTGCGTGTTATACAGCAAAACATCCAAAATTACCTCATATGGGTATAGTCTATTTATAACCGGCACAACCTTAAGCTAGCCTTCTTCAGCTCTGGACTGACTGCCTGGGAATCAGGGGTTTTGAATTTAGTTTAGATAACAGTCGAGGAGAAGGTACAGGCGTATTGAAAGAGACGCCTCGTTTTGATAAGATGCCTGGGTTGGGGACAAGGGGCGGGCGTGAGGTATCTCTCTAAGGAGACATGGGCTGGAATGGGAGTTTATTTATGACCAAAGCTTTTAGCTGTATGTAAATGAATGTAGGTTCCTGCTAGGAGATACCAAAATATAACAACCGCATATATGTTTTTAATAAGATTGACAGTAAATTGTATTTAGACAATAGGGGTTTTACATTATTAAGTGATAGTTGATTTAATGACAAAACAATTTAAAGTTAGAATAAATTATATAAATAATAAATTTCCAAAATCTGTAATACCGAAATACTCAATGGAATAAATCATGCTGTGCAACACATATATATACACACATACAAACGCACCCACATACTTACATACACAAACATATATGTACCGCCCACATATATATATATAAATATATTGTGTGTATTTAGGCAGCAATCTTTCATTGATACATATTTCATTAAATAATATAGACACGTTGTGTCAATTTATTTTAATTAAGTTCCTTTCATAATATCTGATAAACTTAATAACATTATCGTTGAAAGACGAAAGGAATTTATCATATTGATAAATCTTTTATTCCTAATGTAAGCCGAAAGCTTAGATAGGATTAAAACATGTGATTTCCTTTCGTCTTTCAATGATAATGTTATTAAGCTTATCAGACAATATGAAACGAACTAACATGAAATAAACAGACAGAACTTGTCTATATTATTTAATGAAACATGCATTAATATATATATATATATATATACATAAACATATATATACATATATTTATATATATATATATATATATATATATATATATATATGTGTGTGTGTGTGTGTGTGTGTGTGTGTGTGTGTGTGTGTGTGTGTGTGTGTATTTAAATAGATTGTTGGAGGTACAGAACCGTAATATAGCTAGGAAAACAAAGAAATTGTTCCTTATAGGCATTATGAAAAATAAAAAATAAGAGATGAAAACACTACCACGACAGACCAACCGGTTTCGACTCCCTTTTTCCCTTACGAGCACTTGAGTCTTTGTATATACGATCCAGGGGACCGTCTCTTTGTAAACAAAGAGACTGTCTCCTTGGATTTCATGTTATTACGCTCTAGTGTTCGTTAATCTATTCCCCCTCTTCTTCCTTCCCTACCTTCCAGCTATATTTTCTTTGCGGGAATTGCGATATTTGGTTATTTTCCCCCCTCGTACAAATTATTCATTTCACTTTTTAATGTTTTAATTGTATGAAGGATGTTTGTGTGAGTAAAATTAATTTAAAATATAAAATAAATTATTATGTTCCCGTTGATCTTGGTAAGCAAGGGAACGAAACCGGTTGGTCTGTCTTGTTAGTGTTTTCATCTCTTATTTTTCATAATGCTTATAAGGAACAAATTCTTTGTTTTCCTGGATATATATATATATATATATATATATATATATATATATATATATATATATATATATATATATATATATATATCCATGTAAAATGAAAATGAATAGAATCCAATTCAATTATCTGCTGCGGGTTCAATTTATATTACGCGAATCATTCATACGAATTATACGATGGTATATATATATATATATATATATATATATATATATATATATATATATATATATATATATATATATATATATATATATATATATATACCATCCATTTCCACCATTAAGTATCGTTTAAATCATTAGGAATACAAAACTGTACCCGATTCCTTAAGAGGAAGATATTAAAATAAAAATTTAATCAAAGGGGGTTGCATCAGTTGGGGTACTGTTGTTTTTGTGAGTTAGTAAGTAATAAGATTTATACTCTTATATAAGTCTGAAACTACTTCTATGTCTACATCTTAACACTAGCTCTGTCCTTTGAGTTAATAGTTTGCATTGATTATTGTACTTTATTATTCTAATTTTTTCCCCTAAATATAGCCTGCACCTATCTGTAAAAATTTTAGAATATGTGCGAAATCTATACTTTTCCAATCTCTCTAAGGGTTTAGACCCTTTTCTTTCACTTCCCAAAATTTCTTTGAAAGGGCTGTTCGGTATTTTAATTTAGGATTGCTAAATGAGTGCCAATGGGTATAAATTCCTGTTTCAACTCTTCCACGGAATTTCCAATATAAACATTATAATTGTCACATTTTCTTTAGGGGTAATGCCTGGTATATTTCCCTAGCAGATCTGCATTTGCCCTCGACTGGGCAGTTCTTAATTCTACAATTACGGGGGGGAGTCCATGCTAGTAATTCTTCAGTCTTCGATATCAAAGGCTGGCAGTAATATTTAGCCACCCTCCCACGAGGGTTACAAGTGGCACAAGGCCGGGTTTAACGTGGGTTTTCCGAGTCCGTAGGCGCGTTCAAAAATATTCCCTATTGGAACTCGTAAAAACGGGTTCAGGGACAGTCTACCACCCCGAACGAAACTCTGACCCTCGGCGGAGCCTCGTCCGGGTTCCGACCTGCTCGAAGGCAGAGAGTTCGGCTGTTTAGGCATCAAAAGCTGTTGGAGTTTTGGGGTACCCTGGTGTACTAGTGAGCCAGCCAAAATGAGCTGACTCATTTTATAGTTCACCAATAGAAGAGTTAACCAATCAGAAGGCTCAAAATACTCAGTGCGATGTGTATGAAGGCGGCCATGTTTTCCCCGAATATTCACTGCCAGCCTTTGATATCGAAGACTGAAGAATTACGGAACAGTTGCTGGTGGTATTGACGATATAGTCAGATTCAGTAGAGTGTCTGACCCGTGAGTGTTAATCTTTAACGTTGTTTCATTGAACAGATTATGTACTGTGCTGTATTCTATATTCATAGACTAGGGTGAACATGGTCAACAGTCGCCACGTGATTCGAATTAATTACAGAATGTAGGTGGAGTCAGGTATATGTTTGAGTCTAACCCAATGTCTCAAGGATGTGAATTATGTTCTGTCGCGGAAGGAGGCCGTTTACAACATGTTACGTCAGGCATTGTTGGCGCATCAATTTATAATTTATAACCTTTATTCTTTATTAGGAAAATGATTAATTAACAATATACTAAGTAATTAGTTCGTTTGGATCGTCAAAACGTACTTAATGAATTTTCTTATGAGCCTCATAAGAGAAAATTATGCAATCTATATTATAAAAAAACTGATTTTCTCTGTGTGTCACTTTGCATGCGCATATGTAATGACACAGGATGCGATAGATAAATTGTCGTCCACATTTCTCAAAAATCAAAATAACACTGACATCTTATTTTAACAGATTTAGTGATTTTCGATTCAATAATTAAATGCGTAAGGTTTCTTACAGCAAGATTTTATAGTACATGAAATAGTGATGGTGTAAAAAGTGCATGCACAAAATAACAGACCAAATGATTTGCAATGCAGATAACATTTATTAAAACAATTTACAAAAGTAAACTTTAGAACAAGAGGCTCTTTTGTTAGATGTAAATTGTATACACAACAAAATGTTCATTAATATGCTATAGTGGGAACTTTGTTTGTGTGATTTTAGGTGAAGTATTCCCAGCCTTTGTAGCTTCAGTGTGGAAAATTCATGTCAGAAGTTCGAAAGAGGCAAACCAGGAAAGAGATAGTTATTTTAGGGTTCACCTGTTTTTATATTCGAAAGCAGCTGCCGGTAGGTTTTATTTAGAGCTACTACTAACTTTAATGTCACTACAGTACCACCTTTCAAGCGTGATAATAAGTGGAATTATTCCAGTGGGTGAATCGATCAGTGCAGGTGAGGAGATAGTAATATTCATGACAGGCAGGGAATGGTCCGGTGATGTCTATATAGACATGGTCAAATCGAGTGTCAGTGTAACGGGAAAAATGTAGAAGGTGATTTTGACTTTTTGACATGGTACATAATGAGGTGTCCAATTCCTCGTATCATTGTTGATTCTTTTCACTAATTAACCAGCAGGTCGATTTTATATCTGGATATGATATTGAGTGCAGAGTGTCAAATAATTTTCGATGGAGAGTTTGCGGAATAAAAGGACGCACATTTCATGTAGAAATGTCGCACCAGTTTGAATATTTCATTTGGGGAATATATAATTCCTTCATTTGTAATGAACAATTATTGCCCTCTAGAAGAGATTTTAGATCTTCATCATTTTTTGTGATGTTGCAATAACTTTAAAATCAATGGCTGGACTCATAATAATTGTAAAAATATTCTTGGAGAGTGTGTCTGCCAGAATGTTTGCAGGGCCTTTGATATGTCGAATATCAGTTGAAAATTGGCTGATGAAATTGAGGTACTAGTGAGCCAGCTAAAATGAGCTGACTAATTTTATAGTTCACCAATAGAAGAGTTAACCAATCAGAAGGCTCAAAATATTCAGTGCGACGTGTATGAAGGCGGCCATCTTTTTCCCGCCAGCCTTTGATATCGAAGACTGAAAGATTATGGAACAGCTGCTGGTGGTATTGACGATATAGTCAGATTCAGTAGAGTGTCTGACCCGTGAGTGTTAATCTTTAACGTTGTTTCATTGAACAGATTATGTACTGTTCTGTATTCTATATTCATAGACTAGGGTGAACATGGTCAACAGTCGCCACGCAAATTGAGGTATCTAAATTCCTGAGAAGAATAGTTATCCGATTTCGTCTTGAGTGCTCCGATTAAAGATTTATGGTCTGTGAGAAGGTGAAAGGACCTTCCTTCCAAGAAATGTCGGAAGTGGCGGATGGCACAGTACACTGCCACTGAAAGTGATGTACCGAGTAGCGGTTTCTAATAATTTCTTTGAGAAGAAAGACACGGCTAACTATTCATCTTATTCACGTTGTTGCTAGACTGTTCGAATGGCAAAACTCGAGGCATCGACTGCCAAGTATAACTCTGCTTCATGACTGGGAAAAGTGAGGTTACTAACATTGGCTAACTTTTCCTTTGCCAAATTAAAGGCTGACAACTCTTCTTCTGAATGATTCATATGACAGACATTTTAATTTTATTCTTGAAGAAGATCTGTCAACGGGGAAACTATTTCCGCCGAATTGGGGATAAATTTGCTATAAAAATTGACCATGCCAAGGAATTAGCGTAATTTTTAAAAAGTTTTTTCTTTCTTTTTCTTTTTCTTTTTATGTGCGGTGTCTTTTCAGGATGTAGGCGATCATGGCTCTCCACTTCTCCCTATCCCTTGTAGATCTCAATAGGTCTCGTGCCTCTACCAACTCCCTCAAAACACGTTCTGCCAGCCACTTGCTTAAGCTCGCCAGGTATTTCATGCATTGCTTTCCCTTGTCTCTTTTCCCCTATATTTGACCTGTGTGTATCAGAATCACCCGGCCCTCCTTTCTCATTACGTGTCCTAGAAATTTCATCTGCCTCTTCCTTATGTTAAGCATAGCTTCCTCCTTGTTTGCATCCTCTCCAAGACTGCATCGTTGCTCATACGCTCGCTCCATGGTATCCTTAGCATCCTCCTGTAGAACCACATCTCCGCTGCCTCGTGTCTCTTCTTCATCTTTGAGGAGACCGTCCAAAATTCGCTGGCGTATAGGAGGACAGATGTCACGTAGCAGACCAGTACTCTTTTCTTTGTCGCTAAAGAAATCCTCCTGTCTTGCTCTTTTGGAATGCATAACTTGGCCATACCCATCCATCTTCGCTTCTCAGCGCCGCACCTATCGTTCTCCGTCAAAACACTTCTGCACATGCTTGATTTTAGTGTCACCGACCTGCAAATCCCATTTCGGGCTCATCCTTTTACTGATGACCATGCATTATGTCTTCTTGTAGTTTATCGTTAGTCCCTTCTTCTCGCTATCCCTCACTACCTTCTGAAGATGGTTTTATAATTTCCTTTCCGTGTCTGCTATCAGCACTGTGTCATCTGCGTGTCTTATGTTGGTAAGATTGTGGCCGCCAGTGATGAATTCCGGTATGATCAGCTTCGGTTCTTTCAGGTAATGGTTTGATACCATTTTTATCCAACTTATGACATAAAAAGTCAAATTCAAATAATCCAAATTTATATGTAATTAGATTCACTACAACACCATATTTTCGAAATCTTTCAAAAACATCTTGTAAATGCTGTTTATGTTCTTCACTATTTTTTAAAGAAAAAAAAAAATAACACGTCCGTTTAGCATAAAAGCTTTTTTTTATTGTAGTAACCAGTTTAGTGATTAGCTACTTCAATAATTAAATACGTAAGGATTCATACGGGAACATTTTACATGAAGTAATGGTGGCGTAAAGAGTACATGCACAAAATAACAGATCAACTGATTTGCAATGCAAAGATAACATTTATTAAAACAAAATTAACAAAAGTAAAGTTGAGAACAAGAGGTTCTTTTGTTAGATGTAAATTGTATACAGAACAAAATGTTCATTAATATTATATAGTGAGAAATTTGTTTGTGCGATTTAGGTGAAGCATTCTCAGCGCTTGTAGCTTCAGCGAGGAAAGTTCATGTCAGCAGTTCGAAAGAGGAAAACCAGGAAAGAGATAGTTACTTTAGGGTTCACGAGATTTTATATTCGTAAGCAGCGGCTGATAAGTTTTATAAGTTTTATTTAGAGCTGCTACTGCTACTTTCTTTAATGTCACTACACAGATATATTTGCCAAAATAACACAAACATATCTTGAAATACTAAAGAGTAAATTTACTCAATAAAATCGCCATTGGCTTCAACTACGGTCTCCAGACGACTTCAGAGTCCCCTAGATCCTTGTTTAACTTGGTGAGTGCTGCCATAATATTTGATGTGTCAAGGAGATTTATTGCTCGCTTACTCAGTTGCGCCTCACATATAATAATCAAGGAGGTTACAGTCTGCAGAGTTAGGTGGCCAGATGTAAGGTGTGATGTAGTCTCAGAAATTGTCTGACAGACATGACTGGGTTGTCCTTCTTGTGTGGCATGGTGCAGAGTCCCGTTACTACACGTAGCATTTTCCTGCTGCCACCATCTTGACCCAGGACAGCACTACCTCTTCTAGACACTTGAGGCTATCATCAAAATATTTGGGAGTTCTTTTCTTATCAGAATGATCAGTGTGAGTTTTCTGAGCTGCCGTACCTTCGTAATCACCATTAAATTCATCCAACTCTTTCTGAATCCTCTGCACTGTCCTCAGATTGATACCCAAACGTTCTGAAATGTTCGTATTGGAGTTTCCGGCGCGAATGCCAAGCAGTAAAGGATGATGTTTACAAATTTCTGGCGGAGTGAATTGCCTCATGGTGCCCTTTTTCTCACAGACGGTGCCCAACTGAGCCTACTATACTGTGTAGTCGACAAAATCAAAAACAAATAATGCGCATGCGCGAAATTGAAAATATAGTTGGCGACAATTTACCTATCGCACCCTGTATATGTGTATGTTTGTATCCTGGGTGTGTAAAATTACTCGTTTGCAGCATTTAATACCAACACAAACAGATGCGCGCGCGCGCACACACACACACACACACACACACACACACACACACATACACACACATATTACTCAGTTTGAAATAAAGCATTGTGATAATACATTACCTTCCCATTCAATCTGGACAGACAATAAAATCATAAAGTTTGAAACAAGCAATAAATAATTAAAGATAAAAAGAATAAAAAGATAACTTTTTAACCCTTAGAAAAATATAACTTTTTAACCCTTCTAAAATATCATAATTTAAAGTTTTATTGAACTTTTTTGAAATTATTGAGAATAAATGTTTTTCTAATTTTGCTGAAATATTTTTTGAATTAAAATACACATATATTGAATTAAAATACACATGCGCACACACTAACGTACATACACATCAACTTTGAATGAAATTGAAATAGACATCTGAGTCATGAGAGCTCATTTCTGTCTGGCAACAAACCCTGGGTAACAGGAAAAAGTGTATACAAGCCAAAATATGCAGCCGTTTGAAGTAATTTTTATAAACTCCTTTTTTATTTAAACTGAATATATTTTCTAATAAATGTAGCTTTTTTTAAATGAACAATTTTTGTCATTTTGCTCTTAGCAAAGCGACATTTATCGAATTTGTACTTATTCATTATAAAAGTAATGATATAGTTTTGCTAGAATTCTGATAAAAACTCCTCCTCTTCTCCTCCTCTTCTCCTTCTTCTTCTTCTTCTTCTTCTTCTTCTTCTTCTTCTTCTTCTTCTTCTTCTTCTTCTATGTAGTGCTCCCTTCAGAACAAGGACGATCATAGCTCTCCACAATTTCCTATTCTTTGTAGCTCTTAGTAAGTTTAATTTGCTTCATAACTGCTCAACCTCAAGACAAGGTTGTAAGCATTTTGTTATGTCTTTTGGATTTTATGTCGTCTTGTTCCCAAGTTGCGTGAACAAGAATGTTCACATTTGGAAGTTTTCCCAATGAGAATAGGTAAATTTCAGAAATCTCATTATCCTGATCAAAAAAGCAAAGTTTGACAGAAATAACCAATTTTAGACTTTCGAGGCGTCAGCAAATATTAAATGACAGTTGCTATCCAAGGACAAAAATCCTGTTACAAAGTGTTATCCTTAATACTTCCTCGTCCCGCACTTGTTAAGTCCATTGTATTCTCAGCATCCTTCCGTAGAAACGTAAGTCTCAAGTCTCTATTTCCTTTGTGGAGAGATTGTCCAGCATTCACTGGAAGGTGGACTGATATTGTATAACGCTCCAGGGCTCTTTTCTTTGTTTTTAACGAAATTTAGACTATTTTGCACCTAAAATTTTAATATAAGACTTTTTTAAATTATGAAACTGTTATCGTATCTGACGGTAGATAAGACCAAAAAGCATATAAAACTCACATGCATATAGCGATTTACTAAGCGTAGCTTAGATGTGACACAAGGCCGAAAGTATTGAGCACCAAAACTGACAAGCATATAAGACTTCCCTTTTTCAGCAAGAAATATTAATAGTACCTCGAATATTACCGAAATTTCATACATTCTAGGTTGGCCTATCGTCCAATTCACGTTCCTTTCCAATCTTTTGATCAGGGATAGAGGTTTATCGCTTGTTTCCTGTTTCGGATTGGGTTTCAGGTTCCTTCTAAAATCTACTTCAGCTCTATGCTTCTAACGTCACTGCCTAAACTCGGAAATTTTATTTACTATTTATGTATTTAGTTTTCCTCAATAGGAGTAGATATGTTCACTTATCGGTCGGCTCACACACCTCTCCAGTCTTTTGAACAGGGGCTTATCTCTTGTTTCCTGTTTCGGACTGGGTTTCAGGGTCCTTCGAAATTCTTCTCATTCTCTTTCACACCCTGTAGACTCTTGCATCTTAGTAGCATTATCGCCTTGCTTAGGGTGAATTGATTAAAAACCATAAAAAAACTGATTATATGCATAATGGTTTTGAATGTGTTTGTGATTATTTGGGTGTTGTTTAGATGGGATAGATTGTTCTGGATAGTGGATGTTATGGAGTTGGTCGGTAGTATTATGTATCTGTTCTCATATAATTTATTATTACGGATGATGATGTTATTTTTGTTTTCGTTGTATATTTTCTATGCCCTTCTTCTTGCGTTGTGGAAGAAATGATATAGGTATTGTAGGTTTTTGAATGTGTTTTCTGTGTATGTTTCTTCTTTAGGTAAATATTGGGGGTTGCAAATTCTTAATGATATTAAATAGAAACCTGTAATTTTTCCAGATTTAATTTTAGAGGAGTGGTTTGAGTAGAAACTGACCAGGTCGTTTTTGTTGGTAGCTTTTCTATAAAGTTCGTTATTGTTTTTGTGTACCATGATATCTAGGAAACAAATAGTGTAGTTGGTTTCAGTTTCAAAGGTGAAGTCTATTGTCGGTTCAACGTTGTTAAATTGGTTGATAACATCTGTTAAATTAATATTTTGTGGATGTATTTATAGTGAGTCGTTTATGTATCTGAAATAGGAAGAGTTTGGAGGTAGAATGTTTTAGAAAGGATCAATTTCTAGAAACTCTGAAAATAGACAAGCAAGAAAGCCGCTGAGAGGTGATCCCCTAGGTAAACCGAATTTTTGTTTGTAGAGTTGGTTATCAAAAGTAAGAAACAGGTGATTAGCTGGCATATTTTTATGATTTTATGAGTAGGTAGAGGTAATTTAATTTTTGTTTTTGCTGTTGTATTTTAGTAGCTTTAAGCATTTCTCTACGGGGACGTTTGTGTACAGTGATTTTATGTCTAAACTAGCCATATATTTGTTTTTAATGTCTATGTTTTTTAATTTGTTTTGGAGGTCACATTAATTTTTTTATGTGTGATGGACTAATAGTGACAAATTGGGAAAAAATGAATAATGTAATAAATAGTTGGGGTGGAGGTTGGAAAATCTTATAAACGACCGTGAGTTTAGTAAATGGGCTAGTTAAAAAAATAGTAATAGGAGTAGATAGGTTTACCTATTGTCCGGTTCACACACCTCCCCAGTCTTTTGAACAGGGGTAGAGGTTTATCTCTTGTTTCCTGTTTAGTATTGGTCTTTTCGTTTTTTCACCCCCACAGTAGCCTCTTGTGTCTTAGTGGAATTATCGCCATGTTTCGGGTGAACTGATTATAAAAAAGATAAATTAAAACAAGTTTTTCAAACAATAAAAAGACTGCGAAGAAATAAGACCTTCAAATTTAGAACTGGTTTCTGTGGATTAGCGCCAATCTACAAAAATTAGTCATAAATCTTCAGTAACCTTTAACAAAAATTAATCTAAAGTACTGTTATGATAAAAAAGGCTGAAGTGCATATCAACCGAAGAATAAAAGCAATAAGGATGACGATAGTCGTCCAAATACCTCGTAGAACACATGCACATTTACTCAGACCAACCTCCCAAACATACATATTTGCACATAGATACTTCCATTCAAAACTAATGGCACGCTCATGTTGCTAGCATTCTTCAACTCTAAAAAGAATCGCACGTTAAGAAGGAAGCAACCATCAATACTGGAAAGAGCGATAACAGCTACTGGATTTGATAAATCAATTATACTAAAAAAAAAGTCTTTTAAGAGAAAGATTTTACAAATTTCAACTGAAAGCAGTACTGGCTGCTCGGTCAATGAATGCGAAATGTTTTCTTATAGGGAAACGTCTAATGTTAGCCTTACAAAAAAGATTTATACATTTCCTGAGTTAGCACAACTATCCCTATCTGCAAACACACACACACGCACTCAAACACTGCCATATACTAACGCAGTAGAACCTTTGATCTATACGCAGCACAACACACACACACACACACAAACACGGCCAAACTTCGTTCATATACATAGACACACTGCATATCTACTTACTAGCATTCCTACTAGCCACACCCATAGAGACATAAGACACTGAAGCAACCCAAGAGTCCGCAAACATACCCATAATCACAATATCTTACCTACGCAAGCTTCTTTCCATCCGAGTTTGCATACCCACCCTCGTATATGCAGAAAAATGTCAAGCAAATTATGTCATTCTTACAACTTACTCTTTCTTCTTTCCTTACTTTTTTCTTTCTTTCATTGCGCTTTCTCTCTTTAAATTGCCCCTTCTCTTTCTCTCTCATTGCTCTTTCTGTCTGTAAATTGCTCTATTTCTCTCTTTCATTGCTCTTTTTCTCTTTAAATTGTTCCTTTCTCTTTCTCTCTCTCTCTCTCTCTCTCTCTGCCTCATTGATCTTTCTCACTTTCATTGCTTTTTCTCTCTTTCTTATAGATATCTTCTTTTTCTTCTTCTCCTCTTACCAACTTTCTCTTCCTCTTCCTTGTATAGAAAAAGTCATTTTTAAATTTAGGTTAATAAAATATCTTTAAAAATGATTTTATGTTTTTATTTTTATTTATTTCTAGTCGTAATATGTTTATTGGATATTGCTTCGTAAGTCTTATAAAAGCGATCTGAGAATCTATTATTTTTCAAATCGGGTGTCGTTCCCCAAAGAACTAGAACTGATCAAGAACACTTTCTCTTTTTACAAACATGATTCGCATGTTGGCATTATATTCGTTCCTGTTCCTTCTGGCTTCAGCGCAAGTAAGTAGATTTCGACGTTTCAATTAATTAAAAAAAGGTGTGTTGAAACTTTGCCTACCGATTCCTCTCATTGTTTTGTTCATGTCTCTCCACAACTTTCTATTCTTTGTAGCTATTAGTAATATTTGGCCTCTCTCTATGCATCCCAGCCATTTCTCTGCCACCCATGTACACCATCTTTTTAGGTAGATTACTCGCAGTTTCCCTCTTGTTTTCAATATGTCCTGTGAGTATCAAATCTCTAAGCCCTCTTTCCTCGCTATGTGTTTCGGACATCTCAATTGTTTCGTTCTGATTCTAAATACAAGTATTTCCATTTTCCTTAAAACTTTCTCGTTGGTCACATACTCCCTCCATGATATACTCAGTATCGCCCTCATCTCTGTTGCCTCAAATCTATATAGAATAATTGATATAGTCGAATAGCGTAGGCTAAACAATGTAATATTTTCATTTCTTTTTCCTTTTTAGTACTTATGTTAGATAGTATGGGCGTCTTATAAAAGATCAATGGTTTGGTTTGTCTTATGACCTATCAACATTTTCGTGGCTATTTAATGAGGAATTCTGTCATATGACAGGTATGGTATACAGGAGAATAAAAAAAGTAGAAACAGGTTTAGTTTGTACGAAAATCAAAAAGTTATACATATGTTTAGTTTGTAAGAGAATTAAAATATAAGCACGTGGCCGAGTGGTTAGAACGTTAGCTTTCTGATCATAAGGTTTCAAATCTCACCATAGGTCAATTTGTCAGAAAGGAGATTTCCTGATGTTATCGGACTGGAGGTATCGATGAAAGCATGCGGTACATTTGGAAAGTGCCTGAAAACCATACCACGGGTTGACCCAAGCCTTGTGAGTGAAACTGAGTGGACGATAGCTGTTCTAGCACGAAGTCACAAGTCATCGTAGACGAGGGCTTGAGCGTGCTGGTCTAGTTCAAATTGTTGACCACGTTAGTTTCCTAAAAACTGTAACTAAGGTCTGCTCCACATTTTTTTTTGAATAAACACGAATACGCCCGGGCAAGAGTCTGCAATATTAGACGGGTATCCTCGAATACGAGTGGCCAGCTATACGAGAATCAAAATAGTAGACACGGATTTAGTTTGTACGCGGACCAAAAAGGGAGAAACATACAGTGCTGTTCGTTAAAAGTGACTCACCGGATTTTTATTTTTTACTAAATGTTCTCTTCTCCGATAAAACGAAAGTTGAGCTAAATTCAAAAGATAAGCGATTTAAAATCCGAAGAAGAAGCTTTGAAAGCTCTTTGAATTTAGCAGTAAGTAAGCATCCGTTCAGTATAATGTTCTGGGGATGCTTTTCTTTTCATGGAACTGGTTTCTTAAAACCTATTGAAAAGACCCTCAGGAGCGAGCAGTACAAGAGAATTTTAGATTTTTGTCTGATCCCTTCTGCTGAAAGGGTGCAAATCGACCCCACCAAGCTCATTTTTATGCAGGATAATGCTCCCTGTCACAAATCAAAATTGATGAAGGAATACTTTGATAAGAAGCAGGGGAGTGTTATGACATGGCCGCTCCAATCCCCTGACCTCAACCGCATAGAAAACCTTTGGAGCATTATAAAGTACAGGCTCTCGAGAAAGCAATAAAGAGGATTTGATTGTGAATTTCATATCCGAATGGAATTCAATGCTTGGAGATGAGATTTGCCAGAACCTAATCAAGTCAATGCCAAAAAGGGTTGAAAAGGTTATTCAAAATAAAGGAGGACCCATAGATTATTAAATATTTAAAACTATATTACCTATTATAAATAAATTATACCTCTATTATTCTTTATTTAAAGCTGTTCGGTTATGTTTCTATTGATTACTAGTTGCAGGAAATAAGTGAGTCATTTTTTTGCACAGAGTTATTCCCTAAATCTCAATTATATCCAAAATTATAATTATCAGTAGAATACCTTAGGATGAGGAAACTTTTTTACTAGGTGGTCGGGAAGGGGCCTTTATATTAGTAATATTAAAAATTAGTTTGACCCCAAAAACAATAGCCGAATTTTTTTTTAAGTAAAACAAATCAGGTGAGTCACTTTTATCGAACAGCACTGTATGTTTGGTTTGCATGAGAGTCAAAAAGTTTAACAAAATTATAGTATACAGCGTAGGTCAATGTTTACCAAGTACGTTTAGATGTATTTATTAGATTTCAATGTATTTAAATAGCAGGTTTAAAATATAAACACGAAAGAAAAAATGCAATTTTTTCAGGGTTAACATTAAAAAAAGAATTTTGCCAATATATACGATAGAAAATGAAATAATATCAAACGTTTGAAACATATTCAATAAATGGTTTATGTTGTAAAAATTGTATGCACGTCTTGTAGACACGCCTGTGTATCACAAGGCCACAGCTTTAAAACACCAGGCGTTGCTGTTGTGTTTTCTGTTGCAAGTATGTTTTACAGGCTGAATTTGCTAAGCCCACGGATTTTCAATACAGAGTCTGGTTGCTGAATAAAACTGGTGAGTGTGTTCTGCCCAGCTATTAATCATAATTAGGGAGGGGGAAAGAGATAGCTTCATTTATTTTAAGGGTGTTTGAACACCTCGAGGCGGTGTAATAGTTAGCAAGCTTGTCTCGCTAGAACAATTACTACTGAGTAGTGAGTTCGATCCTCACTGGGTGCCCCCATACTTTCGGCCTTGTGCCACATCTAAGCTACGCTTATAAAATCACTTGGTCACCTCCGTGTTGTGTAATGATAAGCAAGCTTGTCTCGCTAGAATAATTACGAGTGAGTAGTGAGTTCAATCCTCACTAGGTACCCCCTAGAAAATCATTATATTTTAAGGGCATTTGTGAGGAAGCGAATGTAAGAGCCTCAACCGTAATTTGAACATGGCACTCTGTTTCTGCATCAATAATCCCTACACTACACACATATACATGTAAAAATCAGCACAGCAAAATTAGTTCACCTCGTTTTCATAGGTGGGAACAAATGAATTGTAGTGTGTAGCAGACTATTCCAAGCACTCCATTTGCGATTCACTTTGTCGCTTTTTGGCAGACCTATGTAAGATTAATAAATATCATTAAGCGCCTTACCGTGAAGCAGTAGTAAACAAGATAGATTATTATTGTTACGAAATAGGTTCTCACAAGGTACCATACTGTTGTAAACTTAATTTTTGTCCCTTTGAAAGGGATCTACTCATTAAACTGAAACATTTTACGATCAACATATTTCGATATATTTAATTGAAATTCTAACAGTAATAAGTTACTTCAGTCTAGTCGCATTAAGTCAAGTATGACATAAGGAGACTTTTATTGAGTTCCAGACCTCAAGGTTACGCAAGAACCACCAATTTTCTGCTTCACTGCGCAACATTAGAATCTTAAACATATATATATATTTGTGTGTGTGTGTGTGTGTGTAATATGGATACCAGTATTTGAAATAGAAACCTCGTTTTTATTTTTAAGCAGTGTGTGTTACATCTATCTGACCGCATACTAGAGAAAACTTACGAAAGAAAAGGTGCTCTGCGGCAGGGTTTGAAAACATTGACGGAAAACCCATCGTTAGATCTGGCGTTGATCCTCCTAGAAATCAATATTGATCATTGGGAAATATATTTAATAATTAGTAAAACTTCTGAGTTTAATAAATTTAACTTTTAACTTCCTGTGATACGATTTTTTCTTATAAATAGCGTAACGTAAATTAATAAATCAGCCTTCAGTATAACATCGACCTGCTATTGTAAACAATACTGAATTCTCAAATTTCCGTCTAGTAAAAAACACATCCCAAGCAAACCAATAAAAGCAAACCAGATGTTGAGAGGGAAAGAAACAGAGAGGAAAATAAAAGAACAGGAATTTAAAGAAACGAAAGATGCCAACTAACATTGCATTTAAATTTAAAAAAATCAAAATTGACAGGAAAGCAAGGAAGTGGAAGAGAGTTCCACATTCAACAAGTGCGGGAGAACAACTGTTAGCATAGAACTTATAGTTACAAGTAGCAAGTTCAACAATGAAAGACCTAACTTCCAATCTAGTACTGCGCTTAAATTCGTGATGTAGAGATACTAAAGGTGAAGCTGATAAGAACAATTATCGTCAAAATATTTATAGAAAATTCACAATGAAGATGCGTTACAACGGCGGCAAAGAGACCGAAGCCGAGATGCGATGTCAGGACTAAGAAAGTTGCCGATTCTTCTTTGGATTTTTCCAAGAATTTCTAGATACAAAACAGAAGTACCAGACCAGATATGGCAGCAATATTCGATATATTCAATATGGTAGCGAACCTATTTTATAGAAGCATACTTAGAAATTGATTCAATATAACCATTCCACTTCATGTCAATGGAAAGCGTGAGACCAATAAGGGGCAATGTTTTGCTCTCCTGGTGGTTAGCATCAGCCATGCGGATGGAGGGCAGAAATTTTCTTTAACCTTTAGCACTCTGAATTATTAATATTACTTCCCTTTTCACTGCATTCCTTTTCAAGGCTTCTCAAGTGTAGTAACCTTATTGTTAATTTCACTTAAAGGTGCTTTCTGTTACCATAGCAGGATATGACAACGCAACTATGAAATTCAAACAAAATCAAATTCAGAGAGTCACCTTCAGTAGCACGAAAAGCCTTTTGTGCAGCAAATGAAGTCACATACAGTGTGATAGCGGTTAAGATGATTAATAGAGAGCTGTTTTATTTTGAAGGCGTTAAAATTAATAACCATCTCTCCAAAAGAAGATAACTGCATCTACAATGGCTTGGTGATTGTTATTGCAGACTGGAATTAATGGTATTGATGAAAGTAAACAGTCGAAATTCATTGACCAAACATTTAGCGTTTATTAAATATTTCTCTTAATATTTTTCTCAGAGAAGCAAACTTCTCAGCTCCACTGTTATAACTCTTTCTTTCTTTCTTTCTTTACCTCTGCAATTTCCTTCTTCACTGCCTCTTTCTTTCCCTCTATTTTCTTACTTTTTCATTCTTCGTTTCTTTCTTTCTTTCTTTCTTTCTTTCTTTCTTTGCCTCTGCAATTTCCTTCTTCACTGGGTTTTTTTTCCGTCTATTTTCATTCATTCTTTCTTTCTTTCTTTCTTTCTTTCTTTCTTTCTTTCTTTCTGTCCACACCAGGAAGATGATCAGGTTCTACTGGACCATGTGAACCTTTGATACAGTTGACGATGGAGAAAGAAAATAACAACACACTCTCATTCCTGGATGTTGTAATATCTCGAACAGTGCATAGGTTAGAGATATCCGTATACTGTAAACCAACATTCACTGGACAGTACCTAAATTTCAACTCCTAATATCCATACAGCGTAAAGAAAGGGATCGTCCGCTGCTTACAACACCAAGCAAAAGTCATAAGTGGCGACTCAGAGACATTAGATAAAGAATTGGTCAGTATGTGTAGTACCCTACAATGTAAAAACTGCCCTGGGTACATGGCAGCAGCCCCAAAAAACTGGGATAGGCGGGTACAAGAGGAGAACAACAACACTCAGAAAACAGTCCGCCTGCCTTATATGAAGGGGTTATCAGAGAAAATACAAAGTATCTGCGGTCCATATAACATCAGGACAAACTTCAAAAGCTAGACAACTCTTCGCAGATATCTCTCCCGAGTAAGATCCCCCACATAGAGGAGAACATGACTAAAGACTGTGTGTACGCCATCCCATCCAGCTACGGAAAAAATATAAAGGGGAGACAAGCCGCCCCCGTAAGGTAAGGCTTCAAGAACACCAGAAAGCTGTAACACGAGGGAAAGTGGAAAAATCAGGCGTGGCTGACCACATATGGAGAGAAAAGGGAGATCACCGCGCTCTGTGGGGTCAGGTTGAGATCATAGACAAAGAACAACATTGGAAAATTCGTAAACTTAAGGAATCAGCATATATGCTAGGCCACAATAATCTCCTGAGCCGACCAAGCATAGAAATGAATACAATATGGGAACCAGTAATAAGGAGTGCCAGTGAAAAGCGATAATAACAACAAAAATTGCAATATGAGCTCTGGTAAAAACATATAATGTTAACAGCAAAAACTGTAATATGAGTAATGGTAAAAAATGGTTGCTGAAGAAATTAGGTTTATAATACCCAGAAATTCTTGCACAGATGTCCTCAAGGACACATGGCAAAGTGGATAAAGGCGTTGGTTAGATCCAGTGACAGGACCCAAAGAGTTTGAGTTCAATACCCGGTTAAGGCAGTGGAGAACTTGGAGAGGGGTATTAACAGGAGATAACTGATATCCATTAAAAACATGGCACGTGGAACTAGAACAGTCTACTCCAATGAGCGGAATAAAGGATTCAGTTCGACATTCCAACCACCTGAAGAAGGCCGGAGCGTACAACGGCCGAAACGTTGTAATAAATATGGCGACAAAGATGAGGACAATAGTCTGAATAATGTAAATAGTTTACCTAATACCTCATCTCAGAAATATAGACAGATACAGACTGTAGTTCATTTTTTTCAAAGCAGATTTAGATTTTATCAAGAATCTTGGGTGATTGATAAAGAAGTTTCTTTTTGGAGGCGTTAAAATTAAGAAGCCGTTCATTGCTTCAGTTAACAGACATCAGGTCATGTTTGAGACCAGATGCCAATTTAACCTTACCGAATTTGTAAAGTAACCAGTAAATAGTTGGTTGCTCCATTCCGGGAATGGTCAGGTGCCTATTTATCTCCTGTTGCAGTTGCTTACTCAGACGCACTTATGATTCTTCATCGCCCACAGAACGAACTGTGGCTTATAGGGCAACAATACTAAGCGAAAGTTTGTTACAATTTTGGGTGCGAGAGAAAGCATTGTGACGTGATCAACAGTTTTGAGTTATGATGACACGTGACAATACAAACATCGGCGCCTAACCTAGATTTGGGCCAACCTACAGCAAGTTTTCACGCGTCGTGCTGGATGCAGAGATCGTCTTAGGTTTCTATTACTATGATTTCAACCCCTTGAAATATCTAACCTGGTGAGATTTCAGCACGGCACTCATGTTTGGAACGCTAACAGTCAGACAGCTCGACTGCGCGAGTATACTGTAGGAGAATAGTAGATATTAAAATAAATATAAATAAAACACACTTGTTGATTCTTTTGAAATATGAAGCACCTCGACAATAATTTGAAATAAATTGTTTCAAAAAATTATTCTTTTACATTTTTTTAGGTTTCAAGTTTAACAACAATCACAGAAAGTCCTGAAACAAGCACAGAGAATGAAATTAATACACAATCAGTTGAAATTAAGACATCCACAGAGAATGAATTTTCATCGACATCAGACTTAGCGACAGACCAATTTTCGACAAGTGAATTTTTCAACTCAAGTGATAGTCATATTTCGACAACAACCTCAGATATGAAAACGACTTTACCAAAAACATTATCAACAAAGATAGATTCAGTTTTAAACCTAGTGACCAATTTCAGTCCAACGCTGTCATCTGACTCAACAAGAGACCAATTTTCGACAACGAAGTTTTTCAGATCAAATATTTCAACAACAACCCAAAGGAAGGAGCCAACTACAACCCAAACAACGACACCAACTACAATCCAAACAACGACGCCAACTACAACCCAAACAACGACACCAACTACAATGCAAACAGCGACACCAACTACAAACCAAACAACGACGCCAACTAGAATCCAAACAACGACGCCAACTACAAACCAAACAACGACGCCAACTACTACCCAAACAACGACGCCAACTACAACCCAAACAACGACACCAACTACAATCCAAACAACGACGCCAGCTACAATCCAAACAACGACACCAACTACAATCCAAACAACGACACCAACTACAATCCAAACGACACCAAATACAACCCAAACAACGACACCAACTACATGCCGAACAACGACGCCAACTACAAACCAAACAACGACGCCAACTACAAACCAAACAACGACGCCAACTAGAATCCAAACAACGACGCCAACTACAAACCAAACAACGACGCCAACTACAACCCAAACAGCGACACCAACTACAACACGAACAACGACGCCAACTACAACCCGAACAACGGCACCAACTACAACCCAAACAACGACACCAACTACAACCCAAACAACGACGCCAACTACAACCCAAACAACGACGCCAACTACAAACCAAACAACGACGCCAACTACAACCCAAACAACGACACCAACTACAACCCAAACAACGACGCCAACTACAAACCAAACAACGACGCCAACTACAACCCGAACAACGACACCAACTACAACCCGAACAACGACGCCAACTACAACCCAAACAACGACGCCAACTACAAACCAAACAACGACGTCAACTACAAACCAAACAACGACGCCAACTAGAATCCAAACAACGACGCCAACTAGAATCCAAACAACGACGCCAACTACAAACCAAACAACGACGCCAACTACAAACCAAACAACGACGCCAACTACAAACCAAACAACGACACCAACTACAACCCAAACAACGACACCAACTACAACCCAAACAACGACGCCAACTACAACCCAAACAACGATACCAACTACAACCCAAACAACGACGCCAACTACAACCCAAACAACGACGCCAACTACAACCCAAACAACGACGCCAACTACAACACAAACAACGACGCCAACTACAACCCAAACAACGACGCCAACTACAACACAAACAACGATGCCAACTACAACACAAACAACGACGCCAACTACAACCCAAACAACGATGCCAACTACAACCCAAACAACGACACCAACTACAACCCAAACAACGACACCAACTACAACCCAAACAACGACACCAACTACAACCCAAACAACGACGCCAACTACAACCCAAACAACGATACCAACTACAACCCAAACAACGACGCCAACTACAACCCAAACAACGACGCCAACTACAACCCAAACAACGACGCCAACTACAACACAAACAACGACGCCAACTACAACCCAAACAACGACGCCAACTACAACACAAACAACGATGCCAACTACAACCCAAACAACGACGCCAACTACAACCCAAACAACGATGCCAACTACAACCCAAACAACGACGCCAACTACAACCCAAACAACGACACCAACTACAACCCAAACAACGACGCCAACTACAACCCAAACAACGACGCCAACTACAACCGAAACAACGATGCCAACTACAACCCAAACAACGACACCAACTACAACCCAAACAACGACGTCAACTACAACCCAAACAACGACACCAACTACAACCCAAACAACGACGCCAATTACAACCCAAACAACGACACCAACTACAACCCAAACAACAACGCCAACTAAAACCGAAACAACGACACCAACTACAACCCAAGCAACGACACCAACTACATGCCAAACAACGACGCCAACTACAACCCAAACAACGACACCAACTACAACACAAACAACGACACCAACTACAACCGAAACAACGACACCAACTACACTGAAGAAAGCGTCGACGACTGTAGCTCCAAGTAAGACTCACATTGGAGTATATTCATTCCATGTTACCTTTTTTCTGCTTTACAATCTTAAAATAAACCAAAATTAGATCCATATATGGAAGGAGATTCTGAAGAGTTATTGGCACCGTCTACTCGCTAAAATTTGCTCAAGTGGTTAAACATGAGATTTCTTTTGGTTGGGCGGAGAGTTTCTTAGCAACTTTGGATATACGTATTTCCCAGCACACACACGCACAAAAACACACGCACAAGCACACACATACACCGACTTAAATTCACACACACACACACACACACACACACACACACATACACACACACGCACACACTGTCTTTCTTACACACGCGCACACAGATATATAGGGGAACAGAATTCATTATTATTGTTGTTATTTCCTTTGATTTCAGTGCTGTACTGTCACAACCAGAAACCTGAGGTCAAAAATGACATTATGATATCTTTCGTAGTATTTTTGTAAAAAAAAAAATGAACATACGATGACACGGATT
Source organism: Acanthosepion esculentum (assembly GCA_964036315.1). Classification (NCBI taxonomy): domain Eukaryota; kingdom Metazoa; phylum Mollusca; class Cephalopoda; order Sepiida; family Sepiidae; genus Acanthosepion; species Acanthosepion esculentum. Next base: position 77,291,134 of record OZ038497.1, on the reverse strand, counting down.
TTACATAAATAAATCACATGGTAAGGTGTGAGCTGTATTTGTGAGTACATTGCTTTGTATTTCCTTAAGGCATGGGCTTCCAGGGATCCTTTCAATGAGTTTATCGGATCCTTTTCAAATCAATCCGAGGGAATTAACTGCAACTTGAAGAGGGTGACTTGAAGATGCTGCTTAGTACATTACTTTGATTAGGCCTGCCCAGTTTAAATGCCGAAGTAATTTCCGCCTTCGTTATTATCCCAAGGTAACAGTGCGTCTATCAGGATCAATTTATCTACCTACTCTTTTACGTAAGTGTGATGTCAGGGCGATTGCTCTCCAAGTACTTGTCAGTCAAGACAGTCGTATCCCACATGTGCTTCACTTGCTCCTTCTCAGCTACTGACGGCGGTGAATGATCGCACCATGTCTCTGCTCATTCAAGGATATCTATTTCTTGCACTGTTCCCAGTGGATTCTGCGTGCTACTTTGTCATGGTGTCGTCTCTACTGAGCCACTGACAATGTGTTGCACACTTTCAGTAGCTTTTCCACACAGCCTGAAAAAGGGCGAATCGCCCGTTTTATTCATACAGCACTTGATGGGATTTGTTCTGTTGTTGTTCTTCGTCTATAAACATTGAATCGATCCTAAAATGAAGAGACAATACAAACTATTATATATGAATTAGATACGCTGTGTAACAGCAAGTTGTATTCTACGTGTATTTACTTCTTGTCCAAATGTTTGCTTTCCATCTCCTAATTATTTATCAACTCCTTTGGTGATTCTGTCTACCCTTGGGCTTCAATATCAACAATTATGGAAATCTGTATGTTAAACTATTATGGCAGTTAGTTCATGTATCTGGCGTTGAATAAAAGTCAACAAGTTAACCTGTTTGACTATAGTCTACTGTAGTGATTTCGAACTTCCTGTTCCAGGGTTATGGCGTTTTTACTATATTACTATAAAACCCAAGAGTCACTCAAGGTAGAAGGTTACTGAATAAGGTGTTTGATATGAACGTAGGGAGGAAAGCAGTAAGTGAAAACAACGAAGATACGGGGGGTAGAAAAAGATTAAGCTAAACTGACGTGGTTAAGATTGTACAGTTCGGTAAAACTTTCACGCAGGTGTCGCATTTGTTCCACAAATTAGCGGTTCGTGCGAAGAAGCTTTCGGAGTGGAACACCTTTCTTACCAAATGAAAACGAAGGGAATGGAAGTGACTCAGCTCTGTGGATGCGGCCTGGTGGAACTAAAGAAGGGAGATCATCGGAAAATTTTCCATGTGTCTTGAGACAGAATAGTGACAGGAGCTGCGTCTGTGGGATAGGTAACTTCGCCGAAAATAAATCATCAACCACAGGGTAATGTATGCGATTTTGACATTTGTAGAGGATTGCGCAGCTCCAGACCGGGTATGCCAGCGATATACTTTTTGGGAGATTTAATTTACCTCTTGTAAAGATAAAGTATAGCAATAGGAGGCAGATAGTATGTGAAGCTGTAGAATGAACCGACTATCATGATGGATCGTTGTACTAAGCTCAACTCAGTAAATAACTAGAAGGTCTAATCTAACTCTATGACGATGCAGCTGATCTCGCAGCTCAATTTTCTTACATGTTACGTAACTTCCGTCATCATTGCTACCTTGTACCGTTTAAGTGTCTGTCGCGCTTAGTTACTTAGTAACTTAGTACTAAAGTTCACCTAGCACAAAGATCCCGAGCCACTCAATGTGGAGAGTTGCTGTTAAAATGTTTCTCATTTGATATGAATGAAAGCGGAACTTGTAGAAAGTGAAGATAATGGAGACAATTATGTTAGATACCAACAGTGTTTTTTATCGATTGATTCGCTTTCCCCTGGTTGTCAGCCCATTGTAGGTTATTTAAAGTCAGGTAATATTTTTAAGGGGAGATAATAATGATTTAGTGATACAAGTCTTACTAATTAACTCATTGCTAGGGAGAAGAGGAGCATTCATACGTTCCCCAAGGGATTTGCGCGTAAGTGAATATAACGACCCCAACGTATTCCGAATTGTTAAGACATATTTCCACTCAGTTTTTGTTCCAAGAATTTCTACCTTGTGGATACTATAATCTTAACCTCTTCGAGAAAAAGGCCAATTGCTATGGCTTTTTGCCATGTTACATTGAAACACTGGTTCCCGAACTATCACCGAAGTTAAGCAATGTCGAACTTAGTCAGTACTTAGATGAGTGACCGTTTGGGAATGCCAGGTGCCGTAAGCGTGGATGTGCGAGTGATGTAATGGATAACGGCTCTGAATTGAAAATCGGAGAGCAGAGATCCAATTCCAATCGGGTATGTTATATTCACTTGGGGAAGGCATGAGTCCACCTCTTCCCCCCTGTTATAGGTTAATTAATAGGACCTATATCACTGAATTATTATTATCTCCAAAATATTAATCTGAAAATATTTTCTCGCTTGAAATAACCTGCAAAAGGTGGACAAGACGTAAAAAAACAATCAATAAATTTATTTTCTAACGATGGCATCTTCCTCCACAATAGAAGCGATGGGAGCCGGTTTTTAATTCTTCGCGTTAAAACCAAAGTGCGTATAGTGCTGATCAGGGAGATGCTGTTTGCTGATGCTGATGCTCTGGTTGCACAGTCTGGTCTTATCATCAGTCTCAATCTTGGTTCAAGATGTCAGCAGGTCCCAAGTATTTCCATCGACGACCACATATGGAAAACTGGTGGAAACTTTCACGTACCTTGGTCCCACTGTCGCTACCAACCTGTCGCTGGATGCCTAACTGAACACCAAGATCAGCAAGGCCTCAGCAACGATGTCGCCCCTGGCAACAAGGGTCCGAGACAACAACAAAATGACTGTCCACACCAAGTTGACACTATACAGAGTCCCGTGCACTGTACTGTTACCAAGAACGCAGGCTGAATGCTTTTCACATCCACTGTCTCCGATGGATCCTGGGGATTGTATGGCATGACCACGTGCCCAGCAAATCCATCCTTACACAGACGAGCATACCAATCATGTTTGCCATGCTCACTCAGAGGTGCCTGTGCTGGCTCGGCCATGTCAGCTGCATTCCAAAGGACATGCTTTATGGCGAATTGGCTACTGGCTCTAGACGTGTAGGAAGGATTCTCCTTCGCCACAAGGGTGTTCTACAAGTGTGGCATGAAGGCAGGTGGTATCGATCCAGCTAGTTGGAAAGCCGTTGCTGGAGATCGGGACAGATGGAGGGAGGCTTTCGAGAAAAGGACGCAGCTAGGCAAGAGACTGAGAGAGGATCGATGGGAGGGTCCGCAGACGCCAGCGACAGATGAATGGAACTACGGCGTAATTGTCCTCGGGGCAGAAGGAGGCCAATGATGAATGATTTTGATCCTTTAAATAATTTTTCGAAACAATCTTTTATTAAAACTCCTAAGTCCATTGCATACCATGAAAAACTTGCAATTTCTCTATTATTAAGGTACATCTTGTATTAGATACCAAAGAGTATAAAATAAATGTTTATTTTTTTACAGAATTTGTATGTGGCAAATTTGATTTTGAGTGCCTAAATATACCTGCCTTTCAAGCTTATTTGAAGAAGCTCTACAGATGCCAACAATATCGCAAACTGGGTAAGTTGGTTGGTTGATTTTGTTTAGCGGCATATCAACCTTTATGATTTATTTAATGTTGAAATCTAAATGTTTTGAACGCAATCGTATGGCTTCAATCACAGATAAAATGTATTGCAGGTAATCTTACCATGAATCGCTATTGTTATTAATTTTACTTTATAAATATATATTGTTGGTAATTTTACTATAAATATGTATTGCTGGTATTTTTACTATAAAAATCTATTTGTATACTTTCATAGTGTCTTGTTTTTGTTTGTAGTTCACTATTTGCCCAAAGTTGAGACCCTAACAGGTGCTACCACCTCGGGTTATGATGAACCTGGGAACAACAGCTGTTAAAGGTGGTTCCAAGCCCTTCAAATCTCTTCATTGTTTTTACAACTTTAGGCTATGTCATCTCACATGTGGCACCTCACATCCAGAGTCCATGCGTCAGGCCGTTTTAAGCGTTATGTTGAAATAAAAATTACTTTCATTAGCTTATCCATCTAAACTGTCCTTTGAAGGCAAACAAAGGCAAATGATAAAATAAAAGATTTTGATGAGGTTTGATTAATAAAAGTATTACCGGCTAGAATTGAGATCGTAGGACTTCTTGGAGTATTTACTGAAAATCAAATAGTAAATGCAGATATAACAATGTTGACATCTGTACTACTTTCTGGGATGAGGAGTTAGCATTATTTGCATTATTTACATTCGGCATGGCCGGCACGTACTACTCCTGAATCTCCCGACAAGTGACAAGCCTCGGGCAGTGTTTTGGGACCATCGCTATTATCAATATTTGCTTTTTTTCTACCTACATTTATATACATTACAAATTAAACTGAACACAACTCAGCTTCGAAAAAAAAATCTAAATATATATATATATATATATATATATATATATATAATCTCAAGATGATGTTAAAATTCCAGCAAAACATTGTTGATTTATTTAAGATGAAATGCTCTATTGTGACATGTCTCTCATGTCTATTTAGATACATTGGATTTATTTTCAATTCTTCTAGTAGATTTGTTCATCTGTACTGCATATGCTCCTTCATTGTACAATAAAACTTGTATTATATATGAGTACGATAAGTAGTAGACTGGTGAACCTCGTATCATAGATTGTGGGGCAGGGGAACGATACACTTGCAACGGCCCTGATATTCGGACTAATATCCCCATCTTTGTTGCTATTATCACAGGGCTTCAATTATTATGCCCTTGATTCTTAATTGGTACTGCTCAGTTATTAATCACGCTGTTTCCACTGATTGATTTTGATGACATCGTAATTGTAAGTTCGATATATCTATAGGCACTTGAAGATGGTCGGAGAGTACAACGAGCTTATATGAAATATGAGGGCAGAGGACACACCAGGGTGTCTTTTTTAACATCTCGATACCGGCCACAGCGTTTCACCTGGACTCAAGACGTCGCTATTTGAACTCTGGAGGATTGGCAGTGTATCGCGTTGTCTGATGAAACAGTTCTAATTCTTTCGGCTGATGTTAAGGTTTGGGTGGGGTGAAAACCCCATGAGCTGTTGTCAACATGGTATCATGCAGTCATATGGTCGCTTCATAAAGAATTGATTTGAAGAGCATTCTGGAGGCCTCTGATGAATAGTGTAGCCAGACATTCGCCCTATATGAGTCCATCTGAGCATTTTTGCGACTTGGTGGAGAGGGCTATTCACGCACAAGATTCTGCATCTACAAATATCAACAATCTGTGGACAGTTTTCGAGAGGGTATAGCTCAATATTTTCCCAGAGTTCGTTCTAACACTTGGAGTATCGATGTTACTCCAACGTTTCCCGGGAGACGACCTACATGATATTAGGTTTCATGCAAACAAAAATCCTTATATTACAAGGCTTTATTCGCCTTAAAATGGACATATATGTTATTAGGTTTGATAAAAATGGCGTTTGTTTTATCTGGAAGAATAACAATCCAATGAGAATACCACTCGTTGCTAGATAGAAATGTCTTTGTTATAGAATGAAGAATGACGTTTCAAGGGGAATAACTCTCGCTCCATTATTACATATATTTATACAACACTATCCAATGACTTTTGACACGTATCTCTAAAGGTATATAAAAGAAGTGATAAAGTTTTGCTTGGAATGAAATAACGTCGGGGACCAGAAAGGAAAGGTAAAGGAAACTACAACTTCTAAAGAAGATAGTAAAGAAAAGCGAGAAGATAGGATTAAACATCAATTGCAAGAGGACGGAAAGCCTGGAAATTGGAGATACCGAAATTAAACAAGTACAACAACTTAAAGGGGACGGAAAATGCCACATTGAAATTCGAAGGCGCATTGGGATAGCGAAAACGCCTTCTAAAATCCAAACAAAGCACCAAGAAACAAAAATGCGTAATATCAGGCTTCGTATATAGCAGTGGATGCTGAACAATCTACTCAAAGATGAAGAACAGATTCGAAGCAAGAGATATGCGGAACTACAGAAGGATACTGAGAATACTATGAAACGAACATCTGAGCAACGACGATGTTTTAATGAAAATGGAAACAAAAAAGGGGCTTATACTTACTATCAGAAATACAGAGTAGTGATGTCTAGGGCACATTAGGAAAGAGGGCTTGGGAAGTTTGATACGCACAAGATAGTCTGAAGGGCAAGTGCGTCAGAGTAAACAACACGTAACCTACCTAGCGAGTTTGAGTAAATGAATATCGGAAAGATCAAATGAAGATCCTTATTCGTGGTAATAGAAAGTTTTCTCGGTGTAATCATCACAGTGAATACAAACGTTTATTTTTATATTTTACAGGACGTAAACTCAAGTATATTTTTAGAAAAAAGTGCTGTTCTTCCAACATTTTCCAGTCCAGGTTTAATAAACCAAGAAATGAACAACAAAAGAAATGCTGCATCCAGAGTAAGTAATAAAAAACATTAAAAAGATAACAAACTCATAGGCTGGGATAGTTGGGCATTTTTCAATCGGGCTAGAAATTTGTGTTCGTACACAAATAAAAACCAAGACCTTGCATCCTGATTTTCATAAGATATCGAGACCTAATTAATCAGAGATTGACCCAACATAATCTTCAAATAAGCCTTTGAATACCGCTTTAAAATTGTCCGCAAAAGACGACCTACTGTCAGTAGTATTTATAAACGGAGTCTATCTTGATTAGACAACACGTATGTCGACATATGTAAATCACACAAGAATGGTAAAGTTTATTTATAGATTTTTTTTTTACTGAAGGATTCTACAAAATCAAAAGCGACAACATTTTACATGTAAGTGTAATTTTTTCTGACGATCAGACGTAACAGTTTTTTTCGGTAATATGAGGATCCTAGCAGCAGAAATTAACCTCGTGTTCACGGAGATAAATGCATACTTGACAGGAAATAAAACGTACAAAAATAACAGGAAAAGCATGGTAAATTGTATGTTAAATTCGTACAATTTATTTATATTTTTGTGTGTATTGATGTGCGTATTTTTTAGGTTACAATTGTTTTATGGCACATGTGATAACAGGGAGAATTTACTCCGTAGTATTACAAACCATATCACAGAGAGGGAAGTTGGACATGTGTTGCCCCTACCAAGGTTCGTGGCGAAAACATTGAATTTAACGTCTTTTGGCGGGATGTCCGTATTTCCAGCAGGAACAGTTTTTGTTGCATGATGGGGGTAATTTTATTATTTTAAATCTTTGTTTAACTTGCTTTATACAACGTTTTTATGTTATTATTTTATTTTGTTTTATTTATAATTGTCATTATTATTGTTATTATTATTTTATTTTTATTTATTTATAATAATATTAATAATATTCCTACACGGGTTGAAGAATGACCAATCTCCGTTAAGTATTATATCACAAAAGCATATTAATTAAATACTAGCAAAAACCGTGAAAATTTAAGAGTTTTGCTATTTCAATTTTCTGATATATATCATAATTCTTAAGTCAGGGATTGTGAGTTCTACTAGTATAAAATACCCGTGGAATTACCCCTATTCTATTGTTAAATATTTGAGCTTATTAACTTAAAAAATATTAAAATGAAAATTTCAAGAAGAGCATACAAATGAAAAGATTAAAAATTGACAAGGTTTTCCATTTCACAGAAGTAGACTTGAAATACACGAAAACGTTATCGATTCCTCTATTTTCTTTTTCTATTTTTGAAACCAAACAGCGTCTCCGATATGTCTCTTTCTCTGTCTTTTCTCGCCATCAAAAAGGAATAGTGCATTATTTATCAGGTATTAGCAGGCCGTAACGTACATGATAAATAACCATTGTACGTAGGAACACGCAGAATTATAATACTGTTATTTTTCTTTGTGCTTTGCAGTAAAATGTTGGATTAAAAAATGTTACGCGTACAAATTTCCAAGAATCAAATCAAGAAAACGTGTATGTTGGGAAAGAAAACCCCGGAGAAAATTCTGGAGAAAACCCCGGAGAAAACCCTGGGGAAAACCCTGGAGAAAACCCTGGGGAAAACCCCGGAGAAAACCCTGGGGAAAACCCTGGGGAAAACAACCTCAGAAACGAAGACGACTTTCAACAAGTAGACGTAGACGACGCTCTGATTAAAAAAAATGTTGAGGACTTATCAGTTACAATGGAAGATAATATGATTTATTTAAACGAAAATTAGTGTTTCCTCTCTTCATGCGAATCAGTTCTCGGCGATCGCTACTAGAAATCCCTGTTCCCTTCACAACACCCTGTTTATATTTGTTTTTAGATTTACATAATTCTCAGACCTTTACTAGACCTACTTGTCTTTTTTGCACCTTGTTCCGCCAGTCATTACTGGTCAAGTACGCTACTCGCTGTTTCCCCAGCTTATCTTGCCTTCAATATATTATATAAAGGTTTAATTCTTTAAGCCTTCTTTCATCTTTATACAAAACGCGTACTGCTGTCTATTTCTTATTGTCAGCAACAGTTTTGTAGTTTCTATTCTTAAGATCACTTCGTTTCTAGCATGCCCCGTCCATTATATTCAGCAGTAGAACAACGTATTGATTGTATCCCCACCTGATATATAGGAGATCAGCTTGAATTTGGCCACGTGGGAAAATATTTTTCGCCTTCTGACCCAGTTAACTGAACGTTTACATCGAAAAATCAGTTGACTAAGCGTTGTTGACAGTCACGTATGCTGCACAGTATTCCAACTACGAAAGGACGACCCACTCGAAAATGCATGGCCAATGGCGGTGATTGTGCTATGTCGTCCAAAAAAACTTGTCCTATCCAACGATGAAATTGCGCTGTAGATACCTGTTCTATTTTTCATGAAGCAAGAACATTTCTTGCAGTTTGCCTTGAACCTATCACTCCCCTCACATTCGCCAATCTACCTATCGATTTATTAATAACCCTTAGCACTCTGCATAATATTACTTGCCTTTCCATCGCTTTTTTCAAGGCCTCTCGATTTCACTCAAAGTTGTAATCTGCTGCATTAGGAGAATATAACAACACAACTATGAAATTGAACCACTATTGTTCAGGGGTCAAAGTCACCTTCAGTGGCAAGTGTATACTTTTTTCGCCGGCAAATGAAGTCACATGCAGAGTGATAAAGTTTAAAAGCAATTTACATGGTCAATTATTATTTTTGCTCTGAGAAATAATTAAGGATTTTTTTTGTATTTCTACAGTGACAAAAATGAGCCAAGGAAGTAGTTTAATGAAGAGAATTATATTTCAGTTAACCTAATAATAACTATATGAACAGGATTCTATTATAAACCAGAAACATATCTAACCTTATTTTTACAAGGATATATATATATATATATATATATATATATATATATATATATATATATATATATATACATATATATATATATATATATATATATATATATATATATATATATATATATATATATATATGCATTTTGCTAGAAAAATCGATTATAATTTTAATTGTAATTTTATGAATAAAATATGATTTCATTTAATTCGAATGACATGTTTGTTTCATTGTATTTTTTCGGCCATTGTCAAATTCTGAATGTGCATTATCGTTGCGATAACTTTTATTTAATAAAAATACATATAAGTTAATTATGGAACAAAAAAAGATTAAATTTTTCACATATCACCAAATGCTGGGAATTAACTGCATCAATATATATATATATATATATATATATATATATATATATATATATATATATATATATATATATATATATATATATATATATATATATATATTGACATGAAGTAAGTCCGACAATTATTTAAAGATATTTTCTGATTATACGTTATTTTTATACATATAAATATTTAAGTAAATGCTCTGTTTATAATAAACAGTATTAACTAAATTTACAGGCCTAAATTTTCGAGAAATTTCATAGATAATAGATGTCCTCCGATACGCTTCGAGCAGATATTAGAATAATCAGCGAAATTTGTTGCTTGCAAGCAGTAATTTGACTTAGCTACATGGTATAGTACGTTAGTTTTGTAACGGTTTCGTGTAGGATACTGGTTCGATTTCTGTCAGAAGGTGCATAATTTTCATGAAATTTCTCAGACATTCAAGTCGGTAAATGTAGCTTATACTATTTATTATAAACAGAGCATTTACTTAAATATATGTATCTATAAAAAGAACGTATAAACAGAATGAAAAAAAAATATATATATATTTGTCATTCACAGACAGACTGTTTCGCTGTTTCACAGCTCATCAGTGTGGCTAGACGTCCGGTTGCCTCTACCGCAACTTCTACCACTAAGCCGTCGGCGCACGGCAGGGATGACGGTGAATTTTAGCGTGTTTATTTTTAGATTTAGATAAACACACAGTGACTGACAGTGACTCAATTCTGCCGAAGAGTCGTGCAATATTAGCTTAAATAGTCACTGTTTACAAACTCACACCTCAAACCAAAGAGCTCAACGGAAATTAATTTTTCAGGAGCCAATAATTTTATATATATATATATATATATATATATATATATATATATATATATATATATATATATATGGTTAGAAAAATCGATTGTTATTTTGCAAATAAAATATGATTTCATTTCATTTGTATGACATGTTTCATTCTATTTTTTCAGCTACTGACAAATTCTGAATGGGCATTATCTTTGCGATAATTTTTGTTTAATAAAAAGACATATATGTTAATTAAACCCTAAAAATGCATGTATTAATTAAACACTTAAAAATGCATACATGTTAATTAAACACTTACAAAAAGACATTTATGTTAATGAAACACTTAAAAAGGCATATGTGTTAATTAAACACTTAAAATACATATATGTTAATTAAACACTTAAAAATGCATACATGTTAATTAAACACTTACAAAAAGACATTTATGTTAATGAAACACTTAAGAAAGGCATATGTGTTAATTAAACACTTAAAATACATATATGTTAATTAAACACTTAAAAATTCATATATGTTTATTAAACGCTAAACATGCATATATGTTGTTGAAAAACTTAAAAAATGTATATATGTTAATTAAACAATTAAAAAATGCACATATTTTAATTAATCTTAAGGCATTAATTTAATGCATCGCAAATAGTAGTATTTTATCAACCCTAGCCACAACTGGAGGCAACATATGTGTATCAATATCTAATACAATAGTGAATATCTATGGAATGAAACAAGTTCATCAATGGTCCCATGAGATGCCCAAATAAGGTCACTTGTAAAATGGTTTCAGATTATTGAAGGCAAACTATTCTGCACTATAGATACATACAAGCAAAAACAGAGTGTGTACTTTATTTTCCGCACTATAATCCGCACCTTTATATAACCCGCACTCCTATAAATTCAACTATTTGGATATAACTGACTCGACGCTGGTGACCGTTTTTTTTTAAGCTATGTTCCCCTAACCCTAACCCCAGTCACTCAAGGTTCGCACCGTTATATAATCCACACCCTACATATTTTGAGAAAAAAAGATCGCGGGTTATAGTCCGGAACATATGGTGTATATATATATATATATATATATATATATATATATATATATATATATATATATATATATATATGAGAGAAAGAACAGATGTATAAAATTCCACTGTTCGTAGAATTTACTTTTTAAAAAGTGCAATAAAAAGTAGTGCAATATATTATTATTATTATTATTATTATTATTATTATTATTATTATTATTATTATTATTATAAAAGATTATGATAAAAACATTGAAATCGCAACACAGAAGCTTTCATGTTTGAATACTTTGATTGTACTTCTTCAGGCGATGGTAGTAACTGGCAATTAAATAATTTTTAAGGAAACGAATTGTTACCCATTTTCCGAAAGTTAAGGCAGTGGAGGGACATAAGGTCAAAATTAAAATTTGACTTGTGGGTATGTCTTGATTAACCAATTAAATGAACTCTCTTGTATCCTAAGGTACATGTATTAAGAAAATAACCTGCATTAGCTATGTCACGTTTTAGAATATGTTATGTAATCAATGAACTCTCTTGTATCCTAAGGTACATGTATTAAGAAAATAACCTGCATTAGCTATGTCACGTTTGAGAATATGTTATGTAATCAATGAACTCTCTTGTATCCTAAGGTACATGTATTAAGAAAATAACCTGCATTAGCTATGTCACGTTTTAGAATATGTTATGTAATCAATGAACTCTCTTGTATCCTAAGGTACATGTATTAAGAAAATAACCTGCATTAGCTATGTCACGTTTTAGAATATGTTATGTAATCAATGAACTCTCTTGTATCCTAAGGTACATGTATTAAGAAAATAACCGGCATTAGCTATGTCACGTTTTAGAATATGTTATGTAATCAATGAACTCTCTTGTATCCTAAGGTATATGTATTAAGAAAATAACCTGCATTAGCTATGTCACGTTTTAGAATATGTTATGTAATCAATGAACTCTCTTGTATCCTAAGGTACATGTATTAAGAAAATAACCTGCATTAGCTATGTCACGTTTTAGAATATGTTATATAATCAATGAACTCTCTTGTATCCTAAGGTACATGTATTAAGAAAATAACCTGCATTAGCTATGTCACATTTTAGAATATGTTATGTAATCAATGAACTCTCTTGTATCCTAAGGTACATGTATTAAGAAAATAACCTGCATTAGCTATGTCACGTTTTAGAATATGTTATGTAATCAATGAACTCTCTTGTATCCTAAGGTACATGTATTAAGAAAATAACCTGCATTAGCTATGTCACGTTTTAGAATATGTTATGTAATCAATGAACTCACTTGTATCCTAAGGTACATGTATTAAGAAAATAACCTGCATTAGCTATGTCACGTTTTAGAATATGTTATGTAATCAATGAACTCTCTTGTATCCTAAGGTATATGTATTAAGAAAATAACCTGCATTAGCTATGTCACGTTTTAGAATATGTTATGTAATCAATGAACTCTCTTGCATCCTAAGGTACATGTATTAAGAAAATAACCTGCATTAGCTATGTCACGTTTTAGAATATGTTATGTAATCAATGAACTCTCTTGTATCCTAAGGTATATGTATTAAGAAAGTAACCTGCATTAGCTATGTAACGTTTTAGAATATGTTATGTAATCAATGAACTCTCTTCTATCCTAAAGTATATGTATTAAGAAAATAACCTGCATTAGCTATGTCACGTTTTAGAATATGTTATGTAATCAATGAACTCTCTTGTATCCTAAGGTACATGTATTAAGAAAATAACCTGCATTAGCTATGTCACGTTTGAGAATATGTTATGTAATCAATGAACTCTCTTGTATCCTAAGGTACATGTATTAAGAAAATAACCTGCATTAGCTATGTCACGTTTTAGAATATGTTATGTAATCAATGAACTCTCTTGTATCCTAAGGTACATGTATTAAGAAAATAACCTGCATTAGCTATGTCACGTTTTAGAATATGTTATGTAATCAATGAACTCTCTTGTATCCTAAGGTACATGTATTAAGAAAATAACCTGCATTAGCTATGTCACGTTTTAGAATATGTTATGTAATCAATGAACTCTCTTGTATTCTAAGGTATATGTCTTAAGAAAATAACCTGCATTAGCTATGTCACGTTTTAGAATATGTTATGTAATCAATGAACTCTCTTGTATCCTAAGGTACATGTATTAAGAAAATAACCTGCATTAGCTATGTCACGTTTTAGAATATGTTATGTAATCAATTAACTCTCTTGTATCCTAAGGTATATGTATTAAGAAAATAACCTGCATTAGCTGTGTCACGTTTTAGAATATGTTATGTAATCAATGAACTCTCTTGTATCCTAAGGTATATGTATTAAGAAAATAACCTGCATTAGCTATGTCACGTTTTAGAATATGTTATATAATCAATGAACTCTCTTGTATCCTAAGGTATATGTATTAAGAAAATAACCTGCATTAGCTATGTCACGTTTTAGAATATGTTATGTAATCAATGAACTCTCTTGTATCCTAAGGTACATGTATGAAGAAAATAACCTGCATTAGCTATGTCACGTTTTAGAATATGTTATGTAATCAATGAACTCTCTTGTATCCTAAGGTATATGTATTAAGAAAATAACCTGCATTAGCTATGTCACGTTTTAGAATATGTTATGTAATCAATGAACTCTCTTGTATCCTAAGGTATATGTATTAAGAAAATAACCTGCATTAGCTATGTCACGTTTTAGAATATGTTATGTAATCAATGAACTCTCTTGTATCCTAAGGTACATGTATTAAGAAAATAACCTGCATTAGCTATGTCACGTTTTAGAATATGTTATGTAATCAATGAACTCTCTTGTATCCTAAGGTACATGTATTAAGAAAATAACCTGCATTAGCTATGTCACGTTTTAGAATATGTTATGTAATCAATGAACTCTCTTGTATCCTAAGGTATATGTATTAAGAAAATAACCTGCATTAGCTATGTCACGTTTTAGAATATGTTATGTAATCAATGAACTCTCTTGTATCCTAAGGTACATGTATTAAGAAAATAACCTGCATTAGCTATGTCACGTTTTAGAATATGTTATATAATCAATGAACTCTCTTGTATCCTAAGGTACATGTATTAAGAAAATAACCTGCATTAGCTATGTCACATTTTAGAATATGTTATGTAATCAATGAACTCTCTTGTATCCTAAGGTACATGTATTAAGAAAATAACCTGCATTAGCTATATCACGTTTTAGAATATGTTATGTAATCAATGAACTCTCTTGTATCCTAAGGTACATGTATTAAGAAAATAACCTGCATTAGCTATGTCACGTTTTAGAATATGTTATGTAATCAATGAACTCACTTGTATCCTAAGGTACATGTATTAAGAAAATAACCTGCATTAGCTATGTCACGTTTTAGAATATGTTATGTAATCAATGAACTCTCTTGTATCCTAAGGTATATGTATTAAGAAAATAACCTGCATTAGCTATGTCACGTTTTAGAATATGTTATGTAATCAATGAACTCTCTTGCATCCTAAGGTACATGTATTAAGAAAATAACCTGCATTAGCTATGTCACGTTTTAGAATATGTTATGTAATCAATGAACTCTCTTGTATCCTAAGGTATATGTATTAAGAAAGTAACCTGCATTAGCTATGTCACGTTTTAGAATATGTTATGTAATCAATGAACTCTCTTCTATCCTAAGGTATATGTATTAAGAAAATAACCTGCATTAGCTATGTCACGTTTTAGAATATGTTATGTAATCAATGAACTCTCTTGTATCCTAAGGTACATGTATTAAGAAAATAACCTGCATTAGCTATGTCACGTTTGAGAATATGTTATGTAATCAATGAACTCTCTTGTATCCTAAGGTACATGTATTAAGAAAATAACCTGCATTAGCTATGTCACGTTTTAGAATATGTTATGTAATCAATGAACTCTCTTGTATCCTAAGTTACATGTATTAAGAAAATAACCTGCATTAGCTATGTCACGTTTTAGAATATGTTATGTAATCAATGAACTCTCTTGTATCCTAAGGTACATGTATTAAGAAAATAACCTGCATTAGCTATGTCACGTTTTAGAATATGTTATGTAATCAATGAACTCTCTTGTATTCTAAGGTATATGTCTTAAGAAAATAACCTGCATTAGCTATGTCACGTTTTAGAATATGTTATGTAATCAATGAACTCTCTTGTATCCTAAGGTACATGTATTAAGAAAATAACCTGCATTAGCTATGTCACGTTTTAGAATATGTTATGTAATCAATTAACTCTCTTGTATCCTAAGGTATATGTATTAAGAAAATAACCTGCATTAGCTGTGTCACGTTTTAGAATATGTTATGTAATCAATGAACTCTCTTGTATCCTAAGGTATATGTATTAAGAAAATAACCTGCATTAGCTATGTCACGTTTTAGAATATGTTATATAATCAATGAACTCTCTTGTATCCTAAGGTATATGTATTAAGAAAATAACCTGCATTAGCTATGTCTCGTTTTAGAATATGTTATGTAATCAATGAACTCTCTTGTATCCTAAGGTACATGTATGAAGAAAATAACCTGCATTAGCTATGTCACGTTTTAGAATATGTTATGTAATCAATGAACTCTCTTGTATCCTAAGGTATATGTATTAAGAAAGTAACCTGCATTAGCTATGTCACGTTTTAGAATATGTTATGTAATCAATGAACTCTCTTCTATCCTAAGGTATATGTATTAAGAAAATAACCTGCATTAGCTATGTCACGTTTTAGAATATGTTATGTAATCAATGAACTCTCTTGTATCCTAAGGTACATGTATTAAGAAAATAACCTGCATTAGCTATGTCACGTTTGAGAATATGTTATGTAATCAATGAACTCTCTTGTATCCTAAGGTACATGTATTAAGAAAATAACCTGCATTAGCTATGTCACGTTTTAGAATATGTTATGTAATCAATGAACTCTCTTGTATCCTAAGTTACATGTATTAAGAAAATAACCTGCATTAGCTATGTCACGTTTTAGAATATGTTATGTAATCAATGAACTCTCTTGTATCCTAAGGTACATGTATTAAGAAAATAACCTGCATTAGCTATGTCACGTTTTAGAATATGTTATGTAATCAATGAACTCTCTTGTATTCTAAGGTATATGTCTTAAGAAAATAACCTGCATTAGCTATGTCACGTTTTAGAATATGTTATGTAATCAATGAACTCTCTTGTATCCTAAGGTACATGTATTAAGAAAATAACCTGCATTAGCTATGTCACGTTTTAGAATATGTTATGTAATCAATTAACTCTCTTGTATCCTAAGGTATATGTATTAAGAAAATAACCTGCATTAGCTGTGTCACGTTTTAGAATATGTTATGTAATCAATGAACTCTCTTGTATCCTAAGGTATATGTATTAAGAAAATAACCTGCATTAGCTATGTCACGTTTTAGAATATGTTATATAATCAATGAACTCTCTTGTATCCTAAGGTATATGTATTAAGAAAATAACCTGCATTAGCTATGTCACGTTTTAGAATATGTTATGTAATCAATGAACTCTCTTGTATCCTAAGGTACATGTATGAAGAAAATAACCTGCATTAGCTATGTCACGTTTTAGAATATGTTATGTAATCAATGAACTCTCTTGTATCCTAAGGTATATGTATTAAGAAAATAACCTGCATTAGCTATGTCACGTTTTAGAATATGTTATGTAATCAATTAACTCTCTTGTATCCTAAGGTATATGTATTAAGAAAATAACCTGCATTAGCTATGTCACGTTTTAGAATATGTTATGTAATCAATGAACTCTCTTGTATCCTAAGGTACATGTATTAAGAAAATAACCTGCATTAGCTATGTCACGTTTTAGAATATGTTATGTAATCAATGAACTCTCTTGTATCCTAAGGTACATGTGTTAAGAAAATAACCTGCATTAGCTATGTCACGTTTTAGAATATGTTATGTAATCAATGAACTCTCTTGTATCCTAAGGTATATGTCTTAAGAAAATAACCTGCATTAGCTATGTCACGTTTTAGAATATGTTATGTAATCAATGAACTCTCTTGTATCCTAAGGTTCATGTATTAAGAAAATAACCTGCATTAGCTATGTCACGTTTTAGAATATGTTATGTAATCAATGAACTCTCTTGTATCCTAAGGTACATGTATTAAGAAAATAAAACCATCCATGGTATTCTCAAAGTCCTTCTATACTATCGTATCTTTGTTGTTTCAAATAGTCTCTTCCCCTGCAAATATAGCAAGATTGATATTACACAGTAGTTCACCATTTTCCTATTTCATAATACTTTGCTTAGTTTTTGGAAGACATCTTTTGCTATTTAGATGTGCCTTCTTACTTTCGTGTCACAATTTTGTCTGCTGTTAAAGCAATTCGCAAATATTTGAACTACTTTACTTGCTTGATTTTGACATCTCCAATCATAGCTCGCATTTCCGGTTCTTTCTCTAACTGACAACCATACATTCTCTCTTTTTGAAAGAATGTTTAGTCTGTTTTACGAGTTGGATATTTTTACGCATCGTCATATTAGCAAAATATTGCTTTCTTAGCCTGCATCACCTTCTACGGTGTGGCTTAGGTTATAATGTTGCAGTTAATCAGCGCTAGACAAGAAGAATAAAGCAGTAGGACCAGACGAGATGATCCAGTGAGTTTAAATGAAAATATAGGCGATTGACTGTAGAGGATATATGTAATAGCAGTTCCAGCAGTCTAACATAAACAGAGGTTGAGTGGCACCTGAAAAAAAAGGAATGAACTTTTTCTACCACGAAGGGTCACCGACCCGAGCGAAAATCATTTCTCTCCGGCCGGTCACTAAATTGAAAACTTCGGGGCTCAGAAACATAGACATTCGGACTAGATATCCACATTTAATGAACGATGCACCTTTTCTAAAGTTAAACTTTGATTGTTTTATTTCTATATTATGGAATAAACATTTCATAAAATGCCAACTTGTCATGTATTTTGAGTTGGTACTATAACCTTTCATTCAAAAAGTATTGGTTTGTGTAGATATCTCCCTCGATATATATATATATATATATATATATATATATATATATATATATATATATATATATATATGTCTGTATACAACTTTGAAAAGGTTCGTTCATTGTACTGCTCCAGTAAATATCTTACTGTTCCTGTTATATTCTATATTTACGAGAACCAGACCAAAAACGGAGTATTGCTCCATATCTAGGCGGGAGCTTCCCAGTCCTCACTTGCCTGTCTTGACAGAGTTCAACAGCATCTACACGACCTTTTAAGCGATTAATTATTTCCCACCCTACAAGCACTTTCCCACAGACGAAACGTCGCGAAAGTTTGCCGAATTGCTCTGTAGTATCCAACATCCTATGTATTAGTAAATGCTAGGCAGTTTACTCAAAGATGAAAAAACGTATTCAGACGAGAGAGATCAAGTTCTCCCCATGAATGCCGAGAATGCCATAGACAACGCATGAGACAAACGAGGAAGTTTTAAGAAGAAAGGAACTGGTGTTAACAATCAGATAGTTGACATTTATGGACACATGACGAGGAAAGAAGGCTTGGATAATTTAATACTCATGGAATATATTGAAAACAAAAGAGGGAAACTAAGTAAGCTATACGAAACGTTAAATTAATTAGGAAAACAAGTACGACAAAGAAAAGGGTTGCAAAAAAGAAAGTATTTTTGCTAACCATGAAAAGAAAAATTAACGCCCACGAGCTGAAAGTGCATAGCGCACATTACAGAGAGAGAGGGGGGGGTAGAAAGTGGTTCGGATAGAGGGGTGGGGAGAGTTGGACAGTGGAGGGAGGAGGTGGAAAGAAATGGGGTAAAGAGAGAGAGAGAGAGAGAGGGTGGAAGAGCGGTGTAGAGAGAGAGAGAGGGGTGGAGAGAGAGGATAGGAAGAGATGTGGTGGGGGAGAGAGATCGTAACAAGTTTTATTGCATGAAGATTTTACCATTTTAAAAGCTTTTAATTTTTCTTTTTTTGGAATTTCAGATATTTTCCTTGAAGAGGTCCTCAGAAATAAAACTTTGACGAAAACATTGGAAAGTGAATGTTTAATATTTTTATACATATTTTTTTAAAATGAAAATTATTAAATAAATATTTAAACAATTCTTTTTTGTTCTTTACTTTGCTTCGCTATTGTTGTACAGTACCCCGATGCTTGGGATTCAAAAAGTAGGAATGGTTTTAAATATTCAATAAAACAAAAGATAAAAGTTTTTAAGCATAAGAAAACTAAGTTATTAACGTTCTGTGCATGACATTCTTCAAGCGTATGGATGTTCACTTGCCATGCCCTCTGCCTTGAGCGCCTATCGGGACTTAAACTCAAGTGGAATTCGTACATACGTTCCCTCACTAGAGATGCTGGAAAAAAATAGTCGGTTCCCTGAAGCGCTCCAGTAAGCACCTAACTCTTGCTATTCTCAGGCCTTTACAAGATTAGGTCTAAATGGAGTATTACGTAGTCCTCACCTTCCAGTCTCGACACAGTCCAAAAGAGCCTCCGCGTTCTTGTGGGTAACAAATTATTTTCCCTCCCCCAACAACCGTTTTCTAAATGACGAAGCGTTGCGAGTCTCGCCTCTCTCTCATTATTTTCATGGAAAGTGCTTTTACGAACTACATACCTTATTTCAGCCAGTTCTAACCTCCATGGCTAAAACTCTCCATGCTACACACTTTGTAGCGAGCCACCCTCATTCCCTTCATATTCCGTTGGGAGATGTAAGTTCCGCACGAGCATTTTCTTTTCACGAAGCTCTGAGGAATTGACTCTCAAAAGGATGCTTCCCCAACAATTGCAGTCTTAACCTTTTCAAGTCTAGGATTAAGCGTTATCTTCCACTCATATCTACATAAGCTGTGCCTAAGATTCTGTAACTCCCTGCCTGGAGTGTCTTACGGGCCTTTTACAGGGTGAATATCACTGTAAAAATAAGCTATTTATTAAGCTTAAAATTGTAACATTGTTTGTATTGAATAGAGAAGAATAAGTTAGAATTAGTGAGAAAAATACCTCTTAACTATGAAAACAAAAATATGGAAACAACGCTACGTAGCTTGTTGGAAATATATTGTATTTCTGAAATACAATATATTTGATAGGGTTAATGGACGTGAACATTTCCCGCAAAAAAAAAAGAAAAAGAAGAATGATGTGACGATGCTTTTTATTGGTCCTTGAATTGACAAATCAACAAGAAAGCGCGATATTATGATAAAAATGGAGTTTCTCTCTTCAAAATGCTTCCGTGAAAATATTTGTCTTGTAGTATGTGGGTTTACAGCTGTTATGTTAGGGTAGTTTCCCCTCACTCATTTCACCATCTCCGTCACTGACAAGTAGTCGGTAAAATTTCTCTACTAGAACAGTAAAAGAAGCCAATACGGACCACATGCGTTTTGATATTTAATACAATAAAGACATTCTCCTGGTGAAAAGACGGTTGGTTTGGTTTTCAGTTAGAGATAGACTTTGGTATGTTAGCCTGAAGACAGCAGTGAGACTAACGCAGAGAAAATAGATACGGTTTATTAAGGAGTTGCTAAACATCAGTTCGAATCACATGCTTAAATGAAAAGCAACATAAACAGAATATTATTGAGCAAGTAGACAAAAGTATACAATAGGTAAAAATTTAAAAAATCTATGTTTCCTCAACGGCACTAATAGAACTAAGGTGTTTTACCGAGATATTTTATTTCGGGAAGATGGCTTCCAAGATGTAAGAGCTGTATACAGAAACAAGGAACATTCGTTAGAAACAAATTAAAGAGTGCTGAACTGCTGTGCAATACCAATCCTCCTATACGGTATTGAATACTCACAAAGAGGAATCTTGAGGTAACAGAGATATAGTTCTACAGAAAGATGCCGAGAAACAATAAACAGAACATGTAAGCAAACGAGGAACATTTAGGCAGTTGACATTTTGGGGATACACAGTGAAGAAAGAAAGTTTGGAGAATTTGATACTCTCAGGACATACTGAACGCAAGAGAAAATATCGAGTGAACTACTTAACGAACTTGGGTAACTGAATGGCAGAACAGGTATATTAAATAGTATACATTGCATAGAGCTACAAAGGATATGAAGTTGAGCAAAACCATGATCGTACATACAACAGTTGTAATGACCTCTGCGTAACGGGTTTACCCACTTTTGCTCTCAGGTGGTATATATTTAGGATCCCGTTGTCACCATCCTTGCAAATCCCTGATATCACTCTGCACGCTCACTCGAAAGGATACACAAGGTTGCATAAATGGACCCGGGATAGATTTGGGGACAAATCAGCCGCCAGCGATTAAACCTAACCCCCTCCTTGAAGAGAGATATTGTTAGCAGGACGTCATCCTGAGGCGCAATCACATTTTTCTTTGTTACCTTGACTGCTTCAATCGTCGGGGCGACCTCAGAGTTAAAAGAAACAGACTGATTCTTCTTCCTCATGATCCTTTCATTGGGATTTCAGAAAGCTTGGCTGTGCCTATCTCATCTTCAAGCACTTAACCGACAGCCGAAAACCACAGATTATGGTATGGGTCGCCCTGTATCCGTACACTAGTTTTGAATTCAGAGATGTCCTTCTCCTAGACCGCTTTCCACCTAAGGCTATAGGGCCCAGTTTATAGTGCTATTTACACATAACTGGGGCGGAGGTAAAATCTTAGGAAGACGCGTCCACTGAAACTGGACGTAACTAGTTTAATGGCTCACTACTAAAAGATGGCACGGTGGAGTAATGGATAGCGTCTCTGATTGAGGAATCCAGTCGTATCAATTATATTCACTTACGAGCTAATACCCTTGGGAATATATCACGCATGGCACATAACTGACTGACTAAAAGATTGGATTCCTGGCAGCCGTGATACTCATGTTTGTCTGATCTACCAGGTAACCTCAAAGGGAGATTCTTTTGAGCCACTGTATAGGCGGTCCTAATGTATTGTGCCACTACCTGGACATTAACTAAAACCCGAGGTTGATGGAACCTACACTCAGATAGCTATACTTGGAGAAAACATCCAAATACACAACAGCTTTATAGACCCATCTGCGATATTTCTACAATCTTACGTGAACGCAGAATGCGCTTTGCAGGACACTGTTGGCGTTAAAACAAGAACTGCTCTGGATACCTAGCGATGGAGCAAGACGGGCTGGTCACCAAACAATCACCTACATTGACCAGCTATGTTATAACACAGAATACCTCCCTAATGACCTTCCGACCTTGATCTAGGACCGTGATGGTTGGCGTGATGAATGTATGGGCTTGCTCGATCGAATAATAAACTAAAAGATTATTAAAAAGCGGTTGGCTCTTGAAACGTTTGATAGACATGAATTATTCTCTCCTTTACTTATAGCGACGAGGATGGCCAGTTGATACTATTATATTTTTTCCAAAACGACAGTAAAGATACAATCAATGTCGATCGAACTCACTGCAGTAGTAATGGACTTTTTTGCCTTTTTTATGTACTTGCAGAATTCATTTCCTGGCGCTTATAAGGTGAATTCCTGACAGGTATTAAAAAGTTACAGTAAAAAACATACCGCCTCATCACGAAACGATAATTATGCTGAAGCTTTAAAAAAAAGTTATTAGCTTGGGGAGGAAAAAGCGAAAAACAAAACTACATGTCAATGCTTGCAAGGTGCTTGATCTTGTCAGGATAACAAGGGATTTATTCGTTTCATATGTGAATATAATTTTCCTATAGTATGAATTTCTCTTTATATGAAAACAATAACATAGAAAGAAGAAAATATTTAAAAAATAATTTCTCTTTAATGGATATTTACATTTTTACTGCTAACAGGAGAAAGCAAACTTTAAAAAATTTATTTAATTTTATGCATTCAAGTTATAGATGTGAAGTTATTATTTCGGTAAGGATGGTTTATAGCCAGCATAATAACAAAATCAGTGCAGTTTTTATTTTAACATCTCTTATAAACAAATTTCTAAAACTTAGAAAAAATAAGTTGATGGCTTGTATAGCAACGAGAATGTTATTTGGGTGTTTGACAGCATGTTTAACGCATTTTTCTCCAATCAAATAATGACCAATAAACTTCTATTGCCTTCTGTTAGTGAGGATAAGACATTTCCTTGGACCAAAACTAATTATTCCGACCAAGTTAAAAATTAATACTTTGTGGATATTTCTCGTTGAAATAAAAGCGCATGTTTTAACCTATTTTTTTTTTTGAGTAAAAAAGTTCGTATATCACCGGTTCACATTCTTCCCCATTTTTTAACAGGAGTAGAGGTTTATCCCTTATTTCCTGTTTAAGATTAAATTTCAGGATCCTTCTAAAATGTTTTCCTTCTTATATTACTTCCAGTAGCCCCTGTGTGTCTTAGTAGCTTTATCGCCTTACTTGGGATGAACTGATTAAAATCAAATAGGCAAATAGCTGTATTATACATAGATCTAGTTATTTGCGTTGTATAATGATCAGTGTTATGTTTGGTTCTCACCGGGTGCCCAAACTAATCTGGGCAAATAACTATATTTAGTTATGTCTCAGTAAAATCTCTATTTAACCAATCTTTCCGGACATTGATTAAGCCATCCAGAAGAAAATATGGCAACCATCTAAAGGACGAGAGATCAGGAGCCGGCAAGCCGTGACGTTCTCAGATACACTTATGAAAGATACTGGTATCGAAAATCTAGATGAATTCAAATCATCCATGATCGATCGGGGCAATTAGAGACAACATGCTGTAGAAGTAGAGACTCTGCTAAAATAAAAATAAATAATGGATCAGTTTTATGCTTACTGGGTATATTAGTGTTTGTTTCAGTACGGGGCGATAGTCGAAGTGTTGGATCGTGAATTTGGTGTCGTAGTAATTGTGAGTTCAATCCCTAGGCCGGGTAGTGTGTACTTGGAAATAGGGCGGGCAATAACTGAGTAATGCTAAAAATAAGAACTATCTAAGATATCTCTAGACATGGGTGGTGTAACGAAGATAGTCTACTCTCGTAAATTAAATAAAGGGTTAAGTGCATTCCACTAACCCTATGTACCAAAATGTGTGTATTTTTAAAAAATTTCATGCAGACAGATTTTTAAAAATTATATATTTTAGTTAGAGTAAATGAATCATTTTGGCAGGTAAGTTACACTAATTGTATATAATGTAATGAGCCCGGCAAACATTGATGACCTAGCGTCGCCATTGATATAATTATTTCTATTCAGCTCTCTGGAGAGAAAGTGTGATTTTTTTTAACAGTGACTATTACTGCTACTAATGCAATACTCTTCGATAAGACGAATCGAATTCTATCAGTCACTAGCGTGTTTACCTAAAAATAAATAAAAATGGCCAGTTATTCTTATTGCGCTGCTGATGAAATGACGCTTTTTGATATCTACACGAACCGTTCATCGCAATTCCCTATAAACCCTGAGACTCGTTCCATTCTGTGATAAAGTCGCGACATATGTTAGTGTATTTCCCTTGCCCTAAAATAGTAACAGAGGATTTTGGAAGTAAGTCAGGAGAGAATAACAGTGAGAAAAGCATACAAGCCGTGATACCAAATAACGAATAAGACAAAACCATTATTTAATGTATAAATCAATGGACAAACAAAGAACAAGAGAGAAAATGTCCACTTGTGATTTGTATATGAAATACAAAGAATATTTGAAACTGTTTGTACCTGAAGAATATCTAAGAGTCTCTTCTTTCTGGCTTTAAATAACCTGAAAAGGGCCGATAATCCGTAGAAAACAAATCAATAAATTAATAAATACAAAAGTCCTTTTTGTTCCTATTTTCCGTAAAATTTCTTTGTTGTTCATATTTACCAAACCCTCAGAATCTTTCTAAAACCAATATCTCTGTGACATCAAGTTTCTTCTTCATCTTTGGTAAAATTGTCCAGAATTCACGACCATAAAAATTCATTAAGGGAATACACACGGTCTGTCATATTTTGATAACATTAATGTTACAACAAAGTGTCTTGTCCTGAAAATTCGTAAATAAGGTTTGGAACGGAAATTAGTGAAAGGGACACGCGATGGCTAAGCATTCGGTTCATTTCTATTCTTTAGTATCGTGAAAAAGGAAATATTTAGTGAAATATATCTATGAGATTGAGATTTTAATGGATAATATGGCACAACATTTAAAAAATAATTATAGGGATGGCTTTACTACGGGGTCGTTTTATACTCAAGAATGTAATTTATTCCCTGTTTTTAGCTTCAGATACACGGGGTCGTATTATAATGAAGAAGTTTTCCGCACATCTTATTTAAGATTTAAAACAAAGAAAAAATAGTGTCAGAATGAAAATATTTGATTTAAAAAATACGAATAAAAAAACCCAGATCTTTGGACTTTGTTATAAAAATGCAGTTATTTTCATTCTTCTTTGTAAATTACTCTTTATAGATCGAAGCGATCAGAGTGACTGAACTAGAAGGGCTTTTAAAAATGATATATTGAAAGAATATGAATTTAATGTTTTGAATTCCTTTGATGATAAAAAAAATGACCTCATAAATGTGTAACTTTCGTTTTGATATAACCTCGCGAATCAGGAAGTTTTAAACAAGGTTTCTGGGTTCAATCATGCTACGACCAAAACAAAATTCTAATAAACAATTGTCAGATACATGTTCGCGTTTATTAAAAAAAAAAGAAGAAAAAATAGTGTCACAATGAAAATATTTGTTTTAAAAAAATGCGAATAAAAATAGTTTGGACATTTCATAAAAATACAATAATTTTTTTTTTCTTTGTAAGTTACTCTTTATAGGCCGAAACGATCAGACTGTGATTGAACTGGAAGTGCTTTAAAAAGATGATATTTACTGAAGTAATATGGATTTAATGTTTTAAATTCCTTTGGTTATAAAAAAATGGTCTCATAAATTTGTAATTTTCCTTTTTTTATATAACCTCGCGAATCAGGAAGATTTAAACAAGGTTTCCGAGTTCAATCATGCTACGATCAAAACAAATCTAACAATTGCCACACACATGTGCGTGCGTATCTTAAATTACAGGCGTCGTAAATCAGTGCCATCTGTCTCAATAATGTAGAGTACCCATAAACATGTACACACGCATATTTTACGTTTTGAAAGGAAGTTATGTCGGTGGCGGTGGCAGTTGTTTGATGGCGAAAGAATTTTATTTTCTCCAAAATCACTTTCTCCATTTTCATTGTTGATACATCACTTCTTATGACAGCAAAACATTTTTTGCTTTATGGCGCGAACGTAGAACTTGTATCGTGTGCACCACGCTCATCAATTTAATATGACATCAGAGTTAGGATATTTTCAAGATGTAGATGACGTCGCGTGACACAAATTAATTACAGACTGTAGGTAGAGTCAGGTATATATTCGAGTCCAAATCAATATCTTAACGATGCGAATTATGCTCTGTCACGGAAGGAGGCCATTTACAACATGTTAAATCAGGCAGTGCGAGTGCATTAATTTATAAATTACAAGCCGCGGTACCCGGCGTTGCTCGGGTGTACATGACTGCAATTGTATAAACCCCACCCAGAATACCCGCATCCTCTGCCTAGAAATGTCTGCCTCCGTCTCCGATGCATGCATCATCCATTGGTATACTAAGCTACTCCCCACCTCATCTTTTTTACGCTATGTTCTTCACAAGTGTTTGATTGTTCTTAACAAAGGAATTCCATCGATAAAATCTTCCTGCATGGTCGTTGCTCAGGGTTAAATTGTTTCAATATTTTAGATATTCAGTAAATTTCCTATGGCCGTAATAACTTTCAAATAGTATGGCATTATTCACAAATTTAATAATCAAACAAAAACAGGGATGAAGCGTCAGTGCAAACGCATGAATGCCCCTCCTTTGGAATTTTACGGTAAAGCTGGGGTTAATAAGAGGTTCTTCTCGAATTTTCCCCTTTTAACGCTTCAGTAATCGTTCTCAAACAATATTTGCATGAAAGGTTGTTCAAATACAAATTTTGGACGGAATCATATGAAGAAACTATTGGCTAAATGGCAATAGTGTGTCGCAGATTTCGTCCACTTAACTGAAATAATCTAAACCAAACATTCACGCAAGAAAATCTGTGTGTCATATGTAATTTACATAGCAAATTTGGAAAGCATCGAATAAAAAACCAAGGAGTTATGGCCGAAAAACGGGCTTTTTAAACAGATTTTACTTTTTTTTTTGTTATACGCTGGGAAGCGAGCCGGAGTAAAGCCACATTATTTTATTTCTTGCATGATGGAAAATTATTTGAGACATGTTTGCAGAAAAGTTATTCAGGTTTTTATTTTAAGTAGTACGAAAAACCCGATTATTTCACAGTTTTTGCAATTTTTTGTTTGAAGACAATGTTGCAGGAAAACTATCAAGCACACTACATAAACCTCGTAACATGAACTATGTTTTGGATTAAGTGCAAAGATCATCCAGTAAAAACTTTGTCCGTATGTAACTTTGTTTTGATTTTTCCAAAATCGTACCCAGCTTCAATTTTATCGATTTTTCTGCCAAAGCCGAGACGGGTGGGCTAGAGATTGAAAAATTGGTCTTGACCTAGCTTAGTAAATTTGTAATATATATGTACAATTTCATCGAAATCGGCCAAGAAATGTGGACCTACATAAATAGCATACAGACACCCAGAGAGACATTTTCTGTTTTATAGATATAGATTATAACCGTTACTCTTTAGTGGAAAACTGGTTAATTAATGATATATTAAGTAATTAGTTAATTTGCGTCATTTCTGTCTACCAAAAAACCCTGGGTAACAGGAAAAGTGTTATCAAGCCAAAATATGCGGCTTTTGAAGTGATTTTTATGAACTCCTTTTGTATTTAAACTGAATATATTTATATATATCGTCAAAATGTACTTAATAAATTTTCTTATGGTTCTCATGAGAGAACATTATGCAATCTATATTATAAAAAAGAACTGATTTCCCCTGTGTATCACTTTAAATGCGTGTATATAATGTGTGTGTTTGTATTGGGCGTGTTTAGCTTACTTGTGTCTGCGCCATTTTATATTTACCTGAATAGACACAAACACACACACACACACATGCACACAGACACATCATTTTACTCAGTTTGAAATAAAATATTATGATAATGCATTATCTTTCCACTCAGTTTGGACAAACCCTACCTTGAGCTGAACAATAAAATCGTATCGTTGGAAAGAAGCAATAAATAAGTAAAAGTAAAAAAAAAAATAATTAAAAATTAACTTAGAATTTATTTTTTTTAAATACAATTAAAGATTAATTGAAGTTTTTGGAAACTATTCGCTAATAGATTTTTTTTCTAAATTTTGTGTCGTCATTGAATTAAAATACACATGCGCGCACACACTAACGTACATACACATCAACTTTGAATGAAATTGAAATGGACATCTGAGTCATGAGAGCTCATTTCTGTCTGGCAACAAACCCTGGGTAACAGGAAAAAGTGTATACAAGCCAAAATATGCGGCCATTTGAAGTAATTTTTATAAACTCCTTTTTTATTTAAACTGAATATATTTTCTAATAAATGTAGTTTTTTTTAAATGAAAAATTTTTGTCATTTTGCTCTCAGCAAAGCGACATTTATCGAATCTGTACTTATTCATTATAAAAGTAATGATATAGTTTTGCTAGAATTCTGATAAAAACTCCTCTTCTTCTTCTTCTTCTTCTATGTAGTGCTCCCTTCAGAACAAGGACGATCATAGCTCTCCACAATTTCCTATTCTTTGTAGCTCTTAGTAAAGTTTGTCTTTTTCCAATCCTTCCTACTCCCAGTTCAGCCATCCAGCTAGGTCACTCGCTGTTTCCATCTACCCTTCTTTCTTTCAATATATCCTGTGAGTGTCAATTTTTCTGAATCCTCTTTCTTCATTATGTGCCTGAGAAATGTTAATTGCCTATTTCTGATTCTAACTATAAGCCTCCCTTTTGCTGTGTAACAAAATTTTGAATTTTTCTTGTCTTTGGTTAGCAACTATTATTTCCTAATTGCTTCTGTCTAAAAAGCTAAGGAAATAATTCTATTCCCTTCAAACTTTGCTTTTGTGATCTGAACATCGATGTTTTGTAACTAGCCTATATTCCAGACAGACTCAGTGCTGAGGTGCTGAGAGGGAACTTTCTAGAAGTTTCAAGAACTTTCGAGAAGTTTCTGAAAAAATTCAAGAATTTCTGGAACGTTCTGGCAACATAGATCACATTATAAATACAGGTAACATATACTCAGCAGTTTAATTTGCTTCCAACTGCTCAAACTCAAGACAAGTCATCGTTGATAGATGCAGTCGTCACAGATGTCATCAAGAGGTTGTAAGCATTTTGTTATGTCTAGAAATGCTACTTTTGGATTTTCCTAAGTTGCGTGAACAAGAATGTTCACATTTGGAAGTTTTCCCAATGGGAATAGGTAAATTTCAGAAATCTCATTATCCTGATCAAAAAAGCAAAGTTTGACAGAAATAACCAATTTTAGACTTTCGAGGCGTTAGCAAATATTAAATGACAGTTGCTATCCAAGGACAAAAATCCTGTTACAAAGTGTTATCCTTAATACTTCCTCGTCCCGCACTTGTTTATTCCATTGTATTCTCAGCATCCTTCCGTAGAAACGTAAGTTTCAAGTCTCTATTTCCTTTGTGGAGAGATTGCCCAGCATTCACTGGAAGGTGGACTGATATTGTATAACGCTTCAGGGCTCTTTTCTTTGTTTTTAACGAAATTTAGACTATTTTGCACCTAAAATCTTAATATAAAATTTTTTCAAATTATGAAATTGTTTATCGTATCTGACGGCAGATAAGACCAAAAAGCAGATAAAACTCACATGCATATAGCGATTTACTAAGCGTAGATTAGATGTGACACAAGGCCGAAAGTATTGAGCATCAAATCTGACAAGAAATATTAATAGTACCGGAATTTCATACATTCTAGGTTCTCCTATCGTCCAATTCACGTTCCTTTCCAATCTTTTGAACAGGAGTAGAGGTTTATCGCTTGTTTCCTGTTTCGGATTGGGTTTCAGGTTCCTTCTAAAATCTACTTCAGCTCGATGCTTCTAACGTCACTGCCTAAACTCGGACATTTTATTTACTAATTATGTATTTGGTTTTCCTCAATAGGAGTAGATATGTTCACTTATCGGTCGGCTCACACACCTCTCCAGTCTTTTGAACAGGGGTTTATCTCTTGTTTCCTGTTTCGGACTGGGTTTCAGGTTCCTTCAAAATTCTTTTCATTCTCTTTCACACCCTGTAGCCTCTTGCATCTTAGTAGCATTATCGCCTTGCTTAGGGTGAATTAATTAAAAACTACAAAAAAAACAAAACGAAAACAGGTTTCTTTTTGTGCATTTACTACAAATTTATGAAATTCTATTAGTAAAGGAAAGCTAGAAAGAAAAAGACAATTAACTGTAAGAAGACAGAATGCATGGTTGCCAGCAAAAATATAACCCAGAGTTTTAACTGCACATTGGGGATGGCGATTCAAATACAAAGATTTATCTATCTGGTTATTGTAGTAACAAACGAAAGGAGTGTGACACAGAAATCCGAAGATATTCCAGAAATTATGCAAAGTATTAAGAGAATGAAAAAAATAACACGGCATAGATTAATATTTAGATAACATTTAATGACAGAAATCTCGAAGATTTTTCTTCTGAGTAAATTATTTTCTTTTTTTATGAGTGTAGCATTTTTCAAATAAAAATTGTGCTTGAAATTATTTCTATGGACCGGTGCATTTGTCAAATTCTTATTTAAGGGGTTTCTTTTGTGCTTATAGATGCGTTTTTTTTAGTTTCTGCATGTTTCTCCAATGTATTGTAAGCAACAATTTTGGCAATTCATTTTATATAATTTATATATATTTTATAACTTTCATTACGGATAGAAGCTGCAAATAGTTTTATTTATTTCATTACGAGAATTTACAAAGAGGAACGATCAATTAGCTTATCTTCATACCCTGCCTGGTAGCAAACTCTGCTGGTGGGGCCAGGGGTGGCGGTCCCGCCATAGCTACCGAAACCGTGATATCACCCCTGGTCGGCGGCTGATGAAGACAGGGTATCGCACGTGCTAACACACGTTGTATGTTAAAAATTGATATCCCTGCTTCAGAATTATTATTGTTAGGGATGTTTGTAGAACTGATTATATCAATAATGGTTTTTAATGTGTTTGTGATTATTTGGGTGTTGTTTAGATGGGATAGGTTGTTCTGTATAGTGGATGTTATGGAGTTGGTCGGTTATATTATGTATCTGTTCTCATATAATTTATTATTACGGATGATGATGTTATTTTTGTTGTGGTTGTATATTTTCTATGCCTTTCTTCTTGCGTTGTGGAAGAAATGATATAGGTATTTTAGGTTTTTGAATGTGTTTTCTGTGTATGCTTCTTCTTTAGGTAAATATTGGGGGTTACAAATTCTTAATGATATTAAATAGAAACCTGTAATTATTCCAGTTTTATTTTAAAGGAGTGGTTTGAGTAGGAACTGACCAGGTCGTTTTTGTTGGTAGCTTTTCTATAAATATCCAATTTACGTTCGTTATTGTTTTTGTGTACCATGATATCTAGGAATAAAAGCGTGTAGTTGGTTTCAGTTTCAAAGGTGAAGTCTATTGTATTTTCAACGTTGTTGAGTTGGTTGATAAGACCTATTAAATTATAATTAATGTAATAATTTTAAAATATAAATAATGTAATAAACGGTTGGAAAATTTATAAATGAGTTGCGAAGAAATAAGACCTTCAAATTTAGAACTGATTTCTGTGGATTAGCACCAATACACAAAAATTAGTCTTGAATCTTCAGTAACCTTTGACAACAATTAATCTAAAGTACCGTTATGATAAAAAGGAAGAAGAGCATATCAACCGAAGAATAGAAATAAAAGCAATAAAGATGACGATAGCCGTCCAAATACCCCGTAGAACACACACACATTTACTCAGACCAACCTCCGAAATATACATATTTGCACATAGATACTTCCATTAAAAAATAATGGCACACTCAAGCTGCTAGCATTCTTTAACTCTAAAAAGAATCGAAGGTTAAGAAGGAAGCAACCCTCAATCCTGGAAAGAGCGATAACAGCTACTGGATTTGATAAATCAATTATACTAAAAAAATGTCTTTTAAGAGAAAGATTTTACAAATTTCAACTGAAAGCAGTACTGGCTGCTCGGTCAATGAATGCAAAATGTTTCCTTATAGGGAAACCTTTAATATTACCCTTACCAAAAAGATTAATACATTTCCTGAGTTAGCACAACTATCCCTATCTGCAAACACACACACACGCACTCAAACACTGCCATATACTAACGCAGTAGAACCTTTGATCAATACGCAGCACAACATACACACACACACACACACGCACATACAAACACAGCCAAACTGCTTCGATCATATACATAGACACACTTGCAAAGACTTACGGTCACTCTTAAGCATCCCCGTTACACACGCACACTGCCTATCTACCCTCTGTGCATTCCTACTAGCCACACCCATAGAGACATACTAAGACACTGAAGCACCCCAAGCGTCCGCAAACATACCCATAATCACAATATCTTACGTACGCAATCTTCTTTCCACCCGAGTATGCATACCCACCCCCGTATATGCAGAAAAGTGTCAAGCAAATTATGTCATTCTTACAACTTACTCTTTCTTCTTTCCTTACTCTTTTCTTTCTTTCATTGCGCTTTCTCTCTTTAAATTGCTCCTTCTCTTTCTCTCTCATTGCTCTTTCTGTCTGTAAATTGCTCTTTTTCTCTCTTTCATTGCTCTTTCTCTCTTTCATTCCTTTTTCTCTCTTTCTCATGGACATTTTCTTTTTCTTCTTCTATTTTTACCACCTTTCTCTCCCTTCTTCTCGTATAGAAAAATACATTTTTTAAATTTAGGTTAATAAAATATCTGTAAGAATGATTTTATGATTTTATTTTTATTTATTTTTAATCGTAATTTGTTTATTGGATATTGCTTCGTAAGTCATATAAAAGCGCTTAGTGATCTGAGAATCTGTCATTCTTGAAATTCGGTGTCGTCCCTCAAAGAACTAGAACTGATCAAGAACTCTTTTTCATTTTTGCAAACATGATTCTCATGTTGACACTATATTCGTTCCTGTTCCTTCTGGCTTCAGCGCAAGTAAGTAGATTTCGACGTTTCAATTAATTAAAAAAAGGTGTGCCTACCTATTCTTCTTATTTTATGTGAAACGCCCCTTCATGACGTAGGCGATCATGGCTCTCCACAACCTCCACCGGAGAGGACATCTTTATTGATTTTCTCTAGTTTGCATTGAGATAGATCTAATTGAGATAGAAAGAGTTATAACAGTGGAGCGGAGAAGTTTGTTTCTCTGAGAAAAATATTAAGAGAAATATTTAATAAACGCTAAATGTTTGGTCAATGAATGTCGACTGTTTACTTTCATTAATACCATTAATTTCAGTCTGCAATAACAATCACCAAACCATTGGGTCCTGCATAACAGATATGAAGTTTTCACTATGGCAAAAAGTTTCTCCACTGTTATAACTCTTTCTTTCTTTCTTTACCTCTGCAATTTCCTTCTTCACTGCCTCTTTCTTTTCCTCTATTTTCTTACTTTTTCATTCTTCGTTTCATTCTTTCTTTCTTTCTTTCTTTCTTTAGTCTGCAATTTCCTTCTTCACTGCCTCTTTCTTTTCATCCCTTTTCTTGCGTTTTTCATTCTTTCTTTCTTTCTTTCATTATTTCTTTCTTTCATTATTTCTTTCTTTCTTTGCCACTGCAATTTCCTTGTACCCTTCTACTTTCTTTTCATCTGTTTTATTTATTTCTTTTGTCACTGTCTTCTTGTCTGTCTTCTTTCTGTCTTTGTTTCTTTCTTTCCTTCTTTCTTTACCTCTGCAATTTACTTCTTCATTGCCTCATTCTTTTCATCTACTTTCTTTCTTTTTTCATTCTTGGTTCCTTCCTTCCTTCCTTCCTACCATTTTAGTCGAACTCGTGTGGAATTACGTGAATTATATTATTTTCCCTTCTTGCTATATGAGCGACCCATTTTAGTTGTTCGAAGTGTTCAATTGATGTGTTTTTTGTTATTTGGTAATTCTTTGTAATTATCTAACGCCAGTGTATAAAATCTGATGACGGATTTTTTTTACAGTGAACTTCACCCTGTACAAGCCCCAAGAGCTACTCGAGGTAGATGGTTACAGAAGCATAGTTTATTCAGATACGTGGGGAAGATAACGGTTAACCCTAGACTTGAACATTTTAAGATTGTAGCGATCGGAAAGACATCCTCTTAGGATTCGGTTCCGCAGAGCTGTTGTTCGCATGAAGAAGCTCGAGTAGAACCTCTCACCAATGGAATACGGAGGGAATGCCGGTGATTCGCTACAAGGCGCGTAGCGTGAAGGGTATTACCTGTTAATTTCGTCGATGAGAGAGTGGTTGTAGGGCCGAAATTAATTTGTTCCTCCCAAAGATGCGTAGACGCTTTTTTGATGCTATCAAATATGACAGTAGTACTCCACTTTATTCATGATGTGGATCATGTAAAGGTAGAGGATAGCACTAGAAGTATGACATTAACTGGAAAGCTACAGGGTCCGCCCATTTCTCCTGCATCTTTAGCAATTAATCGTGTGTACGCGTTCCACTTGAGATCTGGGTTGAGTTTAAAACCCAATAGTCACAGCAGATGAACAAAAGCACACTGAACAAATACTTTCTGACGACCCCAATTCTTTTTTGCACTTAGAACTTGTAGAAATAAAAATAAGTTTTTCAAACAATAAAAAAACTGCGAAGAAATAAAACCTTCAAATTTAGAACTGATTTCTGTGAATTAGCGCCATCCACAGAAACTAGTCGTAAATCTTCAGTATGGTATTTCCACATCATGTCAGCCGAGAATATAAGACCAAGAAGGGCTAATGAGTCACTCTCACGGAGTTTTATATCATCCATGCTAATTCGCGACAAAAAGGAGTCTTTCAGGTGATTGATAAAGTCACAAGAAAAATAAGAATAAAGCGAAACATTATTAACGAGCGAAAACAATAGAAGAGTAATCAAGAAGACAGTAGATAACTTTTGACATTGCATTTACATGTTTGAAGAACAAAGTTGGCTGGAAAATAATGAACCGGAAGTGAGTTTCACAAGCGAGAAGTGCCGTAAAAGAAACTGTTAGCATAGAACCTACGCTTACATCTAGCCAAATCAAAAAATAAAATAATGACATTTTGCCACCAAATCTGGTACTGCGCTTAAATTCATAAAGTCTAGGTACGACGACGAAGAATTCATTCGAACAATTATGATGAAAGCATTTATAGAAAAGGCACAGGGAAACGACATTACGGCGGTGAGAAAGTGACTGAAGCCGAGATGCCAAGCTAGGACCAATAATATTGCAGATTATTCCTTGGATTTTATTAAGAATCTCTAGATATACAGCACGAGTACATAACCATGTGTGGCAGCAATATTCAAAGCATGGATGAATAAATATGTAAGATCGATTCAGGAGACAAGAATTGTCTAGCATGACACAGTGCATCAATGTTTTTAGCAGCATACCTAACAATGGATGCCATATGATATTTCCACTTCATATCATCTGAGAATATAAGATCGAGAAGGGGTAACGAGTCACTCTCAAGGAGTTTAATATCATCCCTGCTGATTCGACACAAAAAGGGGTCTTTCAGGTGATTGATAGAGATATATTTTGTTTTGGATGCGTTAAAATTAAGAAGCCATTCTTTCCCTTTGACAGCATACTATCGGTCATTTTTTCAGCGCAGATTTAGATTTTATCAAGAAACTTAGGTGATTGATAAAGAAATTTCTTTTTTAAGTTAAAATTAACTAGCCGTTCATTGCTTCAGTTAACAGACAGGTCATTTTTTAGATCAGCTGCCAATTTAACCTTACCGAATCTGTGAAGTAACCAGTAAATAGTTGGTTGCTTCATTCCGATTATGCTCAGGTGCCTAGCTATCTCCTGTTGCAGATGCCTACTCAGACGTTCTTATGATTCTTCATCACCCACAGAACGAATCTGTAGCTTATAGGGCAACAATACTGAGCGAAAATTAGTTTCACTTGTGGGATGGGAGAAAGCATCAACAGTTTTGAACAAAGCCATCTCTTGATCATGAGGACTCGTGACAGTGCAAACATAAGCGCCTACCCAAGACTTGGGCCAAAATAAGTTAAGGTTTTTTTTACGCAGAGTGCCGCACGCAGAGATGGTTTATATTAGGTACCTCCACGAAATGTAAAAAAAAGAGCATAGCTTGATGAAAAAGACGCCAAACTTGATGAAAACAAAATTTTATCGTCTAAATGTTTATATTATTATTAAGAGGAAAGATCAAAGTATTTTTGTGTTTTTTTTAAACATTTTTTAATCGTTCCTAACACGTCCGAAAGTTTCGTTAAAAATCTTGTTTTTTTTAGTCAGCAAAATTGACCATTTTTTTCCATTTCATCGAATCAATGAAAATCTCAGTTTGACATTTTTTAAATAGCAATTATCATTTTTTAAAAACTTATTTTAAGAAAATCAGAAATTATAATGTTTATTTAAAATATTTTGAACGAAGCTTAACTTAGCTTCTGCGCCGAAAAGATGTAATTTGAAAATAAATCAAAGCAGGTCATAAACTTTCGCGTCATTTGACAGGTGTTGAAGGATCTATTGATGGATTCCGTGAGGATAATTTGTTCTACGGAAGGAGAAAAGTGAAATATTTTTCATTTATGTGAACAAATTATTTACCTCGTTATTTTTAAGGAAAACTTTCAGCGCTCTAATTTTTTTTGTACTTACCTTTACGTTTATGATGCTGAAAAATAATTAAAAAAAATGTAAAATAAAATACCATGATAGAAGTAACTTAATAATTTATGAAATGATAATTTAATTATTATTTAATAAGTCAAAATTAAATGTGACTTTCCAATTCAATGTATATAGTTTCTATCTGAAATACACCAGAATTTTTACTTAATGGAAATAATGAATTTAATCATTAAGCTTTTAATTAAATCTAAATTTATGTTGGTAAATAGTAGAGGTACCTATCTGGTAACCTGATTTATATTTTTTTATATATTTTTCATTTTATTTCTAATTATTGTTATGACAATTATTTTATTATTAAATTTTATTATTAATTACATAATTATTAAAACTTTTATTAACCCAATAAACATTACTGAAAAGAAGCTGAACGGAAAATACAACCTGTTGGAAAGCAACTAAGAAGCGAAATGTTATGAAAAGTCCACGTGTTATCCATTTATTACAATAAATGGACAACACTCTTAGATCATGTGACCTTTTTATAATAATGGCAATTTCAGTCTACCATACATGGAAATAATGAATGTATTAATTAAAAAAATACAACATAAAAAATAATTAAGAAATAAAATAGTGCAACTAAACTTATTAATCTTTGCAATTTTGGAATCGTACATTTTGTTTCCGCTTAATTACTACATCACCTCGAGGAAACAGCCTAATACAGAGTTTTACACGATTTTAAACTATTATAAATTATTTAATTAAAATTTCTTAAAAAATGAAAAAATTCTTGTAAAACTTAATTATTCATCAGAAAAATTTTATTTCTTCAGACAATAATGTCCTTAATATTACTTATTTACAAAAGCAATTAAAAGCTTTTCTAATTAATTAATATGATAGTTTTATTGGATTCATTATTTTTCAATTCAGAGCCGATTTTCAGTCAGATGGCTCAAATTTGAAAAAAAAAGTAAGTGATTTATCATCTACAAAGAGTTCTTCTTTAAAAAAAATTTTTTTTTCAGGAAACCGAAAGGTTTTGGGCGAAATTTCATGAAATTAAGTAAGTGGGGGGTAACATATT
Organism: Acanthosepion esculentum; assembly: GCA_964036315.1. Classification (NCBI taxonomy): domain Eukaryota; kingdom Metazoa; phylum Mollusca; class Cephalopoda; order Sepiida; family Sepiidae; genus Acanthosepion; species Acanthosepion esculentum. The sequence continues at coordinate 77,252,407 of OZ038497.1, read as the reverse complement.
TAAAAAAAAAAAAAAATTACCAAACTTTTCAAAAAAAAAATATTTCAAAAATAATTTCATTCATTTGTGAATAAGTCCTGAAAATTTCATTAAAATTGGACAATTACTTGATTTTTACAAAAATTTCAAAATCAATGGGTTTTCAATGGAAAAAAAACGCAAAAAACTATGTTATTGTCTCTGACATCGCGATGACGTAAACAACAGAAGACTAACCAAAATTTCGAACGTGTTAGAAAATATTAAAAATTTAAAAAAAATAATTAAAAAATACTTTGGTCTTTCATCTTAATAATAACATAAGTATTTTGACGTTAAAAATTTATTTTTGTTAAGTTTGTGGCATTTTTCATTACGCTATCTGTTTTCCCGCGAAAACAGTGAAGACGCCTAGTTTATATTGCTAAGAATTCAACTCCTTGAAAAATCGACACTGATGACATTTCAACACGGAACTCATGCTTGGGCGCTGTCTGACGGGCATACTGTAGGAGAATAGTAGACATTAAAATAAATATAAATAAAGCACTTTTGAAATATTAAGCACCTCAATAAAAATTTGAAATAATTTGTTTAAAAGAGTTATTCTTTTACATTTTTTTAGGTTTCAAGTTTAACAACAATCACAGAAAGTCCTGAAATAAGCACATTGAATGAAAACAGAACACAATCAATTGAAATTAGTATATCCACAGAGAATGAATTTTCATCGACATCAAACTTAGCAACAGACCAATTTTCGACAAAGAAGTTTTTCAACTCAAGTGATTGTCATATTTCAACAACAACCCGAGATATGAAAACGACTTTACCAACAACATCATCGACAGAGATAGATTCAGTTTCAAACCAAGTGTCCAATTGCAGTTCAACGCTGTCATCTGACTTAACAACAGACCAATTTTCGACAAAAAAGTTTTTCAAATCAAGTAATAGTCATATTTCAACAACAACCCCAGGTATGAAGCCGATTAAATCCAAAACAACGATGCCAACTAATACCCAAACAACGACACCAACTACAACTCAAACAACGACGCCAACTGCAACCCAAACAACGACGCCAACTTCAACCCAAACAACGACGCCAACTTCAACCCAAACAACGACGCCAACTGCAACCCAAACAACGACGCCAACTTCAACCCAAACAACGACGCCAACTACAACCCAAACAACGACGCCAACTGCAACCCAAACAACGACGCCAACTACAACCCAAACAACGACGCCAACTTCAACCCAAACAACGACGCCAACTTCAACCGAAACAACGACGCCAACTACAACCCAAACAACGACGCCAACTTCAACCCAAACAACGACGCCAACTGCAACCCAAACAACGACGCCAACTTCAACCCAAACAACGACGCCAACTGCAACCCAAACAACGACGCCAACTTCAACCCAAACAACGACGCCAACTACAACCCAAACAACGACGCCAACTACAACCCAAACAACGACGTCAACTGCAACCAAAACAACGGAGCTAATTACAACCAAAGCAACGGAGCCAACTACAACAATAAAAACGAAGCGAACTATAGTGATGACATCGAAAACAAGTAAGGCTCACATTGGAGTATATTCATTCATTTTAACTTTTACTGCTTTAGTGCGACTCTTATCAGAATAAAAACAATCTTTCTTAATAAATAAAAAAATATTAGATCCTTATATGGGAGGAGATTCTGAAAGGTTAATGGCACCGTCTACTCACCAAAATTTGTTCAAGTGGTTAAACATTAGATTTCTTTTGGTTGGCAGTTTCTTAGCAACCTTGGATATACGTATTTCCCAGAATACACACACGCACAAACACACGCAGAAGCACGCACACACACATACTTAAATTCACACTTGCACACACACAAACTCACTCACAGTCTCTGTCTTTCTTACACACACATGCACACATATATAAGAGGAACTGAATTTATTATTGTTGTTGATATTTTCTTTGATTTCTGTGGTGTACTCATTTTCTTCCGGGTCTCAAACAGAGACCTATGGTCAAAAATGGTATTATGATATTTTTCTGAGTATTTTTGTAAAAAAATAAACCTATGATCACACGCATTTTACATTAAAGCATACAAGCAGGTAAGGTGTGAACTGTATTTGTGAGTACATTGTTTTGTATTTCCTTAAGGCATGGGCTACCAGAGATCCTTTCAATGAGTTTATCGGAATCTTTTCAAATCAATCGAAGGGATCCAACAGCAACATGAAGGGGACGACTTGAAGCTGCTGCTTGGTACATTACTTTGATTAGGGCTGCTCAGTTTGAATGCCGAAGTAATTTTCTCCTTCGTTATTATCCCAAGGTAACAGTGCGTCTATCAAGATCAATTTATCTACCTACTCTTTTACGTAAGTGTGATGTCAGGGCGATTGCTCTCCAAGTGCTTGTCAGTCAAGACAGTCGTATCCCACATGTGCTTCACTTGCTCCTTCTCAGCTACTGACGGCGGTGAATGATCGCACCATGTCTCTGCTCATTCAAGGATATCTACTACTTGCACTGTTCCCAATGGATTCTGAGTGCTACTTTGTCATGGTGTCATGGTACTGCAACCACTGACAATGTGTAGCTTTTCCACACAGCCTGCGAAATGGCGAATCACCCGTTTTATTCATACAGTACTTGATGGAATTTGTTCTGTTGTTGTTATTTTTCGTCTATAAACATTGAATCGATCCTAACATGAAGAGACAATACAAACTATTATATATGAATTAGTTACGCTGTGTAACAGCAAGTTGTAATTTACGTGTATTTATTACTTGTCCAAATGTTTGCTTTCCATCTCCTAAGTATTTATCAACTCCTTTGGTGATTCTTTTCTACCCTTGGGCTTCAGTATCAACAATTATGGAAATCTGTATGTTAAACTATTCTAAACATGGCAGTTAGTTAATATATATGGCGTTGAATAAAAGTCAACAAGTTAATCTGTCTGACTATAGTCTAGTGTAGTGATTTCGAACTTCCGTTTCCAGGGTTAAGGCGTTTTTACTATAAATCTATTACTATAAATCCCAAGAGTCACTCAAGGTAGAAGGTTACTGAATAAGGTGTGTGATATGAACGTAGGGAGGAAAGCAGTAAGTGAAAACAACGAGGATACGGAGGATAGGAAAGATTAAGCTAAACTGACGTGGTTAAGATTGTACAGTTCGGTAAAACTTTCACGCAGGTGTCGCATTTGTTCCACAAATTAGCGGTTCGTGCGAAGAAGCTTTCGGAGTGGAACACCTTTCTTACCAAATGAATACGAAGGGAATGGAAGTGACTCAGCTCTGTGGGTGTGGCCTGGTGGAACTAAAGAAGGGAGATCATCGGAAAATTTTCCATGTGTCTTGAGACAGAATAGTGACAGGAGCTGCGTCTGTAGGATAGGTAACTTCGCCGAAAATAAATCATCAACCACAGGGTAATGTATGCGATTTTGAAATTTGTAGAGGATTGCGCAGCTCCAGACCGGGTATGCCAGCGATATACTTTTTGGGAGATTTAATTTACCTCTTGTAAAGATAAAGTATAGCAATAGGAGGCAGATAGTATGTGAAGCTGTAGAATGAACCGACTATCATGATGGATCGTTGTACTTAGCTCAACTCAGTAAATAACTAGAAGGTCTAATCTAACTCTATGACGATGCAGCTGATCTCGCAGCTCAATTTTCTTACATGTTACGTAACTTCCGTTATCATTGCTACCTTGTACCGTTTAAGTGTCTGTCGCGCTTAGTTACTTAGTAACTTAGTACTAAAGTTCACCTAGTACAAAGATCCCGAGCCACTCAATGTGGAGGGTTACTGTTAAAATGTTTCCCATATGATATGAATGAAAGCGGAACTTGTAGAAAGTGAAGATAATGGAGACAATTAGGTTAGATACCAACAGTGTTTTTTATCGATTGATTCGCTTTCCCCTGGTTGTCAGCCCATTGTAGGTTATTTAAAGTCAGCAAATATTTTTAAGGGGAGATAATAATGATTTAGTGATACAAGTCTTACTAATTAACTCATTGCTAGGGAGAAGAGGAGCATTCATACGTTCCCCAAGGGATTTGCGCGTAAGTGAATATAACGACCCCAACGTATTCCGAATTGTTAAGACATATTTCCACTCAGTTTTTGTTCCAAGAATTTCTACCTTGTGGATACTATAATCTTAACCTCTTCGAGAAAAAGGCCAATTGCTATGGCTTTTTGCCATGTTACATTGAAACACTGGTTCCCGAACTATCACCGAAGTTAAGCAATGTCGAACCTAGCCAGAACCTAGATGGGTGACCGTTTGGGAATGCCAAGTGCCGTCAGCGTGGATGTGTGAGTGGTGTAATGAATAACGGCTCAGAATTGGAAATCAGATAGCAGAGATACAGTTCCAGTCGGGTTTGTTACATTCACTTACACGCGAAGGCATGAATCCACCTATTCTTCCCCCCATTTGTGAGTTTATTAGTCGGACTTATATCATTGAATTATAATAATCTCCAAAATATTAATCTGAAAATATATTTTCTGGCTTGGAATAACCTGCAAACGGTTGAAAAGCAATAAAAAACAAATCGAATTATCAATGAACTTACTGTTTCTTAAAAACTCATTATGATTCTTTAATAATTTTCAATCTTTTATTAAGATTTCTATGTTCATTGCATACTGAGAAAAAAAACTTGTGATTTCTCTATTATTAAGACACATCTTGTATTAGACACCAAAGAGTATAAAATAAATGCTTATTTTTTTTTACAGATATTGCATGTGGCAAACTTAATATTGATTATATTTGTCACCTTCCCGTTCAAGTTCTTTTGAAGAGGCTCTACAAATGTAAGAAGTATAGAACTATGGGTAAGTTGGTTGGTTGATTTTGTTTAGCGAAATATCAACGTCTATATCTTATTTAATGCCGAAATCTAAACATTTCGAACGCAATTGACTAACTTCAGTTAAAGATAAAATGTATTGTTAGTCATTTTACTATAAATATGTATTGTTAATTTTACTATAAATATGTATTGCTGGTATTTTACTATAAATATGTATTTTTGGTAATTTTACTATAAATAATCATTGTTGTTAATTTTAATATATTGCTGGTATTTCCATTATAAATAAGTATTGTTGATATTTTTACTATAAATAAATGTTGATATTTTTACTATAAATAAATGTTAATCTTACTCTATATATTTTTTGGTAATTTTAATATAAATAGGTATCATTGATAATTTTACTATATAAATATGAATTGCTGATATTTTAATATAAATATATATTGTTGCTAATTTTTCTATTTAAATAAATATTAATGGTGTTTTTACTATAAATGTATTTTTATAGTTTCATAGTATTTTGTGTTTGTTTTGGGGTTCACTATTCGACCATTAGCATCTACCACCTCGAGTCAGGGTTGACTTTGGAGCAACAGCTATTAAGATGTAGTTCCATGCTCCTCCAAGCCTCCAAACCCCCAATCAGAAGCCATGCTACTGGGTGTTATTTATCACCATACCCATGACTAGACTGGGTAAATAATTTGAGCATACGAGAAAAGTCAGGCGTTTCAATTCACACGGTTGTAAAACTACTTTCTTCTCGCTTTATTTTTTTAATCATTTCACCGCAAGCAAGGCGAAAATGCCACGAAGACGCAATTGATTAAGTGAGGCGAAGGCAGAAGCCACAAACCTACGAATTTGACAATCACTTGTTGACACTGTGCCTGTTCATTCCATCAATGTGCGTTTTCTCGTATTTTATCTATCATTTCATTATTATATGCACCCTAATGGCCCCGAAGTAAGTTAATGATAGCAGCAAACCCAAGAGGAAAGGTGTGAGTGCCACAATTGAAGCGAAACAGCAAATATTAGTGAAACATATAAGTGTGATGCGTGTCTTTTTTTTGTTTTTTTTTTGTTTGTTTGGTTTTTTTTTTAGTCATTACACCCTAAGCAAGGCAATAATACCAATACGCAAATAGTAACTGGGAGTGAAACGGAATGATAAAATTTTAGTGAATAGAATGAACAATAAAATAACAGCGTTCAGGAAGACATAAGATGGCGATTGACGTTGCATTTAAATTTTTTAACCCTGTAGGTGTCAGGGAAGCAAGAAACTGTAAGAGAGTTCCACAAGTGAGAAGTGCGAGAAGAAAAACTATTCTTCTTAGGAGCAGACCTAGCAGTTGATTCAGTATAACCACACCACTTCATGTCAGTAGAAAACCTGATTCCAAGAAAGCACAATGAGTTGCTGTCCTGGTGGTTAGCATCAGTCGTGCTGATTGAGAGCAAAAATGGTGGTAAAAGATTGTCTGTTTCGTTTTAGCGACGTTAAAATTTATTTCCCCCAGTTAATGAAAATGGAAACAAAAAAGGGGGTTATACTTAACATCAGAAAGACAGAGTTGTGATTTCTAGGGCGCATAATGAGGAAAGAAGGCTTGGAAAATTTGATATGCACAAGATAGATGGAAGGGTAAGCGGGTCAGATAAGAAGGTCAACGCTTTACCTACCTAGCAAGTTTGTGTGTAAATGTTAGCGGAACAGCGTTTAGGAAAGATCAAATGAAGATCCTTATTCATGGTAATAGAATGTTTTCTCAGCGTAATCATAACAATGAAAGCAAATAATTATTTTATATTTTACAGTATATGTCCTCTACAAGATTTATCGTAGAAAAGGCTGTGTTCCCACATATCTAAAGTTCTTTGCGAAAAAAAGAACTAAACAACAAAATCTATGCTGCATCCAGAGTAAGTAATAAAAAACTTTAAAAAGATAACAAACTCTCAGAATAAGACAGAATGGCATTTTTACTTGTGACGGCTTTTCTCAAAATTATAAGTGACAGATGGTTTGCTAATCACCGACGATGCTATAGAAATTTATTTTTATTATAAACAATTTTAAATATCCTGTGGTCGTTTATATATATATATATATATATATATATATATATATATATATATATATATATATATATGCAATTTTTATATATATATTATTTATATATTATATATGCGCGGTACTTATTGGAAAGAGAAACGCACAATATCAGTGATGGAGCTAGCATATTTTGTTAAATTGATGTGAGTTTGTGACCCTGGGTTTCACACCTTTTGCGATCGTCAGACAAACTGATTAATTTTTTAATTTTTGATTTATTTATAGTTGCGTATATCGATGTTTTATGGTAGTGGAAGAAAAAATTGTCGTCGGAACGCCACTCATACGTACGCAGACACATATACCCGCATGTGCGTCGATACCTGTGCTAGCATGAAGTCACAAATCATTGTGGCCGAGGGCTTGAACATGCTGGCTTTGTTCAAATTGCTGATCATACTAGATAACACGCTCTTTCCCATAAACTGTAACTAAGGTCTGCATAGTTGCTCTGTTGAATAAACACAAATGTGCCTGAGCAAGCGGCTGCAATAGGTATTGGCTAGCCGCCCTAATAGAAGGGGTATCCTCGAATACAAGTGGTCAACTATGATATATATATATATATATATATATATATATATATATATATATATATATATATATATATATATGTATATATATATATATATAAATAAATATATATACATATATAATTAAGTAATTCATCGAGTCTAAAAGAAAATATATATATATAGGGAGAGAGAGGGTGGGAGAGATCGATCGATCGATCGATAGAAAGAGAGAGAGGGAGCAAAAGACAACGTTTCAAATTTCCTTGTCTGTGATGTTCCGAGCGACTATCTACTTACGTATCCTTGGATAATATCTTGTCTTCGTGGTGTCTACTAGAGGACTAATCTCTTTGTTAAGAAGGTGGTCCGCTGGTTGTCCTTTAAGGATCATATTACGCACGAAGCATGGTTCATACTAATTAAAGATGGGGAAGGAAGTTCATACAGCAATGCATATAGTTCTTTATTTATCTATTATTATTTATCTTGACATAGCAAGGTGGAAGAATACTTCAGTGGCCTGACAGAGTTATTAGCGAAAGTTTTGATCTGAATATTACACTTCATAATCATAGACCATTTTGGCTCGTAACAATTCGTTTCTCGCCTTTGAAAGCCACGTTCGAAATCATGTACTTTTTACGTGGTTTCGAACCTTTACCTATCGCATAAGTGGGTTGATCGCGTGTTGAAGAATGACCAACCCCTGTTATCACAAAAGCATATTAATTAAATACTAGCAAAGACCGTGAAAATTTAACAGTTTTGCTATTTGAATGTTCTTATATATATCATACGTTAAGGATTCCGAGTTCTACAAGTATAAAATACTCGTCGAATTTCCCACATTGTATCATTAAATAATTGAGCTTAATAACTTTTAAAAAAGTATTGAAATAAATCATAATTCAGGTTATTGTTTAAAGAAGTAAGGTGATACAAATGAAAAGATTTAAAGTTGAAAAGATTTTCCATTTCACTGAAGCAGAAGTTAAACGTATGAGAACATTATCGCCTCCTCTATTTTTTCTGTCTTTTTTTCGTTGAAACCAAACAGCGTCACTGATAAATCGTTTACGTTTTTTCTCGCCATCAAATCGGAATAGTGTAATCAGGGTGTAACGTACAGGGGTTGGACAAAATAATTGGAACAGTTGCAAATTCCACTCCGATATTTCAAAGACCTATTATATTAAGAACTTCAACTAAAACTTCGTAATTGCAGGTTATTTCTATTGTAAATTCGTTTATTTATCTAATTTACTGTTTTAGTCTAATTTATTTGTAGAATTTAGTAAAATTTAAACTAAATGCGTGACCTCTCTGAGTTCGAAAAAGGGCAAATTGTTGGAGCTTCATGGCGGGAGCCTCGATCACTAAGGTTGCTAAACTGTTTGGTTTTTCAAGAGCTACCATATCAAGAACTATGACGCAATTCGAGAATCAGGTCAAAACCTCTACCAACATTAGCAATTCGAGTCAGACTTGCTAACTTACTGACAGGGACCGACGTGCATTGAAACGTAATGTGGCAAAAATCATCGGACTACTGCGGCCAAAATGACTGCTGAGTTCAATAATCATCTGAATAGTCCAGTTTCTACTAAAGCTGTTCGCCGTGAGCTCCGTAAGGCTGGATATCATGGAAACCTGTAAGGAAACCTCTTCTCTCCACTCGCAACATTCAGAAGAGGTTGAAGTGGTGCAGATATCCCAATGCCTGGTCTGCAGACCAATGGAAGCAAGTCATATTCTCAAACAAGTCCAGTTTTTCTCTTTTCCCAACTTCAGGGCGAGTTTATATGTGGCGGCAGACCAAAGAAGCTTACAACCCTGACTGCCTTCTTCCAACAGTGAAGCACGGAGATGGATCAGTGATAGTTTGGGCCACAATATCATGGAAATGTCTCGGTCCAATAGTTGCTCTGCATGGTAGAATCAACAGCAAAGATTACGTGAACATTTTGGGATGTTCATCGAATGGCCCAGGCTTTATTCCCTGATGGTGACTGCGTCTTCCAAGGCGATAATGGTCCAATACATACCGCTCGAGTGGTAAAGGATTGATATGAAGAGCATGAAAGAGTTAGAACACATGGAATGGCCTCCCTAATCTACAGATATCAATATTATTGAACATTCGTGGTGCATTTTGGAGCAACAAGTTAGGAGCCGCTATACTCCATCGTCGTGTCTTAAAGAGCTGGAGTAGGTGTTAATGGGAGAATGGCTGAAAATTCCTCTGGATGAAGTCAGGAAGCTGTATGATTCCATTCCTAGACGTATTAAAGCTGTATGTGAGGCTAAAGTAGGACCAACTCCATATTAAATAAATCTTCTTTGAATTTAACAAGTATTTCAATTATTTTGTCCAACCCCTGTACGTGTTAACTAACTAACGTACGTATGAACGAAGGAATGCGCAGCGTTATAATGGTGTTATTCTTTTTCATTTTTTATTTTGCAGTTAAGTGTTGGATTAAAAAAATTTCCCAGTATCGATCTCCAAGAAACAGATCAAGAAAACTCAACCTATCTCCACGACGATATAAGAAACGAAAACGAACTTCAGGAAGAAACAGAAGACGAAGAGTGAAACGCGGTTACAGTAACAGTGGGAGATAATACGATATATTTAAACCAAAATTAGTGTTTCCTCTCTTCATTCAAATCAGTTCGTACATTCGCTACTAGAAATTCCTGTTCCCTCCACAACAGCCGTTTATATTTGTTTGTTTTTAGATCCGCATAATTCTCAGACCTCCTTGTTCTCTCATCCATTACTCGTCAAGTACGCTAGTTCCTGTTTCCTCTGCTTATCTTGACTTCACTATACCACGTGATGATTATATTCTTCAAGCCTTCTTACATCTTTATACAAAAAAGTACTGTCATCATTTCTTATTGTTAGTAATAGTTTTGTAGTTCCTAAAATCACTTCGTTTCTAACATACACTGTTCATGATATTCACACCATTTACCGGTAGAACCACGTATTGATTGTATCCCCAACTGATATATAGGAGATCAGCTTGAATTCGGCCACGTGGGAAAATATTTTGCACCTTCTGACCCAGCTAACTGAACGTTTACGTCAACAAATCAGTTAACTAAGCAGTGTTGATAGTCACGTATGCTGCACAGTGTTCCAACGAAGAAACGAAGACCCCCTCGAAAATGCATGGCAAGTGGTGATTGTGCTATGTCGTCCCAAAAACTTGTCCCCTCCAACGATGATATTGAGGTCTGTTCTATTTTTCATGGACATCGAGAAGAAGCAATATTTTTTGAGATTTCCTCGAAACTATAATTCCGCTCATATTCGCCAATCTACCTATCGATCTATTATTATTAAATGCAATTTGCATGGTCAATTATTATTTTTTCTTTTTGAGAAATATTTAAGAATTTTTTTTATTTCTACAGTGATAAGAATGAACGACTAATGGCATAGTGAAGAGAATTATATGTCAATTAACCTAATAATAAATATATGAGCATACGTCTACTTTAAATCTTAAACATATCTAACCGTATTTTTGCAAAGATATATATATATGTGTGTGTGGGTGTGTGTGTGCATTTTGTGAGATAAATCGATTGTAATTTTAATTGTATTTTTATGAATAAAATATGATTTCATTTAATTCGAATGACATGTTTGTTTCATTGCATTTTTTCGGCTATTGTCAAATTCTAAATGTGCATTATCGTTGCAACAACTTTTGTTTAATAAAAATGCATATAAGTTAATTGAACACTAAAAAATGCATATATGTTAATTAAACACTAAAAAATGCATATGTTAATTGAACACTAAAAAATAGAATGCAGGGATGAATCCTTGTGGTGGTTAATAGAGAGCAGTTTTGTTTTAGAGGCGTTAAAGTTAACCATCCATTTCTTGCCCCAGTTCACAACCGATTGGAGGTCCTTTTCTATTTGAACTGCCAGGTTAACTTTGTCAGCATCACTAGATTTGTGTTTGAGGCAGGAGTAAATTGTGGTGTCGTCAGCATAGATGCCGACTTGGGAGTCTATGGCGTCAGGAAGGTCGTTTATGAATATGAGGAACAGAGTAGGGCCTAGGATGGAGCCTTGAGGAACACCTGCGTTAGTGGGATAGGAGCTGGAGATGAATCCATTGAGAACGACCTTCAATTCACGGTTTGACAGGAATGATTGTATTAGGTCAAACAATCGACCTGTGATACCATAACCCTGGAGCTTGCGAAGAAGGCCGGAATGCCAAACTCTATCAAACGCTTTGGAGATGTCTAGGGCCGCAGCACGAGTTTCATCGTTATTATGAATAGCTTGGTAGACAAATTCAGTGATGGCCGTAAGCACATCGGCTGTAGATCGGGCAAAGCGGAAACCATACTGCTTGTCTAAGAGCAGATCATGGGATATCAGGTGATTAATCACTTCGGTGTTGATAATGGCCTCGAAGACTTTGCCGAAGAGGGGTAGGAGACTGATAGGACGGTAATTAGAAGGGTCGGAGGGGTCACTAGAGTTCTTAAAGACAGGAACAATGGTTGAGGACTTCCAGCAGTCAGGAAAACAAGACTCCTTGAGGCAGTGGTTGTATAATTTAGAGAGGGCAGGCGCCAGTTCAGGCGCGCATTTCTTCAGGACAATGCCTGGTATCCCGTCACCACCAGTAGCCTTGTGGTGATCTAAGTTAGAAATAATGCCCAATACCAACGACGGGGATATGTGGAATCCGTTCAAAAGGGCCTCGGTTCTGGGAGGGAAATCGGGCATGGGTACCCCGGAAGAGTCTAACGTTGAATTGGAAGAAAACTTCCGAGCAAAGCATTCAGCCTTGTCGGCAGAGGTGGTCAGGACCTCAAACTGATTGAACAGGGGAGGAATGGAGGGTTTGCTATTGTTCAGAACGCTCTTGCAGAGGGGCCAATAATCTTTGGAGCCGAATTTGCGAGATGCAATACGTTCTTTCATCCGAGCAGCAAATAGTGACTTGGCTTCGTTGAGGATACGCTTACACTCGTTACGGGCAGAGGTAAATAGGCCTCTATTACAGTCAGACATATCACTACGAAAACGGTGGAAGAAGAGGTTCCTATGGGCAATGGCGGCTGAGCAATCAGCTGTGAACCAAGGGGAGGAGCACGGTTTGACCTTGAATTTCCTTGAGGGGATGAAAGCGTCGATTCCAGCTTTAACCCAGGAAGAGAACTCTGAAGCACATTCTTGAATGGGGAGCTTAAATATAGCATCCCAGGGGACATCGCGGAGGAAATCACGAAACGAGTCCCAGTCAGCCCGTTGGTAGCAGAATGAGGTTCTGATGGTAGGAGGCTCCTTGCAGGGGTTGGGGCTGAAGGAGATACTAACAGACACTACAGCATGATCGGAGTTACCGATAGGACAGTGCTGCGTGGCACTACAAGACTCAGGGATGGAGGTAAAACACAGATCGAGGAGTGAGGCCTTACAGTAAAACGCGTGGGGAAATCAAATATCTGTGTGAGGGATTGAGAGACTGAAAAGTTGAGAGTATGGATGCCTGCGAGGTCGGTATTAGCATTCTTAAGCCACTTGTTGTGATGGGCGTTAAAATCGTCAAACACAAATATGTGAGCGAACCGATGGAGAGAGGGGACCTTGTCTATGCTGTCAGAAATGACATCGAGAAACTGACGCAGAAAAAAATGTCCTGGTTTCAAAATATACTTTGAGTTACATTTCAACCCTGACCACAATTGATACCGTCAGTAATATAACATATACCAATAGACATCTAATCATTACAAAGTTTTCGAAATACAAATATATACTAATGAGTATATAAAGAAAGATATTAAGCAAAAAACAAAAGATAATAAAGCATTACTTCACATTGAGGCTAAAATTTTGAAAATAGCTTACCTTCTTTCCGAATTCAATTCATTTCTCAATTTCTTTAAGGAATCTGAAATCCAAGATGTCTCTCAGTAATTTTGCGTTTATTATGAATTAATGAACTCTCGAAACCAAAACGTAGTCCTCAAAACTCGCATACATACACAGGAATTTCAATTAGATCAAATATAGTGAAAGTACTAATGAAAACTGTATTAACTAGACTCTTATCTTTTTTATGTAAGTCAACTCCTCACAACCCAGTTTTGTTTTCTTTCTGGTAAAGAATGTAACGATGGCATATATGTCATCAAATAAGTCCACTCGATTGAATATCTCTCCAATAGAAAATTGTATACCTACTTTGTCGAAATCACAGTAGCATGTGACCACGGCGATAGAGATATCCTCATTTCATCCATTAGAAACCGTCTTCCAATCTCGGAATGGACTGAATGCCTTGATCTAATTTTCGGCCCATAAAATCATACATGGCTGGCAAAGACAACAGTGTGGAAATATTTTAAACCTCATTAGATGAATTAATGAGAGTGTCGGTCTATTTAATTATTTCATAGACTATGCGCTGCGTATATACAAGCATAGATATAAAAAGACGTTCACCGACGATTTAAGCATTCCATACCACGCTTCAAACGAATCTATTAATGGAAAGAAAAGAGCATTCTTGCTTTCCCTCCAGAGGCCAATATAATGGCGATGAGTGTGGATTATGCCAGTGACATATATATTCGTAATCGGAATAACTATGATCTTGACTGGAAAATCAACATATTCTACCAAATGTTCCAAGAATTGGGACTCAAGATATTTCTGAACGAGTTTGGCGCCATGAATGATATCCGTATGCAAGTCTCATTCCGACGAGGCCGCTTAAGAAAATGACTTCAGTATCAAACTTCCCAAAATAGAAAGATGATCTGGCATTAGAATGAAAGCAATGATGACAACTACCTTCAATTCATAATAAAAATTAAAATTTATTATAGGACATATAGAATGTGATTGTAAAATCGGCTGTGCTAGAGTCAGTTTCGCCCAAGCACACGAATTGCTACAATATTAGAAAATTAACATATGAACTCATTTTCTTAAAAAAAATTAACATATGAACTCATTTTCTTAAAACAAATTAACATATGAACTCATTTTCATCGTCGTCAGATAAATATGGACGCCATGTATGCCGCAAAACTCGTTCAGAAATATCAAATGAAATTACTTTCTCAGATTAATGGTTCAAAACCGCTTCGAGTGAACGAATCCTGCAGATCTTAGCGAGACCAGTGCTTCATCAAACCTTGTGAATTGATTAAAATGGATAGCACATGTAACCCAAACAAAAAATAATAACATAATCAAGATGTTGACCTTCCACAGTACATCAACCAAAATGTTAGCAAGGAAAGCCCCGTCAATACTGAAAAGAGAGATAGCAGTTAGTGGACTGAATTTTTTGAAAAATTGTTTTAATAGGGATTTTTAGAAATTTAAACCGAAAGTATTACTTTTTGATTAGTCAATGAATGCCAAAATTTTCCTTATAAGGAAACGGCTTATTTTATTATTATTATCTAAAGTGCTTCAATCATCTTGTTGACAGAAAGTGTGACTTTAGGTTTTCATTTTATTATTTTATGGGTTAAAATATTAAAATTGACACTTTTGTTAGAGGGTGTTATTTTACAAAAGCTTTTGTTTTCTTTTAATAAGATCGCGTTGATATCCATCTTTTACAGGAAAACCAGGCATCTGTCCAGATTTTCGCCTAAATATAATGAAAGAAAACGAGGAACTGCGATGTATGCCATTTTGTGACGATGAAGAAAATTGTATCAACCGCTGTCCTTTTCCCATCGATCCTTTTCCCATTGATCCTTTTCCCATCGATCCTTTTCCCATCAATCCTTTTCCCATCGATCCTTTTCCCATTGATCCTTTTCCTATCGATCCTTTTCCTATCGATCCTATTCCTGGTTGTCTATTTGATGGAGAATGTCCAGAAAGTAAGTGACATTAATATTTATAAAGTTATTAAGACGATTTTCAGTTTGCACTTATTCCATACAATTTCAGATATTGATAAAATAATTAGTAAAAATTGCTTGTACTTGTAGTAGATGTGGAAGTATGACTAGAGTCACATACTGTGAGGTTACGAAAAAAAATAATAAGATCGTTATCAAAATGGGAAGTACAGGGTGTAGGCTACGAATTGAAATCAAGCAACTATAAAAAATTTAACTATAAGTAAGTATAACAGAAAACTGAACATCGAAATCTGAATGCATATTGAAATATCGAAAGATACTTTCAAAAGTAAAAACTATATATATATAGTTACCACGCGGTGCCAGCCTAACCGAATTCAAGAAAGAGAATACTGAATTTAGAATTTCAGTTTTTCTGTTTCTGACTAGTCCTGTATCTATCGTCTCTTTATTTTAACTTAAATTTAATATAAATATGTCTCCAATAACCATGTCCTGAAGATGGTCTATTAGACCGAAACGTCTGACGTTGGCAGCAAAACAAAAAACAAAATAAAAAACAGTAAACTCACATATTCGGATTTTGCTTTGTCTTTTCCACATTCTCATCATACCGTCGGATCTACATCCACATATTTGCTTACATATTTATATATATACATATATATATATATATATATATATATATATATATGTGTGTGTGTGTGTGTGTGTGTGTGTGTGTGTGTGTAATACCCCACGCTGATAGTACCTGGAGTTTGTATTAAATATGAAACTCCAATTTGCATTGTCGGTCTGATAGAGTATATATATTTCTTAATATATGCTTAATAGCTCTGTTATTAGCAATGAGCACTGTTTTTCTTACGCCAAAGATATATGTATATATTTGTATGCGTACATTTATTTATATTTATCCATTTGATATATATATATATATATATATATATATATATATATATATATATATATATATATATATATGAATGAGAAGTATAACTGAGTTTGTATTTCGATATTACCACTCTCCGCTAATGCAATTGATTTTGTTACTTCTCATTTTTAAATGCTTTCTTATTGTTTTAATATTTTCGATTTAATTCCTATTAATAAATATAGTGATGTAAACACTTTGCTCATATAATACATTTATTTTAATATTCGTTGTTTCAAATCAATTTTTATTCTACTTATTGCAGATCTGAAATGCTGCTTTGATGGACGCTATCGTCGGTGTATGGAACCAAAACACTCTAGTAAGAAGAATTGTATTGCTTTTAACAAATTGCCTTTCCTATTACTATAAACGTTACTTTAGTGCACTGGTTCACAAGCTATTTTTTCTCTGGGCTGCATTCTCGGAATGACAATTTGTATGCGCCTTACCAAATTTCATGTAATAAAAAGTACATTCAAAACTAAAAAAATGATTGAGATAGGGGTAAAGGGAGATAACTGCGGTTTCGAAAGCAGAACATTATCAATGATAACTCTCTCTTCCAATTTGAAGATACTAGTTACTATATACTTAATACTTGATATAATGCAAAAATATCACAATGATAAAATCGGTCAGTAATTATTTATAACTATTTATACTGGGTTTCATGCATGCAATTACAATAATAATATTTACAATTTTGAAATCATATTTATTTTTTATATATAAATTTTAAAAAACTTTCTGAATCTTTGATTGTCTTTCAATCATTCCACCTCACCTGCTATCCCTTTTCGATCTTCCTATCAGGCGCACCATACCATTTCATAACCATTACTTTAGTGTATACCTGTATTTCAGAGGATAAAACGCAATAGGTTTTATTAAAGAAAATGTACCACTCGGCGATTATCGAACCTACTTTCACTTTCTACTGGGAAAGAACCGTTTAGACAGGTTGCTTTTACTGCTCGGTCACGGTGGTCACTAGAGCTAAGTGATGTTCAATTACCTTTTTTTATGAAACATCCACTTGTCAATGACTCTATTTGCTGGCTGTATTTTCGTGCCCGACACTGAAACAAAATAATTTAAATAAATATTTTCATTAACATGATTAATTTAATTATTGATTAAAATAGCGATAACAATAAAACAAATTTATTTTTTAGAAAGGACCTGATTTTAATGGGGATGAATTGCATGTAAGGACTAGTTTAGACGTTTGAAGATTTTGTTATAAATGATAAATCTAACATATCATTAACTTTTATATACTGGCGAAGTATAATTTTAATAACCTTGTGGCTACAATGAAACATCTTAATGGAGTCTTTATTTTCGTTCAAATGAACTTGGTTGTTTCTATTATTTTTCTAAATTTCTTTAAAGCTAATCATAATTCTTCATCAACAACATGGTAATGTTTGGGAAACTATTGTTGATAAGGATTAGTTTTATGTTGCTTAATTCTCTATGAAACAAAACGTCTAATCCTCAGAAATAATTCACCTAAAAAATCTACCGTATAAAAAATGATGTTTTTTTATTAATTCTTATGTTCATGGGGAGATTGTATCTACACAACTAACAATCAACAAATAACATTACATTCTTACATTGGCCACACATAGCATTTGTCAAAATTTTAGTGAAATTCACGGACATATGAATAAACATATGAGAAATAAATAAATGTATATATATATATATATATATATATATATATATATGCGTTATTTTAGTGGGTAAACATGTTTTAATTTCTATGACATATTTTTATTTTCTGACGTATTGAAATAATTAGCAAGCGGCCGAGATCAATAAGTTCTAGTAAACAAATAAGAAATAATAAAGGAAGAAACAATTTTGTATTTTTTAAAATCTGTAATATACGAATACACATACAATTATATATATATATATATATATATATATATATATATATATATATATATATATATATATATATATATATATATATACTCGATAGCATAAGAAAAATCAGTGCTCAG
Source organism: Acanthosepion esculentum (assembly GCA_964036315.1). NCBI lineage: Eukaryota > Metazoa > Mollusca > Cephalopoda > Sepiida > Sepiidae > Acanthosepion > Acanthosepion esculentum. Next base: position 77,234,076 of record OZ038497.1, on the reverse strand, counting down.
TTTTAAAAACAGAGCTATTTAATATATTAAAAATATACATAATACCCTACATTGATTTCACAACTCGGAGTTTCATGCCTTCTGCAATCGTCAGGTGCGAATTTTAACAACGGTTATTTAATATTTCTGGTTATCGAGAGATATTTTGTTGTTAATGTGGGTTATTATTGTTGTTAATTATTCAAATGAATTGTAGTTTAATTTTGAATTTGAATTTAGGCCCAGATTAACATTTAAGATTGAAAATAAGTTTGGAAATAAGAATTATAAATTCTAATTTAAAAACAGATGCTGTTGTTATTAGAAGGAAAAAACTTTTGGAAATCAAGGGGTTAATTCTATTGTTTGCATGAAAATTAATAGAGAAATTGATAATAATGTTAATGCTATTAAACTTAATAAAAGTAGTGATATTAACAATAATAAATTATGCAGTGATAAAATAAAAATAATATACTAATAAAAATAATACATATCAATGAAAATAAAATACAAGATAAAACATAAAATAAAAACATATAAATAAGAACATATAAATATGTAAATACATAAGAACAAATAAATAAATAATAAATAAAATAATAAATAAGTAAATAAATAAATAAACATAATAATGATAATAATAAAAAAGACAAAAGGTAAATGTAAGATAAAGACAATAATAATGGTTATATAGTAAAAATGGTAATAAAATCATAATGAAAATAATTGATTAGCATAAATGTGAAGTGCATTACAGTGTAATAAGAACAATAGTAAAGATAGCAAAAATAATATAATAAAAATATACTAAAAATATTAATAAAAATAAATAATATCAATACAAGTATTTGTGGTTCCCGGATTCGGATAGATTATATTAAGCTGGGTCAACGTGTTTGAGTAGAAATTTGGTTCTAGGTACGTAGGCGTCCATTAAATCACTTCTTTTGTCTAAGAGATTAGGATTGTTCATATTTTTAGGATTATTAGTTTTTCAGTAAGACATAAGTTACACCTGTCGCCTTTCCCGCTGAAGAGTTTAGCTTTCGTTACTGATTTCCAGGTGATAGTTGAGATTTTATTCTCGCTTTTCAGCTTCCAGAAAAATTTAGAGAGGTCAGTACTGTTACTATATTTGATATTGCCAAATCTCATTTAGTAGAAGCGCGATTTCAATTGGTTTTCCGTAGAGCCCACATAAAACTTAGCCTTGTCGTCATATTTGATTTCAGATTTATAAACTACCGATTTGGTCATACATCTACAATTGCAATCCTTAGTTGTGGGGATGTTGTTGTTTTGAAGGTTGTTGAAGTGTTTGTTTAGAATGGAACAGTTGTCCTGTGATATATATATATATTGTCATCCACAGACATATACACGAACAAGAAATTGATGATAGTCTGTTTTTGTTTACATGGATGATTTCCAAGCAACGATAAACACGTGCATATAAGACGCTGAAAGCGAAAATCACACAACAGCTCATGACGTCACATATGACCACGCGAGAGTGAATCCGATGAGTATTGAGTATGGAAAGCCGTTGGTATGAACCAATGGCTCCTGTTACTAACTATAGGCATTTAAGGATATTTATGGAGATTTCATAGTTTATTTTGTTCAGGTTAGGTTTCAACTGTTTTATGTATATAGCTTCAAGAATTTTTAGTTTTTGTTTATTGTTTACATGTTTAAGTATAGTTGTGTTTTCGACGAGGAAATCATCCATGTAAACAAAAACAGACTATCATCAATTTCTTGTTCGTGTATTGCTTAATATATTGTGTAATTGTCATCTTCGATAATGGCTTATGTAAGCCGAAAGCTTAGATTGGATTAAAAAATATGTATCAATATTGTGATTTTCTTTCATTGTTTAATGATAATGTTATTAAGCTTATCAGACGATATGAAAAGAACTTACATAAAATATATAGACAACACTTATCTATATTATTTAATGAAACATGTATGAATGAAAAAATGCTGCCTAAATACACACAATATATATATATATATATATATATATATATATATATATATATATATATATATATATATATATGTATGTATGTATATTTGTCGACGCTTTTAGCACAATTGTAGCTAACTTTGATGTTGTTTTCGTTGAAAATCTTATTTAGCGTTGCATAATAACTGAAGTGCTTATGAATTAAGTTTAAAAAATGCCGATATTAGTTTTGATGTTTTTGTTGAAGGACGGGTTAAATCATATAATATTGCGTTTACGACGTTTTGGTTTGTTGGTGTCCTTGTTGATATAGTCTAAGAATTAGAGGTTAATTTTATGGTAACTACGTTCTACTGCTTCTACATATTTGCCTTCATGTTTGTCAAAAATATTCTTATTGCTAGAGTTGGTGGACAGCCTAAATTGGACCGATTTATGTAAATCATTAAGTTTTTTAGGATGCTAGTTGGATTGTTTGCTGATGTATCTATTTATACAACCTTAGATACATTTAAATAATTAACAAGAATAATAGTCTACCCTAACAATAAAATATCACGTGTTAACCTAAAAAAAATTCGCACCTAACAATTACAGTAGGCATGAAACTCAGAATGGTGCACATATCGAAATTTTCAAAATGAATCAATTTGTCTGACGATCTCAAAGGGCGTGAAACTCATGGTGACAAACTCACCTCAACACAACTAAATATGTTAGCTCTATCACTGATATTGAGCGCTTTCCAATAAGTACTCAGCATATATAATATATAAATAATATATATAAAAATTGCATATATATATATATATATATATATATATATATATATATATGTATGTATATAAATATATATATATATATATATATATGTATGTATGTATGTATATATATATATATATATATATGTATGTATGTATGTATGTATATATATATATATATATATATATATATATATATGTATGTATGTATGTATATATATATATATATATATATATATATATATATATATAGCGTTGTGAAGTACAAGTTCCCTATTTTAATTCAGGATTGTAGTTTAATAAGTCAAATATATTTAATACATATTTTTAAAAGTTTCCCACGTTTTACAAAATTATCGATACTTTGCGGAATTTTTCTTTTGTAGACATTCATATTGGACCTGACGAGCTCCGTAAATTACATTAGATGGAATAAATCCCTGATGGACTTATTAGCTGCAACCAATGCTGAAGCAGACGACATTTTACACCTTTCCAAAGTGAAATAAATAAACTTGAAAAAAATAAAATCTTACCTGTGGTTATTTTATCAGTGCAAAAAAGGAAATCTCAGAAAAATTTCGAATTATTATTAACAGATTTTTTCCATTGATAATAGTTTTTTTTTGTTTTTTTGGTTTTTTTTTGTTACGCATACACTTATTGTAGCACGTCGATTTTTTTCCAACAAGACAAATCTACATACATATACTTGAATCATCAAGGAGGTTTGTGATCACTTCCCATCACTTATCATCTCTCCAGAATGAAACTCCTGAGCGACAAACTGTACGCATTTCGTTCGTTTAGGTCCACTGCTGATGCCTTACTTGTCATTAAACACAAAAAGAATGCAGAGCTCGATGGTAGCTTCATCACAAGAGATTGCTTTAGATATTTCAAAAAGTTTGACAAGGTATCGTATCGGCAGGAGCTACACAAATTCTCCAGTTTTGGCATCTCTGAATGTGTTATCCCAGCTATCAAGTCTATTTCGCATGTAAATCCATGCATGTTGTTTTGAATCTTTAGTCTTCCGAAACCCATGAGAACAATACAGGCGCCCCCCAAGGTTTACAATAGCAATAACAACATTAAGTTACTTTCGTTTAACAGAACCAAACATTATGACACAGCATCTTCCATAGTTTAACTTTCCATTCCGTTTAGAATATTTTAGAACGTCCTCTAATTCAATATTTGACAAATAAAGATATGTTCTACACGTTAATTCTGTGTATGGATACCGGTTACAAATTATATCTCCTCACCAGGTTTAATAAAGTTCCTCAAGGAACGAAACGCGTTGCCATAAAACGTTTCCCTCTTTTCTTTTATCTATATTGGATTTGTAGATGCATAAAATTTATTACACGCGCACCTCCTCACAGCACCCCCTATATATATATATATATATATATATATATATATATATATATATGAAGAAATATACTTTTAAGGTGTGCTACATTGATGGGATAAAGCGCTCAATATCAGAGATAGAGCGTATGTAAATATAAATATAAAAGTGAAAAATTGAAGTCAACAGGCTGTTGTTTCATGCTAAACGCAATCGTCAGGCCGCATTGACGGTTGCGTCGAGCATGAAACAGCCTGTCGCCTCTGAGTGTTGACTTCAATATTCACTTTTATATATATGTCTAGCATATATATATATATATATATATATATATATATATATATATATATATATTATAATTAAGTAATTCATTGAGTCTGAAAGAAACCTCAACAGGATGCAGAAAGCACTGTACGGCAGTTTCGTCCTATATTTGGGACTCATCACTACCGAGAATTGAAACCCTGACGGTTAGGTTGTCAAGCAAACACCATACCAACTGTTCCAACGGGCCTCGATGACGCAGAGATAGCAAATCAGACTCAATATAGCGCCGCTCGCTCACATATTCCGTGGTTCAACTCAACTAAAGTTCTCTGTAACCATAGGACTGTGCCCCCCGGAGCCACGACTACTATATATACTATATATATGTATATATATATTCTAGATGTCTAGCATATATATATATATATATATATATATATATATATATATATATATATATATATATATATATATATATATATATAGCATAATGAGAGGCCACGTATACTTCTTAGACGTTGTGATAAAATTAAACAAACACACACTTTCCACCAGTTTATACAAAAAACCCACAAACCATCACAAATTCCTTCACTTCAAAAGCTGTCATCCTCTTAAATTAAAAAAATCTATCGTATACAGCTCATTTCTAAGAATCAAACGCATATGCTCAGACCATCTAGATTTTCTACACAACATTAATAACTTAACAGAACAATTCCTGAAATGTAAATACTCAATAAATATAATAAAAGAAGCACTTAATAAAACTATCCACATAAACCGTAACACACTTCTCACATACAAAAAAAGTAAAAACAACAATCGGTTTCCCATGGTTTTTAACCACAATCAATATTCCCACACACTTACTCACAAATTAAAAAATGACTACAAGATCCTCCAATTAAACAAAAATATCAAACACATTTTCGCCAAACCACCCATCAACGCAAAAAAACAAACACCTAACTTATCAGCTATCCTCACCTCCACCAAATATCTAAATAATACAAACCAAACAGGTAATTACAAATGTAACAAAACTCGTTGTCTAATTTGCAAACATAATAACAGACAGTGAATTTCTCGCACCCAACTCCAAAATCACAATACATCCACCCCGCCTCACTTGTGATAGCAATAATATAATTTACTACCTATTCTGCACAATATGTTCTAATAGTGGATATATTGGCGAATCTGGAACTAACTTTAGGCTTCGTTTCAACAACCATAAACAAGACATACGACAAAATAATTCATATTCCCCAGTAGCAGAACACTTCAATAGACCACGACATTCGATAGATAATTGCAAATGTATATTGATAGACTCAAATTTTAGCACTACATACATACGAAGAAAAAAAGAGAAATACTGGATTTTAAAATTAAACACATATAAACTAGGGTTAAACAAAGACTTGGGTATTCTAAATCTGTATAAATATTTCAATAGTTAAAATATTTCTTCAAAAAATTTCTTTAGATATGGTAAAAAATCCTTTTTAAACAATAACCAAAACACCAGTTGTCCGTTAAAGAATCAAACAAAATCGCGTTCCACACCACGTGTCGTCCGAGTCTAAAAACAAACACACAAACACAGTAATTTAAGTACAACACACATACGAAGAAAAAAAGAAAAATACTGAATTCTAAAATTAGACACATATAAACTAGGGGTAAACAAACACGTGGATATTTTAAATCTACATAAATATTTCAACAGTTAAAAATATTTCTTAAAATATTTCTTGAGTTATGGTCAAAAAACCTTTTAAACAACATTTAAGACACTATCATCAGTCTTCCGCCAAAAATTCAAACAAAGTCGCATTGCACATCACGTGACATGCACGCTTCACGACAAACGCTGTAAACAAATGCTGTAAACAAACACACAAACACAGTATCTCATTTGATTTCTGAGGAAAGACCTAGGTGGTCTGAAATATTAAATAAATAAATACAAAAACACAGAAATAAATACTTTCATAAAAAAACACCCAATTTTGTTTCATTTATTTTATCCAGATATTATATATATATATATATATATATATATATATATATATATATATATATATTTCTTTTGGCCTTAAAGAAAAATCTGTTTCTATATCTATAATTCTCAAAATGCGTGTGTGTGTGTATGTATATGTGTGCGTGTGATCGGATGTTATTTATGCATTTCCACAGTTTTCATCCGATTTTGATGAAATTTCTTTTGTTTGATAGATAATTTTTCAGTGCCGGTTTTGAGTCCAAAACAATGGCTCTCCATAACTTCCTGGCCATTACAACTCTCAGAAAAATTTTACTATTTGCTATCTGTTCTTGGATATATATCTTTCATGAAAACTTTAATAAAAAATAAATAGTTTAAATTATTACAATAATATTATTTATTATTATACAGTTCCCTTTCCAAGCCCCCCCCCATTCAGACTGTCAATCCCCCATTTGGGTATGTGCCTCAGTTGCACCCAAATGTTGTTACTAATATCGATTTTCGGGTGGAGTTGACTTTAAACTTAAACTGCTCCAATTGAACGGCAAAAAATTCCCAGTAATGAAAGACCGGGTCGAAGACGGTTTATACTGCTAGTTTTTTTTATATGCCATTCTACGATGCATTGTCGATTCTATATTATTACTAATCAAATCATTGACACGTCTTGGATTTGGTGGATGTAACTAGTGTTAAATGTCTTTCAAGTTCAACAGAAAAAAGAATTTAATGGTCAGAGTGCTCAATAGACGTGTGAAGAAAGAAAATAAAAATATGTAGAGTTTTAAACTTTAAAAATAAAGCGTTGGATGGCCAGTTGATAGAATTAGCCTGATGACACCGTGAGGTCGAAACCAAGGTCACGTATTTTATCTGACCTCCTAATATTTAAAGTATATATATATATATATATATATATATATATATATATATATATATATATATATATATATTCAAATTTATAACATATCCATGTTATAAAATTAAACCTGCTCAGTAGGTTTAGGTTTGCATTCAATATCATCACTTGACAAGACACCAGAAGTGTCGAAACAAATTTGCAAAATTTGTAGTGATTTTATAACATGCATATGTTATAAATTGGAATAAATATCATTAGCTCTACTCAGTATAGTGAGCACATTCTTAAGAAAAATGTTTTTTTTATTGGACTATTATTCCATGTATACTAACCCTTTACTTGTGTGTGTTTATGTGTGTGCATATATATATATATATATATATATATATATATATATATATATATATATATATATATATATATATATATTTAGACAGCATTTTTTCATTCATACATGTTTCATTAAATAATATAGATAAGTGTTGTCTGTATATTTTATGTAAGTTCTTTTCATATCGTCTGATAAGCTTAATAACATTATCATTAAACGAAGAAAGAAAATCACAATATTGATACATATTTTTTAATCCAATCTAAGCTTTCGGCTTACATAAGCCATTATCGAAGATGACAATTACACAATATATTAAGCAATACACGAACAAGAAATTGATGATAGTCTGTTTTTGTTTACATGGATGATTCCCAAGCAACGATAAATATATTGTGTAAATATATACAGCGAAACAGTCTGTCTGTGGATGACAAATATATATATATATATATATATATATATATATATATATATATATATATATATATATATATATATATATGGGGTGAGCGCATGAATATGCGTTTATGTCTATATTGTGATTTTTGTGCATGATTATAAACACATACACATATGAGTAATATCTGGGTGAAGTGTGTGAAAACTCTCATATGTGTGTCTGCGTGTGTTTGCCTGCATGTGGGTTTTGAGATGATAGTAGGCGATAAATGTGTGTGCATTTTGTCTATATCTAGGCACTTGTTGAGAGTTATATTTTTCATTTCGCCTCCTGAAAAAACCTTTTGAAACTTTCTCCGTTCACTTTGATTAAACGCCATTCTTTCTATTTCCTTTTGCAGTTCCCACAAGTGATTCACGGATTTTGCCTGGGTGGTTCCTTGGTAATTATATTTTGTACAAAAATTTCCTTTTCAATAATATCTGATTCTTAACATTATATTTTCGTACACCTTTCCAATAATCACTGAGTAGTTAAGAAATTTTCAATTTCGCTGTTACTTTATCATTACAATATGCACCAGACCATTACTGTTCATCGTAAACGATGAACAAGCTCGCACAAGCACAAACACACGCACACACACATACATACATACATACATATACCCATTATCATCCGTACGTATGCTTTAACAATCTCACATTAAATATTTCTTCTCTTTTTCTTTAGCTGTTACTGTCTGCTTTCTTCCGTTCTTGACAAAAGATTCCTTTTTAATCCTTCGCCAAAACATTCCTTATATTGCTTTTATGTTTTTTAATACATTTTTTTTCTTTTCATTTTACATTTTAGTTTATCTTTTAACGCTCATCTCTTATTTTCCTTTATTGTTTACTGGCGGACTTTCTTTCGGTCACGCACACACTGAAATATATATATATATATATATATTTTAAAGACATTTATGATATGTTTAACGTTCTTTTTTATAGATACAAGTATTTAAGCAAATGTATCTATAAAAAGAACGTTAAACATATCATAAATGTCTTTAAAATAAATTGTCGGACATTGTCCAATTCAATATATATATATATATATATATATATATATATATATATATATATATATATATATATATATGAAATGAGAACGAATCGAATATAAATTCCGACGTTCATAATATTAATTTAAAAGAGGGCTCAATACGTTAGTAGAGCGATATTATTTATTTTAGGATATTACATCAAAACATGTGAATATCGCTATACAAATGCAATTATGATTGCATTTGTGTAGTGTTATTCACATGTCTTGATGTACTTTTCTAACATATATATATATATATATATATATATATATATATATATATATAATAGCTGCCCACTCGTTTTAAAGGATACCCATCTACTAAGGCGGCTAGCCAATCTCCTGGGCACATTTGTGTTTGTTCAACACCCACAGAGCCAATCTGTGGATTATACTGCAACTATGCTGAGCAGACCCTAGTTACAGTTTCTGGGAGGGAGCGTTTTATCTAGCGTGATCAACAATCTGGCCAAAGCCAGCACACTCAAACCCTCGGTCGCGATTCTGTCTGACCTCCTAATTTTTAAAGTTTGTTAGCACAGCAATCGAAGGTCCCCCAAGTTTTTCGTCTATCCAATTTCACTCACAAGGATTGGGTCAATACATGGTATGGTTTTCAGGCACTTTCCAAAACTGCCACTCCTCCAAACCTATAACATCAGCAAGTTTCCTTCCTGAGATATCAACCGTGGTTAGATTCGTTCCCGGGTCTCAGAAAGCGAAACCACTCGACCACGCGCCCATCCAAACACACACACACACACATACACACACACACACACACACTATATATATATATATATATATATATATATATATATATATATATATATATATAATGAAATTTTTTATTGATGTCTTTTTGACATAATATCTTTGGTACAAATATGAAGGTAAATTTCTGCTTTATACTACACACACACACACCACACACACGTGTGTGTGTGTGTGTGTGTAGCTATCTGGGAGTGGGCTATAAAAAAGTGACATGACTTAGGGAATTTCATCAACAACAATGATTAAAATGGAGAGAACATATAACTCAAACAAAAAATAATAACAATCAAAATGTTGACCTTCCACAGTACATTAACTAAAATGTAAGGAAGGAAACCCTCGTCAATACTAGAAAGAGAAGTAGCAGTTAGTGAACTAGAGAATGCTAATTATTATTTTATAAATTTCAACTGAAAGTATCGCTAGCTGCTTGGTCAATGATTTCCGAATGTTTCCTTATAAGGAAACGGCTAATATTATCATTATCATTATTACCTGTCATCTAAAATGTTTCAATCATCTTGTTGTCTCAATTAATATTTTCTTTTTTCTTATTTTATGTGTTAAAATATTAAAATTAACACTTTTGGTAAAGTCTGTTATTTTAATATATCCTACGTTAATAGCATTGAAAAGCCTTCTCTTACAGAAAAACCAGGCAGGTGTTCCAACCAAAAGGTAGAGGAGGAAAATGAGGAATTACAATGTATACCACTTTGTGTGTGTGTACATCTATGTGTATATCTTCAGTGAGGGAAACAAATCGCTACTTACCACTTGAAGTCAAGCACGCCGCCATGTTTTTGACCAGATAGAAATTGTGTGTGAGTTTGCTTCCTTTTTTTATGGAAGAGTGCACATTGCTGGCGAAATGGTAGTTATCTGGGAGTGGGCTATAAATTGCCAGGGGGAGTCACAGTGTGTAGTTGTAAAGATGGAAATAATTGTAGCTAACGGAAGGTACACAAGTATCGGCTGGGTCACTGTGGAGAGGGGGTATGATGTTGAAAGACCCGAGACCCCTAATGAACCTCGGTTGGAAACATTACTGATGATGTGCACCAAAGCATCCAATAGATGAATTTTACGACTTTAACACTTTTGCTAAAGGCTGTTATTTTAATATAGTCAACGTTGATAGCGTCGATAGCTTTCTCTTACAGAAAAACCTGGTAGGTGTCCCAACCAAAATGAGGAGGAAAATGAGGAATTGCAATGTATGGCACATTGTGAAGATGAAGAAAATTGTATCAACCCCTGTCCTTTCATTTGTCGGGATGATAGAGACTGTCAAGAAGGTAAGTGCAGTTAATATTCATAGTGTTTTAAGACGATTTTCACTTTTGGACATAATCCTTACAATTTCACAAAGCTATATTGATAAAATAATTAGCAGAAAAGAAAGAGTATAGCAGTATTAAATGTGGTGGTATGACTACAGTCAGATACTTTACAATTACCAAAAAAATAAAGATATGGTCATTAGCAAAAGGGGCAGCACAGGATGTAAGCTACGAAATGGAGATGTCAAAATCAGACAAGTACAGAAATTTAACAATAAGTAAATGTCTAACAGACAATAAAAAACAGAAGATCGAAAATCGAATGCATATTGAAATAGAGAAAGATATTTTTAAAAAGCTCAACAAAAACAAAAAGTTTCATTAGAAATTATGAATGCTAATTCTCTAATAAGATGATGTCGGAATTTGAAATCGGCTCGTCATTTCCGCTTTGTTCCGCTTCAATAACCCTTACACTACTCACAATTGAGCAATTACTAACTAGAAATTATTTTCTTTGTTATTAAAGTGTCACACTGAAATCCTATTTCTGTTGTTATAGTGAAAGATGTCTTCCAAAAGCTAAGCAAACTATTAAGAAACAGAAAAATTTCGTTAGAAACAAAAAGTACTGAATTATTATGTAATAATAGTCCTCATATATGACATTGGATGCTGAACAGTCGCCTCACAGATGAAGAATCAAATATACTTCTAAAGAAGGATTCTGAGAATACCATGGACCGAACATGTGAACAACGCCGAAGTTTTTAGAGAAAATGCAAACAAAAAGTACGCTTATACTCAACATCAAGGAGGCATATTTGAATTTTTATAAGGCACAGAATGAGGAAAAAGTTCATGGAAAATTTGATACTCACAAGAGAAGGAAAGACGACATAGAAAAACAATGATTAATTTACTTAGTAAGCTTGAGTAAATGGTGGGCGGAACACAGTTTATAAGAGATAGCAAAAATACATTTTTAAGAACAACGAAAGACAGGATATTGTATAGAGTTGCTCTTCACAATTTTTTCACCTAATGGATTAAAACGTTGCTTCGTGAATTTGGTGACAGTAACTGTGAGTTTAATACCTGGTTAGGTCAGTGTGTACTTGTACTAAGTGGTAAATGAGCAGTACTAAAACTAAGAACTAGACAATATCACGAGATATGTGCAGTGGAACAAGAACAGTCTACTCCCGTAGATTAAATAAAGGGCTCAGTTCAGAATTCACCTTAGTTTTGTTGGTATTTCACTCGTTTAAGTTTGTTCGAAAAGATAAGTAATTACCGTTGTAGCAAAAAAAGGATAATTCAGTGACGTAATACGGTGTGAGAAAAAAAAGAACGAAATCAAACCTTTGAGATTCAAACCTTTTATCAGTATAACAGAAGAAAAAAGAAAGGAAGAAAAGGAGAAAGGAAGAATGTTTACAATAATGGTGTTGCAAAAATGGTATTTTACGGACTTATCTTGTCACAGAAAAGAAACGTCCTGTTAACAGTTCTTTGAGGTGATTTCTTGTTGTGATGGTGGTGGTAACGCGGCAATGTCTTGGCCTATGGACTTCCTGGGGATTGAGAAGATATTTCTTTACGTGGAGTTGGCGCTAGAATCCGGGGTTCAAGATATCTGTTGGTAATTTTTTTCCGAGAGCAGTGTTTTTATACGTGCTACTCCTGGAAATCCAATGTGGTAAAAAGAGAGAAAGATTCAAATATTGCGCGCAGATCGAGACAAAGCAGTTTCAGTAAGGGGCCTTCTCATTGGTTCCTTTTCAGCCAGTCACAGAGATCGTTGTAACAGTGCCACGGGGCCCGTTGAAAGTGGGGTTACTCGGAAAGACTCCTAATAATTTCAATAGTTTACCCAGATCGATATACACCTGAAGAAGGCCTGAGGAGACAACGCCTGAAACGTGACAATAACATCAACAAAGATGTAGACAATAATCCGGATATAAATAGTATAAATAATGATAACTCCACATCCCATAAATTCAGCGAAAACATTTTAAAATTACGCAATAAGAAATATACATCGATGGTAATGATAATATTTTCTCTTGATTTCCTGCTGCGAAATTCTGTTCCGATATTTGAAGGCGTCCGTTGTGTTTCTGATTATACAAGGTTACCAGCGTATCCTGTAAACGATTAGGGTCTTAGGCAAGAGAATCTGTGCCCTTCTCTTTCCAGGCTGGTTTTGAATTCAGAGTTTTCGTTCTCTTAGACCGGTTGCCACCCAAGGCAAGAGAATCCAGTCAGCCCTGCTATTTAACCTAGAGCTGGTGAGAAAGATAAAACACGCTGATACTTTCCCAAAGGTATTCTAAAGTAAACGTATGGAACTCTGCTGGAATTCGATTTCGGCTCGCCGGTTTCTCTCGCTGAGTTAATCCTTATTATCCGCGCACCCAATACACTGTTGAAGGTTTTCCATTTTCCCAACAGATTTTGCAATATTGAATTTTTCACCAAGTACAAGACAAAATATCGTTTTTGACTCCTCCTCCTCCTCCTCCTCCTCCTTCCCTATACACCTTTAAACGAAATTTTTTTCTTAATTCACCCTCCTGCATAATTAACCTCGGTCAAACTGAAAGTCATCAAATCAGACCAAAGAATAAATTTCTCATCAAAGTAAAATAATTATTATCACTTAAAATAAAATTGTAGTAGAAAGGGAGATAAATCAGGTTTGGTAAAAAAATTAACGCTTGGTTAGCTCCCTTAGCCGTCTTAATAAACTTTACAAATGAAAAGAAGTGTCTGTTTGTTTTTCTTATATTTAGACAAAATTAGTTCATCGGCAACGCCGGATTACCTCTGTTATTTATAAAAAAAAAAAAAAATTCAGGGGATTTAGTAGAAGCTTATCACAAATTCGATTAAAAGATACAATGTCAGCCCGCCGTATTTTTTAACCACTGTAAAAATTTTGTTTCTTTTTTTTTCTCACTCCTACCAACTCCTTGTGCCAGACACAATTTAGTTGGCAGAAGAAACGATAGCTGCCGTTAGTAAGCGCGAGTTAACGATACAAGACAAACCACTGCGTAAAATTTTAAAAACAGGAAAAATCATTTATTGTACAATTATTTTACAATAATCACAAAGGTACAGACAAGAACAAGAAAGGTTGCACAAAAATTTCCTTCTGTGCGCCTAACACGGCAGGATAACAATATTTTCCTGGGGTTTCTAAAAAGGAAATACCCACAGAAACAAGCTATGAAATTAATTGTTTAGTCCAACTCTGGTTTTTAAAAATTTTAGACCCTTTAAAAATACAAAATGATAAAGTTTTAAATCCTTTACAAAAATACAAAAAAGGGATAAAGTTTTTAGACCCTTTACAAAAATACAAAAGGATAAAGTTTTAGACCCTTTACAAAATACAAAAAGGGGTAAAGTTTTTAGACCCTTTACAAAAATACAAAAAGAAAGGGATAAAGTTTTTTTTTTTTTTTTTTAAAGAGACCATCACTTAGCAGAACTCACAAAAGGCACCCACCTCCTTTGAAGAATTTTCGTTGACAGCAAGCCGGATTGGTTTTTTGGTAGTTGAAGAAAGGCTGATTTATGACCCACTTGCCGGTCAATGTTGAGAGAGGGTGTTAAGTGGTCTGCCAACTGCGTGTCGTCTCAGATCTCTGCTTCGGCTCCCTTTCGTTATTTTTTCGTTTCTACCCTTTCGTTTCTTAAAGCCCTCTCTTTTATTTGAAAAAGTCGGCTCCACTTGGGGCCATCCGGAATTTCTACGGGTCTCGAATTCTTAATTTTCATTGGCCAATATATAAAAAAAGGCCCTTCAAAAATTTTGCTTCTGACGGCTATATGCGTGATCCGAAAGGGTCATAAAAATTGCACGATTTCACAGAAGAAAATCAGAGTTTGGCAAACAATTTTGGCGGCAAATTCCTGATCCGAAAGGGTCATAAAAAACACACCGTCTGGCTTACAAAAAATACACCTCTCTCAAAAGACGTGTAAATAAACAAAAAAAACAACACCTAGACGGTTTTACATTTAATTTGACATTTTTTTTAAATTCTTTTTTTTAAATAGAAATAAAATTTTTATACCACTGATGTCATGGGGTACGTAAAGGACGATAGCCACTGACTTAACCTATTTGCATGGAGCACATAGAATGAAAATGAGAAAAAGTTAAAAGGAAAAAAGTGTAAGAACACACATCCAGGAACTGAGAAAACTGTTCAGTGTCCAAACCACTAGAATATTCGAGAAACAATTAAAAGGTTCAAGATCGCAGCGTTGTACTGAAGATTTCAGATTTGCTCCCACTCCATCTATAAACATTAAACATGGAGTGTGAACATACAGATCCTTCTATAATTCAAATTCATGTACATATGTTTTTCCAGTTGTTAAAAGATCTATCCTCTTTATTCTAATAATCCTCAATTACTATCACTTCCTTCTATATTCATATAACAAGACGTCTTTAATCATGGCCATTTTAACAGTAACCCTTTGAGTCGCTCTTGTATTGGGTGGATTTTAGCATAACAATCATGCGAGACATTTGCTGGGCATATGAGAATATCTATAAGGTCAAATATTTTAAAATGGCTACAACATTTAATAATAGCGATTAAAACAGACATATTAAAACAAGAGGAAAGAATACAAATAAAAATGAGTACCAAAAATATATTGCCGTAAATTGGTAATATCAAATTGTAAAAAGTAGCCGTACTTTGGTGTTTCGGTGTAGCCCTGATGAGTGAGGGCCGGTGTAGTTCTGATATGAGAGGGGGCTGATAAACCGGTGTAGGACTGATGAGAGAGGACCGGTAAACCGGTGTAGCTCTGATGTGAGAGGGCCGGTAAACCGGTGTAGCTCTGATGAGAGGGGGCTGGTAAACCGGTGTAGCTCTGATGTGAGAGGGGGCTGATAAACCGGTGTAGGACTGAAGAGAGAGGACCGGTAAACCGGTGTAGCTCTGATGAGAGAGGGCCGGTAAACCGGTGTAGCTCTGATGTGAGAGGGAGCTGATAAACCGGTGTAGGTCTGATGAGAGAGGACCGGTAAACCGGTGTAGCTCTGATGTGAGAGGGGGCTGATAAACCGGTGTAGGTCTGATGAGAGAGGACCGGTAAACCGGTGTAGCTCTGATGTGAAAGGGGGCTGATAAACCGGTGTAGGACTGATGAGAGAGGACCGGTAAACCGGTGTAGCTCTGATGTGAGAGGGGGCTGATAAACCGGTGTAGGTCTGATGAGAGAGGACCGGTAAACCGGTGTAGCTCTGATGTGAGAGGCGGCTGATAAACCGGTTAAACAGATTTTGCATTTCGATATCACCACTTTCCGCTAATGTAATTGATTTTCCTTACTTCTCATTTTTTATTCTTTCTTATATCTTAATATTTTCGATTTAATTCCTATTAATAAATATAGAGATGCAAACACTTTGATCATACAATACATTTATTTTAATCTTTGTTGTTTCAAATCAATTTTCTTTCTACTTTTTTGCAGATCTGAAATGTTGTTTAAATGGACTCTATCGTCGGTGTAAGGCACCAGTACAAATCAGTAAGACAAATTATAATGTTTTTAACAGATTACATTTTTTTATTATTATAAACTCTACTTTAGTGTATACAAGTGTTTCGGTGGATAAAACGGAGAAAGTTTTATTAAAGAAAATGCGCCCCTTGGCGAGGATCGAACCTGCATTTCCTTTTTTCCTGGAACCATTTAGCAAGGTTATTCGGTCACAGAGATCACTAGAGCACAGTGAGGCTCAGTTACCCTTTTTATGAAATGTACATCTTTCAGTGATTCGATTTGTTAACTGTACTTTCGTTCCCGACACAAAAACACAGACATTTAAGTAAATAATGGATTTGATCTCAAATTGTTTTTAATTAATATCCAGTCAATTAGAGATTTTGATTATAAAAATAACATTATTTTTACATAGTGTAGATTATTGATGTGTTGAATTATTTCTATGAAGTAGATTAGACGTTTGAAGATTTTGTAATAAATGATAAATCTAACGTATTTGTTAAGATCATTAATTTTTATATAACGGCTAAGTATAATTTTAATAACCTTCTAGTTACAATAAAACAATTTAATGTAATCGTTACGTTTGTTGATATCAAGTTGGTTGCTTATGTTATTTTTCTAAATTTCTTTAACGTTCATCTTATTTCTTCAGCAACGGTATGGTTAGGAAAACGATTGTTAATAAATGTTTGTTTTATGTTGTTTAATTATCTATGAAACAAAACGTCTAACGTAAACCTTAGAAATAATTCACCTAAAAATAATGTAACAAAGATGCTCTTCATGAATTATTATCTCCAATGGAAGATTGTATCTGCACCACTAACAATCAAAAAATAATATTACATTTTTACATTAGCCACACAGGCACCACACTCTCTCGTAGGTTAAATTATCATTTGTCAAAATGTTAGTGCAATTCACGCACATGTAGATAAACGTATCATAAACAACCAAAATTATATATATAATTTTGGCTATAACCATGGAATATTAATGTTTGAGCCTTTTATATTATATTCTTACTCTGTCCTGGACATTGAGTTCTACCTGGATTCTATCCTCTTGGGAATTTATATATATATATATATATATATATATATATATATATATATATATATATATATATATATATATATATATATATATATATGTATATATAAATAAAAAGGAAAGAACAGTAAGATATAAAATCCGGTGTTCTTATAGATATTTTTATTTTTACACAATAGTGCTCTATGTAAATTTAAATTTACAGAGCATTAATATTATAAATTAATAGATTTAAAATATGGTTTTACCGCTACACAGTGATGACCATGTTTCAGAAATGGAAGCTAAAGCCCCTGAATTTAATTTTGTTATTAAACCAAAGACATTAGTTCCATTTCCTCATCAAGCGAATTTTGGAGTAACTTACTTTTTAAAATTTACGGTTGTTAACGGCACAGGAAAGATTCATAGTTTGAGGGTTTCCAAGGTTACCGATAAATCCATTCATCTAGACAAGGGGTGGTAGAGGGTTAAAAATTAATTAAAAATTGAACCCTCTACCACCCCTTGTCTAGATGAATGGATTTATCGGTAACCTTGGAAACCCTCAAACTATGAATCTTTCCTGTGCCGTTAACAACCGTAAATTTTAAAAAGTAAGTTACTCCAAAATTCGCTTGATGAGGAAATGGAACTAATGTCTTTGGTTTAATAACAAAATTAAATTCAGGGGCTTTAGCTTCCATTTCTGAAACATGGTCATCACTGTGTAGCGGTAAAACCATATTTTAAATCTATTAATTTATAATATATATATATATATATATATATATATATATATATATAAAATGTCACACCAACACAAGTATGCGGAACGACTAAAAATAACGAACTATATATATATATATATATATATACTCTCACTCTCTCTCTCTCCATACACACACACACACACACACACACACACACACACACACACACATATATATATATATATATAGTTCATTATTTTTAGTGGCTGCGCATACTTGTGTTGGTGTGACATTTTTTTTTATTTAAACATTGAAATAATTAACAAACGGTTTAATTCAACTAAATAAAAATGGTTGTAATAATAAAGGAAGAAATAAAGTCGGTTTAAAAATATCATTATATATATGTATATATATATATATATATATATATATATATATATATATATATAGAGAGAGAGAGAGAGAGAGAGAGTGTGTGTGTGTGTGTGTGTGTGTGTGTGTGAAGATAGATAGATAGATAGATAGATAGATAGATAGATAGATAGATAGATATGGGTATATGGCAATAAGATTACAACATATCGCACATATAGTACAGGCGTTAACGAAACAGTGTTCAGTGTAATAAAACAAACCAAAATATTGCGTCCTGCATGAAACTCGGTCACGCTAGAGGTGTGAGATAGTATGTATATTTATTAATATATATATATATATATATATATATATAATTATAAATAAATAGAGATATATTTCGTTGCGAAATACAAGTGTCTTATGTTAATTCAGGAATGTAGTTTAATAAATTAGATATATTTAATATATATATATTTATTTAAAAGTATCCTATGATTTACAAAATTATTAAAATTGGTACCTGGCGGATTTTTTTTCAGACTTTCCTATTTACACTGACGGGCCCTAGCAAGTATATAAGATGCAATAAATTCCTGGTGGACGTATTAGCTGCAACAAATAGTGAAGCAGACGACATTTTACAACTTTCCAAATTGAAATAAATAAACTTGAAAAAATAAAATCTTGCTTGTTGTTATTTTATGTACAAAAATAAATCTCAGAAAAATTTCGAATTAATATTAACATAATTTGTTCCATTGATAATAGTTGTTTAAAATTTATGTTATGCGTACACTTATTATAAACACTTCTAATTTTCCAACAATGAGAAGACACAGCTACGTACATATACGTGAATCAACCTCTCACCTTTCCAGAACTAATCTCCTGAGTGACAAACTGTACGCATTTCGTTCCTTTCGGTCGTTGACGCCATCTTGTACGTGATGACATTTTTCACTCTGCAATCTCTTTCACACAGACACACCGTCAATAGCCTATCGCTACTCCACCGTAAATGTTCAAATAAACTCCGTCATTTAGTTCCACTTCTTCTGACTTTTACAGTTATGACGTGTCATACTCTGTCCACGGAGCCGAATCTCTCTTATTCCTTCCGTAGTCCGTTTGTAAAGAAAGAAGTTCCACTCAAAAAATATTTTTCCCTAGAAATGCTAGTTTGTGACACGGGCTCTCGAGTGAATGCTTTCCTGAATACTGCAACAACAGCCTTAACTTGTAGAGGACGGTGTGGGTTTGTGAGTTGTTGAATTAGGGACACGTGACGTTTATTTCCTGCTAGAAGGTCCAACTACAAGAAAATGGCGGACTCAAGTTAAGTCCAATTGAAGATGTAAAGAAAACAAACAAACAAGACCGATATATATGTGTCAACAAATATATGTATTAACCAACAAATTTACAAGTGACATAGACATTAACATTTGTGTTTGTGTGTGAACGTAAAGTGTTTGTATTTTGGTGAATGCTCGTACGTACGTGTATGTGTGTATAATGTTTACGGTGTCTTCCCACAATTGAGGAGACGCGGATCTCTATAACAGATCACGTTTTTAAATGTGTCCGCTGAAATGCAAAGAGAAAAAGAGGAAGAGGCAAGAAATCGCCCAGTATTTATAGTGTAGGGAAAGCGACCCCTAGTGAACAATTAGGGAATTAAGGAGGAGATAACTCCGACAAACTCACTTTTCCTTAATAGATACCAAAATAACGGCAATTACCTTTTTCTACAGTTTACCATTCCTTACACGTTAAGTTTTTAGAATACTTTAGAGCATCCTCTAAGTCAAAATTTGAAAACTTAATGATATTTTTTCAACACGTTATTTCTGTGCATGATTACAGGTTACCATATAAAATTTCCACATAGGCCATAATAAAGTTCCTTAATGAACAAAACACATTGATAAAAACATTTTCCTCTTGTATTTTAATTATATTATCTTTATTTATGTATCTTATGCCTTTCTGAATTTATACATACGCAGTCCATATATATATATATATATATATATATATATATATATATATATATATATATATATATATATATAGGTTACTTGTGTATAAATTCATATATATATATATATATATATATATATATATATATATATATATATATATATATGTTTCATTAAAGATGACTGACAAGTTACTACTATAAGAAAGATTGACAATTTACTACTATCAGAAAACAGCCTCGATCTGCCTACCCTATGTGAAGGGATTATCGGAAAAAATACTAAATATCTGTGGTCCACAGAGCATCAGGACAACTTTCAATCGTGAGTCAACTCTTCACAGACACCTCTTCCGAGTAAGACTTCCCATAGAAGAGAACATAATCATTTTACTCAACTTGTCTTGTGTTCGAATAAGTTTTTTTCTTCTTTTCTTGACATATATTCTATATGTCCGAGCGATTTCGGATATTCTATTAGCCATTATTAAGGATGTTTTTATTTTTATTTTTAACGAAATGTGTATCTAGAGTGATGGGATTTTTTTTTACTCACATGGTTATCAATATTTAATGCTATTGAGTGTTGTTTTTTTCTTTCTTAGGATAACTGTTTCTGTTATTGTTAAACTTTTTACATATGGAAAAAAGGCTATTTTACTGGTATTTTCTACAAGTATGTTGCAGATGGCGTTTGATAGTTGTATATTTCAATGAGTCCTAATGGCAGCTGTCTATGACGTCTACCCTGGCTGCTCCATATTCAAATTCGATCCCCTCAGCTGATCGTAGAGTTGATCGCTTCGGCTGAAATCTTGTCTCGCCCCACGTTGTGTCACTTGATCGCAAGGCTGGCTTGGTCCAAATGGTCGACTGGAATCGGCGAATTGTTTTTGGCTCGGTTAGAGTAAAGTCATACGAAAGAAAAAAAAGTAAATTGGCAAAAAAGAAAACATATATTTATATACAATTCCGTGATACAAATTTGATGGTACAATTATTGATGGCTTAAGTAGGCCTATATTCTCCATGCAATAACTATCGACCCTTCCCGACCATTGTGACAGACTGTTTGTTGTTATGGTTTTGAATGAGTCTTCTGGAATAAGGCTTTAATTCTGTTTTTTTTTTCGTCAGGGCGGCAAATCACATGAGGACAGGACAAGCGGTGGTTCTCGTCTCTCCGTTTAGTTCCGTCTCCGCAGTCTCTCCGCAGTCTCTCTCTCTCTCTGCGGGCCTCTACCGTATCTCTACAGTGTCTACCTCATCTACTCGGGGTTCTGTCTTTATGGATCCCTGCGCAAGGGCTGGAGAGGGGCATGATGTACTCTGGGAATGCCAGCGTTCCCCAAACAACCAATCAGGGCTCTCCCTGCAAATGTCCAATAATGGGGGAGCCCCTACTCACTCCTTGGAATTCTACCTGGGTCTCCTGATCAAACCCGTCTTCTTTCTGCTATGTGTGAGTGCCTCTGAATATCACTGCCCGAGGGACGTGGAAAGTCCTCCGCCTTCCCTGAAATTCCACCTAGGCCTTTTCCTTTTTGGTCACCTGATCAACCCCGTCCCTCAAGAGCTAGGCGTGATCTAGCCCAAACGGCCAAATTTCAATTATCGTTCAAAATTCTTTCTTTTGTATGTGGTCGTTTTCGCATCTGGGATTTATCTTCTTCTTCTTTTTATCTCCTCGTCAACAAGTTACAAAAAGGGGACAATTGATTTTGGAAGTCTTATTGCGTTTCGGTAGACGAAAAATTTAATCACCATTCCCTTATCTACATTCTCTGGGAAATTTGTCTGGTTTTAAAACCTTATCAATCGACCGAATTCGCGACCAGAGGTCAGTCTTCCTCTCCGTCACTCAGTGGTCGTAAAAATATTATATATTTCTTTCAGGGAGGCTTTTGGACCTCCAAGAATATGCTATCACTTATTCTCAGTCCTGACCAAAACCAGATTGCCTCTTTCTTTTCCATCTCCGGCAGACGATAAATTTAATTACCTTCTATTTCTATTTTCTTTTGTCTGGTCATCAATATATCTTCAGTCCATCAAAAATTAGTATTTTTCTCTCTTCTATTTTTCCCCCAATAAAAAAAAACAAAATATCTTATTCTATCATTTTCCTTCATCTGGTCATCTGTATGTCTTCAGGCTAGTGTTTTTCTGTCTTCTTGCTTTTCTTTTCAATTTACTAGCGCCTTTCCAATAGTGTCACATGTCTATATTTCTGTGATTAAGTATTTTAACCATTAACACTATTTATTTAACATCGAAAAATATAAGAAAATTAATACCTTTTAATAATATGTGGAAATATACACTCTTTGCCTGATGAAGGTCGCGAGACCGGAAACGTGTGTAGCAAAATTATAGCAAATAAAGCATAATATTTTTAAAAAAATCCAGATATACAACCAAAACATTTGCGGTTTCTCTATATTCTTTTTATTATACTCACTTTTCTCTCATTGGAACTACTATAACCTCTTCCTTATACACACACACACACACACACACACACACACACATATACATATATATATATATATATATATATATATATATATATATATATATATATATACCCATTGGTGTATACGGAATAAATTCCAATAACCAACAAATGATATTCTTAAAAGTGTGCTCAATACAGAGTAGAGCAAATATAATTAATTATTCGAAAATTATAACATAAATATGTTATAAAATCCCTAGTGGTTTTATAACATATTTATGTTATAATTTTCAAATAAATAATTTTATATATATATATATATATATATATATATATATATATATATATATATAGCAGCAGATATGAAAATTTCGAGAATCTATGAATAAATGGAGCGCCTACTCAAATATGATTATCTACCAAAATTTTCTTTCAATTTATAATGTATATATATATATATATATATATATATATATATATATATATATATATATATATATATATATATATATAAGTGAACATAGAAGTCAGAACACTTAGAGGCGACAGTCTGTTTCATGCTAAATGTGTTTATATAGCTTATTTAATAGTTTTGTTATTGTTTGGGAAGATAATTAAAGTTATTTATTGAATGTTGGGGTTGATTGTTGTGGTTTGTTCTGACTATTATTTTGGCGGGAACAGATTTTAATTTATTTATTTGGATTGATTATCTTTATTTGTTTTTTTCTAAACGGCTAGTTTATCGGTATCGGTTGTTAGTTTATTTATATATCTGGATGTATTTAGATAAATTTATTATACTTGTTGTTATTTATTTGTTACACTGTATATTTTGTCTTTTTGGTTTTCGATTTTTAAGTAACGCAGTATATTATTTTTTATTCATTTTTTCATCGTTATATAACAGTTATAGCTATTTTTCGTCCGATTTTTTGTTTTGATTTTTTATAGTGTAATTTTTTTGTCATAATAGTTTGATAATTTTTTTATTATTTACTCTATTTATTGATTTTGTTCCTTATTTTTTATTCTATTTCGTCTATTCTAACAGGTGTGATTTGGTAATTTGTTTGGATTAATTTACTTATTTAATTGTCATTTTGTTATTAAATAAGCTATATAAACACATTTTTATTACGTTAATAAAAACACCGATCAAAATTTAAAAAAAAAAATATATAAGATAAAAAATAAAAATAAATAAAAACAAGCAAAATAATTTGAAGCACTATAGAGAGGAAATAAAAACTGGAAGCACTTTAGATATCAAATGATAATTGAAATGGCACTATTAGCGGTTTCCTTACAAGTGAGCCTTTCTAACAAGAAGATTGAAGATCTTTAGATAGCAAATACTAACGGAAATGTTAATATTAATTGTTTCCTCATAAGTGAGATTATCTAACAAGTAACTGAAGCACATTAGAGATCAAACAATACCTGAAATGGTACTATTAACTGTTTCCTTATCAATGAGACTTTCTAACAAGATCATTGAAGCATTTTAGATATGAAAAAATAAATGAAATGTTAATATTAGTCGTTTCCTTATAGGTGAGACTTTCTAACAAGATGATTGAAGCACTTTAGATATCAAATAATAACTGAAATTATAATATTTTCGGTTTCCATATAAGTGATATTTTCTAAAAAGATGATTGAAGAACTTTAGATAGCAACTAATGACTACACTGGTAGTATTAACCGTTTTATTATAACAGAGATTCTCTAAGAAGATCATTGACGCACTTTAGATAGCAAAGAATAACTGGAAGCACTTTAGATGGAAAATAATAACTGAAATGGTAATATGAGCGGGTTTTCTTATCTGAAAGTTTCTAACAAGAAGATCGAAGCACTCTATGTAGAAACAAAATAACTAAAATAGTATTATTAACCGTTTCCTTATGAGAGAGACATTATAACAAGATGATTGAAAAACTTCAGATTACAAATAATAACTGAAATGTTAATATTAGCGAGTGAGTGTTTCTAACAAGATGGTGGAAGGACTTTAGATAGAAATTAATAATTGATATGGTAATATAAGCGGTTATAAGATTTTCTAAGAAGAATATTGAAGCAAATTAGGTAGAAAATAATAAATACACTGGTAATATTACTCGTTTCCTTATAACAGAGTTTTTTTTTTAACAAGGTCATTGATGACTTTAGATACCAAATAACAAGTGGTATCACTTTAGATAGCAAATAATAACTTAAATGGTAATATTAATCGTTTCCTTATAAGTAAGATTTTCTAACAAGATGATTGAAGAAATTTAGATATGAAATAATAACTGAAATTTCAATATAAGCGGTTTCTATATAAGTGAGATTTCTGGAAAGAAGATTGAATCACGTTAGATAGCACATAATAAGTGAAATTGTAATATTTGTGGTTTGCTTATATGTGAGACATTCTAACAAGATGATTGAAGCAGCTTAGATAGGAAATAATAACTGATATGTCAATATTAACCGTTAGCATATAAGTGAGATTTTCTAGCAATATAAATCGTACTTATATGGAAATAATAATTAAAATGGTAATATTAACCATTTCCTGATAAGTGAGACTTTCTAAAACACGATTGAAGCACTTTGGATAGAAAATAATAAATGAAATGAAATCAAAACTTTCATATAGATATCATGCATGGCACCAGTACTATCCGAAATATCTGTAAGCACTTCAGGTAGTAAATAATACCTGAAATGTTAATACTAGAGGTTTCCTTATAAGTGAGACTTTCTAACAAGAATATTGAAGCAATTTAGATAGCAAATCATGACTGAAATGGTTTTATTAACTGTTCCCTAATAAATGAGACTTTCCAACAAGATGATAGAAGCAATTTAGATAGCAAATAATAACTCGAACCACTTTAGATAGCAAATAATAACTGAAATGTTAATACTAGCGATTTCCTTACAAGCGTGACTATCTAACAAGATGATTGAAGCACTTTAGATAGTAAATACTAACTGAAATTGTAATATTAGCGGTTTCCTTATAAGAGAGACTTTCTGACAAGTTGATTGAATAACTTTAGATAGAAAATAATAACTGAAATAATATTAGCGATTCCTTACAAGTGAGACTTTCTAACAAGATGATTGAAGCACTTTAGATAGCAAATAATAATTAAATAGTGATATTAACCGATTCCTTATAAGTGAGATTTTCTAATATAATGGTAGAAGCACTTTGGATATTAAATAGCTGAAATGATATTATTAGTGTTTTCCTTACCAGTGGAACTTTCTAACACGATGATTGAAGCAATTTAGATAGCAAATAATAACTGAAATGTTAAATTAGCGGTTTCCTTATAAGTGAGACATGTTCACAAGATCACTGAAGTACTTAAGATACCAGATAATAAGTGAAAGCACTTTAGCTAGCAAATAATAACTGAAATAGTAATATTAGCGGTTTCCTTACAAGTGAGACTTTCTAACCAGAATATTGAAGTACTTTAGATATCAAACAATAACTGAAATGTTAATATTAGCGATTTCCTTATAAGTGGGTGTTTCTAACAAGATGATGAAGCACTTTAGACAGCAAATAATAAGGGAAATGATAATTTTATCGGTTTCCTTACAAGTGTGACTTTCTAACACGATGATTGAAGCACTTCAGATAGCAAATAATAACTGAAATATTAATATTAGCGATTTCCTTATAAGTGAGACTTTCTAACAAGAAGGTTCAAGCGCAAATAATAACTGAAATGGTAGTATTAGTGGTGGCCTTACAAGTGAGACTTTCTAACAAGTGGTTTGAAGCACTTTAGATGACGAATACTAAGAAAAATTATAATAATAACCGTTCCTTGTAAGTGAGATTTTCTAATAAGGTGATTGAAGCAAATTAGTTACCAAATATTAGCTGAAATGGAAATATTAGCGGTTTACTATTTAATATTTACCGTTAATGTGAGAGTTTCTATCAAGTTGATTGAAGCAATTTAGATAGTAAATAACTGAAAGTTCTTTCGATAAAAATAATATCAGAAATGGTAATATTAGCGGTTTCGTTACAAGTGTGACTTTCTAACAAGATGACTGAATCACTTTAGGTAGCAAATAATAAGTGAATGACAATATTAGCGGTTTCCTTATAAGTAAGACTTTCTAACAAGATGATTGAAACACTTTAGATGGCAAATAATAACTGAAAGCACATTGGATAGCAAATAATATCGGAAATGCTAAGATTAGCGTTTTCCTTATGAGTGACACTTTCTCACAAGAATATTGAAGCACTTTAGTTAGCAAATAATTACTGAAATGTTAATATTAGAAGTTTCCATATACGTGAGACTATGTAACAAGATGATTGAATCACTTTCTATAGCAATTAATAACTGAAATGGTAATATTAGCGGTTTTCTTGTAAGTGGGATTTTCTAACGTTTTAGATAGAAAATAATAACTGAAATGTTAATATGAACCGTTTACTTATAAGTGAGACTTTCTAAAAAGATGATTGAATCACTTGAGATAGAAAATAATAACTGAAATGGTACCATTAACCATTTCCTTATAACTGAGATTTTCTAACACGATTTTGCAAGCACTTTACTTAGCAAGTAATAATATGGCGAATTTTAGATAGCAAACAGTAGCTGAAATGTTAATACAAGCGATTTGCTTATAAGTGAGACTTTCTACCAAGAGAATTGAAGCACTTTAGACAGCCAATAATAACTAAACTGGTAATATTAGCGGTTTCCTTATCAGAGAGGCTTTCTAACAGGTAGATATTAGCTCTTTAAGTAGCAAATAATAACTGGAATGGTGATATTAACCGTTTAAGTGACATTTTCTAACAAGATGATTAAAGCACCTTAAATATAAAATAATTAATGAAATGGTAATATTAACCGTTTCCTTATAAGTGAGACATTCTAACAAAATTATTGACGAAATTTACAATGCATATAATAACTCAACTGAAATTATTAGCGGTTTCCTTACAATTGTGACTTTCTAAAAAGATGATTGAAGCACTTTAGATAGCAAATAATAACTGAAATGCTACGAATGATTATTTCGGGTGACCTTTATATAATCTTTCTATTAAAACTATTGAGGGGTCTCCCCTTTTTACATAAATGGACTCACCCAAGGTATACATATACTAGTGAATACCCGAAAAGTAAACCAAGGAGTAATAGTGTAACGTCGAGTCGGTCGAGTAGAATAACGTAGCGGCAAGAGTCACAGTAACGAACACTCAGTAAGAAGTCATACAGCGATACGTCGAAACCAAAGACTATATATATATTTTGCTACTAACCCGCATTCCTGGAACTACTAACCTGTATTACCAGTTTGTATTATTGCATTAATATATTTATTTCCTATATTCATTCTTGGCGTTTATTATTATTTGATACCGGATTTCATTCCGGAACCCACAACAAAAAACAATAACACTTCCAAGGATTTATGGGTAATTTGTTCCTAACCTTTTATTTGAAATAGTGTGGAATGCCAGCATCTTGATTATTACATTTCTTTTGAGTTACATGTGATATTCATTTTTAGCTATTGCTGTTTTTTAATCTCTTTAACTTTTATTTAGTACCGTTTTTGTTTCAGATTCCTGCTAAGAACTACCGGTTTCATTCGCTCAGTGCCGTTTTTACCCATTGACACGAGAAAGGTTTGCCCCATTCAAGAATGTGCTGCAGAGGTCTCTTCCTGGGTTAAAGCTGAAATCGACGCTTTTATCCCCTCAAGGAAATTCAAGGTCAAACCGCGCTCCTCCCCTTGGTTCACAGCTGCTTGCTCAGCCGCCATTGCCCATAGGAACCACTTCTTCCACCGTTTTCGTAGTGATATGTCTGACTGCAATAGACGCCTATTTACCTCTGCCCGTAACGAGTGTAAGCGTATCCTCAACGAAGCTAAGTCACTATTTGCTGCTCGGATGAAGGAACGTATTGCATCTCGCAAATTCAGCTCCAAAGATTATTGGCGCCTCTGGAAGAGCGTTCTGAACAATAGCAAACCCTCCATTCCTCTCCTGTTCAATCAGTTTGAGGCCCTGACCACCCCTGCCGACAAGGCTGAATGCTTTGCTCGGAAGTTTTCTTCCAATTCAACGTTAGACTCTTCCGGGGTACCCATGCCCGATTTCCCTCCCAGAACCGAGGCCCTTTTGAGCGGATTACACATATCCCCATCGTTGGTATTGGGTATTATTTCTAACTTAGATCACCACAAGGCTACTGTTGGTGACGGTATACCAGCCATTGTCCTGAGGAAATGTGCGCCTGAACTGGCGCCTGCCCTCTCTAAATTATACAACCACTGCCTCAAGGAGTCTTGTTTTCCTGACTGCTGAAAGTCCTCAACCATTGTTCCTGTCTTTAAGAACTCTGGTGACCCCTCCGACCCTTCTAATTACCGTCCTATCAGTCTCCTTCCCCTCTTCGGCAAAGTCTTCGAAGCCATTATCAACACCGAAGTGATTAATCACCTGATATCCCATGATCTGCTCTCAGACAAGCAGTATGGTTTCCGCTTTGCCCGATCTACAGCCGATGTGCTTACGGCCATCACTGAATTTGTCTACCAAGCTATTCATAATAATGGTGAAGCTCGTGCCGTGGCCCTAGACGTCTCCAAAGCGTTTGATAGTTTGGCATGCCGGCCTTCTTCGCAAGCTCCATGGTTATGGTATCACAGGTCGATTGTTTGACCTAATACAATCATTCCTGTCAAACCGTGAATTGAAGGTCGTTCTCAATGGATTCATCTCCAGCTCCTATCTCACTAACGCAGGTGTTCCTCAAGGCTCCATCCTAGGCCCTACTCTGTTCCTCATATTCATAAATGATCTTCCTGACGCCATAGATTCCCAAGTCGGCATCTATGCGGACGACACCACAATTTACTCCTGCCTCAAACACAAATCTAGTGATGCTGACAAAGTTAACCTGGCGGTTCGAATAGAAAAGGACCTCCAATCGGTTGTGAACTGCGGCAAGAAATGGATGGTTAACTTTAACGCCTCTAAAACAAAACTGCTCTCTATTAAACACCACAAGGATCCATCCCTGCATCCCATTAGAATGTCTGAAGACCAACTTCTCGAGAGCTCCTTTCTGCGGCTGCTCGGTCTCACGCTGTCCGCTGATCTGAGATGGAACAAATACATCGAGTCAATTGCATCATCCACCGCAAGAAAAGTTGGCTCCCTGTGCCGAGCCAGGAATTTTTTCTCCCCGGAATCGATCCTCCAAATCTATAAATCGACCATTCGCCCTTGCATGGAGTATTGCTGCCATATATGGTCTGGAGCCCCTGCTGTTTGCCTCAGGGTTCTTGATAAGATCCAGAGACAGATATGCAATTTAATTGGCCCAGATCTGTCATCTCGTCTGCAGTCGCTCTCTCACAGACGCGCCGTTGCCTCGCTCTGACGTTTTTACAAATACTTTCACGGTAATTGCTCCGAGGAGCTGCTTTCGCTGGTTCCTAGGCCTCATGAATTTAAACGTCCTACGAGGCTGGCATCCCGTTCCCACCCCTTCACCATTGAAACTGTTAGATATAGACGTCTCTTCTACTCCAATAGCTTCATGTCTCGCACATCTCGCTTGTGGAACTCCCTTCCTTATTCCTGTTTCCCTGACAAATACAATCTCCAACTATATAAGTATAACGTCAATCGACATCTCCAGTTGCCTTGATCTATCCACTTCCCTTCTCCACATCCTTTCACCTTTCATTCCTATCGGCTCTCGCTCCAAATCTTCTGTAACCCCCTTGCCTTGATCGATCCACTATCTTTCACCACATCCTCTCCTTTACCACTCCTATCTGCTCTTCCTCCAAACCTTCTTTAACACCTTGCGTTCTAGTGGCTTCCAGCCTTGCTTGGGGTGATAAGCTTAAAAAAAAAAAGAAAAACTAGCAAAAAGATCTTTAAGATTTATTTGTTTAATAAGTTTATTATTTGGAAATAACCCAAATAAACAAAAACGAAAACAATTCATTTCAATATAAAAATGAATTTCCTATTTTAGTGCTGACGAAATGTAACGTAATTCTTAAGGGGATTATGAATAAAATCGGGTTACACCATATTTCTTCAATCAAAAGCAATTCATTTGCTGTTTCGTGTTGGTCACGGAATTTCACGAGTGAATTTGGCTCGTCTTTATGTTTTCATTGGTGTAAGTTTAATCTTCTAAAGCGATTACCTTTTGGTTTTCTTACATCCGGTTTTATGAAGATATAAAAAAGCCAAAATTGAGAACATACAACACTCAAGAGGCCTTTGCCTCACTCACGTCAACGAAGTCCTTGAAAGTACCCACATACAGTTCCAAAGCCTGATATATTTAACATCAAAGAAGTGAAGATGAAAATTCCGACCGTTTTTCTTCTGTTTGCCATGTTATAACTAAGTAAGGACAGAAATTTTTCACTATTTTCAATGTTATTGGGATTTTTTCTCTCAGATTGAATATTTCTTCTTTTTTTCTTTTTTTGCATTACTTTATTTGGTTTTTCCGTTCTTCAGAAAAAATCTTTCTTATTCCTTCGCCAAATTGGCATCTTTATATATATATATATATATATATATATATATATATATATATATATATATATATATATAGATAGATAGATAGATAGATAGATATAGTTAAATTCCCAGATCAACTCTGTGGACAAGACATATTGTCATTTTATACAAATATATATATATATATATATATATATATATATATATATACAGGTAAAATGAAAACGGATAAAGTACAATTACAACGTTCGTAACATTTAATTTAAAATTAAATTTAAATTTGTGTAGTGATTTTTGACATGCTTTTGATTTAGTATCATAAAATAAATTATATATATATTTTAAAAAGAAACAATCCGTCAATTCAGGCACTGACATAAGAATAAATTTTGTATTACTTACAATTAATGCCGCATGAAACATCCTTTGGCTTTTAGAAATTATATATATATATATATATATATATATATATATATATATATATATATATATATATATATATGTATGGGATATGATAAGTATTATTAAGACACGCAGACACAGAGGGAATATGGAAAAACGAAAGGGAGAGTATTAAATAACTGACAAAGTATATATTTAAAAAATACTTAATTTTCTGAGAAACCAATACTTCCAGAAAAATGGTAGGCAGCTCAGTGAAGTCAAACAGCATTGACAATGTGTTCAAATGTAAATAAAGTTGAAAATTCACGATAAAATCATACAAACGAAAGCGACAAAGGAGAAATGTCCTGGTCGCAAAACAGACTTTGGGTTACATTTCAACCTCGAGCACATTAAACTAAAGATGAAAATAGAACAACATATACCAATAAACATCCAATTATTACAAAGTCGGCCTCCAAACATAAAGAATAACGAGCTTATTGCATGTGTTGTGTTGATGTGTGTATTTGTGTGTGAGCTTGTGTGTGTTTGAGTGTGTGTATTGAGAAGGTTGTGGGCGAAAAGGGTATATATATTTCCTATATCTATGCATTTTTAGGAGCTAACATTTTTGTTTTAATTTCGCCTCCTGGAACAATCCTTTTCCACGTTGCTGTGTTTAATTTGATTAAACGCCACTCTTTTTTTCTGTTTTGCAGTTCCAGAAAGTGATTCACGGAGGGGTAATTATATTTTCTCAACCAATTTCCTATTCAACAATTTTGGATTAAACATAATATTTCCATATATATTTCCAATATTCACTGACAATTTCGTCGTTACTTTATCATTCTATTTTAACCCAAACAATTAAATATATACATACTTATATATATATATATATATATATATATATATATATATATATATATATATATATATATATATATACATATCTATATATATATCTATATATATATCTCTATATATATATACATATCTATATATATATATATATATATATACATATCTATATATATATATATATATCTATATATATATATATACATATCTATATATATATATATATGCATATCTATATATATATATATCTATATATATATATATACAAGAAGTAATAGTGATGATATTTCTGAACGAGTTTGATGCCAAGAATGAACTCCATATGAAAGGTTCACTCCCTCAAAGCTTTTTAAGAAAATGACTTCAGTTCTTGGGTTAATTTTTCGGATTTGTAGCAACCTTTCCAAAAC
The DNA here is from genome assembly GCA_964036315.1 of Acanthosepion esculentum. Lineage (NCBI taxonomy): Eukaryota > Metazoa > Mollusca > Cephalopoda > Sepiida > Sepiidae > Acanthosepion > Acanthosepion esculentum. Next base: position 77,200,648 of record OZ038497.1, on the reverse strand, counting down.
AGAAGCTATGCTCTGGGATTGGAATGAAAGCAGTGAAGGCTCCTAATCTGAATTCATAATAAATATTCAAATTTAGTATAAGATACATGGAAATTGAAGAAAGAATTAACCGCGCAGAAGTAGTTTAGCTCAACAATACAAGTTTCTACAAATCTAAACAATTAACCGAAGAACTCTGACCATTTTCTAAACATCTTCGTCGAATTTATATAGAATTAATGGATGGGGCAAAATTTCTTCAGAAATATCAACACTCTAACTTTTATACAACTGCATTCTCAAGCGATTAAAAAGTGTAGGTTTTAGCGAGAACCATTCTTCACAAACTGCATCAAATAACAGAAGTGACATCACTTGAGGACTTTCAAATCATTAAAATCACAACAATGGGTAACACATGCAATTTTAAGAAAAAGTAATAACATAAGCAAAATGTTGACGTTCCACGCTACATTAAACAAATGGTTAGGACGGAAACCCCATCAATTGGGAAAGAGCGATAACAGTGGACTTGAGAAACTTAATTCTTTGTTTTAATAGAAAGAATTTATAAATTTCAAATGAAAATATCACTGACTGATCGATCAATGAAAACCGAATATTTTCTCATAAGGAAAAGACTAAGATTACCATTACTGTTATTATTTGTTATATAAAGTGCTTCAGCCATCAATATTAGACACATTTGGTAAAGTCTGTTATTTTACAAACGTTTTTATTTTCTTAAATAAGATCACGTTGATATTCTTCTTTTACAGTAAAACCAGGCAAATGTCCGCGATACCGCAGTGCGAAAGTGCCTTGTAAGCTGCTTTGTAAAAATGATAGAAAATGTATCAGTCGCTGTCCTGTTTCTTTCGATCATATTCCCGGTTGTAAGCATGATGGTGAATGTAAAGGAGGTAAGGGAAATTAATATTAATAACTTTTTAAGACGGTCTTTTCAATTTAGACATAATTATCAAAATTGCAACAAAATTATATTCACAATATAATAATAGAAATAGAATAATGATTGTTGTAGTATTAGATGTGGGAGTATGATGAAAGTCGGGTATTTTGAAATTACCAAAATATTATCAATGATAAAAATAATTATATGGCAATCATATAATAATATGGACAGCAAAGGATGACAGCTAACAAGTGGAGATGTCAAAATCAAGCAAGTACAGAAATTTATCCATAAGTAACGGAAGACAGAACACCGCATTAGAATATCGAAATATACCTTCCAAAAGCTAAACAAAGTATTAAGAATCAGGAAAGTTTTACTAGAAATAAAGAAATATGATGATTTATTATCTGTGTAAACTCATCTAACGAACTTAAAACATAAGTTGTTGAAAGGGTTGCCTTTGTTTGCGTATGCCAGTCTGTTACTGCTGTATAGAATATATGGTAGCTTCATGACAAGGGCATTTTGTTGAATAACTGTATCCTTATGAAGAGACGCCGAGAAAAGGGTTAAAAGAACAGATTATATAAAGGTTATGGTAGAGATGGCAGTAAATCACCAATGTTGTGATGAGATGCAAATGAGAATGTCAAACAGAAAATAAACAGTTTAAATAAATTGGCTTAGCATCAGGCGTTGATTGGGTGGGAATCGAGATACAATGAGAACTGTGCAAATAACCATGTAAACCAATGAAATATACCAAAAACCAAATCTAGTTAGAAAAAAAGAAAGAAAAGTAGTAGACAAATACATCCAGTCGTCACAAAGTCTAAAGCTGGACAAATATCTAACACTTCGCAGGAGAACGTAAAAACTAGCTAGACATGAACGTGTTATTCGCTGCCATGCATTTAGATATAATCAGATGATCAAGTTCAAAATGTTTTTAAAAATATGGATATCTCAAGAAAATGTCGTGGAAGATGCAACAGCATTACTGAAAACCGCTAAATCATGGAGGAGGTTCCTGGAGTATTTCAGAGAATTACTTTCACCTGATCTCTAGTTAAAGACACCACTTATTAGTGTGAATACTCAATGAATAAATAAAGTTTTTCCTAGAAGGACGATATATTTCTAAGCATCCTGACTGAATTAAGCAATTTTAATTGCCATATTCCTTCAGGTATCTTAACTCTTAATGCCATATTGTCTTAAGATATCTTAACTCAGAACACCATATTGTTCTAAGATCCTTAATGCGAGAGTGTCTTATGATGTCTTAACTTTGAATGTAGTAGTGTCTTAAGTAGTGTCTGTAGTAGTGTTATTACTCTGTATAACATATTGCTTAAGGAATCATAACACTTACTGACGTATGATTTTAAGTTATCTTAACTTTTAATTTTTATTTTCCTAAGGTGTCCTAACTCTTCAGGCCATGTTTTCCAACTTTTAATACCATATTGTTTTAAGGTATCTTAATTCTTAATGCTATAATGTCCTAAGGTATCTTAACTCTTAACGTAACTTCTTAGGAGGGCTTTAACGGGTTTAGTATTCCCAATTCTTCTTCACTTAGACCGGATGCCAATCGCGGATAGACAGCCGAGTGTAGACTGCGATTTTACTCCATAGCTTCAAATAGAAGATATTGTTTCACTCCTTTCTCAAGAACATTTGAACGAAAGCGAATATAACAGACGAGGCCGGAATTTGAAACTCGTCTCATGGTTTTCACTTCCTTCCGTTCCGATAATTTTTACACTGCCACATTTAAGCAACTATTCACACGAAATTTTTATCTTTGTTGTTAAACTGCGTCACTGAAATACGACGGTGCATTGGAATAGCGAAAGGTGCTTTCCAAAATCTAAGCAATATATTAAGAAACAGGAAAATTTCTGAAAATTTACTCAACTGCTATGTAAGATCAGTCCTCCTATATCGCAGTGAATGAAGGGCAATCTCCTTACAGGTGAATAAAGAGAAAAGTCGTTCTACGGTAGAATGCTGAGAATACCATGGATTCCACATGCGAGCAACGACGAATTTTTTTAAAAAATGGGGAAAAATGGAAACAAAGAACACTAATGATTATAATCAAGAAGAGACAGCTGAGATTTCTAAGGCACATAATCAAGAAAGACGGCTTAAAAAAAATTATACCCACAGGGCAGATTGAAAGCAAGAGGGACAGAAAAAACGCATAACTTTTCCTAGTGAGCTTGAGTAAATAAATGGCGGAACAAGGTTTAGAAAATATATCAAAAGGACAGGAAAATGTGGAGAGCCACTATTGTTTACGTTCTTAAGAGATACGTTACATAGAAGAAGAAAAGTCTTCTGTTTTTGTTTTCATAAGAGAACGCAAAAACTCAACTGTAAACAACTGTTTTTCTACTATTTTGTAGCTATGAAATGCTGCCACGTTGGTTTTAGTCGTCAATGCATGCATCCATATGTTTACTGTAAGTATAATTGTTTTGCATTAACTTTACTTGAAATTCTATGCTAGTCCTTCCACCTCAAACAGATTTAAAGACCCAGTTAGCCGATGAGCTTTTAATCATTATCGTTTTGTTTGAACTAATATCCTTAAAATATTTCCTTTTCTGTAGCAGCTGATTCAAACCAAGTGGTCTGAATCGAATTTAATGTCAATAAATGTTGTTCTAAGACAAGTTGATCTGTGCTAGCCTCAGTTTAATGAGCGTACTTCTAATGATAAAAAAGTAAGGTTTGAAATCAGGGTCAAAGCAGAGCGTCAGAGAAGACATGTGCATCAGAAGCTTGACTTCCGATCCACCCGATACAAATCTGCGCCTTCCCTGAATGTCAGTGGCTGCAGACGGTGGTCGACCCAACTGCCATTAGTATATGTCTTTGCGGGGAAAATCGCATGACAGGTAAAGTGCTGGCGCCGAGAAGGGACAATGTCAGTCTCCTCGTGAGAAGGACCCATGTCTGGAGAAGCACCGGTCCAAAGCTACACAGCCACTCGTCGATATTAATCCGGAGATGAATACACAAAAATGATGCGTACGACAGATTTAGTCTTATGTTCTTACTCGTCTGTACAATGATGAAATTACATATTATGTTTGTTCCTCTCGCATCTGCTGTGCTTTGAAACATTGTTGAATATTATTTGTGGGTAATACGCCTTATCCTCCTCTCATGTACGTCATGTCCGGCTTTTGAGTCATCGCAACGAAAACCAATATTTTTCATCAAGTGTTCCAAATAGTATTCAAGATAAACATTCCCAAATCAGAAACTGATATCTGGAATTGAAATGAAAGCAGTCACAGCATCTACCCTGAATCCATAATAAAACTTCAAGGAATTAGTAAATACTAAACATTTCAAATACTTTTGTGCATGGATCAGTTCTAACAAATTCAGTATGGGAGATAAGGAAAATGGACATAGAATATCATTTGCTAGAGCTAGTTTCGCCTAATACCAGAAATTGCTTCAAAAACGAGACATTAACCTAAAATGTTGAGCCATGTTCTTAAATAACCTCGTCAGATCGAGGATTTTATACGGATGTCAAGTATGGCATCAAACTCGTTTAGAAATATCAAAACTCTCAGTTGCATACAAACACTTTCTTAGAATTTGAAAAGGAGCCTATAGTTGTACAAAATAATAGAGACCAAGAACTAAAATGGATAGCAGTTGTGAGTTGAAGAAAAAATGATGACATAATCAAGTTGTCGATTTTCCACACTATGTCAAAAAACATTTCAATTTGTAAATTTTTTTGACATACTGTGGAAAATCAACATCTTCATTATGTCATCATTTTTTTCTTCAACTTTCGATCTTAGTTCTTGCTGCTGTTGAAAGTCCTTAAGTGATGTGCTTTCTATTATTTTGTTTGGTAAATTATTGTTGATAAGTGTTTCTTTTCTATTGCGTCTCTATGAGAAAAAATGTCTAAATCTAATCCTGAGAAAGAATTCATCACCACAAATTACATTGGTTACATAGGCACCACACAGCCTTAGGTTAACTAATTTCTCAAATTTAGTGCCATTCGCGCATATTTAGATGAACGTACCAAAAATAATCAATATATATATATATATATATATATATATATATATATATATATATATTTCAAACAACGGATGCACAATAATAATAATACACGCGTTGGATAATAATACAAACAAACAACTACTTTGAAAACAAAGTAACTACCAACAAACAAAATGTCATTAGCAACTAGAAGAATTTAGAAAACGATATCGTATTCATATTGTAAACTGAAAATTACATCAAGTATTTTCACATGTGGGAAATATTGTTTTTATTGTTGTGTTGATGAAGCCAAACATTTACTTTTGATTTCTTGATACCCTTGTGTACGTTAGTTTGGGGGAGTAGTAATTCTCTTAGGAAAGGTGATATTGGGAAAAAACTTGGGCGTAGATTAATATTTGGATAATAATACACGCATCGGCTAATAATACAATTTTGTCTTTTACCTTTATACATGTATTTTTCTACAGGTTATCTCTGAGAAATTTTTCTTATTTATACCTATATCTATATCTATATCTATCTATCTATCTATCTATCTATCTATCTATATATATATATATATATATATATATATATATATATATATATATATATATATATATTTCAAACAACGGATACACAACGTGAAGTAATGAAAAACAATGTCGCATCTGAAAGCATTGCTGGGTGTCTTACACTTTTGTCATGGTGACAAACTATTCTAACGACATATCTATGCATATGTATTTATGAAAGCACGTATTCCCGATTATAGTCTAATAACAACACGAACTGCTTAATCGGGCGCAGTCGAGATTATGAAGCCATTGTGAAATCCAGAATTCTGCTTTGTTTTTCTATTTTGAATGCTCTGTTAAGTCGGTTAAACCTAGCGTGGTAAGTAATGGATTCATACCACCAGTCCCAAAAATATTTGTGCAATAATGAATGTAACAAACGTGACTGGGATTCGAAATCGCCTCGCCAATTTCTCGTTGAGAGCCGGCAAACATTGCACATCAATATTATTTGCTAACCACAAATCGCCTATGTTACCTCAGGATTGTTGCCTAATAAATTAGAAATATTTTATGTAGTTCCTTTCATTATCATATGTTTAACAAAATTATAACAATCGGTACACTGTGATTTTTTTTCAATTGTAGATGGTCGTTTTAAGAATAAAAAGCACAAGAAATTCCGTAAGATAAAATAAATTCATGACGGATATATTCGCTGCAACCAGTGCTGAAGTAGACGACATTTTACATCATTCTAAAGTGAAATAAATAAAACGAAAAAAAAAAAACTTGTCAGTTGTTATTTTATGTCAGTTCAAAAACTCAGAGCAATTTTGAATTTATATTAACAGAATTTCTTTCCGATGATAAATTTAAAACATTTATTCTCCACATACACCTGTTGCATCAATGATAAACACTTCTGAATTGGAAAACACATTTTCCAACACCGAGGAGATAACATCTACATACATATACATGAATCAACAATGAGATTTTTGATAACCTCATTACAGACAACCTTGTGGGCGACAAACTGTACAGATTTCACTCATTTAACCCCTTACTGATGCTTGATCTACCATCAAAATCAATAAAAATAAAAGAAAACAAAGCCTTGTCAGTTGTTATCTATGTCAGTTCCAAAAAGAATGTCTCAAAAAAATTTCGTATTAATATTAACAGAAATTTTTCCTTTGATATTAGTTTTAAAAATGTATGATTTATGTTATGCAGGCACTTATTGTTTCAAATATAAACACTCCAATTTAGAAAACAAGATTAACAACAACGTGAAGATACACACACGCATATATATATATATATATATATATATATATATATATATATATGTGTGTGTGTGTGTGTGTGTGTGTGTGTATGTGTATGTATATATGTGTGTGTGTGTACAGAAATCAACAAGGAGGTTTTTTATCACCTCACAAAAACAACGTCCTAAGCGACAGACTATACGGTTTCGAAGCTTCAGGTCCACTGATGATGTTTACCTACCATTAAACACAGAATAAGTGAATCGATCGATAGTCGCATCATCACATGACAAATTGCTTTAGATATTTAAAATGCTATCAACATACCGTGATATCATGGAAACTATATCAGTTGTACACAGACATCTGATGACTCAGCAAACACCTGCTATGCTGATCATGTCAAGACGTTTGAATGGCGGGTCACAATAATGTGTACTGGAGGAATGGGAGATTCATTTTTTTGAAATTGTGGAAACATTTGACTTCTCTCGATCTACGATGTCATGTGTGTACTAGAAGTAACTGATTGAAGGTATCAACGCTCTTCGGGTCTTTTATACTAAATGATCGTCACCAGAGGTGATTTGTCTGCATTAATAAACAAACGACACTGGCATAACTCACATTCAAGACAGGTCACTTGAAGAAAGCTGAACAGAAGTACCACCTGAGTGCTCCTGTTATCACTTCACTAACCGCCTCACTTGAAGTCGCTAATTCGATCCTGCAGGAATGGCAACATGTTGCATTGTCCGAAGGGTAACGGTTTCCGATTGTTCAGTCTCGTAGTAAGATTCGAGTGTGGCATAGTGACCATTAGCCGACAACAAACCACCGAAAATCTAGTGGTGCTCCGATGATATGGGTTGGGTTTGCTGGTCAGCCTACAGACAATGACCGGTGAAAGTTGCATTGTAATGCTAAATGATCATATGCATATGCATGGGCTCCATGTACCCCAACGACGAGGAGCTATTCCAGCAGGAATCGATCCCTGGTTGCTTGGAATAGTTTGAGATGAATTCTAGCCACTTCCAAAGAATGGTGTGGACACTCCATTTACCCGATAGACGTAAGCTCAATCGACTTGACATTCGTAGCACTCTATTTGCATAATACGCATATAGTGTTTACGTTGATAATGTGTCGATTTGTTTTAATGTAAAGGTCTCCAACATCATAATGTTTCCTTTTTACAGTTGGAGATGCAGTGTCTATATTCTTATTCTTCTATGTGTCGAGTATCCACAAACCGTTGGCGAACATTTTTCTTCATTTCATATCCTTTGTAGCACTTAGTAAATTTTGGCTTTTTACTATCTTTTACTATCTGTTCTGCCAACTATTTTCACAATCTCGTTAGGTAGGGAATCTGCTTTTTCTGTCCTTCTTCCCTTCAATGTGTCAGGTAAATGATAAATTTTCTAAGCCCTCTTTTCAAATATGTCATAGAAATTTCAACTGTCTCTTTCCGATATTAATTATAAGTGTCCTTTTATTAGATTTTCTCTAAAGCATATTGTCTTGATCCTTCCATAGAACATTACTGTCGCTTCAAGTCACTTCTTCATCTGTAAGGAGTTTGTCCAGCACTCACTGCTAAATAAGAGGACCGATATTACATAACTGTTCCCTACTTTCTTTTTATTCTAATTACATTTTCTTGTTTCTTAATACTTTATTTAGTTTTTGGAAAGCTTCTTTCGCTATGCCAATGTACATTCGTATTTCGTTTTTTTCTCAGAATCACCTTACTGTATAGATTGCATTATCCGGTCAGAAGATACATCATTCAATTTTTCTATATTTACTGAATTCATTTTCTTTTCCGCATGCAAAGGGTTTTCTCCAACTAGCCAATTTTGGATTATTATGATATCCTTTCCAAGTATGTCAAGGTTACCTAGAATTTTCAACGGCTCTTTGTGACGTGATTTTTCATTGGCGATAGTTATGTCTGTATTGGCGTTAATTATGTCTCCTTTAGTTCTTAAATTGTATGCCAGATTTGTTTTTATTGGTTATGTGGAGAATTACATATAAATGGTGTTCCAATAACTTGGACCGATTTTAAATGTGAATTAAGTTTAAGTGTCTAATGATTTTTTCTTTTTCTTTCAAATTTAACAATTTCATCCATGTAAAGATTAACAAAAAAAAACAAAAAAACAACGTGTTAAAATTATCGAAGCCTATTACGAAAATGGACGTTCAAACAGAATTTGAATGAAAAGTTCCCAGGTCGCAGCAGCTCTCGAAAGAGCGAAGACAATTGACCACAACGATCGTGCGACTTGACGCCTTTAGATTTCTTTTTTTGGTGTCATCTCAAAAGTAAGTTTTATGCCAACACGCCAACAACAATTCAACAGCTGAAGGATGAGATAATAATGCATATTGGTGAGATCGAGGAGCAACTGTGCAGAGACGTCATCAAAAATTTTGACCATCGAGTGGAGGTGTGTCGCCGAAGCCTTGGCGGACATTTGGGCGATATTATTTTTCATGCATAATTGCCATGACTAAATAACATGATGCAATAGAGAAATAAATAAATGTTCACCAATAACACTGGTTTATTTACTGCTGACTTTGACTTAATGAAACACCCTATATATCCTATGGCTCCTGTGTGTTATGTTTTATTCCTGAAATGTTAGCATGTATTAAACATTGGGCATAGTATGAAGAATGTACAATATTCGGTCACATTATCTACAAATGGATGGATCTCGTATTCATTAAGCATATTTTATGAATATAGCTGATATAAAGAAATCTTTTGGATGGTTATTTATTGTATGTTGGTCATTTATTAATATTAAGGACCATTTCTTAGTAAGGTAGCATTTCTAAAATCGAAATCATCTCCTCTTTTCTTTCTAAGTGAAGCTAAAGGATCTAATGTGTTATTCAAAGATTAAGCTCTTCTGTGTTCATAAATACAGGTTTTTAGATTTCTCACTAGACGTCTCGCCGATACAAAAAACGTTCTTTTAGGATAAATACATACCGAAATCAGACGTTCCTATCGAAATATTTCTGGCACTTAAATGAAACCAATAAAACGCCTAATGTATAATGGAAATTAATAAGAAAAGCGAGAATATGTAGGTCATTAAATGACCCATGTCCTTTATGCATACATGAGAAACTATATATTACTAGGTTTATAAAAAATAAAAAATTACTTAATCAAAGAAATGAAATAGCTATTCTTTGCTGACATTGTCAAAAATTTTCCTGAAGTAATGTTTAAAAAAAAACAAAATCCTCAGGCCTGACGATTGCGTCTAGCATGAAACAGCCTGTCGCTTCTGAGTGTTGACTTCAAAGTTCACTTTTATATTTATATTTACATATGCTCTATATCTGATATTGAGCACTTTATCCCGTAAATATAGCACACTTTAAAACTATATTTCTTCATATATATATATATATATATATATATATATATATATATGCGCGTGTGTGTGTGCTTGCGTGCGTTCCTTAACGGAATATTTCCATAGACTTTAGTTTATTTGAAATAAGTAATGTAAATTCTTATCTTAAGATACTAATTCTTCTCCTTACTTCCCTAATTGACACAAATTACCATTTCTAACAGGATTAGAAAGAGAGATTTCTTCGAAATCCAATGTGTGGCCACAAACATTTGGCCTATACTATAGATATTTTATCATTTACAAAGAACCATATACAGATGAGAAAAAGAATGATTCCAAATATTTCTCTTCACAGAAAATCGAGGTCGACAAAAATAAAATAAAATAATCTCCTTTCAGCTCAGCTTGTCACGGTGGAGTAATGGATAGCGGCTTAGATTGAGGAATTGGAAGAGCTGAGTTCGAATTCCAGCCGAATCCATTGCATTCAAATACGTGCTAATACCCTTCTCCCCTCATTTATGGGTAAATAGCAGGACAGAATCTCTGTAAAGACATACACTTACACCAGCTTTTTAAGTATGTCTTTCGTTTGTCTCTTTTCTATTGCCTCCGCATTGTGTGAATAACTGGTCAACCGCAGAAAGAAATGGCAACCTACTGCGGGAAGAATCTGCCTTGTCAGTCATGTATCGAAAGGTACATGATCACCTAAGCGTGTATCACACATGGCACATAACTGACTGAAGTTCGTCACGAAAATCAATAACAGTGTGGTAAGTTCCACGCCCATATTTCTCCACTCCTTTGCAATTTTGCGAGATTAAACGTAATCTCCTTTATTTCCTGCGTTTCAGTGGTTGATCTAGATGTGAACCTATTGTAAAAGAATTTAAGCAAGTAAAAATATCGTTGGCTTATTCTCAAAAGTTAAATGAGATCACATAAGCTCTATTCTGTCTTTCGTTACAATGCCCCAAATGAAGATTCCATTATGACCAAAAAGAAATTACCTGCGAGGTTTCTCTCTATCGAAATTAATAAGTACTAAACTGAACAAGGCTATTTGATTGAGGTATACGGTTATGATCGGGATAGCAAGAGATTTACTGGTCTGAACAAATAGTTAGGTTTTACTGTTATCAGGTTATTTGTTAATCACCGTCTGGATTACAAGATGTCATAACAGATTTTTTTTTTGACTTCGTTTTCCTTTTTCATAAAGTTTAATGGCAAATGATCTCGTTTTAGTGATAATACAGCAGAAGTAAAAAAATATATTTCCTTTGCTTTCTGTATGAATTTCTGAGATGACAAATTTATAATCGGACGAATATCTTCATCTTTGTTGTTACTATCTCAAACCCATGTCAACTAAAATCATGAATATTCACATCAATAAAAAAAATTAGTAAAAAACAAATCGCGATGTACCCTCGGGGAGACTCCGTTCCTTGAGAGCCTAATGGGATAAACTCAACCCAGACCTCTCGTAAAACTTTTACCATCGCTAAATATGCTGTAAAATTCTTCGGTCCCCTGTACCCTTCCAGTAAGTACTTGACTTCTCCTGCTACGCTCTATCTTAACCAGATCCAAATCAAACCGAAAATTAAATACTGCTGCGATATATGGACAGGAACTGCCCAGTTTTCACTTTTCAGGCTCGATAGAGTCCAGAATCGTCTCCATGTCCTTTAATGGCGACGATTTATTTTCAACCATAGAATTCCTTTCCCACAGACCGAACCAAACAAGCCGCTCTCTGCTCTATCGATATTTCCATGAAAAGTGTTCAGACGAACTACATACTTCCACCATTTCTAACCTTCACAGCTAAAGACCGCTCGTTGTAGCGACCTACACTCATTCATTTCAAATTTCATTGGTGTGATCTAAGTTCTACAGCTTCTTCCCGCGAGTCGCTGCTTTGTGGAACTCCCAAGAGGATGCTTCCACGATCACTACACTCTCAACCTGTTCATGCCTAGGCTTCCACGTTATCTTCCATACATATCCCCAGAGACTGTATGTCTTAGTCTGTAACCTTTTATCTCAAGTGACTCTGGGGCACTGTAAAAGGTGAATATGTTTAAACAATTAAAAAATAAAAAATTGGAATGTTTCGGATTTTCATCCTCCGTACTTCATCAGGGAATTTCAATCTAAAGCCTCTGGAGATTGTTCTATTTCCGCTGCCCATGTCTCTCTCTTTCTCTTTCTACAATCCGGCCTAGGGATTCAACTCACAATTACTCCGCCACAAAATTCACGAAATTTTATTGTTGACCTGTTGCCCGGTGGAGCACCCTAAACTTACAACTGGAAGCCTTCATGTTGTTCTATAAGAAAAAGGAATTCTTTTTCTTATAATAAAATTTGATCTCGTCTCTGTGAAAAGTGTACAGAAACAATAAAACTCTTAGTTTGTAACCCTATAACGCTAGCGGCTTTGGGATCTTGTGAACATCATTGTTCAATATTTAAAAAATATATATATTGGACATTGTACCCTCGGTACTACGTTAGGGAAATCCAAATAAACCTCCGGAGATTGTTCTAGTTCCGCTATCCACGTATATATATATATATATATATATATATATATATATATATATATATATATATATATATATATATATATATATATATATATATATATATATATAGTTCCGACTGACGCCAATTCAGTCGGGTTTCGATCCTAGCTAGAGGCAACCGGACGTCTAGCCACACTGGTGAGCTGTGAAACAGCGAAACAGTCTGTCTGTGGATGACAAAAATATTGGCTCCTGAAAAATTAATTTCGGTTGAGCTCTTTGGTTTGATGTGTGAATTTGTAAACAGTGACTATTTAAGCTAATATTGCACGACTCTTCGGCAGAATTGAGTCACTGTCAGTCACTTTGTGTTTATCTAAATCTAAAAATAAACACGCTAAAATTCACCTTCATCCCTGCCGTGCGCCAACGGCTTAGTGATAGAAGTTCCGACTGACGCCAATTCAGTCGTGTTTCGATCCTAGCTAGAGGCAACTGGACGTCTAGCCACACTGATGAGCTGCGAAACAGTCTGTCTGTGGATGACAAAAATATATATATATATATGTATATTATCATTCACTGACGGACTGTTACACAATATCACAGCTCATCAGTGTGATAGACATCCGATTTACTCAACCCAGGATCGAAACCCGACTGATATTTTTTTGTTTTACTACTTTTAAGTTATTGCTAAATCTCTACTAACCGGCCTAGGGTTTGAATTCACAATTACTACTCCATCAGATTTAATCCTAGACCTTAATTAGAAAGTTTTTGTCTCGTAGGTCAACCCTAAACATAGAACTCGAAGGCATGAACTTGTTTTATAATGAAAGGGAATTCTCTTTCTTATAACATCGGTATATGATTTTCTCACTTCTATGAAAAGAGCACAGAAATAATAAACTAATTTGCTTTACATTCTGTTGGAATTTCTGAGAATGAGAGATATCAAAATGTATATTTGGACTAATATCCTCGTCTTTACTATTGTGAATGTGCTTGAATGTAAATCTGTTGGTGCAGATCCCAGTTTTGATATTTCTGAACAGGTTTGGTGCAATCCATGCCATCCGTATGAGAGTTTTGAATTGATTAGGCTATTAAAGAATATGATTCCATAATGGTTTGCTGAGGGAAATTAACTCTTTCGCAGCCAATTCTATATCCAAAACTATTAATATTCTGAATTCGATTTTAGCTGTAGGAGTCATTATTCTGCAATATAGTCTTTAAGATTTATATGTTTAATGAGTTTATACTTTGGAAATAGCCCAAACAAATAAAAAGGAAAAACAACACATTTTTAATTAAAATTATAGAGAAATTATTTTACTACTGATTAAATATAACGAAATTCTTAAGGGGGTTATGAATAAAATCGGATTACACCATATTTCTTCAATCAACAACAATTCATTTGCTGTTCTGTGCTGTTCACGGAATTTCATGAGTGAACTCGGCTCGTCTTTATGTGTTTTCATTGATGTAAATTTAATCTTCAAGAGAGATTAACTTTTTGTTATTACATCCGGTTTTAGAAAGATATATAAAAGCCAAACTTGAGATCATCAGACAAATTGGTTGTAAGTTGCCACATACACTTTCAAATCTTGATATATTTATCATCAAAGAAGAGAAAATGAAAATTCCAGCCGTTTTTCTTCTGTTTGCCATGTTAACACTAAGTAAGGAAAAACAATTTTTTTGCTATTTTTAATTTCGTTTCGTTTTTTTCTCCCTCTCAAATTGAATATTTCTTCTCTTTTTTATATATTGGTTTATTTGGTTTCATCTGTTCATTTGAAAAAATCATTATTTTTATTTCTTCACTAACTTCCTTCTTTTACGTTTAGGTTTCAGATTTTGTACTTTTCTTTCTTTTCATTTTCAATTGTATATCTTTTAACTCTCATCTATTAAATCTCATCTACACACACAGACAGACACACAGACACACGCACACACACACACACACACACACACACACACACATATATATATATATATATATATATATATATATATATATATATATATATATATATATATACACACTACAATAATATTTGAAATTGATCCCAAAAATAGTTAAAAATGTAAGACATAATTTTTTATTAGAAATGTTATGACAAAAAGAAAAAACGCATTTTATGACATATATATATATATACTATGTTAACATAACATTCAACATCATCACTTGATAAAACACTGGGAGTGTCGAAACGAAATGGCTATTTTTGTAGTGATTTTATAACATATTTATGTTATAATATTTAAATAAATGATTATATATATATATATATATATATATATATATATATATATATATATATATATATATATATATATATGTATATTTAATCTTACAAAATCCTAGCAACATCTGCAACCTTTGTCAATATGAAAAATTACCTGTAATAACATTTCCAGACCAAAAAAACTTTTTAAACGAAAGATCGGAAATTATATCCCGTTGTATACATACCTTTTCGGTTCATTTGAAGTGGGATAAAAAGAAAGTATGTATTTTACATTTAATTGCCCACCGATACATTTCCAATACACTTTACTTCCCCTCCTCCTCCTCTTCCTCACCTTCTACCACACCTCACGTCGTGCGCTTATTCATTTTTTTTAATATAGCGTTCATAATTTTTTTTTTTTAATAAAGCGTTAGGAAATAACTTGACCGAAATCGCTTAAAGATACCGAAAAGTTGAAACCAAGGTAGCGGGATTCGCTGATTTCCTAATCATATATATTTGGATATATACATACATACATACATATATATATATATATATATATATATATATATATATATATATATATATATATATATATATATATATATATATATATATATAGTGACAATATTAGTGGTAAATATACACATACATATGCAGTCATTTATACACATACATATATGTATAAAAATAATTTCAAGAGGATATGATTCAGGTAGACCTCAATGTCCAGGACAGAGTAAGGGTAATATTAGTGTTTAAATCTTTTTATATATATATATATATATATATATATATATATATATATATATATATATATATATATATATATATATATATATATATATATATATATATATATATATATATATATAAGTATCACTCAATGAGTCGTGGTGTTGATAAAAGAGTACTTGATGGATAATAACAGGTAAAATTTATATTAATGATCAATATATGTTTTTTCTCAATTTTACACTGCATATTAGATTTGCATATTTGCATTTAAAATATAGTTTTATATTTGTATTTAGATGTATGTAAGCGAATAATGTTACTAGGAAGCCAGAGGTGACTGTAAGTGAGAGAACATCAGAAAAAAAAAGTTTTTATTGTGAGAGAACAAGAAAAGAACAACAATTGAGAAGACAGCAGATAACGATTGACATTGCATTTACATTTTTGAAATTCACAC
>OZ038497.1:77127029-77179529 GCA_964036315.1 Acanthosepion esculentum | reverse complement strand
AACTAATTTCCTGAAAAATTGTTTTAATATAATTTTTTTAAAATTTCAAGCGTAAGTATCAGTGGCTCGTCAGTCAATGAATACCGAATGTTTCCTTAGAAGGAAACTGCTGATGATAGTGCGATTACAATTTTTTTTTTTTTGCTATTTAAAGTGACACAGCCATCTTGCTGTGAGATATTCGGCTCACTTTAGATTGTATTTTTTATTATTTTATGTGGTAAAATATTAAAATTAACACTTTTGTTAAAGTGTTAATTTTAATATTTTACAAGAGGTTTTGTTTTCTTAAATAAGATCGCTTTGATATCCTTCTTTTATAGAAAACCCAGGCATCTAGCCAGATTTCCCCCAAAATGTAATGAAAGAAACCGAGGAATTGCGATGTATGCCACTTTGTGACGATGAAGAAAATTGATGGCAAACACTGTCCATTTTCTGTCGATCCTTTTCCCATCGATCCTTTTCCCATCGATCCTTTTCCCATCTATCCTTTTCCCATCGATCCTTTTCCCATCGATCCTTTTCCCATCGATCCTTTTCCCATCGATCATGCATGCCACAAAACTCGTACAGAAATATCAAAACTATAAGTTATATGCAATTACTTTCTCAGATTAATGGTTAAAAATGGCTTCGAATAAACGAATCCTGCAGATCTTAACGAGACCAATGCTTCATCAAACCTTATGAATTGACGCTACAGAATCACAAACTATACCAAATAACAAAAGCGACATGACTTAGGGAATTTTATCAACAACAATGATTAAAATAGATAGCCCATGTAACTCAAACAAAAAATAATCAGGATAGTGACCTTCCACAGTACATCAACCAAAATGTTAGCAAGGAAACTCCCATCAATACTGAAAAGAGCCGTAGCTTTAAGGGGATTTAATTTCCTGAAAAATTGTTTTAACAAGAGGTTTTTAGAAATTTAAACTGAAAGTATTACTTTTTGATTAGTCAATGAATGCCGAAATTTTCCTTATAAGGAAACGGTTTATTTTACCATTATTATCTAAAGTGCTTCAATCATCTTCTTGACAGAAAGTGTGACTTTAGATTTTCTTTTTATTATTTTATGTGGTAAAATATTAAAATTAACACTTTTGTTAAAGGGTGTTATTTTATAAAAAATTTTTTTTTAAGTAAGATCACTTTGATATCCTTCTTTTACAGAAAACACAGGCATCTGTCCAGATTTCCCCCAAAATGTAATGAAAAAACCGAGGAATTGCGATGTATGCTATTTTGTGACTCTGAAGAAAATTGTGTCAACTGCTGTCCATTTTCCGTCGATCCTTTTCCCATCGATCCTTTTCCCATCGATCCTTTTCCCATCGATCCTTTTCCCATCGATCCTTTTCCCATTGATCCTTTTCCCATCGATCCTTTTCCCATCGATCCTTTTCCCATTGATCCTTTTCCCATCGATCCTTTTCCCATCGATCCTTTTCCCATTGATCCTTTTCCCATCGATCCTTTTCCCATCGATCCTTTTCCCATTGATCCTTTTCCAATCGATCCTTTTCCCATCGATCCTTTTCCCATCGATCCTTTTCCCATCGATCCTTTTCTTTAAATAAGATCGCTTTAATATATTTATTTTACAGTAATAAAAATAAAAATGTCTTTAATATCTTTCTTTTACGGTAATAAAAATAAGAATAAAAGAATATATTTCTTTTACAGTAAAACCAGGCAGATGCCCCCCTGTAGAACCCTGGAAAATTCCGATAAACGAGGAATGTATGCAATTTTGTAACACTAATAATTGTATCGGCCAATGTCAATTGTATGAATGTTTTAAGATGTTTTTCAATTCGGACATAAGTTTCAAAATTTCAACAAAATTATATTGATAATATAATTAGCAAAAATTAGCATTATGGCACTATTAGGTAAGGGGTATAATGACAGTCAGATATTTTAAAATTACTAAAACCTCTCAATGATAAAAATAATAATATAGTTGTTAGCAAAATGTACAGAATAGGATACAAGCTATGAAGTGGATATGTCAAAATGAATGAAGTACAGACAGTTAACTATAAGAAGACAGAACAGCGAAATTCAAAGGCACATTTATAATTAACAAGACAATAAAAATGATATGGTCGTTAGCAAGAAAGAGGGAACAGGCTGCCATTATGAACTTGAAACTTGCGTGGTCAAAAGTGTTATTTGTTTGTGTATGTCTGTCTGTTTCTCATAATTTAATATGGCTCCTTCACGAGAAAAGCACTTTATCCTTATGTTAAAAGAACGGTTATGTAAAGGCCTTGATAAATGTCTTGAGAATAGCAAACGGATAATAAGACGATTAAATAAATTGGCTCAGCATCGGACGTTGACTGAGTGTGTATCAAGATTCAATAGAAGCTGTACAAATGACCATGTAAAGTAAATGGATATGCAAAAACAAAACGTCTAAATTCGGACAAATATCTACACTTCATAAGAGAACTGAAAAACTTGCCGAACATGAAGGTGATACTTGCGCAAATCGTTTTCCGTGTGCACTCGGGACGGTCAGAGCAAAAATGTTGCAAAAATTGTATATATGAGGAAGAATAGCGAAGAAGAAGCAACGGCATTACTGAAAACAGGTAGAATACAGAGAAAGCTCCGGGAGAATTTCAGAAATTTTTACTTGATTTCGAGTTAAAACCAACAGTTACTAATGTAAATACTCAATAAATAAATAAAGTTCTTTCGAGAACGTCGATACTTTTCTAGCATCCTGATTATACTATGCAATTTTTAATGCCGTACTGCTTCAGATAACTTAACTCTTAAAACCACATTGTCTTAAAGTATCTTAACTTTTAATTCCATATTGTATCAACTCTTAAAGACCCTATTGTGTTAAGGTATCTTAAATGTTAATGTTCTATTGTCTTAAGGTATCTTAACTCTTAATGCAATAATGTCTTGAGGTTTTTTAACACTTATGGCCTTATTGTCTTAAGGTATTTTAACTCTTAGTGCCATATCGTTTTACAGTATCTTAACTCTCCACAGATTCATTTTCTTTATATTATCTCTGAAATGACATGACTACTTGGAAAACAGTGAAGTAATTTCCGTTTAGTATTCACAATACATATTCTTCTAGACAGGTTGCCAATCCCGTTTACGCTTCGATTTGACCTATAGCTGAAGGGAGTGTGGGAAAATGAAAATGAAATAATAAATAAAATAAATAATAAACATAATAAAAAAGATAATTTCATTTTCCCATAATGTAAATGGAAATCTAAAAGGGGTTTCCGGTCACGTGCCAAGTTTGTAACCCCACTTCCGAAAAGGAGACAATCTTTCTCTTGATACTTTTGAATCATTGGATTCGGAAGGTGTTTTTTTGCGGCGGTCCTAAGGGAAAGGAGATTCAATCATCCTCTCTCAACGTCACGTTGATTTGGGGTCGATCACTCTCTTACCCACGAGCTTAGTACACACACGTGCGTCAATAAAATATTGGCCCTTAATTTTCCAACCAAGCTTTTGTGTTATTTATTGTGAAACAACGACATTACCATTTTCTGATACCGGACGAAAAGCTAAATACCAATCCACTACAAGATAAGAAATTGGTTCACGCCTTTCCCAAAACTATTTGGTTCAAAGCATACATAACAGAGGCTAGGCCAGAATTTGAAATCGACTCGCCGTTGTCACTTTCTTCTACTCGGTTAATCGTTACGATGCACACAATTAAACAGATACTAACACAAACTATTTCCTTGGTTTTTAAATTTCGATATTGACATCGGAGAGCTCATTGGGTTAGTAAAAGCGAAGCGACGTAAAAAGAAACAGAATTTAGTTAGAAATAAAGAAAAAAGCGCTAAACATCAATTCTATTCACAGAAGAAAAAGCGACTTGAAACAACAAAAATGTTATTCTGTTTATGGGTGCTGAGAATACCATGGACCGTACATCAAAGCAATCACAAGGATTTAGTGAAAAAATGAAAACAAAAAGGATAGTTTCTAGGGTACTTAATAAGAAAAGAAGGCTTAGAAAATCTGATACTCACATGACAGATGGAATGCAAGAGGAACAAAGAAAAACAATCCTTAACGTACTTAGTGAGCTTGAGTAGATAGGTTTAGGAGAGATAACAAAAAGAAAAAAATGATTAAGAAATACAAAAAACAGGAAATTGTGGAGAGCCATGATTGATTACGTCTATAGAAATAGAAGGATTAAATGTTGGCATATTTTTCATCTTCGTTTAATTCAGGTTATCAACTTAATCCCTCGTCTGTAGTTCGAAATTTTCATTTCAGGTTTTCTTAAGAGAACGGAAACGTGAACTTTAATCATTTTTCTTCTTCTATTTTATAGCTAAGAAGTGCTGCTTTGATGGTTTTTCTTATGAGTGTAAATCTCCAATTCCTTTCGGTAAGTTTCAATCAGGACATTTTGTAATAAACAATTTGATCTGTGGTGGCCCCAGCTTAATGGGCGTACTTCTGATGAAAACAAAGTAAGGCTAGAACACCGAGTCACAGCTTAGCGTCAGAGAAGCCATATGCGTCAGCGGCTTGACCTTCGATCCACGCCGATACAGATTTTCACCTTCTTTGAATGTCAGTAGCTGCAGCAAGTGGTCTCGATTTTACCTCCTATTTATTTTTGAAAATTTTTTTCGTTATATTACTTGAATTATTTTTCTCTTTAATATGATAAAAAAATAATACGAAGTTTAAAATGTATGTAGTATTCTAATTCATATTGTAATGTAAAATTTGGTTAAGTATATGACAGTAGAAAGATTTAAATCGGTTTAGGATTCTAATCTATATTAGAAAGTTCGTTTCATAAAATACTATAGTACTCTTTTACATTCCATGAATAATATTGCATGAATTATTGTCTCCGAACACAGGAAGTTTTTGTCTTAGAAACATTAACCTAACTCCGATATGTTAACCGTTAGAATTCGAATTCTGTGATTCGACGGAATTCCATTGGTTAATTTTGTCCCTTCTTTGTTGATCTCACCTCCCTTCACCCCCTTTTTTTCTCAACCTTTATTTCCTTTTCTTGGCCTTTTTCCTCTTATTTCTCTTCTCTCTCTTGCTGTTACAATCACTTCTTTCTTTCTCCACATGTAAATTCTTCTTTTTTTTTTACTTTTTATGAGAACCTTTCCAATGACGGAAGTTGAAGACGTGCTTCGTTAACTGTATTTCGGAATAAAATATTTTAGTAGCATCATGATTTCCCACCTGATGAAATGTTAAATAAAAGTTTTTAAACGTTTGTAGTAAATATGTGCATGTAATGTAACACACACACTATATATATATATATATATATATATATATATATATATATATATATATATATATATATATATATATATATATATATATATATATATACCCAAGTTTAGGATTGGTCTAGACGGAATAAATTTCAATAACCAAAAAATTATTCTTAAAAGACTGCTCAATACAGAGTAGAGCAAATAGTATTTATTTTAAAAAATTATAACATAAACAGAAATGTTGAAACAAAATGGTTATTCTTGTAGTGATGTTATAATATGTTTATGTAATAATTTTTCAATAAATACAATATATATATATATATATATATATATATATATATATATATATATTTCAAACTGCCGATATACAACGTGAAGTAGTTGATAACAAAGTCGCGTCGAAGGACATTGGATTTCTTACCTCACCAGGTGTCTTACACTTTTGTCACGTTGACAGATTAAGCTAAACACATATCTATATATATTTATGTATTTCTGAATGCATTTATTCACGATTATGGTCTAATGACAACGCTATCTACTTAATCGATTGCAGTCGAGATGAGGAGCCATTGTGAAATCCGCAATACTTTGGGCAAGGATACATGTTCTTGAGTTCAGCTTTGTTCTCCTAGGCTGGTAGCCGAACATGGATAGGGAACACAGTTTGCCTTGTTATTCAGCCAAAATCTGGTGTGACCAGTACTGGTTCCATGCCTTTCCTAAGATTGTTTCTGTGAATATGAATGTAAAGAACTTGACTAGGTTTCGAACTCCGCTTCCCGATTTCTCGTTGCGAGACGGTAAACATTACAGCACCTGCACACAAGTAATATCACTACTAACTACAAGTTCACTATATTAATTCAGGATTTTAGTTTAATAAATTAGATATATTTATATATTTGCTTTTAAGTATCCTATATTTAACACAATTATTACAGTCGATACATTGTCGATTTTTTCTTTTGTAGATATTCCTGTTAAGACCGTAAAGCACAAGGATTTACATAAGATGGAATAAATTCATGGACATATAACCAATGCTGAATCAGACGACATTTTACATCATTCTAAAGTGAAATAAATAAATAAAGTCTTGTCAGTTGTTTATTTTATATGAGTGCAAAAATCTTTAAGAAGAATTTCGAATTAATATTAACAGAAATGTTTCTGTTGACAATAGTTTTAAAATTTTATGATTTATGTTACGCATGCACATATTTTACCAAAGATAAACACTTCTGATTTGAAACAAACAATATTTCTACGAATGAGAAGACAAATCTACATACATATAAGTGAATCGACAAGGAAGCTTTTGATCGCATCACCAGAAACAACCTCCTAAGCGACAAACTGTACGGATTTCGATGCTTTAGGCCCAACACTGATGCTTTACCATTAAACACAGAATCACTGAAGCGCTCGATGGTATCTTCATTACAAGGCAGATTAATTCAAAGGCTTTTGAGAAAGTGTCGCAGAGTGAGTTGCGATACAAATTCACCAATTATAACATCTCTAAAAGAATTAACGCAATTAACAAATCTGTTTTGTCATGTAGGGCCATGAAGGTTGTTTTGAATGTTCAGGCTTTCTAAATACATGAGATCAAGGCAGGCGACACCAGGGTTCAATCCTCGATCATAAGTTCTTCATGCTTGTTATTAAGTTGAAAAACTCTTAGAATATTAGTAAATATTTATGCGGATGCCAAGAGAATTTATGGAATCAATACCAAAATCAACATTTAGAGACCCTTTGCCGCTTAACCCTCGTCTGATCTCACGCGAATGACTTAAATGGTGACTGATAGTACCCTCGGAGTACCCCATACTTTGGATATCTATTGGCATAAATCATTTTCCTCTTCTCATAACAGGGAATAGGAGGGTGGGAGATTCAGTAAGAAGATAATGATTTCTAAGAGCTATAAAATTCGTTGGAAGTCACGATCGTCTACGACCTGAAGGAAATTGACACTTAAGAGAGGAAGAAAAAGAAGAAACATTAGAAATTCATTTTAAATTCTTCAGATTAGTTTGTGTATGAAATATTTCGATACACTTGACTTTTTCATTATGTGAATTAAATGAACTAAATTCTATCTTCTTAAGATATTAACTCTTGTCTTTACTTCAGAAATTAACACAAATTCCCACTTTTAATCGGATTAGTTTTTGTTCTTCGATCGCCAATTGACGCAAGTTCTAATTTCGAAAGAGCTTATTATTAGTTTTTTCATTACAAATTGACGCTAATTTCATCTTCACATCCGGCTAAAGGAAGATATATAAAGTTCAGAAGAGAGAAAAACTTAGACAACCAAAAACGTCATTTCTCTTAACTTGCATTAACAGCTTCGTCAACGTAAACTAAAGTTGCCACACAGCCTACGAAACGGGCTGGACACCAGACGTTATTTTTAATCTGTCAGTCAGAAAACTGGGGACAAATGTATCGGTGTCAGCAAACAGAACAACGTAAAACGCGAACTAGAAACTGGAGATACCAAAAATCAAGCAAGTACAAATATTTAAATCTCTAGGAATGATCATAACAAAAGTCAGCAAATGCGACATCAAAATCCGAAGGCTCACTGGAATAGTAAAGGACATTTACCAAAAGTTACACAAAGTATTAAGAAACAGGAAAATAGAAACAAAGATAAGAGTACTGAACTGTGATGTAATATCAGCCCTCCTATATGGCAGTGAATGTTGAATGATCTCCTGAAGAAGAGAGTCGAAACAACAGAAATGTGGTTCTGTTGAGAATCACATAGTCTAAACATGTCAGTAACGAGGAAGTTTTAGAGAAATGTCAAATATAATCAATACTTATATTTAGAATCAGAAATTTCTAGGAGACATAATAGGGGAAGAGGGCTTGGAGAATTTGACACTTACAGAACATATTTATGATAGACAGAGGAAAGCAGTGAATAACCTAACTACTGTGTTTGTGTAATTAGGAGAACAGGGATTGTTAGTGATAGGAAAAAGACAAACTTTAGTAAGGGGTGAAAAGGGCAATAAATTGTGGAGAATCATGACCATACACGCCCTGAAAGGTCACAGCACATAGAAGAATCTAAAAGTATTTTATTTTGCAATTTCTTTATTTAAAAAACGTATATTTTGTCCTTTCTTCAATAGTTTTCTGTTTTCCAGCACATTTTTTATTTCTTCGATTCTCCTCTTTTTATTTTATTTTTTTTATTTTGCTTTTCTTTTAGTCTTTGCTTTTTCGATATCCATCCGTATATGTCCCTTTCTTTGTTTCAAACTTGCTTGTTTTTACCTGTTTATCTCTTTAATTTGGTCATCATTGTTCATGTTTGTCCGTGTGTGTGTTTAAAAGCTGAAAGAGAGAGTACAAAGAAGGCGTATATATATATATATATATATATATATATATATATATATATATATATACAGTGTAACCCGGATATAAGAGAGTTGTCGGGACCGGAGAATAAGTATCTTATATCCGGGTTTGGTCTATTATATATACATTAACACAGGCTCTAATTTGGGACCTGAGAAAATCTCTCTTATATCCGGGGTTTCTCTTATATCCGGGTCTCTTATATCCGAGTTACCCTGTATGTATGTATATATATATATATATATATATATATATATATATATAGAGAGAGAGAGAGAGAGAGAGAGAGAGAGAGAGAAAGAGTCTTCCTGATGTTATCGAACTGGAGGGGTCGATCCCAGCGTGCAGCAAATTTGGAAAGTGCCTGAAAACCTTCCACGGTTTGACCCGAGCCTTGTGAGTGAAATTGGATAGCTGTGGCCGAGGGCTTGAGCGTGCTGGCCTTGTTCAAATTGTTGATATAACACGCTCTTTCCCAGAAACTGTAACTAAGTTCTGCTCAGCATAGTTGCAATATAAACCAGAGGTGGGCTCTGTGGGTACTGAATAAATACAAATGCGCCTGAGTAAGCGTCTGCAGCAGGGATTGGCTAGCATTCCTAGTATACGCGTATCCTCGAATACGAGTGGCCAGTTATACATACATACATACATATATATATATATATATATATATATATATATATATATATATATATATATATTATTATTATTATTATTATTATTATTTTTTATTATTATTATTCTTTAAAAGTTATTTTTGTAAATGTTCATACTTGCGTATAAGCTCTGGTAGGTTTCTCCATTGCAGGATAAACCGTCGTTAGAACCGACGTGCTTTTAACCGATCCGGCCACGAAAGGCGTCACCGATTAAACAAGACGGAATACTTTTTCTTTTGTAGACAAAAAGAAATTTGTTTAAAATAAACGGAAAGCCTACTCAAATATGGGCATTAACTAAAAGTAAATTCGAAAGATATATATATATATATATATATATATATATATATATATATATATATATATATATATATATATATATATATATATATGTATATATATATATATATATATGTTGTGGTGGGATCCACCTAATCTGCATAGGTGACTACCAACTATATAAATAGTGGTTGGTACCGGAAAACGGAAAGAGGAATCACGAGATCCAACTAGAGACTCTGATCGACTGCGACTAGTCAACACATTCTCCAGGAACGTCTTCCCAGAAATATACAGAAATACTATATGTACTTATTGTGTACACTTTCTTGTTATAATACATTCTTGTTCTAAGTACATTTTGTGTTGCATTATTATTCCATGCATTAGGCGAGATTCAACAATGAGTCAAGACTCAACAATATATATATCTTTAGAATTATATATATATATATATATATATATATATATATATATATATATAAATAGATATTAATAATTAGGAGGATTTAAGATAATTATAATTAAGTAATTCATCGAGTGTAGAAGAAACCTCAGCAGAATGCAGAAAGCACTGGACGGCCGTTTCGTCCTATATTTAGGACTCATCAGCATGAATTACTTAATTGTGATTATTTCAAATCCTCCTAATTATTTCTATCTGTATATCCATGCTTGAACCGGCTTGAACCGGCTTTTAATGCTCTGAACTGAGCTGCTTGGGGATTGTAGTCATAGCTCGTGGAGGGACAATCCTATGGGTAAAGAGAAACTCGGATGAGTTCCACCACGGAATATGTGATCGAGCGGGGCTATATCGAGTTTAAGTACAGTTGGTAGGGCGTTTTCTTCCTATCGTATCTGTTCGGGTTTCAATTCTTAGTAGTGGGTGCGTGCTGATGATAAGTCCCCAATATTAGACGAAACGGCCGTGTATTGCTTTCTGCATTCTGTTGAGGTTTCTTCTAGACACGGTGAATTACTTAAGTATATATATCAGTCGAGAAATAATCAAAAGTTATGGATTTTTAAAATTATTATTCCGACAGATTAATTTCACTTTAACCGTTCTTTTTCGTGGATACTCATATTTGAATAGACGCTCCATTTGTTTATTAAACAGTATATTGAAATATTTTCGCTTACCGACTGAATATTCGAGAAATCTTATTAAAGAAAAATATGGACTTTCCGGCGGGATTTGAATCTGCGTCGCACTCTTGGTCGGTAGACAAAATAAATAAATATGCTGCTTAATAAATAAACGGAGCGTCTACTCATTATCTATGATTATCCATTAAAAATAGCGTTTACAGTTATTATATATATATATATACATATATATATATATATATATATATATATATATGTATATATATATATATATGTATATATATATATATATATGTATATATATATATATATATATATATATATATATATATATATATATATATATATATATATATATATATATATATATATATATATAGAGAGAGAGAGAGAGAGAGATAGATAGATAGCTATCCACGAAAAAGAACAGTTAAAATGAAATTAATGTCGGAATAATAATTTTTAAAAATCCAATTCTTTAGATTATTTTTCGACTGATATATATATATATATATATATATATATATATATATATATATATATATGTGTGTGTGTGTGTGTGTATGTGTGTGTGTGTATGTATGTATGTACATATATATCAAATATGTGGTGCAGTTCAATTTATATTACATGAATCATTCAAAAAACAGATTAGTGAAGTTAATGATATAAATGGCGAGAATACATCTTCGCCAACAAATGTATTGTAATTGCATTAACCCACGAACCTCTAGTTGAATGTTATGATCATAACATTACATTAATCTATGAATGATTCATGTAATATATATATATATATATATATATATATATATATATATATATATATATATATATATATATATATATATATATATAGATAGATAGATAGATTGAACGTTTCAGTTGCATGTCATTCAAGTTGGCTACGTTTCCTTCCTTTTGACTCATTGATTATTACTGCTCTTTGTTTTGTTTTTTTTTTCAAAACTGGCGATGTTTGTATAAACATATTTTTGTAGATTTTTTAAAATTTTTCATACGTAAAAAATCTTTTAATATAACTTGAATAAAACAAACATGTTGATGTCTTTGTCACTTATAAATTCGTTGTTTAATACACACACACACACACACACACACACACACACACATATATATATATATATATATATATATATATATATATATATATATATATATATATATATATATATATACACACACACAACGGTCTTGTTTGTTTTCTTTACATCTTCGGTTGGACTCAACATGAGTTCGCATTGTTCTTCTAGCAGCAATAAACAGCACGTGTTCCTAATTCAACAACACATAACCCACACGGTCCTCTACATTATTATTATTATTATTATTATTATTATTATTATTATTATTATTATTATTACAGCAGTTAAGAGACGATTTCTGTCTTATTATATATTTTTAATTTTTTATACTTGAGAAATTCTTTTAGATATAACTTGAAAACATTTCTTTTTCTTTCCTTAAAATCGTTGAGTGACGTCAGTCATTTTCTTTCTTATTAGTAGTAGTCATCGTAGCAGTAGTAGTACTAGTAGTTGCTTTTGTAGTTGTTTTGTGCTGTTGCTGTTATCATCATCGTTTTCATTCTCCTCTTATGTGCCGTGTCCCTCCCTGACGTAGGCGATTATTGCCCTCCATATCCTCCTGTCCCGTGTACCTCTTAACCAGTTTTGTCATTTTATTATTTCTCCCAAACTCTGTTCTGCCATCCATTTGCTCAATCTCATCAATTACTTTACGCGCTGCTTTCCTCTGTTCCTCAACCCGTCCTGTAAGTATCAGATTTTCCAAGCCCTCCTTTCTCATTACGTGCCCCAGAAATTTCAACTGTCTCTTGCTGATTTTAAGTACAAGTCTCCTTTTTGTTTCTATTTTCTCCAAAACCTTGTCATTGCTCACATGTTCGGCCCATCTAAAAGAAAATGTAAAAATGTATTTCTTTGAATTTTTAGAATGTAAACTCTGCTGTGAAATTGACTCATCGAGACCATACGTTGCACGCAAATGGACTGGTAAGTATAAATATTTTGTTTTTAATTTACTATGGGTGCCAAATAAACTTCTGCTTTTTTTACACCTCGATCCGGTGTTTATTGTGACACACCCACTTTTTAAAACGGATTTTTAAAAAATATATATTGTAAACGTTAGAAACACTTCATAGAAATATTTTCAGTTTCGAGACTCTTCGGGATGGTGTAATGATTAGCAAGCATGTTGCGCTAGATAAATTACAACTGAGTAGTGAGTGCTCCAAATGATGCGGCCTTGTACCACATCTAAGCTATAGATAGTAGATCACAATGTATCCTATTTTGTTACAGCATTTTACTTACAGATATTGATGAACGTTTATTTTTATTTTATTTCTTCGGGGTCTCGTTATAAGTTTGAAAGTCTTCATTTTTTACCATTTCCCGAACATCCATTTTTTTTTAAATATTGCAATTATGATTTTCTCATTTTTCCAAACCAAACGTTTATTAACCCCCACCCCGTTTGTTACAAATTCTAATGTTTCCAGCCTCCTCCATATATTACGGACTCTTTTCATTTTATATGGCACACAAGTGTATACAAGAGTATAAATTTGGTCATATTGCATGATAATTAGGTACAAGTAAGCAACTATTAGTTTGAGTCATAAAGAATCAGCTGTGATGACGAATATATATCTAATCGTTCCTTAAATATATCATAGTAGGTGATGGAAAATGGCTGACATACAACAATGTTAAACGCAAGAGGTAGTGAATTGACAAGGATAAAGCTCCACAATCGATTCCAAAACCTGAGCTCCATGGAGGAAAGTTAATGCTGTGGGTGTAGTGAGATCATGTGGAGTGTTTTTTTAAAACGCACTGAAATACTAAATGGTAGTAGCTGAAACATGTCTATAAATGTTTGCATGAAAAGCAAAATGGATGTTCTCTTCCGTGACAAAGCAAAGCTGAAGACATTATCAAAGTTTCCACATCGTCATCATAGACTTGTTTATTTTATTTGGTACTGGAACATTTCCAGATTGTCATAACCATTGTCAATAGAGTTTTTTTTTTTTTTTTTATGAGCAATTATTTATATTGTAATAATGGCATTTATTTTATTTTTTATTTCTTCGATGTGTTGGCATAGTTTGAAAGACTTCCTTTTAATCATTTACCATTCCACCCGTGATAAAAATGTAAATGGTTCTTATTTATGCTTCATGTTTTACGTTAATTTTACATGCTTTTAACCCTTGTTGATGACCATATATTCTGTTTTCTTACTGTAGATGATTTAGTTCATTCATCTCTCTTTCCCTGCATGAAAGCCGCTAGTGGTCCGATGGTAGATCGTCAATGGCAACCCAGCGATCCTCTGGTGGCAGACACCGGTGGGCTTCTAGCGGTCTGCCAGTAGCAGATTGGTGCATGCGTGCCGTTTCTATGAGGTCCTGCAGTTTTCTATGTCTATCATCAACACAGTGACATCTGTGTGTATTATACCGGTAAATTCCCCCCCATAATGAATCCTGGTAGGACCACTATTTTTCTTAGGGCGGCATTGTTTTTGGAAAAATGTAATTGCTAAGAACCCAAGATGCTTCAGGATATCGTTATTATTTTGATAAATTCCGTAGACGCTAAGGAAAACTTTCTTTGTTTATAGATTACATTACGTATTGTGTTCTTTTGGGAATTGAGCTAACAACCATATATTCAGTTTTGATTCTACAGAAAACTTGGATCTTCGTAGTTAAAATAATAGCGGTGTCAACGAAAAAACTATCATTTTGATACTCATTTTTTTTTGGTGTTCACGAAGGTCCAAGATTACCAATTATACCATAAATTATAATTACATGTAAAAATGTTATTTACACATACATATATATGTATGTGTTAAATTTCTCAGAATAATATATATATATGCATATATACGATGTGTTCCAAAAATGTACTCAGTTTTTGACTTCATCGTCAGTTTTAATATTCATAAATATGCATTTAATTTAATTTAAACTGTTAATTTTCTTTATAAATTACTAAACATAAATATTTCTTAATTGTAAACATTAATCTTCTTTCCAAGCCAATAAACACTAATATATATTTATTTATATATATATATATATATATATATATATATATGTATATATATATATATATATGCATATCCAAGAAAGTGACTCGTTTTGCCTTCGCTGGCTAACGTTCTCAGCTGACATGAAGAGAAAACACTATCTTGAATCCACTGCTAGGTCAGCTGCTAAAAATAATTTGTTGATTGTGTCGTGCGAGACAATTTTTCTCTCCAGAATCTATCATATATATATATATATATATATATATATATATATATATATATATATATATATATATATATATATATATAAGTCTACCATTCAGCCATGCTTAGAATATTGCTGCAACGTATTGTTGGGTGCTCCTGCTATTTACAAAGAAGAATCAGCAATATACTTTCCCACCGCCGTCACGTTGCCTATCTGTATCTTTTCTATAAATACTTTTATGGTAATTTTTCGGGTGATCACTTCGCTATGGTACCTGGATATTTTGAATTTCATCCAAGTACTGGACGGGCGTCCAGTCCTCGTCATTTCACAGTTGAGCTGTAGCCGTAAGTTCTATGCTAATAGTTTCTTTTCTCGCACTTCTCTCTTGTAGAACACCTTCTCAGCTACATGGTTCCCAATCAACTTTAACCTTCGAAAATTTAAATGCAATGTCAATCGCTATCTACTGTCACTCTTCTGGTCACTCTTTTCTCTTACTAATGTTTATGATCCTAATTCTTCCACACCCAGTAACTCCTTGTGTCTTAATCGCTTCACCGCGTTGCTTGGGGTGAAATCAATAAAAAATATATACAAATTTTTATATTGAAAAAATATTTACAAATTTTTATAATATATATAAACATATATTTTAGAAGGATCGGCAGCCATAATCACGAAGATACTCGAAAGTACTTGAAGAAAACAGAAAAAGAGAAATGATCTTTGGACAGTTTATTCTGAATTTCAATCTCCATATACAGCATCTTAATCGGAAATTGGAAAAATATAATCAAAATGAATAGATCTTATCGGTTGAATTTAACAAAACCTGTTTGGATGAATTCTTTGAAGTTAAATACACTTCGGGTATGTGTATGCATATATTTTTTGTCAGTGATATTTCTTCACGTTGAATAATAAATAAATGAAAATAATAATGATTATCATTAAATTCTACTAATTTGTGTTAAAGAAAAAATCAAGATATAGTGACTTCTTCTGAATCTGCTGCAGGCATAATCACTCTCATCGAACGGACATTCTACATGGCCTAGGGGACAATCCGCTTGTAGTATTCTGCAAAGAAATACAGTAAAAGAAGGATTTTTATTTGCAAGCCTTTCGTTTCAAATTATTATATTAATAGAACTCAATCGTGATTATTTCAAGCCACACAAACATATACGTACATATGGGAAATAGTTTCAATTAATCGGCATTAGAAATAGATAGATAGATAGATAGATAGATAGATAGATAGATAGATAGATAGATAGATAGATAGATAGATCCTTGCCTTTGGTTCATCTTTGATGTTACAAAGAGTTTCGTTGGTCGCTCACTCAACTGCACCCCACACATAATAATCAAAGGGTTACAGTCTGGGGAGTTAAGTGGCCAGATGCAATGGGTGGTCGGAGAAATTGTCTGACATCCATGACTGGGTTCTCCTTCATGAGTGGCATGGTGCCGAGTACTGTTGCCAGACATAGGGTCTTCCAACAGCCACCCTCTTGACTCAGGACAGCACTACCACCTCAAAACACTTGATGTAAGTCTCTGTGTTGAGTCTGTGACCCTCCCCAACAAATTCGGGTGTTCTTTTCTTATCAGAACAATCAAAGTGAGTTTTCCGAGCTGACGTACTTTCGTAAACACCATTAAACTCATCAAACTCTTTCCGAATCCTCTGCACTAGCCACAGATTGACAGCGAAACACACTGAAATGTCCGTATTGCGAATGCTAAGCAGTACAACCTCTCGCTTCCAAATTTCTGCCCGAGTGAATTGCGTCATGGTACTATTTTTCTCACAGACAGTAACCCTACTATATTGTGTAGTTGACGAAAGCAAAACAAATCAACGCGCATGCGCGAAATTAAGAGTATAATATGGCCACAATTTACCTATTGCGCCCTGTATTTATTGTTAAATACTATGGACAAGTTATTTCTGTTAATTTCTTTTCATTAAATCTTTCAAATTTCCAAATAAGTTGTTTTATGTTATAGGTAAATTTGCCAAAATTCATATTAACTTTCATTTTATAAAAATTTAAATTTTCTAAAATTCGTATTAACTTTTATAAAGTTCATATGAATTGGGACAAATTTACAGATAACACGAAGGAACTTATTCGTAAATTTGAAGCATTTAATTAAAAAAATGATAGACAGAACGTGTCCATATTATTTAACAGAACATATTTTTTGAGAATTTTTGTTGCTGAAATACACCTTTTATATATATATATATATATATATATATATATATATATATATATATATATATATATATATATATATATATATATATATATAGACATAAGTCTACCATTCATACCATTCAGTCATGCTTAGAATATTGCTGCAACGTATTGTTGGGTGCTCCTGCTATTTACAAAGAAGAATCAGCTATATACTTTAATATGGAGAAAACAACTGAAAAGTTGCAAATTAAAAAAAATTATATGTTTTTTTTGTGAAAGTATTTATATATATATATATATATATATATATATATATACATATATATATATATATATATATATATATATATATATATATATATATATGTATATATAAATAAGAAGGAAAGAACAGTAAGATATAAAATCCGGTGTTCTTATAGATATTTTTATTTTTACACAATAGTGCTCTATGTAAATTTAAATTTACAGAGCATTAATATTATAAATTAATAGATTTAAAATATGGTTTTACCGCTACACAGTGATAACCATGTTTCAGAAATGGAAGCTAAAGCCCCTGAATTTAATTTTGTTATTAAACCAAAGACATTAGTTCCATTAATTCGCTTGATGAGGAAATGGAACTAATGTCTTTGGTTTAATAACAAAATTAAATTCAGGGGCTTTAGCTTCCATTTCTGAAACATGGTTATCACTGTGTAGCGGTAAAACCATATTTTAAATCTATTAATTTATAATATATATATATATATATATATATATATATATATATATATATATATTTGATATTTCAGACCTGCCCCGATCATTCGTCAGAAATAAATAAAATTTTTTTTTTAAATTTATTTCTGACGAAAGATCGGGGCAGATCTGAAATATCAAATATATATATATATATATATATATATATATATATATATAAAAATATAAATAAATACTTTCTCAAAAAAAACATTCAATTTTTTTAAATTTGCAACTTTTCAGTTATTTTCTCCATATTATATACATATCAAGAAACTATACGTGGCTTCTCATTATGCTATATATATATATATATATATATATATATATATATATATATATATATATAAGTGGTCCATTTGACAACGAATTTTCATTCCGTTGCTCAGTATAAAACATATATGTATGTCTGCATGTTTGTGTGTGTGCATGTGTGTGTATTTAAATTTCTATTTATTTAACTAGATTAAATGATCAAATTTTTTTCAACTCCTTTGAGAGAAGACTTAATAATTTAGTAATTTCCTCTTGGATTGGAAGCGATCTAGCGCGTTATTCTGCAGCTTTCACAAATTGGGTGCAGGACAACTCAACACCGCCAACTCAGCACCGCCGACTGAGCGACAGGACCGAGACAATTCAGCTCCAGAAAAACATTACTTTAAATCGTAAAAAAAAATTATTATTAAGTAATTCGACATTCTATATGTCAATTTACTCTATTAAAAAATAAATTTCTTTACGGTTCATATTTTACTTAATGCCTTTTCAAATGCTTTTTTGGAAGAAAAATATTCATTAATTAAGTTTTCAATCATTAAGGTTTTAATCCCTAATAAATTACTTTTATCTGGATATAAAAAAAAGTTGTTTTTCTGGTCCTGAGTTATCCTGGAACTCAGTCGGCGGCGTTCAGTCGGCGGTGTTGTGTTGTCCCTCTCCTTTTCCAAATATGGTGTCTCGATAAAATTGCCAAGCCTCCTGTGCTGCGAACATGTAGATAGGTTCACCTAACGCCCGGTTAGTACTCCTTCCTTGTTTATTAAACAGGAATAGAAGTTTATCCTTTGTTTCCTGTTTAAGATATTTACCCGTTCTTTCTTCCATGACCATACTGCTTTAATTGTCTTAACCTCTTGAGGATATGACTGATCAGTGCCTGCAACATTTCATTAAGAGGCTACCGTGTTGGTAGTATTCTAGTTGCTGCTTCCGACTGATAATGAGCCCGAACTCTTTGGTATAATTTAGAGAGGTTTCTCTGATCAACAGTCGCATAATATCGAGGTATTTGTAGTGCCATGTCGCTCATGGAATGGTACCCTGTCGTGTATTTCCGGCGAGTAACCCTGAAGCAACATTATACTTTAGTATTAGCCACGTTCTGACTGGTTTGTATTGCCATTGACGATTGATAGGGATAATTATTTTAGTCTTTTTTCTTCTTAAAATCTTCTTATTTTTAATCGTTTCATTCCAAACAAGGCAATAAAGCCACTAAGATGTATGGCTTACAGAATGTGAAAGAATATGAGAAAAGGAGAAATATTATTAAGGAGAGAGAACAATAAAAGAACAGAAATTAAGAAGACAGAAAATAACGAATGACATAGATCTTTAAAAAATTTAAATGCAAAGTTGACTGGAAAGCATGAAGCCGGAAGAGAGTTTCACAAGCAAGAAGTGCGATGGAAGAAACTGTTAGTATAGAACTTACGGTTATATCTAGGCATTTAAACTATAACATTATGAGACTTTTCTGCCTCTCGTACCGCGCTTAATTCTTAATCTTTCCGTTGCTCAGTTTCTCGATCAGATAGTGATCCTTTGGTTGGGCCACGTCCATCGCAAGCCAGACGGCCGCATCCCTAAAGACCTCTTGTACGGAGAGCTGGTCGCTGGAAAGAGACCCGTCGGGGGGCGGGCACAGCTGCGGTACCGCAATGTCGTGAGACGCGACATGAAAGCTGTGGACATCAACCCAGAGTCCTGGGAGAGCTTGGCAGACATACGATCCGAATGGAGAGGAACCCTGACCAAACACCTCACAGACAACTAGGATGCTACCCATAGTCAACCCTGACCGACACAATAGTGATCCCTACTTGTTTCCATATCTAACTTGATCATTGTCTCTGCATGTTCGCGTAGGAAAAAATATAATTATGTGATAGAAATAAATAATAATTATAATTACCAATGTCTTTCCGTGATACGCATTGTCTTGTACAGTCAATCCAGCAACAGAGTTTGCCTCCTAAAAGTTGAAAAAAAAGGTTACTATAATTTCGGGGTTTATTTTGCCGCGGAGGTGTCCGTCCGTGTTCAAATCTCGGCCTAGTGTTTTGAATTCACGTTCCACTATGCCATTAGAAAAGATATGAATCCATCACATTACCCACTGATGTGGGTGAAATAGATTGGTATACTGGGCTGTCTGTCACTGATTGGTGACTATAAACTCAAAACCGCTGGAGAAAGAAACACGAAATCACTTCTCCGTATATCAACAAAAATTCAAAGATAACAAAGAAAAGGACAATGGAGAGCTATGATCGCCTAAATCCCGACCAGGGATAGAACAAAATATGAATGCAACGGCTATCTTTTTATTTTCTAAGATAAGATCTCAATATCTGGTGATTAATGTGTGGATAATGGTATTCAATCATCAGCATTTGATATAATGAAATTTTTCACTTCCCATCAGTTCTCAGGTTATTACTACCATTCCAAGGAGGTTTACTTTCTATAACAGTTCTATAGGGCAAGCAATGCCAGTTTTCTTTATTCACGTCTCCATTATGTCAATCACCGTACTAAGTACACAAATGGCAACTGGTATGATGG
The DNA here is from genome assembly GCA_964036315.1 of Acanthosepion esculentum. Classification (NCBI taxonomy): domain Eukaryota; kingdom Metazoa; phylum Mollusca; class Cephalopoda; order Sepiida; family Sepiidae; genus Acanthosepion; species Acanthosepion esculentum. Next base: position 77,158,678 of record OZ038497.1, on the reverse strand, counting down.
TCACCTTCAACCTCCAATGCCTTGAGAGTTCAAAGTTAAGTGAGTCATAGTTACTTTCTTTTCATCCTTTTGTTCAATTTTTGTGTCAAAAGACATGATGGGTTAGTGATTAACCTTTCTTTCTTATTTTATCTTCGACTAATATGTCTGTCATGTTACGCTCTAGCTTCTTTTCAGTTTGTATTGCGAGATCCCACAATAATAATAATAATAATAATAATAATAATAATAATAATAATAATAATAATAATAATAATAATAATAATAATGATGTCTCTCTACAACGTACAAATTGATCACGTCTGTCCTGACGAACCTTGCTTACTCCTTTTTCGAAACAAACAGCATTCTTCCGCTGGAACAGAAGGGATGCACGAGAGGTTCATATGGCTGCAAAGATCAACTACTGATAAATAAAATGATCCTGGAAAATTGCAGAAGATGTAGAAATCTTAGCGCAGCCTGGATTGATTATCGTAAAGCCTTTGATAGTGTTCCACATTCTTGGATCCTTAAGACTTTGGAAATCTACAAAGTCTCCCCTATGGTATTAAATTTCCTTAAGCACAGCATGGGAATGTGGAACACCAAACTATACCTTAGTCACACCAGAGGCACTGCCATATCCAACCGACTAAATATCCGACGTGGAATCTTTCAAGGAGACTCCCTGTCACCACTTCTGTTTTGTTTGTCCTTAATTCCCCCTACGCATGAACTGAACAACAGTAGCTATGGTTACAAAATAAATAAGAAAATATTCAATCACCTACTCTACATGGATGATCTCAAATTCTTTGTCAAAGTGCCTCCCCAATATTGTAAAATACTTCAGTGACGACATAGGTATGAACTTCGGATTAGATAAATGTGCAGAAGTTACATTCAAGAAAGGTAGAATTACAGAAGCACCCTTAATAGATTTAGATTTCGTCACAAAGATTAGGGAACTGGAGCATGCTGAAGCTTATAAATACCTAGGAATTAGCGAATGTGATAGAATACAACACCCCCAAATGAAGGAGAAGGTAAGAAAAGAGTACTACATACGTCTGGTACTAAATACCGAGCTAAACTAAAAAAATAGAATATCAGCCATAAACACCTTGGCTGTTCCTGTGGTGCAATACAGCTTTAATGTTTTTAACTAGACCATAGCTGAAATTAAGCGAATGGACGCCAAAACGAGAAAGCTCCTCACTTGCTACCGCATGCATCATCCCAAAGCTGATGTTGATCGCCTATATGTGCCCAGATCCGAAGGAGGTAGAAGATTAGTTCAACTAGAAATGTCCTACAAAACTACAACAATTGGCCTCCAAATATACTTGGAAACTACAGAAGACTGGATGATGGTATGTGTCAAGGAACATGAAAGTAGTAAGCGTCTTTACTCCGTAATAAAGGAAGCCAACAAATTCAAAATGGAGTTTCAAATGGGCGCAGAAATACAAGTACAACATGGTAAACCGGCTGCAGCTGCAAAATACTTAAAAAAGAAAGCAAAGACAGATGCAACCGACCAGATACAGAAACAATGGCAAGATAAACCGCTTCATGGCCAATATTCTGCCCGTACCAAACAAGCTGACGTAGACAAAAACTGTATACATCAGTGGCTACGTAGTGCAGGGTTGAAAGCTGAAACTGAAGGTTTTATCCTTGCTGCATAGGACCAATACTTGTTAACTAGGAATTATCAAGCACATATACTAAAATACTGTGTTAGCCCAAAATGCAGATTCTGTGATAAATATCCAGAAACCATTGATCATCTGGTATCAGGTTGCACGATATTGGCACCCACTGAATATAAAAACCGGCATGACAGAGTGGGCCAATATCTGCACTGGAAAATTTGCAACTTCTACGGGAAGGAAACTGAAAGAAATTGGTACGAACACCACCCAGACCCGGTTACGGAGATAGGACCTGTTACAATTCTATGGGACTACACAATACACACTGACAGAACAATCAAAGCCAACCACCCAGACATTGTTATTACAGGCCACAAACAAAAAAGTGCCTCCTTATTGATATGGCAGTCCCTGCAGTCTGCAATGTATCTTTGAAGATATTCGAAAAGCTGTCAAAATACAAGGACCTCGAAATAGAAATCTAAAAAATGTGGCACATGGGAACATCAACAATCCCTGTTGTAGTTGGAGCCTTAGGATTGGTTGGAAAAGATTCCAGTAGACTAATTGAAGGGATCCCTGGAGGTCCATGCCTCAAAGAGATACAAAAAATTATTCTGACAAGTACAGACCACACTTTACGAAGGGTTTTATCTATGTAATTTTTTTTTTGCAGTGGAAAGTGTCATGATACCATTTCTAACCTTAGGTCCCTGGGCGGGACCCGGAAAGAAATGTGTAAACGGCAGATATCAAAGGAAATAAAAACATAATAATAATAATAATAATAATAATAATAATAATAATAATAATAATAATAAAGCGGTAACAAGTGCGATTGGAACACTAGTTAGAAAAGTGAAAGAGTTTTTAAAATTAGAATTGCCATCAAGATTGTAGACGTTCTGATAATTACCGTCATTTACTCTGCGAGGATTCTCTGAAGAATTCTTGAGATATGAAGACTTTTGTTGGCAGCATGTCTCAAGAATACAATTTCCATTGACTAAAATGTAGCCATAACTTGCCTTAGGTCTTCCGCTACCTGCTTTAGGTCTTCCCGAGACTTGGTAGTTAAGTATGACCATAGCAGAAATAGAAATATTATAATAATAATAATAATTCTGCCGCTATGAGTAAAATAGCGGGATAGACTGAGCTATATAGCACTGGATGGCAACCAGTTTAGGAGAAGGAAACTGACATTCAAGCCACCTGCTACTTTAGGCAAAGGCTAGAAGAAAGTAATTTCAAAAACAAATCTACTTCTGAGAGAAGGGACGGGGTAATCTCAATCCCCGGTGCAAAATGAACCGGCAAGCCATTGCGCTATTCTGCCTTGAATGTCACCAAGAACCACAATTGTGAAATGGAGTGAGGTGGTGACCACAGCGGCGCGAAATGCGCTGAATAAAATGAATGCATGAACAAATGAAAGAATGCATAATAATTGCTACTACTGCTATTAATAATAATAATTTTAATATAAATAATAATTCTAATAATAATAATTTAATGACAATAATTTATAATAACAATAACAATTAATAAAATAATTTTAATAATAATAATAGTAATAATACTTATATTACTTTCATATCGTCCTGCTATTAATATTATCATTAATTACATCAATATTCGTATGATTTTCTCTTTTGACAAATCCAGGAAGCTTAAAAGATTTAATATCATTTATTTTTTATTTACTTACCTTTCAAACAATTACTGTCATAATCGCACCCATGGAGACATGGCACATCCACCCTACAGTTGAATCTTCTTCTAGTAAATATGGAACAGTGTCTTTGCGTTACTATAAAAGAAGAAAATTAAGATGACTTTTATTTGAAAAAGAGAAGTAGACGATTAACAACTAAGCCATGAACTGTAAAACAAAAGCCACATTCTAATTTGAATGTTTGATAAGAAGATTAACGAACGCCAGATCATGTAAGAGAAAATATTTCAGGAAAAGAATTCGAGTTTGCACGATTTGTTAGTAATCACAAGAAAATATAGAGTTTAAAAGAAAAATGGCGGTTAAAAAGAAAACTGAAAAATAATCAAACTATATTTACTTGGAGGCTTTTTGCGTTGTAACCACGGAATAAACCTAAGACCTGCAAAATAAAAGACGTTTTTATTCAAAGTAGATAAATATTAAAACATCATCTACGCACTCTCTCTTTACATATACACACTCACTCACAGTAATAATTATATATATATATATATATATATATATATATATATATATATATATATATATATATATATATAATCAATTCACCCAAAGCAAGCCAATAACGCTATTAAGATGCAAGGGGCTACTTAGAGTGAAAGAAAAGAAAATGAAAAACTTTCAAAGTAACCGGAAATCCAACGCTAAACAGGAAGCAAGTGATAAACTTCTATTCCTGTAATGGGGATGTAATGTTTGACGTGTTTTTATAGATGATAAGAGACTTATCAGTATGCTACTCGAAGTATTTAATTCGTAAAGAATTATATTCTTTTGAAATTACGGTGGCATTTATAAAATAACAATGCCTGCTAAACACATCAGATTACGAGAAATACAAAAATTTTCTCTCGGTATTTTTGTCCATATTTCATTCTGTGATGAAACTTTAAGAAAGGTGAAACATATTAGATATATAAACGTTTCCTATTTGTCCCTTATTTTATCTTTCTGTGAGACTCCTAATTCAATATATATATATATATATATATATATATATATATATATATATATATATATATATGTATCTGAAAAGATTTTTAGTGCCACACCATCTAAGTATTATTCTTAACCCTTTGAGCCCTGACCACCGCTTTACCGGCGTTAGAGAAAAATGACTTAATGCCTAGCTACCGGTTGAACGGTGGGTAGGTGGGTAAACACATGCGTCGTGTTCTGCTATTGGTTCTCTTATTTGGGTAGACTTGGACACAAAGTAAGAATTCTGGCGATAAAGTGAAGACATGCAATCATGCTCTCTTCCCTACTAAGTATAATGCTTATATTTTTACAGCTCTGTCCTATCGGTAACTCCGATTATGCTGTAGTGTCTGTTAGTATCTCCTTCAACCCCACCCCCTGCAAGGAACCTCCTACCACCAGAACCTCATTCTACTACCAACGAGCTGACTGGGACTCGTTTCGTGATTTCCTCCGCGATGTCCCCTGGGATGCTGTATTTAAGCTCCCCATTCAAGAATGTGCTTCAGAGGTCTCTTCCTGGGTTAAAGCTGGAATTGACGCTTTCATCCCGTCAAGGAAATTTAAGGTCAAACCGCGCTCCTCCCATTGGTTTTCAGCTGCTTGGTCAGCCGCCATTGCCCATATGAACCACTACTTCCACCTATTTCGTAGCGATACGTCTGACTGCAATAGACGCATATTTGCCTCTACCCGTAACGAGTGTAAGCGTATCCTCAACGAAGCCAAGTCACTATTTGCTACTCGTATGAAGGAACGTATTGCATCTCGCAAATTCGGCTCCAAGGATTATTGGTGCCTCTGCAAGAGCGTGTCGAACAATAGCAAACCCTCCATTCCTCCTCTGTTCAATCAGTTTGAGGTCCTGACCACCTCTGCCGACAAGGCTGAATGCTTTGCTCGGAAGTTTTCTTCCAATTCAACGTTTGACACTTCCAGGGTACCCATGCCCGATTTCCCTCCCAGAACTGAAGCCCTTTTGAGCGGATTGCACATATCCCCGTCATTGGTATTGGGCATTATCTCTAACTGAGATCACTACAAGTTGGTGATGGGATACCAGCCATTGCCCTGAAGAAATGCGCGCCTGAACTGGCGCCTGCCCTCTCTAAATTATACAACTACTGCCTCAAGGAGTCTTGTTTTCCTGCCTGCTGGAAGTCCTCATCCATTGTTCCTGTCTTCAAGAACTCTGGTGACCCCTCCGACCCTTCTAATTACCGTCCTATCAGTCTTCTACCCATCTTCGGCAAAGTCTTCGAGGCCCTTATCAACACCGAAGTGATTAATCACCTAATATCTCATGATCTGCTCTCAGACAAGCAGTATGGTTTCCGCTTTGCCCGATCTACTGCCGATGTCCTTAGAGCCATCACTGAATTTGTCTACCAAGCTATTCATAATAACGGTGAAGCTCGTGCCGTGGCCCTAGACATCTCCAAAGCGTTTGATAGAGTTTGGCATGCCGGACTTCTTCTCAAGCTTCAGGGTTATGGTATTAGAGGTCGAATGTTTGACCTAATACAATCATTCCTGTCAAACCGTGAATTGAAGGTCGTTCTCAATGGATTCATCTCCAGCTCCTATCCCACTAACGCAGGTGTTCCTCAAGGCTCCATCCTAGGCCCTACTCTGTTCCTCATATTCATAAACGATCTTCCTGACGCCATAGATCCCCAAGTCGGCATCTATGCGAATGACACCACAATTTACTCCTGCCTCAAACACAAATCTAGTGATGCTGACAAAGTTAACCTGGCAGTTCGACTCGAAAAGGACCTACAATCGGTTGTGAACTGAAATGGTTGGTTAACTTTAACGCCTCTAAAACAAAACTGATCTCTATTAACCACTACAGGGATCCATCCCTGCATCTCATTAGAATGTCTGAAGACCAACTTCTCGAAAGCTCCTCTCTGCGGCTGCTCGGTCTCACGCTATCCGCTGATCTGAGATGGAACAAATACATCGAGTCAATTGCTTCATCCACCGCAAGGAAAGTTGGCCCCCTGTGCCGAGCCAGGAAATTTCTCTCCCCGGAATCGATCCTCCAAATCTATAAATCGACCATTCGCCCTTGCATGGAGTATTGCTGCCATATATGGTCTGGAGCCCCTGCTGTTTGCCTCAGGGTTCTTGATAAGATCCAGAGACGGACATGTAATGTAATTGGCCCTGATCTGTCATCTCGTCTGCAGTCGCTCTCTCACAGACTCGCCGTTGCCTCGCTCTGTCTTTTTTACAAATACTTTCACGGTAATTGCTCCGATGAGCTGCTTTCGCTGGTTCCCAGGCCTTATGAATTTAAACGTCCTACGAGGCTGGCATCCCATTCCCACCGCTTCATCGTTGAAACTATTAGATGTAGACGTCTCTTCTACTCCAATAGCTTCATGTCTCGCACATCTCGCCTGTGGAACTCCCTTCCTTATTCCTGTTTCCCTGATAAATATAATCTCCAACTATTTAAGTGTAACGTCAATCGACATCTCCAGTTGCCTTGATCTATCCACTTCCCTTCTCCACATCCTTTCACCTTTCATTCCTATCTGCTCTCGCTCCTAATCTTCTGTAACCCCCTTGCCTTGATCGATCCACTATCTTTCTCCACATCCTCTCCTTTATCACTCCTATCTGCTCTTCCTCCAAACCTTCTGTAACCCCTTGCGTGCTAGTGGTTTCCAGCCTTGCTTGGGGTGATAAGCTTAAAAAAAAAAGAAAGAACATATCAACTGTTTGCGAATTTTGACTCAAGTGCTCAGACAGAAGGGTTAAAATTATTCAGGAACGCTGAAGATTAAAACAGGGAACATTTTATTAATCAAAAAGTCGGATACAAAAGTATCGTCTAGATTAAAAATAAAAACTTATCTATATTTTTCTGACAAAGCGTCGGTTGAAATATATCTTAATTTTCTATTTTTATTTTAAGAATAATATATATATATATATATATATATATATATATATATATATATATATATATATATATGTGTGTGTGTGTGTGTGTGTGTGAAGTATGGTCAACAGCGTCAACATCTACCCTGTTGGCTGGTGCTTCAGTATGCACCGACTGCACTTGGGCTTAACTATTTGCCCAGAGCAGAACCCCTAAGAGGAGTTACCCCAGTGGAAGCACCTCTTAAATGCTGATGTTCCCTGGTCCATCCTGACCTGGGGTGGTAACATATCTTAGGGGCCCTTCTCTGGGCAAATAGTTAACCCCCAAATTGAGGTTAAAACACTATGAAGGTGTAAAAATAGGTTATAATATCAGCAATACATTTTTTGAAAAAAATACTACCAGCAATAAATGTTTGAAAAAATTACTAGCAATTCTTTTTTAAATTGGTTATCAGCAATACATTATTACCAGCAATACATTTAGAAAATAATATATTACCAGGAATACATTTTTTGAAAAAAATATTACCAGCAATAGATGTTTTAAAAAAAATTACTAGCAATTCATTTTTACATTTATTACCAGCAATACATTTTTTAAATAATATATTACCAGAAATACATATTTGAAAAAAATATTACCAGCAATAAATGTTTGAAAAAAATTTTGCGAGCAATACATTTAGTAAAAGATTACCAGCAATAGATTTTTGGAAAAAGAAAATATTACCAGCAATACATTTAAAAAATATTACCAGCAATACGTTTTTTAAAAAAATATTACCATCAATATATTTTGAAATAGAAAATATTACCAACAATAGCTTTTTGAAAAAAATATTATCAGCAATATATTTTTTAAAATATATATATATTACCAGCAATAAAAATCTTGTTGACATTAAATAATATATATATATATTCTGTTTATATATATATATATATATATATATATATATATATATATATATATATATTCTGTTTATATATATATATATATATATATATATATATATATATATATATATATATATATATATATATTCTGTTTATATGCTATTTATATTGATATAATTATTTAAATAAATATATTACCAGCAATACCTTTTATAAGGAAACGGCTAATTTTACTATTACCAAAATTAACTTAAGGAAGCCCCATCAATTCTGGAAAGAGCTATAACAGCTACTGGCCCTGAGAAAGTTACTAACGGATTACGGGATTACGCACAAAGACTTTTCCCAATTTAAACACAAACAGACTAACTTTGAGAAGGATAATGAAAATAAGATTAAAGTCATCGAAAAATACAAATCTTGTTGACATTAAATAAACCGTTAAGATTGATAAGCCGCAAAACAAAGAAAAACAAACTAAACCGATGTCAGCACCAATTGTTGGAAGTCTGTTTCATGCTTGAATGAAAACTTACACCACTTTAACCCTATAAATATAGCATATCAGAAAACTATATATTATCATATATATATATATAAAAAAATAAACAATAAGCTATATCTTGTGCCCGATGCCTAATAAAACTTAAGTCGCACACCAAACATAGTTATATATACACACATACACACACACACACACACACATATATATATATATATATATATATATATATATATATATATCAAGTTTTGCCAGTGGCAGTCGAAATTAAAGCCTGTGTTAATAAAACAAAATAGACCAAACATATATATATATATATATATATATATATATATATATATATGAATGTATGTATGCATAATATTAATAATCTTAAGAACTTTCGGTCTGAAGAGATGAGTACAACAATATCCACGAAATAAATTATAACCGAAAATGAATCTTTAAGGATTTTTCTTGATTTTTTTATTATTGTAATGCTCCTTAGTTTAAATTGACCTCTCTTTGGATTAATACCCCCCTTGGAATTATTTCTACCACTCACAATCAGTCGGTTAATGTCGTTAATACTGTTTTTATCACCAGAGCATTAACTTAAAAACTTATATCAATATAAATAGCATATAAACAGAATATATATATATATATATATATATATATATATATATATATATATATATATATATATATATATATATAGTTGCCTGACGATTGCACATGAAACAGACTGTCGCCTCTAAGTGTTGACTTCTATGTTCACTTTTATATTTACACACGCTCTATCTCTGATATTGAGCACTTTATCTCATAAATATAGCACACTTTAAGACTATATTTCTTTATATATATATATATATATATATATATATAAAGAATATATATATATATATATATATATATATATATATATGAATTAATCCTAGTAATTACGAAAACATAACACCACTGGAAAATAGCTAATATATTCACAGAAAGCGCTCGAGTTCACATGTTCAGTTCGAAAAGAGGAAAACTTTTAATCGGACAAGGGAAATTAAATTAAAAACGCACAATATTTACATGTCCATACGAGAAAATAATGACTTAATCAAAATATTGATGTTCCGTACTATTTGAAAGACAGTGACACTGGTTGCTTGGTCAATGAATACCGAACGTTTCCTTAGAAGGAAACGGCTAATTTTACTACTACCAAAATTAACTTAAGGAAACCCCATCAATTCTGGAAAGAGCTATAACAGCTACTGGCCCTGAGAAAGTTATTTTCCTGAAACATTACTTTAAGAGAAAAAAATTTATGCAGTTCAACTAAGAGTGGCACTGGTTGATCAGTGAATTTCGAATGTGAGGAAACGGGTAATATTACCATTACCATTTAACGAAACAAGCAAACACCGCTAACAGATTACGGTATTTGTGATCGTGATATATATTGCGAGACATCTACAACAACATTCATGTCCACATTCTCAATATAAAAAATGGCTAATCGACAACACAACTATCGTACACCATGAAAACAGCAAATTCAGATTACAGATACTAGAAGCAATTTATATAAAAAAATTAAAGCCGGTACTGAAGAGAATCAACTATGAATACTGCAGTAATGCTCTGAAATGCCTGTAAAGGAACAATTTTTCACTCTTTAATGCACGCGTGACCATGTCATTATAACGTAGAGAAAAAAATTCCATAATGGATAATTTTTTCACGTTCTAATGAACGCTCAGCACATTGTCAACCGTTTTGCATTTAAGAGCATAATGAAAGAATTACGGTAATGGATTACAACGCACAACTTTGTATAAATACTTATATTAATGAACAGCATATACCTGCACTCCTGAATATGATCCTGGAAAATACCGAAAGTACTTGGGAAATGAAAATAAAAGAAATTTAAACAACTATAGCACATTTCTCCCATCCTTTAACATCAATACACGGAAGGTTATTCGTAAGTATGAACGGATTTTGTTAAAAATTAGCAGACATAATGTCTGTAATTTATTCAATCAGATATGCCTAAAACAGAATTTGCTGCCTACACGCATACACACGCACATATACACACAGACACACACAAACTCATATATATATATATATATATATATATATATATATATATATATATATATATATATATAGATATAGATATATAGATATATAGATACAAAGAAATATAGTCTTAAAGTATGCTATATTTATGGAATAAAGTGCTCAATATCAGAGATAGAGCGTGTATAAATATAAAAGTGAACATAGAAGTCAGAACTTAGAGGCGACAGTCTGTTTCATGCTAGTGCAATCGTCAGTTGCACTAGCATGAAACAGACTGTCACCTCTAAGTGCTGACTTCTATGTTCACTTATATATATATATATATATATATATATATATATAAAACAATGTCTATAAATAAAGTAAACTAAATAAAGAATTGTATATGAAAATATTGAATATTAATTTAAATATTCTTATAAAGAAAAACTAAGGTATTATAACTAATGTTTCATTACCGTGCCATCTGTTCATAGACCCAGATTGACTTCCACCAGCTGAAAATGAAACAAAAAAAAAATTAGGCTAAAAACTGGAAAATTACTGTTCGCGTTGTTTTCAAAAGGAAAATTATGACTCTAGATTGAGTTACAAAATACGTACACATTTTTCACAAAGACTTTTCCCAATTTAAACACAAACACACTAACTTTGAGAAGGATAATAAAATAAGATAAAAGTCATCGAAAAATACAAAAATCAAATATGAATCACAAACGAAATGAAATTAATATTATGGAAGAAAATGTATCAAATCTATTAAAGTTATAAAAGAAAGGGGAGAAATAAAATAATGAATTTTCTGTAAGTAAAGAAAACGAAAGAAAGAAATGTAAAGAAAGAAAGCTAAAAGAAGAATGAAAACTAAAGAAAGAAAACGAAAGAAAGAAAGAAGACTAAAGAAAGAAAAAGATAAAGAAAGAAAATTAAAGAAAGAAAGAAAACTAAAGAAAAAATTACAGAAAGAAAGAAAACTAAAAAGGAAATTAAAGTAAAAGGCTAAAGAAAGAAAGCTAATGAAAGAAAAAGAAAAAAAAACAAAGCCAAAGAAAGAAATCTAAAGAATTAAAGAAAAAAAGAGAAAGAAAAATACTACAGAAACAAAGACACAAAGAAAAGAAAATTAGGAAAGCTAAAGTAAGAAAGACAATTGAAGAAAGAAAACTAAAGAAGACTAAAAGAAAGAAATCTAAAGTAAGAAAGAAAGCTAATGGAAGAAAACAAAAGAAAGAAAGGAAGAAAGAAAATAAAGAAAAATTTAAGAAATAACGAAAATTTAAGAAAGCTAAAGAAAAACCAAAGCTAAAGTTAGAAAGACAATTAAAGCAAGAAAAAAGAAAGGAAGCAAAAAAAAGAGAATTAAAGCAAGAATGCTGAAGGAAGAAAACTAAAGAAACAGATGAACAAAAGCAAGAGAAAAAAAGAAAGAACAAACGTAGTCTAAAGAAAAAAAGAAGCTAAAGAAGAAAGAAATTTAAAGAAAGAAAAGTAAAAAAATATATTAAATAAACAAAAAAGAAAGAAAATAAAAGTAAGAAAGCTAAAGGAAGAAAATTAAAGAAGGAGAGCTAAAGAAAGTAGGCTAAATAAAGAAAGCTAAACAAAGAAAAAGAAAGAAACAAAACTAAAGAAACAAAGAATCAAAAATAAAGGAAGAAAAACGAACTAAGAATATAGAAAGAAAGAAAATTAACGAAAGAAATCTAAAGAAAAAACTAAAGAAAGAAAACTTAAAAAAGAACCCTAAAAAAGAAAGCTAAATAAAGAAAGAACTCTAAAGAAAGAAAACAAAGGAAAGAAAGAACTCTAAAGAAAGAAAGACAGCTAATGGAAGAAAACAAAAGAAAGAAAGAAAGAAAGAAAAAAAGAAAATTGAAAAAGCTAAAGAAACAAAACTAAAGGAAAAAAGAACGAAGACTTAAAAAAAGAATGAAAATTAAGGAAAGAAAGAAAATTAAGGAAAGAAAATTAAAAAAGGGAGCTGAATGAAGAAATTTAAAGAAAGAAAGAAAAATAAAAATAAAGAGAAAAACTATAGAAAGAAAGAAATCTAAAGTAACAAAGACACAAATAGACAAAACTAAAGGAAGAAAGAAGGAACTAACGAAGACTAATGAAAGAAAGCCAAAGAAACAAAAAACAAAGAAAAATAAAGAAAGAAAACTGATGAAAGAAAAAAGAAGGAAAGAATGCTAAAAAAACTTTTGGAAAAAAAGAAACAAAACTAAAGGAAGAAAAACGAACGAAGGAAAACTAAAGAAATAGAGAAAGACAGAAAGAAAGAAATCTAAAGAAAAATTAAAGAGTGAAAGAAAGAGAGGAATCTAAAGAAAGAAAATTAAAGAAAAAATAAAGAAAGAATAATAAAATAGAAAGCTAAATGAAGAAAATTAAAGAACAATAGCTAAAGAAAGTAAATGAAAGAAAGAAAACTAAAGAATGATAGTAAAATAAAAAAAACGAAGCCATAAAAAAAACTAAGGGAAGAAAAATAACCAAAGGAAGAATAAAAAAGAAAGAAAATTAAAGAAAGAAAGAAAAAGAAACAATGAAATAAAGAAAACTAAAGAAAAAGAAAACTAAAGAAAGAAAATTAATGTAACAAAGCTAAAGGGAGAAAGAAAAAAGAAAAAATCTAATGGAAGAAAAGTAAAGAAAGATATGAAGCTAAAATAAGAAAACTAGCGAAAAACCTAAAGAAAGAAATAAAATTAAAGAAACAAAAACATAAAAAAACAAAACTAAAAGAAGAAAGAACGAATGAACAAAGATTAAAGAAACAAAGAAACAAAGAAAGAAAGAAACCTAAAGAAGAAAACGAAAGAAAGAAAATTAAAGTGAAAAAAGATAAAAGAAGAAAACTAGAGAAAGAAAGAAAATAATCTAAAAGAAGAAAACAAAAGAAAGCTAAAAAAGAAAGAAAGATAAAGAGTGTAAACTAAAGAAGAAAATTAAAGAGAGAGAGAGAAAGATAAAGAAAGAAAGTTAAGGGGAGAAAGTTAAAGAACGAAAAATAGAGGAAAAACTAAAGAAAGAAAAAATTAAAGAAACGATGACACAAAGAAACAAAAATAAAAGAAGGAATGAACGAACGAAGATAGAGAAAGAAAATGAAAGAAAGAAAACTAAAGAAAGAAAAATAAATTAAGAAAGACTAAAAGAAAAAAAGAAAGAAAACTAAAGAAAGAAAGCTAATGAAAGAAAAATTAAAAAAAACAAACTAAAGGAAGAAATCTAAAGACTTAAAGAAACAAACGAAAGAAAAAACTACAGAAACATAGAAAGGAAGAAAATTAAGGAAAGAAGAAAAGAGATAGAAAGAAAGAAAACAAAAGAAAGAAAACTAAAGAATGAAATTTAAGTAAGAAAGCTAAACGAAAAAACTAAAGAAAGAAAATTATAAATAATTAAAGAAAGAAAAACAAAGTAAGCTATGGAAAGAAAATTAAAGAAAAATGTTTTAGAAAGACTAAAGGAAGAAAGAAAAAAAGAAAGAAAGCTAAAGGAAGAAAATTGACGAGAGATAGGAATCTAAAGAAATAACGCTAAAGGAAGAAAGCTAAATGTAGAGAAAGAAAGAAAGAAAGAAAGATAAAAAATGAAAGAAAATTAAAGAAAGAAAATAAAAATAAAAAAGAAAGCTAAAGAAAGAAAAATAAAAAAGTTAAAGGAAGAAAATTAAAGAACGCAAGGTAATGAGAGAAGACTAAAAAATGAAAGAAAGTTAAAGAAAGAAAGTAAACTACATAAACAAAGACTCAAGGGAACGAAACTAAAGGGAAAAAGAATCAGCGAACAAAGACTAAAAAGATAGGAAAACTAAAGAAAGAAAATTAAAGGAAACGAAAGAAAGAAAGAAAATTAAAGAAAAAGAAAGAAAGAAAGCTAAAGGAAGAAAAATTAAAGCGGAATAGAAAGTTAAAGAAGAAAAATAAAGAAAGGAAAATAAATTAAGAAAACTAAAGATAAAATCTAAAGAAAGAAATAAAATGAAAGAAATAACGACACAAAATCAAAATTAAAGGAAGAAGAGACGAAGACTAAAGAAATAAATAAACTAAAGAAGAAAGAAAATTAAAGAAAAATAAAACTAAAGAAACAAAAGAAACTTAGTAAATGAAACTAAAGAAAGAAAACTAAAAACGAAAAATAAAGAAGGAAAATGAAAGTAAGAACATTAAAGATATAAACCTAAAAAAAGTAAATTAAAGAAAGAAAATTAAAGAAAAGTTAAAGAAAGAAAAATGAAGAAAGAAAAGTAAAGAAAGAAAATAAATGAAAGAAAGCTAAAGTTAGGAAGAAAATAAAAGAAAGAAATCTAAAGAATGAAAACTAAAGAAAGGAAGAAAATTAAAAAAGAAAATTAAAGAAATAAAACTAAGGAAACAAAGACACATGGAATAAAGACTAAAGGAAGAAACAACGAACGAACGAAGACTAAATAAGGAAAGCATCTAAAGAAGAAAGAAAATTAAAGAAAGAGAGAGTACTAAAGCAAAGATAGAAAGAAAACTAAATACAAAAAGAAAGAAAAAAGTATATGGAAATCATTTTTGAAAAGTTTTGAATTTTAAAGGAGATAATATTGAGAAGAAAACGGAAAAATAAGAGGTTATTACCATTCCACCCTCTTCCGGAAGGCCATGAGTCCCTTTCACCGCCTGCAAAAAGAAACAGAATTTTTTTTTCGTAAACATGGAAATAATTACTGCTAGCATTGATTTTGGAAACAAAATTATATCTCTAGATTGAGTTAAAAACACACAAACACGTTTCTCGCACAATATTTCCCAAATTAAAGACAAACACACGTGCTTTGAGAATGACAATGAAAACAAAATAAAAGTTAAATTATGGAAGAAAAATAGATTTTATGAAACAGGAGAAAAAGAGTAAAGACTGTGAAAGATAATAACACAAATCTATGAAAAGAAAGGAAAGCGAGGAGAGAAATGAAAAACAATGTTTTTGTGAATAAAGAAAATTAAATTAAGAAACAAAAGAAGAGAATGTTTTGAAGAGGTGTATGAAAATTTTAAGTATTAAATGAAAATCTAGCAAAGAAAACAGAAAAATAAGGTCTTATTACCATGCCAGCCTCTTCTGAAAGGCCCCAAGTTACTTCTACCACCTGAAAAAGGAATCAGAAAAACGTAAACATGGAAATAATTACTACTAGCATTGTTTTGGAAAGCAAAATTATATCTTCAGATGGAGTTTAAAAATAACCCATACATACATTTCTCGCGCAATCTTTACCAAGTTAAAGACAAACACACAAGTTTTAATAATGACAACGAAAACAAAATAAATGTTAAATTATGGAAGAATAAAGAATTTATGAAACAAAAGAGAAAAAGAGTAAAGACTTTGGAAGATAATAAATTAAAAAATAATTCAAAGAAAATAGAAAAATATTTCTTACCGTGCCCAAATCGTCTGTAACCCACTGATTCACTTTCAGCAACTGCGAAATGAAGCAGAAATAGGTTTTTCTTGAAAGCAGGGAAATACTTTCATTGTTTTATAAAACGAAATGATATCGCTCGTATGACATATATGAAAAGCACAAATTTCTCGCACAATGTTTGCCAATTTAAACCTAGTAACCAAGATTTGAGAATGGTAATGAATTTAAAATTAATGTAAAAAAGAAAGAAAATATGAAGCAAAGGGAACAAAGAAATAAAGATTATTGGGGAAAATCACTCAAGTCTCTGAAGCGAAGGAAAAGAGATGAGAGAAATAAAACAATGGATTGTTCTTCGTTTTTTTTTTGTTTTGTTTTTTTAATAAATAAAGGAAATATCACAGGAAACATATCTGAGAAAGAAATTATTGAACATTGTAAAAGAACGGTTTTGTGCTTACTTGTACATAAGAAGACAGACAAAATCAGTAAAGTTGGAATCCCCATTTTCTGAGTGAAATACACCAAAAATATTCAAAAATGTGAATCAGTCCCTTTATCAAAGCGACTAATCGACGAGAAAACAAGCTACGTTTTATTGGTCGCCTGGTTTTCTCCCTTATTTATATTCCATTTAACTGCACGTACGAACAAAATACCTCCTCTTTAGGAGATAAAATTTGAGTCAGTTTACGAAGAACAAAAGAGGGTAATCTCTTTAAAATATTAACCCCGTGCCAGGTCTCGATAAAATCACAAAAGGTAATCTCTCCAGAAATGTGTATTTTTGCCAATTTACGGTGGAAGATCAAAAGGTAATCCTTTCTTAAGATGTTATTTACGTCAGTGAAACAAAATAGAAGCTGAATTCACTCGGAGGATCCCATGAGTAACTGTCATCTGAACAACTTCAAATAAATACAGTCCCTCCTCACTTACCAATTCAGAGATTCCGGACTTACGATCAGCTACAAAATATCATAACAAAAAATTAACAAAATTCAACCAGTCGGCATCGTGATTGTTTTCTCTTTGTTCAAATAGAATCAAAGCAAATAAAATAAATAAATAAAGTGAAAAATAAATAAAAGTTTACTTGTAGTTTATTTACAATCGGCAAAGTGAATTAATGCAAAGAATATAGAATTGATATTCGATTTTTTTATTACTTTCAATTCAGTACATTACTGTACTATATTGACAAGAGGTTGTCGAAAACTTTTTCAAAGATAGCCAGATTTGATGAGGCGAACACGCGCGAGGGCCAACCATTCTGCCTGGCTTTCTTTGAATCATTAACATTAAATGCAATATAATATGAAGTAAAATATGTCTGAGAAAAAAATACTTCCAGGAAGCTATAATACATCTCAGGTTAATCTTAAACATTACATATTATTGGTAATTAATATTTTCTGTCAAGTTTTAATTTAAAATATATTAATATAGGTACCGCCATTCAATTTCAATAACTTGGTTTAGAATGAATTTTTATAAATGAAAAAGATTTATTGAAGCTTTCTTTTTAGATTTAATTGAAAGCTAAATTATTAAATTAACAATTTCCAGTAAGCAAAATACACTGATGTATTTTAAATAAAAATTATATTGATCGAAATCTCAACTTTTTTGTCACTTTCAAAAAATCATTTAAATTTGGCGCTCTTCACACATTTCGACACATTTGTAAGCAAAATTCTCGGTTTTAAAAATCGTCCAAAAATCTATATCTATAAAACAGAATATGTCAGTTCGCATAAAACACAAGCGAAAGTGACAGCGTGCTCTAGAACCCCAAGCATCAAGTTACAAAGAACGCAGTGATGGTTGTGAAGGGTAGGGAGGGTCGTACGACCATTCCACCTATTCCGTCCACGACCACCAGTGGGCCGGGTTACGCTTTTTGTGAGAGAAATATTCAAAAGCTGATTGTGAGTAAGTAAATATTAATTTTATTTAATAATTCTTTTTTTTTTTACCTGGTTCTTCTTAATCACTAAGCCTGCTAACCATATTTTCTACTCATTTTCTTCATTTTTTTAATTTTTTTATTTTGTTTTTAATATAGGCCAATGGGACTTATACTAAGTTAAAACTTAGTACCATAAGTCATTCCTATCCCCCAGTACCCTCAACTAGTATAATCCCTGCAACTATCCCAACTACATACCCCCTACTGTTTTGTTCTGTCATCGTTATATATGTTATATGTAATAGGAGAAGGTAGGCTTTCCTACCGCCCGGTCTACACTCCTCCCCCTTCTATTGGACGCGAGTAGAGGCCCAAACCTTGTTTCGTGTTTAGGAAGGGGTTCCCGGATCTCTCTCTCTTTCTCTCTCTCACTGGCCTCTGTACTGGTGCCGCTGTGTTTCTCCCATGATGCGTGCAGTCTGTGACATCGCCTGTTCATTCTGAGGGTACACGGTTGACAGTTTCCTGGTTGCTGTTTCCGACTGGTAGTTAGGAGCCCTAACTCTGGCGTAGCGTCTTGAGCGGCCGCTCTGATCAACAGTTGCATAATATCGGGGTGTCTGTAGTGCCATGTCGCGCATGGATAGGTGTCCCTGCAGTCATCTCCGGTGGGTAACCCTGAGGCCACATTATGAATCAGGCTGTGCCAAACCCCCTCTCTGTCCGCGTCATGGGTGTCAACCGTCGGCTTCCTTTAACTCAGGCCTTCTCTTTTTCCAAAACCAATTGCCAACATGAATAACAAAAAACAGAAATACAAACCTAAACCAGCCTTCAAAAAATCACCCAAACCTCTAAATATCTCCTTCTCTAACATCCGTGGCATTAGAACCAACTTCTGCAGCGTTGAGTCTTTCCTCATAGCTAAGTGCCCGGATATACTCGCCCTGTGTGAGACCAATCTTGACTCCTCTATCCCTTCCTCTGATCTCTCGATCCCTGGATATCTCCCTCTCCTCAGAAAAGACTCTCTAACCCACATGCATGGCCTGGGTGTCTACGTCAAGGACCATCTCCCTCTAGCTAGAGAGACCTCTCTCGAATCGCCGGATCATTCCTACTTGTGTCTCCGGCTATCTCTTCTCAATGCTGTAAGCTATCTTTTCTTTCTCTACCGCTCTCCATCCTCTCAGGACTGTGGGATACTCGATGTCATTTCTGACAGCATAGATAAGGCCCTCTCTGTCCATCCGTACGCTCACATATTTGTGTTTGGTGATTTTAACGCCCATCACAACCAGTGGCTAAAGAACGCTACCACTGACCTCGCTGGCATACATACTCTCAACTTTTCAATCTCTCAATCCCTCACCCAGATAATCGATTTCCCCACGCGTTTTTCCTACAATCGTGACTGTAAGGCCTCACTCCTCGACCTGTGTTTTACCTCCATCCCTGAGTCTTGTAGTGCCACGCAGCTCTGTCCTATCGGTAACACCGATCATGCTGTCGTGTCTGTTAGTATCTCCTTCAGCCCCACCACCTGAAAAGAGCCCACTACCACCAGAACCACATTCTGCTATCAACGGGCTGACTGGGACTCGTTTCGGGACTTCCTCCGCGATGTCCCCTGGGATGCTGTATTTAAGCTCCCCACTCATGATTGTGCTTCTGAGTTCTCTTCCTGGATCAAAGCCGGTATCGAAGCTTTCATCCCCTCCAGGAAATTCAAGGTCAAACCGCGCTCCTCCCTATGGTTGACAGCAGCTACTCACCCGCCATTGCCCATAGGAACCAATTCTTCCACCGTTTTCGTAGTGATATGTCCGACTCCAACAGACGTCTATTTACCTCTGCACGCAATGAGTGTAAGCGTACCCTCGACGATGCCAAGTCACTATTTGCAGCTCGGATGAAGGAACGTATTGCATCCCGCAAATTTGGCTCCAAGGACTATTGGTGCCTCTACAAGAGCGTTCTGAATAGTAACAAACCCTCCATTCCTCCCCTGTTCAATCAGTTTGAGGTCCTGACCACCTCTGCCGACAAGGCCGAATGCTTCGCTCGGAAGTTTTTTTCCAATTCTATGCTTGACTCTTCTGGGGTACCCTTGCTCGACTTCCCTCCCAGAACTGAGGCCCTCCTGGACGGCTTGCACATAACCCCGTCGTCGGCACTGGGCATTATTTCTAACTTAGATCTCCACAAGGCTACCGGTGGCGACGGAATTCCAGCCATTGTCCAGAAGAAATGCGCACCTGAACTGGCACCTGCCCTCTCTAAATTGTACAACCGCTGCCTCAAGGAGTCCTGTTTTCCTGACTGCTGGAAATCCTCTACCATTGTTCCTGTCTTTAAGAACTCTAGCGGCCCCTCCAATCCTTCTAATTACCGTGCTATCAGTCTCCTTCCCCTCTTCGGTAAAGTCTTCGAGGCCATTATTAACGCCGAAGTGATTACTCACCTGATATCCCACGATCTGCTCTCAGACAAGCAGTACGGTTTCCGCTTTGCCCGATCTACTGCCGATGTGCTTACGGCGATCACTGAATTTGTCTACCAAGCTATTCATAATAACGGCGAAGCCCGTGCCGTGGCCTTTGACATCTCCAAAGCATTCGATAGGGTTTGGCATGCCGGCCTCCTTCGCAAGCTCCAGGGTTATGGTATCACAGGTCGATTGTTTGACCTAATTCAGTCGTTTCTGTCAAACCGGGATTTGAAAGTTGTTCTCAGTGGATTCATCTCCAACTCCTATCCCACTAACGCTGGTGTTCCTCAAAGCTCCATCCTTGGCCCTACTCTGTTCCTCATATTTATAAACGACCTTCCTGACGCCATAGACTCCCAAGTCGGTATCTACGCTGACGACACTACTATTTACTCCTGCCTCAAGCACAAATCTAGTGAGGCGGACAAAATTAACCTGGCAGCTCAAATTGAAAAGGACCTCCAATCGGTTGTGGACTGGGGTGAGAAATGGATGGTCAACTTTAACGCCTCTAAACCAAAACTGCTCTCCATTAACCACCACAAGGAGCCATCCCTGCATCCCATTAGAATGTCTGAGGACCAACTTCTCGAGAGCTCCTCTCTGCGGCTGCTCGGTCTCACGCTGTCCGCTGATCTGAGATGGAACAAATACATCGAGTCAGTTGCATCCTCCACCGCAAGAAAAGTTGGTTCCCTGTGCCGAGCCAGGAAATTCTTCTCCCCGGAATCGATCCTCCAAGTCTGTAAATCTACCATTCGCCCCTGCATGGAGTATTGCTGCCATTTATGGTCTGGGGCCCCTGCGTGTTGCCTCAGGGTTCTTGATAAGATCCAGAGACGGATATGCAATGTGATTGGCCCTGATCTGTCATCTCGTCTGCAGTCGCTCTCTCACAGACGCGATGTTGCATCGCTCTGCCTTTTCTACAAGTACTTCCACGGTAATTGCTCCGAGGAGTTGCTTTCGCTTGTCCCTAAGCCTCATGAATTTAAGCGTCCTACGAGGCTGGCATCCCGTTCCCACCCCTTCACCGTTGATACTGTTAGATGTAGACGTCTCTTCTACTCCAATAGCTTCATGTCTCGCACATCTCGCCTATGGAACTCCCTTCCCTATTACTGTTTCCCTGACAAATACAATCTCCAACGGTTTAAGTGTAGCGTCAATCGTCATCTCCAGTTGCCTTGATCTATCCACTTCCCTTCTCCACTTCCTTTCATCTTTCAATCCTATCTGCTCTCGCTCTAAATCTCCTGTAACCCCCTTGCCTTGATCGACCCTCCGTCCTCTTTCTCCACATCCCTTCCTTTACCACTCCTATCTGCTCTTCCTCCAACCCTTCTGTAACCCCATGTGTGATAGTGGCCACCAGCCTTGCTTGGGGTGATACGCTTAAAAAAAAAAAATGTCTGTGTGTTTGTCTGTGTGTATGCTATATATACTTGTCCATAATTCTCGACCGATTTCGATGAAATTCTACATACATGTTTCAACTTAATTAAGTTAGATCAAGATCACTTTTCAAACTCCAAAACCTCCGGGTTTGACAGAAAAAAACTATGAAACTGAAGGTGGGTACGACTTTTTGCAAAAACCAAAACAAAGTTACACGCGAGCGAAATTTTTATTAGATGAGCTGATGTCTTTGCACTTAATGCAAAACACAGCTCAGGTTACGAGGTTTACCTTGAGTGCTTGATAGTTTTCCTGCGACATTGGCTTTACACACAAAAATTGCAAAAAACTGTGAAAAAATCGGGTGTTTTGTAATACTTAAAATAAAAACTTGTATACTTTACTCATTTTTAGCTGATTTTCTTAAAAACATGTCGCAAAAATTTGCTATCACACAAGAAATAAGATAGTGTTATTTTAGTCCTGCACCTTCCCCACGAATAACGAAAAAACACTAAAATCTGTTTTAAAGCCCGTTTTTCGGTTATAACTCCTTGTTTTTTACATCCGATGCTTTCTAAATTTGCTATGTTAATTACATGACAAACAGATTTTCTTGCGAGAAGGTTTGGTTTAGTTTATTTCAGTTAAGTGGACGAAATCTGCAACAAACTAGGTTCAAATTCAATATTTAGCCAATAGTTTCTTCATATGATTTCATCTTAACTGGCATTCGAACAACCTTTGATGCAAAGATTGTTTTGAGGAGGATTACTGAAGCGTCAAAAGGGGAAAATTCCTGAGGAATTATTAACCCCAGCTTTACAGTATCAATGCGAAGAAGTCGGGGGGTGGGGGGTCGTTCATGCGTTTGCACTCACAATCGAATCAAGCTCTGACGCTTCATCCCTTGTTTTGGTTTGATTATTAGATTTGTGAACAATGCCATATTATTTACTGAATATCTAAATCATTGAAAAAATTTCACACTGAGCTACGACCACACAAGAAGGTTTTATCGATGGAATTCCTTTATTAAGAATAATCAAGCATTGCGAAGAACATACCGTAAAAAAGATGAGGGAAGTGGGGTAGGTTAGTATACCAACGGATGATGCATGTAAGCGACAACGCAGATAGGCATTTCTAGACTGGGGGTGCGGTTAAACAATTGCAGCCATATACACCCAGGCAACGCCGGGCACCTCGCTTAGTTAAATACATATTTGTGACACGTTATTTGATGAAAATTAACAAATTTAAAGTTTTGAAACAAATATTACGTACTTACAATATAAAAAACTTAGTATACAAGCATTTCTTAACCACGGGGTCTTGTTTTTCTGACGTGCTGATTAATTTATAGGCAGCCTAAGTATGGTTGACCATTAAATTTTCTGGATGCTCCACATGTTGGACTTTGTGTCACATCTAAGCTTCGCTTAGAAAATCACTTTGGGCACTTCGACGTGGTATAAGGGTTAACAAGCTTTTCTCGCTACATCAATTACGACTGAATGTAAATATTCTCAGACGGAGTATATCTGTATATATATGAATGAATAGACAAGAGGAAAACTACACTTAGTTTTTAGCCAACGTTTCATCATTCGGACTTTATGTGATGGCCTTATTTTGCAACAAGTATATATTTAACAGTTACTCAATGATTTTAAATTTAAGAACGCTCATGAATGTTTATCAGGTTAATGGAAAAATTTTGGTATTAGAACCCAGGTAACGTCATGTAGCATCTCCGGAAGGAAATATTTTAAAATTTAAAGACGCTCATAAATATTCAACAGGTTAACTTAAATGGCTAGGCATTCAGACCTTAGATTACGTCCTGTGGCATCTTTGAAAGGGAATTTTTGAATTTGAAGATGCTCATAAACATTCAGCAGGTTAAATATATACTTGGCGCAAAATAAAATCATCATATATGACTTGATAAAGTCCGAGTAACAAAATGCATTATCTAAGAATAGTTTTCCTCCTGTCTTTTCATTCATTCATATATATATATATATATATATATATATATATATATATATATATATATATATATATATATATAACCTAACGAGCCAGAACCGATCTATCTAGTTTTCACCTAAAGGATCATCAGGATAACCCGAGTATTGGTATTAAAATATAGTACTGTCTGCGAATAACATAATTTAGCTCTTGAAAATATAATTCAATTGAGCACTGTTGAATGACAAGCTAATGCACCTGCGTTCAGTAAAATGAATGGAGCCCTCCGGTTGATTGACATTTGTTCACATTTGTAAAAACAATACGCTGGATTTAGATGCCTCATTCTGTCGAATGAAGATAACTCAGTGAGAGAAACCTTGACTGAAACCAAATCGGTTGGGTTTCAATCCTGCCTTGAGGCATTTGTTTGTCTAGTCGCACTGAGGAGCTGTGATACTGCGAAACAGTACTGTCTGCGAATGACACACATACACACGCATATTATATTATTTATAAGATTTAAATAAAAATAATACAAAAGATAAAAGAACGGAAGGAAACATGGATGGAAAGAAGAACTGAAAGAAATGAAAGGAGAAAAATAGATGGAAAAATTAGGAGCAAGAGAGTAAAAAATAACAGGTAAAATAAAAATGAATACCGAAAATAGAAATAAATAAATAAATAATGAACGAATAAAAATTAAGGCAAGATTAAATGAAAGGCAAAATAAAAGGATATATAAGAAAGAAAGGAAAAGAAAATGATTGAAAAAAAGGATTGAAGAAAGGAAGAAAGAAAGAAAGAAAGAAATAATGATTTACAGGAAGAAGAAAAAATAATAGCCGTAAGATAAAAACGAAAGACAAAAAAATAAACAAGAACAAAGAAAGAAAAATAACACAAAGATAAAAATGAATATGTGATTAGATTCTAGAAAGCTGTAATGAATAATGTCAATGACGAACACCAGACAGTCACCACAAACTTCCGTTGGTGTAATTTCGGTTTTGGGAGGTGTAAGTGTCGTTCATCATGATCAGTTCATTGAGCCGATCGTTAACTGTCCGATCACAAGTAGATCCTTCACCCCACCCATGCTCTGTTTATGTTGGCAGATATTGGAGAAGCATTATGACCAAGCTGGAACCCATGCAAAAAGTTAAACGCATTTCTTTTTTATTTTCAAGATGAGAGACATAATTTTAAGATGAATTCTGAAAGAGATTGATATAGAATTAACATTGAGGACATTTCAATCATTAAGAATGAGTAATATATCTTTGTGCAAATATTATAATAGATGAGAAAACAAAAGGTTTATTCTAAAATCGGACATTATTTTCTGAATAACCTAATATATTAGAACACAATTATACAGTTTATTTAAAAGTCAGACATTATTTTCCGAACCTAATATGATGGTTTTGATACAGTCTGTGACTACTGTGTAGTAATTCTTTTAGAATAGTGTAAGGGTATTTACTTTTACACACACACACACACACACACACACACACACACACACACACACACACATATATATATATATATATATATATATATATATATATATAAATATATATATCAAATATGTGGTGCAGTTCCATTTATATTATAATGAATCATTCATACAAAAAGTAAATTGGTAAAGTTAATGATATAAAATGGCGGAATCCCTTCGCTAGCAAAAGGGATTTCGCCATTTTATATCATTAACTTTACTAAATTTATTTTTTGTAATGCATTGTAATATATATATATATATATATATATATATATATATATATATATATATATATATAGAGAGAGAGAGAGAGAGAGAGAGACAGACATAGATAGATAGATAGATAGATAGACAGAATGCCACCCCAAATTATTTAAAGACAGATAATCTTTAGGAATCTATTTTGCTTATTTTCTTTTCAATATCAGAATGGAAGCAAATTTCAATTCATGTATATTTTACACACACACACACACACACACACACACACACACACACACACACAGAGTGGTGGCATCCTAAATTTCCAGGATTTCAAAGTAATATTTAGGAACCTATTTTCTTTTCAATCTGATATTCAATTGATAATAGAAAACATTTATGTATTAAGATATTTCCAGATTGAAATTCTGTTCTCATCATATTTCTGTTCATAAGTATGATGTTTTTTACTCTAGTGTCATCAGCTGTCTTATGGTTTCTTATCCATATTCAAACTGAATTGCTGCAGTACCAAAAGATGCAATGGAAGACCTATCAAATTTATGACAAGTAGATTTACCATGTTTTTAACTTCTAGACGATTTCTTTTGGTAGAATAAATTTTGTTAATCACAGAAAACCTTCAATCAGTCTTCGCAAAACTTATAGTAAAGCATTAATTATGTTTTTAGCTATTATATATCGGATATTAATATATAAGATTCTTTTCGGATAATCTAACAACCGGCTCGCTGCGCTTTTATAATTTTAAGAATGGGTTCGCGCGAACCGGTGCGATCTTGCACCAAATTTATAGGACTTCTTAATATGTAACGTCACTGTGGTCAGATATCTCAGCTGTCGCCCCATGAGAGAAGCAATTTTGCCTTCATTTAGCATGGCTGATGCTAACTTAAAGGAGGGTAACTAATTTCACCTTGTTGGTTTCACGTTTTCTTCTGACATGAAGTGGAACACAGGAAACTACAAGAACTCCTACAGAATGTAGTAAAGGAAAGCGAGAAGAAAGGACTAAACATCAATTGCATGAAGATAGAATGCATGGTTGTCAGCATGGTCCTCAATCAATAAATAAAATAGGGACCCGTAGATTAACAGGTTTTAACTAAGTTAAATCTGAGAGATCTAGAAGTCCTACCAGGATTTATTATTGGCGGGTACGATAAGATATGCAAATGATACAATATTGATAGCAGATACTGAAAGGAAACGACAAAACCTCCTACAGAAACTAGTGAAGAAAATCGAGAAGAAAGGATGAAACATCAAGACAGAATACATGATTGTTAGCAAAAGGAACATTCGATCATGCAAATTACAAATTGGAGATAACAAAATCAAACAAGATCAACAATTTAATATATGGGAAGTGTTTTAACAGAGAAGGAAAGTACGACACTGAAATCTGAAGGCGTATTGAGATAACGAAAGATGCCTTCCAAACCTGAGCAAAGTATTAAGAAACAGAAAAAAATCGTAATAAACAAAGAAAAAAGTACTGAACTGTTATATAATATCGGTCCTCCAATATGGCAGTGCATGCTGGGCAATGTCCTCACAGATGAAGAGAATAGAAGAAGAGACCTGAAGCAACATAAATGTGGTTCTACAGAAGGGTGTTGAGAATACCATGAACCGAACATGTGAGCAGCGTCGAAGTTTTAGAGAAAACTCAAACATAAAGGACACTTATACTTAACGTCAGAAAGAGACAGGAATTACTTGTGCACATAATAAGGAAAGAGAGCTTGGAAAATTTGATACTCACAGGACAGATAGAAAACAAGAAGGACATAGAAAAACAATGCATAACCTACCTAGCATGTTTGAGGAAATGGATGGCAATACAAGATTCAGGAGAGATGCACGCTCCAAAAGTATTCTTATAGTTAACAATATCACATTTCTAAAAACACTTCTTTCGGATTACACTTTATCTTTCGATGTCCTGTTATTACCTGGATGTAAAAAAAACTTACCTATTTCCCTACCTGAGGATGATCGTATGAAACGATTGAAAGCTAGTAGTAAAAAACGACCTGATAAAACCGGAATTTATAAACAAGGATCATACCATTCATTAACGGATTGGAGGTTAATGTATTTTATTATTAAAAGTTGTTTGCGAGAGTGATTCTTCACATGTCATTAACTTCATTATCTGCTTTTAGTGTGAATGATTCGCGTAATATAAATTGAACCTGCACCACATAATTGATATATATATATATATATATATATATATATATATATATGCAGAAATATAGTCTTAAAGTGTGCTATATTTATGAGATAAAGTGCTCAATATCAGAGATAGAGCGTGTGTAAATATAAAAGTGGACATGGAAGTCAGCACTTAGAGGCGACAGTCGCCTGACGATTGCACTAGCATGAAACAGACTGTCGCCTCTAAGTGCTGACTTCCATGTCCATTTATATATATATATATATATATATATATATATATATTCTGTTTATATGCTATTTATATTGATATAAGTATTTAAGTAAATGCTCTGGTGATAAAAAGCAGTATTAACGACATTAACCGACTGATTGTGACTGGTAGAAATAATTCCAAGGAGGGTATTAATCCAAAGAGAGCTCAATGTAAACTAAGGAGCATTACAATAATAAAAAATTAAGAAAAAACCTTAAAGATCCATTTTCGGTTATAATATATTTCGTGAATATTATTTTACTCATCTCTTCAGACCGAAAGTTCTTAAGATTATTAATATTATACATATATATATATGTGTGTGTGTGTGTGTGTGTGTGTGTGTGCGTGTGTGTGTGTGTGTGTGTGCGTGTGTGTGTGTGTGTGTGTAATTTGGCAGCAACTTTTCTTTTAAACATGTTGTGTTGAATGTTAAAGACAACATCGTCCTGCATATTTTCTTTTGAATTTTCTCATATTTTCTAATGAGACTTTTTATTTGAAAACGATATCGAAATAAATATTGTCCGTACGATAACCTAGTACTTTCGAACATCATTGTTCATCTTCAGAGTCAAAATTTTTAGTCAAATTTTTTTAAAAACATTTACCAATTGTCTTGTAGCGGAATCATGTTGTTACATTTTTTTTACAAACTAAATAAACGTTAAAATCCTTTTAATTTCAAAAGACGCGATGATGTTATCAAGTGCATGGCGAAGATTTTTCACGCCGTCACATGATTAAAAATCTTCGCCATGTACGTGATAACATCATCGCGTCTTTTGAAATTAAAAGGATTTTAACGTTTATTTAGTTAGGAAAAAGGAAGATCTATATTAGCATGCTATTGGAAGAAGTTAGAGAGAAAATAGAGCCCGATTCTATAAGGAAATAATCAGTAAGCGTTATAAAACATTGTGCTAAGACTTACCTGAATTAAGGATTGGCACTCAAGTAAGAATAAGGACGGATGATCAGAATAATTGGAGAGAAATTGGAATTGTTACTTCAGCAGATGATAATAACAGGTCGTATAAAACAGACAGAGAAAGCACAAATTCAAAGAAATAGAAAACACCTAAAACACGATAATAGTACAAAGAGAGATGTATCAAACAAAATAGAGGGAAACAGCTCTCAAAAGGGCAATGATAAAAGAGATGAACAATATGTTGTTAAAACAACATTAGACAGGTAAATCTATAAACCTGGATATTTGAAGAATTAGGTATGAAATGATAAAATGTAAATAATGAAAAAAATATTTTTAAGATAATATTACCGGTAAGGTAGGTCATTTGGAAAATGAATGACAAAAACATGTAAAGTATTTCATTTTTATTTGGAAAAGAAATGGAGATATTTAGTAATAATAATGTTAGTAATCAAGAGTTGTTTCCCCTTTTCATCTATAGTTCACGATTCTTTCGAACGCGTGTTTCTTTTTTTTTTTTTTAAATAAGGTGAAAGGGTTATCAAAACATTCTTGAGTGAATAAGACGTCTTTCTTTCATACCATTTGTGAAATCCTTACTGCTTTAATTAACGGTCTGGTGGGATGTTACTTCTTTCAACGATCTTTGTCTTAGGCCAGTTGAAAACGATGCTCAGGTTCCATGCACGTTTTACTACAGGCATAGTTACAACATTTCTTTGCTAAATATAGATGAAAAAAAAAAATAAATAAGTAATCTATTGTTTATAAAATTTCAAATTAAAATAATGTATGAAAATTAAAGAAAACAACATATTTTAAATTCTAAGAAATTAAGTTTTACATTTTAAAAATGTATATAAAGTTATTCTTTTATAAATTAATTTTTTTTTAAATTAATTTTATCTAAAATATTTTTTAAAAATAAGTGAAAAACATTTAACCTTGAATCTTAATCACAGAATAGTATGTTTGGACCTCACTAAGTGCCCCATACTTGGAGGTATTGTGATAAATGTAAATCAAATATTTGAAATAATTATAGTCATATAAAGCACGTTTCCTCTTCACATTTCATAGTTTGTTTTAAATCAAATTCATGCGAATGGCCAAGTCAAACTCTTTTTGATTCACAGCCATCTCCGCCACCGCCACCATGGAGAAAATGAGAATAGGGAGAGAGGGTGATGATCTCAATAGTCGGATGCGAGCAGGTACCGACAACAACATCTGTTTTGTAACTTCATCTCGGTATTTAACACCAAATGCACACGTATGTAATATTACTTTCTTACACTCTCCTTCATTTGGTTATGCTGATTCTATACCTATATATAGACTACTTCTTGTTCCAGTTCCCTAATCTTTGTGACAAAAGCTAGATTTATTGAGTGTGTTTCTGTAATTCTCCCTTTCTTGAATGTTACTTTTGCACATTTATTTAATCCGAAATCCATATCTATGTCGTCGCTGAAACATTTTACACTATTCAGGATACCCTTCAACGCATTGTCGTCTTTGGCAAAGAGTTTGATATCATCCATGTAGAATAAGTGATTAAGTTCTTTCTTTTCTTACTTTCTATACAGAGTTATTACTGTTTAGTTCATGCGAAAGAGAGATAAAGGAGAGACAGGCAGAACAGAAAGGGCGACAGGGAATCTCTTTGAAAAACAATTAGAAGTGGCAGTGTGATTTAGGCAAAATGTGGTTTTGCACAAATCCATGCAATATTTAAGGAAATTATTATCACCGAGGAGACTTTCCAAGAGCGAGGCACGCTATCAAAGGATTTACGGTAAAATATCCAAGCTGTGCTGATATTTCTACATTTTTTCTTGCAATTTTCCAGTATCGTTTTACTCATCACAAGTTGATCTTTGTAACCATTTGGACCTTTTCGAAAAACCTTCTATTCCTAGGGATGAATCTTGTTTTCATCGAGCAAAGAGTAAATACAGTTCGTCGAGACAGACATGATCAATTTATATGTCTGGGGAAGCATGTTATGGGCCTATAATTTTTTGGATTATCTGTTTTACCGGTTCTTGGTAGTAGATATGCAATACCTTCAGTGATCCATTTTGAAATTTCATTGGAACTATTAATTAGTATTGATAATGTTTGCGGAAAAGTTTTATGGATTGATAACAGATGATAGAACCAAGGGTTGGGTACCTTGTCCTTTCCTGGGGATTTCCATTTTGGGGATATTGCCTAACATTATTCTAAATTATATTTTTCCATTCTTGTACAGGTTTGGCCATCAAACTTTCTTTTTCTCCTTTGACCCACCCTGCATTGGCATTATATTCCTCCGGGCTGCTCTAAATATTCTC
This sequence comes from Acanthosepion esculentum, assembly GCA_964036315.1. Taxonomy (NCBI): domain Eukaryota; kingdom Metazoa; phylum Mollusca; class Cephalopoda; order Sepiida; family Sepiidae; genus Acanthosepion; species Acanthosepion esculentum. Next base: position 77,127,313 of record OZ038497.1, on the reverse strand, counting down.
CCAAAACTTTTACATTTCTTCAATAAATGGTGGCTTTTTAATTTGTATAACTACTTTTCTAATTTCAATGTCAAACTTCTTGAGGTCTCTTTTGAATATCTTATTTTGTCTATAGAACTTACAACGCATTTTACATCGCATTGTTATTATTACAGTGTAACCCGGATATAAGAGAGTTGTCGGGACCGGAGAAGAAGTATCTTATATCCGGGTTTCTCTTATATCCGGGTTTGGTCTATTATATATACATTAACACAGGCTCTAATTTGGGACAAGAGAAAATC
>OZ038497.1:76967029-77122029 GCA_964036315.1 Acanthosepion esculentum | reverse complement strand
TTCATCCTGGTTCAAACGAAATCAAAAACGATGCATGCACACAAAAAATTCCTTTTCTAATAATAAAGCGTTAAGAAAATATTTAGCCCGGATAAGCTAAAGATACCGAAAGATTGAAACCAAGGTAGCGTGATAAACTGATCTCCTAATTTTTTCAAATTTAAAAGGTCTGCATCTTAAACTTTTATTTTTATTTTCTTTATACGTGTATTCAGCACTTTTTAATACTACTGTTTCTTGGTCTAATTCAACTGTGACCATTAACCTTATATATATATATATATATATATATATATATATATATATATATTAACATAAGTATGTTATAATATAACTACAAAAATAGCCATTTTGTTTGGGGAAACTATACCAATCTTGTATTCGTATATATATATATATATATATATATATATATATATATATATATATCAGGAAATTAATTAAATCCGACAATTTTTTTTATTTGTTTTTAAAGGTTATTTTTTAAATGGATATTCATATTTGAGTAAATATGAGTGAGTATCCATTTAAATATAACGTTTAAACAAATAAATTATATATATATATATATATATATTTATATATATATATATATATATATATATATATATATATATATATATATATATATATATATATATATGCTTTTATGTATGCATTAGTCATTTCACGCCGAGCAAGATGATAAAATCGACTAAGACACAAGGGGCTACTGCGAGTGAAAGAAACACAGAGCACAATGAAGAAACAGGATTCACACTTTTCGAATTGTCAAAATCACCCTATTTTTTATTTGTCGCAGTTCTGACGCTTACTGCCTTCCCAAAATTCATAGAGCATAATATGGCGTAAGTGCAACTTTCTATTCTCCATTTTAAGACATTCATTTGTGAACAAAACATCAACATTCAACAGAGTCTGGCTCGTTGATGCAAGGATTCACACTCTTCGATTTGTCAAAATCACCCCATTTTTTTGTTGCAGTTCTTACGCTTACTGCCTTCCCAAAATTCATAGAGCATAATATGGCGTAAGTGCAACTTTCTATTCTCCATTTTAAGACATTCATTTGTGAACAAAACATCAACATTCAACAGAGTCTGGCTCGTTGATGCAAGGATTCACACTCTTCGATTTGTCAAAATCACCCCATTTTTTTGTTGCAGTTCTTACGCTTACTGCCTTCCCAAAATTCATAGAGCATAATATGGCGGAAGTGCAACTTTCTATCCTCCATTTTAAGACATTCATTGTGAACAAAACATCAACATTCAACAGAGTCTGACTCGTTGATGCAAGGTTTGAATCGAGAAAAACACCAAAAGCCGACACTAATACAAACACCAGTTGCAGTCATTTTATGCTAACACTGAAAATCGGGGACGAAATTTTGCAATGATCATATACGTCAATTGATTTCTTCAAAAACTTTTGTATCGTTAAGTCATATTTATTTGTTTGTAGGTATTTCCCCGCTAAACAATATTACTCGAGCTTGTAAATAAAGTTAACACCAAATATACAATTCAATTTAGTCATGAAGCAGAAATAATAAACTTGGGGAAAATATCCTGAGGTTACTACAATCAATTTAAAACATATTTCATTTTTCAGATATTGCAACATTTTATATGCAAAATGCTAGAATAGAATCTTAAGTTAGTAGGCACGAGCATATTCATGGAGAATAAAAAGAAAAATAGAAAAATGAGTGGAAGAAGAATGAGGAAAAAAATAATACAGAAAAAATAGTTCTGGAATAAAAGAAAAGAAATAAGTTCTGGAAGAAATTGAGGGAATAAAAAGGAAGAACGATTTTTTAAATAAAATAAGAATGGATTGAGGATTCGAGAAAAAAAACGAATAGGTCTGTACCAATGTAAAGAAAATGTCTTACTTGTTGATAAAATGACAAACAGAGCCAAGGCAGATGGAAGTCTCATTTTCTCTTATTCAAATGGATTCTGGATAAAATCTGTGACAAATTTTCAACCAAATTTATCAACACGAGTAAAACAAGAAATGTTATTTGACCGTCTTTCTCTGTTTTCACTTCTATATAGCTTCTCTAACCGGATACATAAATCACCTATATGAGAGGAAATACCTATTTTTATTGTCATAAATTTAATTCTTCACTTGATAACCTGAAACCAATCAATTCTTTTTCTTATTTCTGCAGCTTTGTTTTGTAAGAATCAAAAAGTCTAACAAATAAAAAATTTATTACATTGTTTATGAGAGATGATTAATTCAAAAATACTCCCTTTCGCATAAAACAAGTTATGACTAGTCACGATTAAGTTATATAAATTTTAATTATTTTTTAAATCCTCAGAAGTTTGTTTACTGTTGACAAATCCCTAACACGTCATCTTCTTTTCAATTTTCGTGTGTTTTTTACGCAAAGAATAAACGATTTATCTGTTAAATGCGTTGTTTTATCAGAAGACCACGAGTACAAAATTCGAGATCAGTAATTTCTCTTCAATTGCAAATTCAATCGACATTTCTCATTATAATTTAGAGAAATAATATATACTTTGTTATGAATAATCAAGAGTGGTCTCCACTTGTTTTGCTACTCTCCTCTTTGTGAGAGCTATTTCTGTTTACCGGGACTATAAAAGGGGTATTATACGAGAACCTTGTATTCTCAGTTGAATAAAGCTTTCTTAAAGCCTACACCTGCGTACTTTTGTCATCATATACTTATCATTCAACGCAGCATTTCAAACTAAGATTTTCACAGTTCCCGTTTATCAACATTTATGCAGCCATCGTATTTCTACTACCTGTAATTGCACTAGTAATAAATGAGATAATAGTATTTAAATGTATTTTCTGAAACATAGACAATGTGTTTTCATCTTATTTCTATTGCTTTTAATTGCACACGTAATAGTATTTAAATTTATTTTATGAGGCATTGGCAAGATGTTTTCGTCTTTTAATTTCTCTAGTAATATTAGACGTAACAGTATTTGAATTTATTTGTCTACTAAAAGCTATTCATCTATTTTTACATCTTGTTAATTATTCCTCAGGAGGTACGGTGGAATAAAGGATAGCGGCTCAGATTGAGGAATTATATTCACTTACGGTAGGAATCCATCTCTTCAGCCTCCAGGATGGACTGGGTTCTATAGCCTTAGTTGGCAGCCATTGTAGAAGAAGGAAATACTGAATTCAAACCGTCCTGGAGAGGGTTAGGCTCCGTCAGGCTATCATGTCCAAGACACACCACTCCTTTTGCGGTTGCAGTACAGGTGCTGCCCCTACGACTCTACTGAGTTACGGGTTTCAGATGCTAGACTGACCGTTACATAATTTAAAATTGAATCTAAATATCTGGTTAACACAATTTTATAGATTTAGGTCTGTTTATTTTTATAATTAAAAAAAAAAACACGCCTAGTTAGACGCGTTTGTGTTTAATATAAAATGTAAATACCGAATATAAATATTAATTTTGGTGCGTCTGTTTTAATATATGTATTATTTAAAATGCCATTAATCAGCGTTTATCTAAAATATAAAATAAGATATTAAACCCGGTTTATTTCAAATATAAAATATAAATCCCATTTATTTTAGATACAGCACGCACACTCTAACCATTGGATTTAAAATAGAAATACAGGCAGGCACAATAACAGTAAACTTCTTAGACGTCATTCTCAACCTGAACAAAATTACATACGAACCGTACAAAAAAGATAATGACTCCCCAACTTACGTACACAATCCTCCAGCCATTCATCTTAAATCATCAAGCAAATACCCATATCACTCAACCGCAGTCTATCTGAAAACTCATCAAATGTAGACATTTTCAAGAACAAGAAAACATCATATGACGAAGCACTAAAAGAAAGTGGATACACACAACTACAATATACACCTCCACAACCGAAACTCAAAAACAAAAAAAGAAACGTTATCTGGTTTAATCCACCATACAACAAAATCGCGTAGGAAGGACATTCCTAAACTTAATAGAAAAGCACTTCCCTGAATAAACCGATTAGCAAAAATATTCAACAAAAATAAAGTTAAACTCAGTTACAGCTGCGCAAAAATATAACACAAATAATAAAAAGCCACAACAGAAAAGTAACAACCTGCAATAATGCAACAAAAGAACCTCAATGAAACTGCAGAAATAAAACATGTCCACTCCAAAGAAATTGCCAACAAACGAATATAATATATAAACCCAAGGTAAGTGCAAAAAACAGCACAATGTTCTACATCGGTGCCACATAGGGACCATTCAAGAAAAGAAAAATCAAACACGACCTCTCATTCTCTAACAGAAAATACTCAAACAGCGTTACACTATCCACATACAATCTAAAAGACAGAAATATTACACCAAGAATAAGCTGGAAAATATTGAAAAACGCACTTGCCTACACCAGAATTACAAAGAAATGCCTACTTTGTCTACACAAAAAGGTAGCAATAATTTCTCATACCCAACAAAAGAAATTACTAAACATAAGATCAGAAATAATTTCTAAATGCAGATATGAAAGCAAATACATATTATCACAATTTATGCCAAACGGATAAAAAAAAATACCAACCAACACTACTTTGTAAACCACAATTGACCCTATGAACATGAAAAGAGAAACCACTGACACCATAACACCATCAATTATTTTCTAGTTCAAACTACCATCATAATAATTCTAATTCCACCACCATTGCTACAATCACTTTTACCACTTTACAATAACTATTTGCCGCTACAATTGTTATTGTCATCATCCCTTCCCTTCCATTACTACCGCATTACAATTACCATTGCCGCATTAGTTCACAATTACTACTGCACCACAGTTACCATTAACATATCAGTCCACAATTATACTTATTTCTCCCTCCCCCAGCAAAATTAATGCCACCACATAAATACTAATAAATACTACAAATTGGAGTTTCTATCATTTACCCTTGCGCAATCGTTAAAAACAAGCAAATAACCAGCTTTAAAATAATAACAAAACAGCTTTAAAAATGAAAAATAATAGCTATTTTACCTACCATAGTCTTACACAGATCCCGAGAAAGCATTATTCAGCGAACAAAATAGAAGAAAGGTCTGCGCGTTGACAGTGCAACAGACGAAAGATATTCGTTACACAATCCAACATTGAATACAGCGACCAAATGCGTACGCATGTACGCAACGACACATGGATGCGCATATATACCAAGTCATTCAATGTTCACATATATTTATGTTTGTGTGATCTCCAATGTGTGAGCGTGCATGTATGTATGTCTGAGTACGCCAATGAGTGAACGTGCGTGCATGTATGTTTGCGTAAGTATGAGTGGCGTTTCCTCCCACTACCATAAAAACACCGATATACGCAACCATATACAAATCCAAAATTTAAAAATTAATCAGTTTGTTTGACGATCGCATATATTCATTAATAGATACTTAATATCTCTGTTATATTACATCGAGCACTATTTTATTCATACCTGCTCTCGATATGCGATATCCTATATTCATATATATACGCACATAAGTATACACGTGTGTATGTATGTCTGCGTACGTATGAAAGGTGTTCCGACGAAAATTTTACACCCACTACCATAAGATATACGCACATACACACAGACAACCCCCATATATATATATATATATATATATATATATATATATATATATATATATATATACTTATTTGAAAATATGGTTCCATCGCTACAGAAGAATTATCATGTTTCAAAACCAGAAGCTAAAAACTTCGAATTCAGTTATAGATTTAAATTATAGTCCCTAGCTATATCTAATTTTCGAGCGAATTTTGGAATAACTTATTTTGAAACTTACCAGGTCTTATAAGCATATACATTCATAATAGTGTCTATGGATACGGGAAAATTCAATCATTTTTACAAGGGGTGGTATGGTATTCATTTTCACTTACAACTACTGTATCAAAAATTGAGTTACTTTCGTAAAGAGGTTATGTGAAGGTAGGGTAGGTGGGCCTTTTCAAACGAATGATGACATCGGTTCAGCGCATGTCGTCTGGTATTTTTCAACGACAAAAAGTTTTTCGGCACTTTTGTTTCGCCTTTAAATTTGTACTTGTATACATAAAGATTTTTTTCTAAAAGGGTTCTTTGTATATGAATACGTTGTATTGAACTACAATTTAAAAATATTATTCTTAATTTTAGTTACTAATAGACTATATATCACTTAAAAAATAAATGTAATAGAATTACCTCAATTATTTAAAAATTATTATTAAATATCAAATATAAATATGTATATTTCATTTATCAGTTTTTTTTTAATTAAATATTACTTAAGGAAACTTTTCTGACAATGTCGGCAAAGAATAGCTATTTCATTTCATTGATTAAGTAAATTTTTATGTTTTATAAACCTAGTAATATATAGTTTTTCATATATGCAAAAAGGACAGGGTCATTTAATGGCCTACATATTCTAACTTTTCTTATTAATTTCCATTTCACTTTAGGTGTTTTATTGGTTTCTTTTAAGTCTCAGAAATATTTCGGTATTTAATTATCCTAAAAGAACTTTGATATTGGTCGAACCGTTTTTTGAACTCATGTCTTATGCATCCAATGAAGACTTTTACGTTGTCTGGATCCTCAATAGATGTGATATTGCATTGTTATACTAATGATTCGGTGCGACATTTATTATTAAGAGGGCAGTTATGAGGATTTCTGCAGTTACATAATTTTTATTTATCTTCATCTCTTTTTATTATTATACAGTCTACATTTTTTTGTTCTTGGTCCAAGTGCTTATTCACGATATTAGCATTATTTTTTTAATAATTTTTTCTAAGCTTTCAGTACAGTTGTAAATTAATTTCATGGTATTTTTCTTAAAAATAGTACTGAGTTTACTATCTTTAAGAAAATGTTTAACGATTAATGCAAGGAATTTTTGTCCTAATTTTTTCTTTACCATTTGGTTGTATGGGGGTGTATACCAAATTATTTTTCTACTTCTGTTTTTTCTATGTTTCCATTTACATTTTTTATGTAAGTTAGTTTTGGGCTTTTGTAGACACTATCATTTAGGGCTTTATTATAGTTTATAATATGTTCATAGAAAATCTTCTCATTTGCTGAAATTGTGCTAATTCTCTTTTGGTGAATAAAGGTATATGCTTAATTATATACGGAGGATGATTAGATTTAGGGTATATATACAAAGGATTAGTATTGGGTTTTTTATAAGGTATGTATACATTTTTCATTAAATCTAATGTTATATCAAGGAAATTCACCTTTTTTAATTTAGTGCTTACAGTAATTTTTAAGTTCAGGCATTTAAATACTCTATATAATATCTTTCTAATTTTATCGATTTTAAAGTTTGTAGAGTTCTTTATAACCATAAGTCCATCGTCTCAGTAAAATCCAATATCATTCATATTAATTTTATGATATGCTGTGAGATTATATGACATAAAAATCCTATAAGGTCAAAAGACTCAGTTTAGGGATCCCATTGTGATGTCAAAGTGGTCATAAGAATGTTTTACCCATTGTTCACCTTTATGTATTAATACGCATTTATAATAATGATCTTTTCTTCTTCTGTTACGTCAGTGTACTGGGTAGCAAAGTCCAACGCATTCATGAACAGTTCTTTTGATATTGAATGATAGTAATTTTCAATATCAAACTTCATTAGTGTACAGTTTGTTTTATCTTGGATTTCAGTAAACCAGTTTGTTACTTCTTTGGTATTAATCAAAAGTTTCAATTCTTTGTTTTCTTTAATTTGTTGATTAACATTTTCTATGATTTTTTTTTTACTTATTTTGCCGATCTCATGTCTTGTTGGATTTATTATCCTTGTAGTTGGATTAACTTCGAAATCTGGTTTGTGGTTCTTTATGTTAATCTAGCACTCTTTTTCAGTAAGTTTACCTACTCTATCACTAATCTTCAGTTTATCTGTGATTTTTTTACTGCTAATGTTAATGTTTTTCACCATGTTGAGGTAATTATTATTTGCATTTTTATAGTTCTTATGTAAATCCTTATTTATTACAGTGTTGTGGTCTTATAATATGTATGCTCTGTAGATTTGCATTGAGCACTGTTTTGTAAGAATCAAAATATTATTAAAAGCAACGGATTATATATCTTACTGTTCTTTCGCTTCATTAATATATATATATATATATATATATATATATATATATAGGCAGGTAAGTAATGAAATGTCTCATGATGCGTATGGATAATCCCAAGGAGGATGTAATCCAGAGAGCTCAATGTCAAACCAGACCAATATTAATTTGATATTAATAAACTACCCCTCAAAAGTGTATAAGAATAATACCTAAATTTAAAAGCATTTTTATGCTTGGAAATGGGATCTGGGGAACCAAGAAAAAACACCTTCCTGGGGAAATAAAATATAATCAAGGGACCCTTAAGGTTGTCTGTTTTCTAATTAAATTCATATATATATATATATATATATTTATATATATATATGTATATGTATATGACTTGAAAATATGGATTAGATTCGATAGAATAATTGAATAAGGAACTTCATAATTATGCCAACAGATTCTTTTTCTGTTGAACTTGAAAGACATTGAACACTGGTATTACATCCACCAAATCCAAGACCGACAATGATTTGATCAGCCATAACATAGATTCAACAATATATTGCCATGGGATATATAGGTTGTCTCTTTAAGACGGATCAAAGTCAGCAGTAAATAATTCAGTGTTATTGGTTGAAAATTTATTTATTTCTCTATTGTATCATGTTATTTAGTCATGGCAATTATGCATGAAAAATGATATCGCCCAAATATCCGCCAAGGCTTCGGCGGCACACCTCCACTTGATGGTAAAAACTTTTGATGACGTCTCTGCATAGTTGCTCCTCAATTTCACCAATTTACCTTATTATCTCATCCTTAAGCTGTTGAATTGTTGTTGGCTTGTTGGCATATACCTTACTTTTGAGATGACCCAAAGCAAGAAATCTAAATGCCTCAAGTCGCACGATCGTTGTGGTCAATTGTCTTCGCTCTTTCAAGAGATGATGCGGCCTGGGAACTTTTCATTCAAATTCTGTTTGAACGTTCATTTTCGTAATAGGCTTCAATAGCTTTAACACGTTGTTTTTTGTTTGTTAATCTTTCCATGGTTGAGATTGCTAAAAAGTTAATTTGTTAAATTTGAAAGAAAAAGAAAAACAAATCATTAGACGCTTAAACTTAATTCACATTTAAAATCGGTTCAAGTAAATGGAATACCATTTATATGTAATTCTCCACATAACCAATAAAAACAAAGCTGGCATACAATTTAAGAACTAAAGGAGACATAATTAACGCCAATACAGACATAACTATCGCCAATGATAAAACACGTCACAAAGAGCCGTTGAAAATTCTAGGTAACCTTGACATACTTGGAAAGGATATCATAATAATCCAAAATTGGCTAGTTGGAGAAAACCCTTTGCATGCGGAAAAGAAAATGAATTCAGTAAATATAGAAAAATTGAAAGATGTATCTTCTGACCGGATAATGCAATCTATACAGTAAGGTGATTCTGAGAGAAAATGAAATACGAATGTACATTGGCATAGCGAAAGAAGCTTTCCAAAAACTAAACAAAGTATTAAGAAACAAGAAAATGTAATTAGAATAAAAAGAAAGTAGGGAACAGTTATGTAATATCGGTCCTCTTATTTAGCAGTGAGTGCTGGACAAACTCCTTACAGATGAAGAAGTGACTTGAAGCGACAGTAATGTTCTATGGAAGGATCATTGGAAGCACCAAGACTGAACATCTGTGGAACAATATGCTTTAGAGAAAATCTAATAAAAGGACACTTATAATTAACATCAGAAAGAGACAATTGAAATTTCTATGATATATTTGGAAAGAGGGCTTAGAAAATTTAACATTTACCTGACACATTGAAGGGAAGAAGGACAGAAAAAGCAGATTCCCTACCTAACGAGATAATAGTGAAAATAGTTGGCAGAACAGATAGTAAAAGATAGTAAAAAGCCAAAATTTACTAAGTCCTAAAAAGGATATGAAATGAAGAAAAATGTTCGCCAACGGTTTGTGGATACTCGACACATAGACGAATAAGAATATAGACATTGCATCTCCAACTGTAAAAAGGAAACATTATGATGTTGGAGACCTTTACATTAAAACAAATCGACACATTATCAACGTAAACACTAAATGCGTATTATGCAAATAGAGTGCTACGAATGTCAAGTCGATTGAGCTTACGTCTATCGGGTTAATGGGGTGTCCACACCATTCTTTGGAAGTGTCTAGAATTCATCTCAAACTATTCCAAGCAACCAGGGATCGATTCCTGCTGGAATAGCTCCTCGTCGTTTGGGGTACATGGAGCCCATATATATATATATATATATATATATATATATATATGTGTGTGTGTCTCTGTGTGTGTGTATGCGTATGTATATGTGTGTATGTGTGTGTGTGTGTGTGTACAGAAATCAACAAGGAGGTTTTTTATCACCTCACAAAAACAACGCCCTAAGCGACAGACTATACGGTTTCGAAGCTTCAGGTCTACTGATGATGTTTACCTACCATTAAACACAGAATAATACATGATCATTTAGCATTACAATGCAACTTTCACCGGTCATTGTCTATAGGCTGACCAGCAAACCCAACCCATATCATCGGAGCACCACTAGGTTTTCGGTGGTTTGTTGAAAATTGTAGTTCATCGGCTAATGGTCACTATGCCACACTCAAATCTTACTACGAGACTGAACAATCGGAAACCGTTACCCTTCGGACAATGCAACATGTTGCCATTCCTGCAGGATCGAATTAGCGACTTCAAGTGAGGCGGTTAGTCAAGTGTTAACAGGAGCACCCAGGTGGTACTTCTGTTTCCATATATGTTCAGCTTTCTTCAAGTGACCTGTCTTGAATGTGAGTTATGCCAGTGTCGTTTGTTTATTAATGCAGACAAATCACCTCTGGTGACGATCATTTAGTATAAAAGACCCGAAGAGCGTTGATACCTTCAATCAGTTACTTCTAGTACACACATGACATCGTAGATCGAGAGAAGTCAAATGTTTCCACAATTTCAAAAAAATGAATCTCCCATTCCTTCAGTACACATTATTGTGACCCGCCATTCAAACGTCTTGACATGATCAGCATAGCAGGTGTTTGCTGAGTCATCAGATGTCTGTGTACAACTGATATAGTTTCCATGATATCACGGTATGTTGATAGCATTTTAAATATCTAAAGCAATTTGTCATGTGATGATGCGACTATCGATCGATTCACTTATTCTGTGTTTAATGGTAGGTAAACATCATCAGTGGACCTGAAGCTTCGAAGCCGTATAGTCTGTCGCTTAGGACGTTGTTTTTGTGAGGTGATAAAAAACCTCCTTGTTGATTTCTGTACACACACACACACATACACACATATACATACACATACACACACAGACACACACACACACACACACATATATATATATATATATATATATATGCGTGTGTGCGTGTGTGTCTTCACGTTGTTGTTAATCTTGTTTTCTAAATTGGAGTGTTTATATTTGAAACAATAAGTGCCTGCATAACATAAATCATACATTTTTAAAACTAATATCAAAGGAAAAATTTCTGTTAATATTAATACGATATTTTTCTGGGACATAGGTTTTTGGAACTGACATAAAATAACAACTGAGAAGGCTTTATTTTCTCTTATTTGTATTGATTTTGATGGTAGGCCAAGCATCAGGGGAGGGCCTAAATGAGTGAAATCTGTACAGTTTGTAGCTCAGAAGGTTGTCTGAAATGAGGTTATCAAAATGCTCATTGTTGATTCATGTATATATATATATATTTTTTTAATCATATCGCCCCAAGCAAGGCCAGAGGCCACTATCGCGCAAGGGGTTAAAGAAGGGTTGGAGGAAGAGCAGATAAGAGTGGCAATGGAGGGGATGAGGAAGAAGAGAAAGACAGTGGGTCGATCAAGGCAAGCGGGCCACAAAAGATCCGGAGCGAGAGCAGATAGGAATGAGAAAAGAAAGGATGTGGAGAAGAGAAGCGGATAGATCAAGGCAACTGGAGATGTCGATTGACGCTACACTTAAACCGTTGGAGATTGTATTTGTCAGGGAAACAGTAGTAGGGAAGGGAGTTCCATAGGCGGGATGTGCGAGACATGAAGCTATTGGAGTAGAAGATACGTCTACATCTAACAGTTTCCACGGTGTAGGGGTGGGAGCGGGATGCCAGCCTGGTGGGGCGTTTAAATTCACGAGGCCTGGGGACAAGCGAACGCAATTCCTCAGAGCAATTACCGTGGAAGTATTTGTAAAAAAGCAGAGCGAGGCAACATCGCGTCTGTGAGAGAGCGACTGCAGACGAGATGACAGATCAGGGCCAATCACATTGCCTATCCGTCTCTGGATCTTATCAAGAACCCCGAGGCAAACAGCAGGGGCTCCAGACCATATATGGCAGCAATACTCCATGCATGGGCGAATGGTCGATTTATAGACTTGAAGGATCGATTCAGGGGAGAAAAATTTTCTGGCTCGGCACAGAGAACCAACTTTCTTTGCGGTGGCTGATGCAACTGACTCGATGTATTTGTTCCATCTCAGATCAGCAGACAGCGTGAGACCGAGCAGCCGCGGGGAGGGGCTCTCGAGAAGATGGTCATCAGACATTCTAATGGGATGCTTGGGATGGAAACTTGTGGTGGTTGATGGAGAGCAGTTTTGTTTTAGAGGCGTTAAAGTTAACCATCCATTTCTCACCCCAGATCACAACTGATTGGAGGTCCTTTTCGATTTGGGCTGCCAGGTTAGCTTTTTCCGCCTCAGTAGATTTGCGTTTGAGGCAGGAGTAAATAGTGGTGTCGTCAGCGTAGATGCCGACTTGGGAGTCAATGGCGTCAGGAAGATGTAGATGTTGTCTCCTCGCTGTTTGAAAACGTGTTTTCCAATTTAGAAGTGTTTATCATTGGTGCAATATGCGTATGTGGAGAATAAATGTTTTAAATTTATTAGCGGAAAGAAATTCTGTTAATATAAATTCAAAATTGTTCTGAAATTTTGAACTAACATAAAATAACAACTGACAAGTTGTTTTTTTTTTCGTTTTATTTATTTCACTTTAGAATGATGTAAAATGTCGTCTACTTCAGCACTGGTTGCAGCGAATATATCCGTCATGAATTTATTTCATCTTACGGAATTTCTTGTGCTTTTTATTCTTAAAACGACCATCTACAATTGAAAAAAAATCACAGTGTACCGATTGTTATAATTTTGTTAAACATATGATAATGAAAGGAACTACATAAAATATTTCTAATTTATTAGGCAACAATCCTGAGTTAACATAGGCGATTTGTGGTTAGCAAATGATAAATTGGCGAGGCGAGTTCGGATCCCAGTCACGTTTGTTGCATTCATTATTGCACACATATTTTTGGGACTGGTGGTATGAATCCATTACTTACCACGCCAGGTTTAACCGACTTAACAGAGCATTCAAAATAGAAAAACAAAGCAGAATTCTGGATTTCACAATGGCTTCATAATCTCGACTGCACCCGATTAAGCAGTTCGTGTTGTTATTAGACTATAATCGGGAATACGTGCTTTTATAAATACATATGCATAGATATGTCATTAGAATAGTTTGTCACCATGACAAAAGTGTAAGACACCCAGCAATGCTTTCAGATGCGACATTGTTTTCCACCAATTCACGTTGTGTATCCGTTGTTTGAAATTTATGTGTGTGTGTACATATATGAAAAATTTATCAGAGATAAGCTGTACAAAAGGACAATATGTATCAAGGTAAAAGACAATAGGAGAATTGTATTATTATCCAACGCGTGTATTATTATTATTGTGCATCCGTTGTTTGAAATATATATATATATATATATATATATATATATATATATATATATATATATATATATATATATATATATGTAGATTATTTTTGGTACGTTCATCTAAATATACGCGAATGGCACTAAATTTGAGAAATTAGTTAACCTAAGGCTGTGTGGTGCCTATGTAACCAATGTAATTTGTGGTGATGAATTATTTCTCAGGATTAGATTTAGACATTTTTTCTCATAGAGACGCAATAGAAAAGAAACACTTATCAACAATAATTTACCAAACAAAATAATAGAAAGCACATCACTTAAGGACTTTCAACAGCAGCAAGAACTAAGATCGAAAGTTGAAGAAAAAAATGATGACATAATGAAGATGTTGATTTTCCACAGTATGTCAAAAAAATTTACAAATTGAAATGTTTTTTGACATAGTGTGGAAAATCGACAACTTGATTATGTCATCATTTTTTCTTCAACTCACAACTGCTATCCATTTTAGTTCTTGGTCTCTATTATTTTGTACAACTATAGGCTCCTTTTCAAATTCTAAGAAAGTGTTTGTATGCAACTGAGAGTTTTGATATTTCTAAACGAGTTTGATGCCATACTTGACATCCGTATAAAATCCTCGATCTGACGAGGTTATTTAAGAAATTAGAAATATTTTATGTAGTTCCTTTCATTATCATATGTTTAACAAAATTATAACAATCGGTACACTGTGATTTTTTTTCAATTGTAGATGGTCGTTTTAAGAATAAAAAGCACAAGAAATTCCGTAAGATGAAATAAATTCATGACGGATATATTCGCTGCAACCAGTGCTGAAGTAGACGACATTTTAGGTTCCAATGTCTCATTTTTGAAGCAATTTCTGGTATTAGGCGAAACTAGCTCTAGCAAATCATATTCTATGTCCATTTTCCTTATCTCCCATACTGAATTTGTTAGAACTGATCCATGCACAAAAGTATTTGAAATGTTTAGTATTTACTAATTCCTTGAAGTTTTATTATGGATTCAGGGTAGATGCTGTGACTGCTTTCATTTCAATTCCAGATATCAGTTTCTGATTTGGGAATGTTTATCTTGCATACTATTTGGAACACTTGATGAAAAATATTGGTTTTCGTTGCGGAGACTCAAAAGCATGAGTAGGGGATAGGGCGTATTACCCACAAATAAGATTCAACAATGTTTCAGAACGCAGCATATGCGAGAGGAACAAACAGTATATATAATTTCATCATTGTACAGACGAGTAAGAACATAAGACTAAATCTTTCGTACGTGTCATTTTTGTGTATTCATCTCCGGATTAATATCGACGAGTGGCTGTGTAGCTTTGGACCGGTGCTTCTCCAGACGTGGGTCCTTCTCACGAGGAGACTGACATTGTCCCTTCTCGGCGCCAGCACTTTACCTGTCATGCGATTTTTCCCGCAAAGGCATATACTAATGGCAGTTGGGTCGACCACTGTCTGCAGCCACTGACATTCAGGGAAGGCGCGGATTTGTATCGGGTGGATCGGAAGTCAAGCTGCTGATGCACATGTCTTCTCTGACGCTCTGCTTTGACCCTGATTTCAAACCTTACTTTTTTATCATCAGAAGTACGCTCATTAAACTGAGGCTAGCACAGATCAACTTGTCTTAGAACAACATTTATTGACATTAAATTCGATTCAAACCACTTGGTTTGAATCAGCTGCTACAGAAAAGGAAATCTTTTAAGGATATTAGTTCAAACAAAACGATAATGATTAAAATCTCATCGGCTAACTGGTTCTTTAAACGTGTTTGAGGTGGAAGGACTAAAATCGTAGCATAGAATTTCAAGTAGAAAAACAGTTGTTTACAGTTGAGTTTTTGCGTTCTCTTATGAAAACAAAAACAGAAGATTTTTCTTCTTCTATGTAACGTATCTCTTAAGAACGTAAACAATAGTGGCTCTCCACATTTTCCTGTCCTTTTGATATATTTTCTAAACCTTGTTCCGCCATCCATTTACTCAAGCTCACTAGGAAAAGTTATGCGTTTTATCCTCTGTCCCTCTTGCGTTCAGTCTGTCCTTTGAGTATCAGATTTTCCAAGCCCTCTTTCCTGATTATGTGCCTTATAAATCTCAATTACTTCTTCCAGATTATAAACATATGTATCTTTTTCCCCATTTCTTTTTAAAAATTGTCGTTACTTACATGTGCAGTCCATGGTATTCTCATCATCCTTGTATAGAACCAAATTTATGTTGCTTTCAATTGTCTGTGAGGAAATTGTCCTGCATTTACTGCCATATAGGAGGACTGATATTACGTAAAATTTCAGTAATCTTTGCTTCTAACGTAATACTTCTCTGTCTTAATACATTGCTTAGACTTTGGAAAGCAGCTATCTCAATGCATCGGCGTTTTTCAGTGTTGCACTTTACCAACAGAGATAAAAAAAAATTCGGATGCGTAACTGCTTAATTTTGGACAGAACGGAAGAAAATGACAATAGAGGTCCTGTTTCAGAATTCCGGCCTAGTCTGTTCGTTTTCGTTCAGTGTCCTTGAGAAGGATATGAAAACAATTACTACTTCCTCAAACAGTGTACACTATGCTCTCTATCCGCGACTAGTCTGCAGTCTCGGAGTAGGAGAATTGTAAATATTAAAGAGAAACCAGTTAAAATCTTCCCAAGTCATCACGCCAATTAACAGATAATATAAAGAACAGCAATCTGTGGATAATTAAGATACGTTAAGACAATATGGCGTTAAGAGATGTGATACCTTAAGAGTTAAGATACTTTAAAACAGTATGATATTAAGGATTAATATACCTTACGACAATATGGCATTAAGAGTTAAGGTAGCTTAAAACAATATGGCATTAAGAATTAAGATACCTGAAGGAATATGGCAATTAAAATTGCTTAATTCAGTCAGGATGCTTAGAAATATATTGTCCTTCTAGGAAGAACTTCATTTATTCATTGAGCATTCACACTAATAACTGGTGTATTTAACTAGAGATCTGGTGAAAATACTCCAGGCCTCGCTGTCTATTTTAGCTGTTTTCCCTATCGCTGTTGCTTCTTCCTCAACATTCTTCTTTAGATAGCCATTTTTTTTACATTTTTGCTCTGATCATCAGGATCTCTTCAAATTCTTGGCAGCGAATAGCACTTTCATGTCTAGCTAGTTTTTTTTACATTGCGAAGTGTAGCTATTTTTCCTTCGTATTTAGACTTTCTTTCAGGTTTGTGATATTTGTCTACTACTTTTTTGTAGATATTCTTATTTGTATTCTAGTGTCATCTCTATCATAGCCTTTATGTAAGTAGTTCCTTTAACGTCGTTCTGGGCGTATACATAATAAGGTTTCATCAAAGTTTTCTTGAGACAACTAAATATTCTGTTCAACTTGCAAGAAACAGACGTACAAAAGCAACCCTTTTGACATCACCAGACTTAAGTTCGTTAGAAAGGTTTTTAGTGATAGTGAACTGCCTCGTTTTGATTCTGAGCAAATGGATAAATTTTGTATCGATTTCATCGTTAATCACATGCGCCGTTTATGTAATTCTCAGCATCCTACTGTACAGCTAAAAATTCTGTTGACTCAAGTCAGCATTCTCTGCCATATAGGCGGATTGATATTATATAGCAGATCATCTCTTTTCTTCATTTCCTGATTGTTTATATTTAGTTTAGCTTTTGGATGTTATAATTCCGTATTTCAATACAAATCGAGATTTCGGGGTTCTGTCTTGCGCCGTTTGTAAACTTATTATTAAATTTATGTACCCACTTGATTTTGACATCTCCATTTTGTAGTTTGCATCCTGGACTGTCCCTTTTGCTAACGACCATATTATTTTTATCATTGATAATATTTTGGTAATTTCAAGGAAACACGGTGGAGTAATGTATACTAACTCGGACTGAGGAATAGGAGAGCCGAATTCGAAATCTAGTCGAATCCATTACATTCACTTACATGCTAATATCCTTGAGAAAGGTATGAATCCTCTCCTTCTCCCCCATCTATAAGTAAATAGCAGGACAGACCGGGTTCTATAGCTTTGAATGGCAACTGGTCTACCGCAGAAAGAAATGGCAACCTACTGCGGGGAAAACTTGCCTCGTCAGTCATGTATTGAAAGATACATGATCGCCTAAGTGTGTATCACGCATGGCACATAACTGCCTGACTGAATTTCAAAATACCTGACTGTCTCCCCCATCTAATACCGCTACAAGCGTTATTTTTGGCTAATTATATCATCAACATAGTTTTTTGTTTAGGAATTATATTCGAATTGAAAATAATCTTAAAACTTTATGACTATTAATTTCACTTACCTCCTATACACTGTCCATCATGCTCACATCTGTAATTAAGACACAGCTTGAGACAAATTTTATCATATTTACAAATTAGCTGACAAACCAAGTTCCCCCATCTCTCAATTTTCGCATCGCGGAAGCGGGGACATATGCCGGGCTTTATTGTAAAAGAAACATAACAAAGCGATCTTATATATGGGAAACGAAAACTACTTGTAAAATAACACACTTTACCAAAAGTATTAATTTTAATGTTTTCATTTTCATCACATAAAATAATAAAAAGAAAATCTAAAGTGAGGCTTTCTGACAATAAAATGATTGAAGCACTTTAGATAACAAATGATAAGTGTAAAGAAAATATTAGCCGTTTCCTTATAAGGAAACATTCAGCGTTCATTGACCGAGGAGCCACTGATACGTTCGGTTGGAATTTATAAAATTCAACTATTATTTTTGTCAGAAAATTAAGTTTCTCAAGTTCACTAACTTATCACTCTTTCCAGTAATGATGTAGGTTTCCTTTCTAACTTTTGTTAAACGTCAATATCTTGTTTATATTATTATTTCCTTTAAAGTTACATATGCTATCCATTTTAGTTATTTTGTTGTTTTTAAAAGCCCATGCTATGTTTCTTCTGTAATTTGTTACAGTTTGTGAATCTGTAGCGTGTGTTTACAAGGTTTGAAGAAAAATATCCCTTGCACTTTTCAATCGCTCGAAGCAATTTATAACCAAATGTCTGAGAATGCATTTATATACATTTTAAATGTTGATATTTCTGAACGAGTTTTGAGCCATCCATGATATCGATATAAATCTGACAAGGATGTTTGAAATGATCTGAACTCTAAGGTTAAATATTTAGATTTATAGAAACTTGTATTCTTGTGCGAGACTTTTTCTACACAATTCATTCTGTGTTCAGTTTCCATATTTCTTAAATTTGAATATTTATTATCGACTAACCTAGAAGCCGCTCTTCTAAACGTTATAAGAATTTAGAAATAATAAATGACTTTATCTTTATTCGACACCTTAATTCGGCATAATCTTTCTTCGTATACGCAGCCGATCTCCGTAGTTTACGTTTATTTTGCACGCAAATTTTATTTTCATTAAAATCACCATTCTTTATGTTCCGTTCACATAAAGTCACTCTTAAAAGATATTCGGGGACCCGAAGTATGTAATATTTCGAATACGCCACAGTATGCGTGCTAGAAAAAAAAGAGCAACGTACTGTGCCTTGCTTAAGTTTAAATTACGGTTTAATTAGATGATATCAATTACATTTGCGACGGAAATCGAAATTAGAGTTAAACCTTTAATAAAGAATTTTTTTTTGTAAACCTTTCACTCTATTTAATTTTTAAGCTACAGTAGTTACTACGTGTTATTTCAGGTTGTTTATGATTCACCGAGATCGAAAAACGGACGGACGGACGAACACACGTACACTGCGCTTTATTACTATAGAATATTTACTGTTGGTGTCATCACTGCTTTCATTTTCTGTTTTAGAAAGGTTTCTACAAAACCGAAAAATTAACCTATGAACCTAAGAAGTCATTTCTTAAATAGACTCGTCAGAGTGAGACTTTCAAATGGATTTTATGCATAACGTCTCAAACCCTTTAAGAAATATCTTGAGTCTTTCTTCTTGAGATATTTGGTAGAATATTTTGATTTTCTGTTTATGTTTTTGATTCTATGTTCAATCCCTTTATCTCATACACTAAATTTGTTAGAATTGATCCATACATAGAAGTATTTGTAGTGTTTAGTATTTACAAATTCCACATCTTAAAAATTTATTATGGATTACTTTTAGGTTCTGTCAGTGCTTACTTTCTGACTCCAGATGATAGTTTCTGTTTTGGAAAGGTTTATCTTGATTCCTGTATGATCTTGATATAGTGGGGGGTTCAATATTACCTACAAACAATAATTCAGAGCATAACACAGACGAGGGGAACACAACAAGAAATGTAAATTCATCGTTGTACAATTAAGAACATGAAATGGGCTCTTCTTCTGATTTTTTAATGCTCGGTGTGAGCGTTTATATATTTACGTGTCATCCGATTCCCCCCGCAAAGGCATATCTTAATTGCAGTTGGATCGACCACTGACTGCAGCTACTGACATTCTGTAAAGGCATAAATCTGTACTGGATGGCTCGGAGATCAAGCCGCTGATGCACCTGGCTTCTCTGACACTCTGCTGTAACACTGAGTTCAAACCCTATTTTTTATCATCTGGAATATGTCCAGTAAACTGGGCCTACCACAGATCAACTTGTCTTAGAACAAAATCTCCTTATGTAACTTCATCGTTGTACAGACAAGTAAGAACATAGGACTAAATCTGTCGTACGCGTCATTTATGTGTATTCATCTTCGCATTAATATCGACGAGTGGCTCTGTAGCTTTGGAGCACTACTTCTTCAAACGTGTGTCCTTCTCATGAGTTGAATTACATTGTCCCTTATCGGCGCGAGCACTTTACCTGTCATGCGATTTTGGGTCGACCACTGGCTGGGTCGACCACTGGCTGCATTCACTGACATTCATGGAAGTCACAGATCTGGATCGGAAGTCAAGCTGCTGATGCACACACTGACACTCTGCTGTGACACTGAGTTCAAGCCTTACTTCGTTATCATCAGAAGTACGACCATTAAACTGAGGCTACCACAGATCAACGTCCAAGAACAACATTTATTGACATTTAATTCGATTCAGACTCTTTGGTATTTTCTGGTATGAATCAGATGTTACAGAAGAAGGAATCTTGAGAACGTTAGTTCAAACAAAACGACAATGATTAAACGCTCATCAGCTAACTGGATATCTACACCTACATGTTTGAGGTGGAAAGAATAAAGTCCTTGAATAAAATTTCATCTAAGATGAATCAATAAATCAATAAGACTTACTGTAAGGCATTGGGTACATGCATTTACGACGAAAACCAATATCGCAGCATTTCTTAGCTACAAAATAATAGAAAAAAACAATTGTTTACAATTGAGTTTTTTTTCTCTTATGAAAACGGAATATTTCGAATTATAGACGAGAGATTAAAATAATAAACTAAATTTAATGAGGATAAAAATACAGACATATTTTCTTCTCCTATGGACCCTGACACTTAAGGGCGTAAACAATCGTGCCCCTCCATAATTTTCAATCTTTTTCTTATCTCACTTAAAACTTGTTCCACCATGCATTTACTTAAACTCACAAAGTAAGTTTGCGTTTATTTTCTCTGTCCCTCTTGCCTTCAATCTGCCCTGTGGGTATAAATTTTTTTAAGCCGTCTTTCTTGATTATGTGCCTTAGAAATCTCAGCTGTCTCTTCTTGATTATAATCTTAGTCTTTTCCTTGTGAGAAAATATTCGTTTTCAATGATCGAGCAGTCAGTGATATTTTCAGTTGAAATTTGTAAATTATTTCTATTAAAACAAAGAATTAAGTTTCTCAACTCCACTGTTATCGCTCTTTCCCGATTGATGGGGTTTCCGTCCTAACCGTTTGTTTGATGTAGCGTGGAACGTCAACATTTTGATTATGTTGTTACTTTTTCTTAAAATTACATGTGCTTTCCATTGTAGTGATTTTAATGATTTGAAAGTCCCTGAAGTGATGTCACTTCTGTTATTTGATGCAGTTTGTGAAGAATGGTTCTCGCTAAAACCTACACTTTTTAATCGCTCGAAGCAATTCTTAACCAATTATCTGAGAATGCAGTTGCATAAAAGTTAGAGGGTTGATATTTTGGAAGGAGTTTTGCCCCATCCATTAATTCTATATAAATTCGACGAGGATGTTTACGTAAATGGTCTTATATTAATTATTTAGATTTGTAGAAACTTGTATTGTTGAGCTAAACTACTTCTGCAATGGATAATTCTTTCTTCAATTTCCATATATATTGATAAGGGGTCTCCCCTTTTCACACAGATGGACTCGCCCGAGGTATACATATACCAGTGAATACCCGGAATCTGTATGAGAGTAGCATTAGAGGAGAGTAGCACAAGAGTCACCGTTTACTTTCCTTATCCATTCCTGGCGTTTGTTATTCATTGATATCGGATTCATCTCGGAATCCACAACATATATTATACTAAATTTGAATATTTATTATGAATTCAGAGTAGGGGTCTTCACTGCTTTCATTCCAGTCACAGATCAGAGCTACTACTTTGGAAATGTTGCTACAAATCCGAAAAATTAACCCAAGAACTGAAGTCACCAAAATCGTTCGGAAATGTCATCAGTATTACTTATTGAGTATATTTGGAAGAAATTGTTGATTTTCTTTTCTATTCCAACTATATATATGTTTTGAGACCGGGACCTTTCTTCTGCGTCAATTTCAATTGTATATTTTATCGTGAATTATCCCTTCTCTTCATATTTGAACAAACTGTGTACGTTGTTTGGCTTCATTAACATGCTTTCCAATTTTCCCGAGATATTGCTTTCTGAGAATTAACCGTTTTCTTTCTTTGATAATTGTTTAGTTTTCTTATTTCTGTTTTTCCATATACTTTCTGATACTTTCTGATAGTCGTACTAATTCTTAGCATATCCCAAGCCATGTCTAAGTACAGTACACTATAAAACCATATTGTTATCATATATATATATATATATATATATACATATATATATATGTATGTATGTATATATTTAATTGTTTGGGTTAAAATAGAATGGTAAAGTAACAGCTAAATTGTCAGTGAATATTGGAAAGATATATGAAAATATTATGTTTAATCCAAAATTGTTGAATAGGAAATTGGTTGAGAAAATATAATTACCCGTCTGTGAATCACTTTCTGGAACTGCAAAACAAAAACAAAAATGGGTGGCGTTTAATCAAATTAAACACAGCAACGTGGAAAAGGATTGTTCCAGGAGGCGAAATTAAAACAAAAATGTTATCTCCCAAAAATGCATAGATATATGAAACATATATACCCTTTTCGTCCACAACCTTCTTAATACACGCGCACAAACACAGACAAGCTCACACAGAAATACACACATCAACACAACACATGCAATAGGCTCGTTATTCTTTATGTTTGGAGGCCGACTTTGTAATGATTGCATGTTTATTGGTATATGTTGTTCTATTTTCATCTTTAGTTTAATGTGGTCGAGGTTGAAATGTAACCCAATGTCTGTTTTGGGACCTGGACATTTCTCCTTTGTCGCTTTCGTTTGTATGATTTTATCGTGAATTTTCAACTTTATTTACATTTGAACACATTGCCAATGCTGTTTGACTTCACTGAGCTGCCTACCATTTTTCTGGAAGTATTGGTTTCTCAGAAAATTAAGTATTTTTTAAATATATACTTTGTCAGTTATTTAATACTACCCCTTTCGTTTTTCCATATTCCCTCTGTGTCTGCGTGTCTTAATAATACTTATCATATCCCATACATATATATATATATATATATATATATATATATATATATATATATATATATATATATATATATAATTTCTAAAAGCCAAAGGATGTTTCATGCGGCATTAATTGTAAGTAATACAAAATTGATTCTTATGTCAGTGCCTGAATTGACGGATTGTTTCTTTTTAAAATATATATATAATTTATTTTATGATACTAAATCAAAAGCATGTCAAAAATCACTACACAAATTTAAATTTAATTTTAAATTAAATGTTACGAACGTTGGGATTGTACTCTACTATCTGTTATCATCTTACATATATAAATCTATATATATATATATATATATACATATATATATATATATATATATATATGTGTGTGTGTGTGTGTGTGTGTGTGTGTGTGTGTGTGTGTGTGTGTGCTTGGGTATGTGGGTATGTGCAATGTGAGATATTTTACACTTATATAAATATCAAGAATAATGTTTAAAAAAATCTTTAATAAAAAGATTTCAATATATATATATATGTGTGTGTGCGTGTGTGTATCTAGTTCATAGTTTTACGATAAAAAGTCATGTTCAGGGTCAAATTGTCCACTAAGTTCTCGATACACACACGCAAACACACACAAGCTCACACACAAATACACACATCAACACAACACATGCAATAGGCTCGTTATTCTTTATGTTTGGAGGCAGACTTTGTAATGATTGCATGTTTATTGGTATATGTTGTTCTATTTTCATCTTTAGTTCAATGTGGTCGAGTTTGAAATGTAACCCAAAGTCTGTTTTGGGACCAATCTTGTATTCGTATGTACATCTGTATATATATATATATATATATATATATATGCACGTATGTATACATTAGCCATTTCACTCCGAGCAAGATGATAAAATCCACTAAGACACAAGGCGCTACTGCGAGTAAAAGAGACAGAAAGCGCAATAACGAAACAGGATTCACACTCTTCGATTTGTCAAAATCACCCCATTTTTTTGTTGCAGTTCTTACGCTTACTGCCTTCCCAAAATTCATAGAGCATAATATGGCGGAAGTGCAACTTTCTATCCTCCATTTTAAGACATTCATTTGTGAACAAAACATCAACATTCAACAGAGTCTGACTCGTTGATGCAAGGTTTGAATCGAGAAAAACACCAAAAGCCGACACTAATACAAACACCAGTTGCAGTCATTTTATGCTAACACTAAAAATCGGGTACGAAATTTTGCAATGATCAGATACGTCAATTGATTTCTTCAAAAACTTTTGTATCGTTAAGTCTTATTTATTTGTTTGTAGGTATTTCCCCGCTAAACAATATTACTCGAGCTTGTAAATAAAGTTAACACCAAATATACAATTCAATTTAGTCATGAAGCAGAAATAATAAACTTGGGGAAAATATCCTGGGGTTACTACAATCAATTTAAAACATATTTCATTTTTCAGATATTGCAACATTTTATATGCAAAATGCTAGAATAGAATCTTAAGTTAGTAGGCACGAGCATATTCATGGAGAATAAAAAGAAAAATAGAAAAATGAGTGGAAGAAGAATGAGGAAAAAAATAATACAGAAAAAATAGTTCTGGAATAAAAGAAAAGAAATAAGTTCTGGAAGAAATTGAGGGAATAAAAAGGAAGAACGATTTTTTAAATAAAATAAGAATGGATTGAGGATTCGAGAAAAAAAACGAATAGGTCTGTACCAATGTAAAGAAAATGTCTTACTTGTTGATAACATGACAAACAGAGCCAAGGCAGATGGAAGTCTCATTTTCTCTTATTCAAATGGATTCTGGATAAAATCTGTGACAAATTTTCAACCAAATTTATCAACACGAGTAAAACAAGAAATGTTATTTGGCCATCTTTCTCTGTTTTCACTTCTATATAGCTTCTCTAACCGGATACATAAATCACCTATAGCAGAGGAAATACCTATTTTTATTGTCATAAATTTAATTCTTCACTTGATAATCTGAAACCAATCATTTTTTTTCCTTATTTCTGAGGCTTTTTTTGTAAGAATCAAAAAGTCTAACAAATAAAAATTTATTACAATATTTATTAGAGATGATTAATTCAAAAATACTCCTTTTCGCATAAAACAAGTTATGACTTGTCACGATTAAGTTATATAAATCTTAATTATTTTTAAATCCTCATAAGTTTGTTTACTGCTGTCAAATCCCTAACACGCCGTCCTCTTTTCAATTTTCGTGTGTGTTTTTTACGCAAAGAATGAACGATTTATCTGTTAAATGCGTTGTTTTATCTGAAGATCACGAGCACAAATTCGAGATCACTAATTTCTCTTCAATTGCAAATTCAGTCGACATTTCTAATTATAATTTAGAGAAATAATATATACTTTGTTATGAATAATCAAGAATGGTCTCCACTTGTTTTGCTTCTCTCCTCTTTATGAGGGCTATTTCTATTTACCGGGACTATAAAAGGGGTATTATACGAGAACCTTGTATTCTCAGTCGAATAAAGCTTTCTTAAAGCCTACACCTGCATACTTTTGTCATCATATACTTATCATTCAACGCAGCATTTCAAACTAAGATTTTCACAGTTCCCGTTTATCAACATTTATGCAGCCATCGTATTTCTACTACCTGTAATTGCACTAGTAATAAATGAGGTAATATTATTTAAATGTATTTTCTGAAACATAGACAATGTGTTTTCATCTTATTTCTATTGCTTTTAATTGCACTAGTAATTACACGTAATAGTATTTAAATTTATTTTATGAGGCACTGGCAAGATGTTTTCGTCTTTTAATTTCTCTAGTAATATTAGACGTAACAGTATTTGAATTTATTTGTCTACTAAAAGCTATTCATCTATTTTTACATCTTGTTAATTATTCCTCAGGAGGTACGGTGGAATAAAGGATAGCGGCTCAGATTGAGGAATTATATTCACTTACGGTAGGAATCCATCTCTTCAGCCTCCAGGATGGACTGGGTTCTATAGCCTTAGTTGGCAGCCATTGTAGAAGAAGGAAAAACTGAATTCAAACCGGCCTGGAGAGGGTTAGGCTCCGTCAGGCTATCATGTCCAAGACACACCACTCCTTTTGCAGTTGCAGTACAGGTGCTGCCCCTACGACTCTACTGAGTTACGGGTTTCAGATGCTAGACTGACCGTTACATAATTTAAAATTGAATCTAAATATCTGGTTAACACAATTTTATGGATTTAGGTCTGTTTATTTTTATAATTAAAAAAAAAAACACGCCTAGTTAGACGCGTTTGTGTTTAATATAAAATGTAAATACCGAATATAAATATTAATTTTGGTGCGTCTGTTTTAATATATGTATTATTTAAAATGCCATTAATCAGCGTTTATTTAAAATATAAAATAAGATATTAAACCCGGTTTATTTCAAATATAAAATATAAATCCCGTTTATTTTAGATACAGCACGCGCACTCTAACCATTGGATTTAAAATAGAAATACAGACAGACACAAGAACAGTAAACTTCTTAGACGTCATTCTCAACCTGAACAAAATTACATACGAACCGTACAAAAAAGATAATGACTCCCCAACTTACGTACACAATCCTCCAGCCATTCATCTTAAATCATCAAGCAAATACCCATATCAATCAACCGCAGTCTATCTGAAAACTCATCAAATGTAGACATTTTCAAAAACAAGAAAACATCATATGACGAAGCACTAAAAGAAAGTGGATACACACAACTACAATACACACCTCCACAACCGAAACTCAAAAACAGAAAAAGAAACGTTATCTGGTTTAACCCACCGTACAACAAAACCATCAAAGCAATCATAGGAAGGACATTCCTAAACTTAATAGAAAAGCGACATTTATTTCAGTGCGACATTTATTATTAAGAGGACAGTTATGAGGATTTCTGCTGTTACATAATTTTTGTTTATCTTCATCTCTTTTTATTATTATACTGTCTAAATTTCTTTGGTCTTGGTGTTTATTCAAGATATTAGCATTATGTTTCTTAATAATTTTTTCTAAGTTTTCAGTACAACTATAACTTAATTTTAGTATATTTTTATTGAAAATAATACTGAGTTTACTATTTTAGGAAAATGTTTAACGATTAATGCAAGGAATTTTTGTCCTAATTTGTTCTTTACCATTTGGTTGTATGGGGGTGTATATCAAATTATTTTTCTACTTCTGTTTTTTCTATGCTTTCCCTTTTTATTTTTTATATAAGTTAGCTTTGGGCTTTTGTAGCCACTATCTTTTAGAGTTTTATTATAGAAATTAATATGTTCATAGAAAATATTCTCATTTGCTAAATTTGTACTTATTCTGTTATCGATAGAAAAAGGTATATGCTTAATTATAGAGGAGGGATGATTTGATTTAGGGTGTATATACAAAGGATTTGCATTAGGTTTTATAAGGTATGTATACATTTTTCATTTAATATCAAGGAAGTTTACTTTTTTCAATTTACTGTTTACTGTAATTTTTAAGTTTAGGCATTTAAATTCTCTATGTAATATCTTTCTAATTTTATCGATTTTAAAGTTCGTAGAGTTCTTTATAAGCATAAGTCCATCGTCTATGTATAATCCAATGTCAGTTATATTAATTTCATATGCTGTGAGATTATATAATATAAAAAGACCTATAAGGTCAGAAGATTCAGCTTAGTCTAGTGATCCCATTGTGACTAAGTAGTCGTTCGAATTTTTATCCATTGCTCACCTTTATGTTTTAATACAGATTTTTTTGCTTTTATAATAATCATCTTTTCTTTTGTTACGTCTGTGTACTGGGTAGCAAAGTCCAACGTATTCATAAACAGTTCTTTTGATATTGAATGATAGTAATTTTCAATATCAAACTTCATTAGTGTACAGTTTGTTTTATCTTTGATTTCAGTAAACTAGTTTGTTAATCCTTTGGTATTAATCAAAAGTTTCAATTCTCTGTTTTCTTTAATTTGTTAATTAAACCTTTCTAGGATTTCTTTTTACTTATTTTGCCGATTTCAGGTCTTGTTGGATTTATTTTCCTTGTGGTTGGATTAACTTAATCTGGTTTTTGATCCTTTATGTTAATCTAGCACTCATTTTCTGTAAGTTTACCTACTCTATCACTAATCTTCAGTTTATCTGTGATTTCTTTTACTGCTAATGTTAATATTTTTCACCATGTTGAGGTAATTATTTCCCTTTTATAGTTCTTATGTAAATCCTTATTTATTAGATTGTTGTAGTCCTTAGCTGCTATTTTATAGAAATTTCCTCTTTTGTCAGATTTCATTAAAATTTTATCCGTTGCGTTAATGTTTTTCAGTAATTTTTCCAGGCGTTTTTGGAAATTGCATTTCTTTTCGTGGTAAGTTATATTATTTATTATTTCCAATAAGTCATTTTCAAAACCAGATAAACTACGAATGAACGGTGCTGCTTTTTTACTGTTAAGACCGTAAACTTAATTTTTATTTGGTAAGTCATTCCGTCGAAGGAAATAGTAAGTTTTCCATTTCATCCTTCGTATGTGTTCCTCTGTTTTTGCATTAGTATAACGAAATAATTCCTTTTGTTGATATTAGGAATATTCATCAGAGAAATTCCGAAATTTATATATATATATATATATATATATATATATATATATATATATATATATATATATATATAGATTGATAGATAGATTTATTCATGTATATAAACTTATTTAGATAGATTTATTCATATATATAGACTTATTTAGACAGATAGATAGATAGATTTATTCATATATATAGACTTATTTAGATAGATAGATAGATAGATAGATTTATATATATAAATTTATTTAGATAGATAGATTTATATATATAAACTTATTTAGATAGATAGATAGATAGATTTATATATATAAACTTATTTAGATAGATAGATAGATAGATTTATATATATAAACTTATTTAGGTAGATAGATAGATAGATAGATAGATAGATAGATAGATAGATAGATAGATAGATAGATAGATAGACTGTCTATAGCTGTCTGTATGTGAAAACTATATATTTTTATATGTGAAAACTATATATATATATATATATATATATAATTATTTATTTAAATATTATAACATTAATATGTTATAAAATCACTACAAAAATAGCCATTTTGTTTCAACACTTCTGGTGTCTTATCAAGTGATGATGTTGAATATAGAATAAATGGTTTTAAAAGTTTCAAATTAATTAACGATCCTTAGCTAGGAGTAAACGCTGTTACATAAGCTAGAGTGACCAATCAAAATACAAGTATATGGTAATTCGAAAAATTTGACAACTAAGCAAGGTTATCATAGATATTAAAAGATTTATAAAATTTGAAATTAAAATTAAAAGTAAAAAATTAAAAATTACCTATTTAGAAATCTAAATCAAATCTCTATTAAGTTTTAAATTATAGAATTACCGAGGAGAAAAAAATAAAAATAAAAAATACATATACTATTTAATTTATTTTTTCATTGAAATTATGTTAAAAAGGATGTTCATAGCTCCAGACAAAAATGTATACATTTTTACAGTTTCATTTCAACATGGTAGCCACCTCTCGCTTAAAATATGTATGCGTGCGTATGTATGTATATCTAAATATGTATGTGTATGTGTATGTATGTATGTATTTGTATATATGTGCATCTTTGTGTACATATATTTTTACTTGCTTTATTTACTTTTTTACGTTGATGTATGGGTCGATATATTTATACGTGCTTATTTATATGTATGTGTACGTGCGTATGTCTGTATATGCGTACTTGTATGCGTATATATGTATATGTAGGTACATGTGCAGATCTGTATGCGTATGTGTGAATGTACGATTATATATGGAGGTAGTTATTTACTTTTTCATGTAGTGTGTGGAGAACTATATGGTTTAAAAAATATATATATTTATATATATTTATTTGTTTAAATTTTATCTATATATATTTGACCAGATTAGTTATATTTCAAGTTAAAATTCGTTTAATAACATATTAAGCCCCGAATATTTTCATTTTAGCTATTGCGTATGATCGTCTAGGTCAATGTGCATGTGGATGTATGTGCCTGTGTTTATTGATGTCTATATGTAAGAAAGTGCATGCACGTTTGGTTGCATGTTTGTGTGCGTGTGTATAGATGTTCGTTTTTTTTGTTTTTTTTTATCAAGGGTCGTGTCTCGTCACCGTGTTTTCTTTTTGTTTTTTTTGTGTGTGTAAATATGTCTGAGCGCTTATGTATTATAACCTGAGTGTGTTTGAATGATTTTAAGTGAGAGGTGGCTACCATGTTGAAATGAAACTGTAAAAATGTATACATTTTTGTCTGGAGCTATGAACATCATTTTTAACATAATTTCAATGAAAAAATAAATTAAATAGCATATGTATTTTTTATTTTTATTTTTTTCTCCTCGGTAATTCTATAATTTAAAACTTAATAGAGATTTGATTTAGATTTCTAAATAGGTAATTTTTAATTTTTTACTTTTAATTTTAATTTCAAATTTTATAAATCTTTTAATATCTATGATAACCTTGCTTAGTTGTCAAATTTTTCGAATTACCATATACTTGTATTTTGATTGGTCACTCTAGCTTATGTAACAGCGTTTACTCCTAGCTAAGGATCGTTAATTAATTTGAAACTTTTAAAACCATTTATTCTATATTCAACATCATCACTTGATAAGACACCAGAAGTGTTGAAACAAAATGGCTATTTTTGTAGTGATTTTATAACATATTTATGTTATAATATTTAAATAAATGATTATATCTGCTCTACTCTGTATTGAGCACTCTTTAAAGAATAATAATTGTTGGTTATTGGAATTTACTCCGTATATACCAATCCCACTCTTTGGTATATATATATATATATGTATATATATATATATATATATATATATATATATATATATATATATATATATATATATATATATATATATACCAGTGAAAACTATATATATATATATATATATATATATATATATATATATATATACCAGTGAAAACTATATATATATATATATATATATATATATATATATATATATATATATATATATATATATATCAGTAGAATTTATTTATATATATATGTATATCCGAAGAAATTATTTATATATGTATATCAGTAGAATTTATTTATATATATTTTTTATTTATTATATATATTATTAAATTAATATATATATAGATTTATGTATATATATATATAGATAGATAGATAGATAGATACACTGTCTATAGCCGTCTGTATGTGAAAACTACATGTATATTTTTATATATCAATAGAATTTTAGGAATATTTTAAAAATAAATTCACAAAAAGGCTAAAGAAATGTTCATGATTTATATTTTAATATCTGAGCATTTTGTCTCGTTGATTTCATTTAGATTTTGTGTTTTTGTGTTTTTATCACATTTCTTATTAAGTATCCCACATCGTGATAATAGAAGATCTGCTAAGAAAGGTGAAGTATTGCATGAAACTGGTCGTGGATGATATAAATCACTTTCTATGGATTGGCATCTTAGAAAATGTCTTTCTCTTTAAATTAAAGCGGCATTTTTAAAATCTGGATTATGATCAGGCTCATTACGGTGATGAACTCATGCATTAAGTGTGTTGTTTTATAAAGGATCCATTTTGTGTTTAAAACCATATAAATAAACGATTATATGACCACAAAAGTGTTTCTGTTTTATAGCCAGAGGAATGATCTTTGAAGAAGAGTCCTTTAAGTGACAACCATTCGACAGAAAGGAAACAAAGAAAGAGTAATAGAAAGAAAGAATTTGTGGTCAAGTGACAACAAACTGGACATTGAGGATTTTCGATTGCTTGCCTATATTAATGGGTACAGTTGGGATTATGACAATTCTTATCTGACCTTGGTGGGGGAAACGGTCCCATGAGTATTTCCGATGCTGCCCCTTCGTATTGCCAGCTCAGATATGTGGATAAGCAGGGCGTTAATACGAGGGAAGAGCGTGCAGTGGTCCTTTCCCAGCTTTCATTACGCACTAAGATGAACGGATAACGAAGACGCAAAGTAGAGGATTCACTGGCCGGTCGATGGAAAGCTAAGTGAAGACATCATTGTATAATTACATTATATTTACGTCATCTTTCAAAAATTCTCTGGTCAACACTTATTTTAGCAAAAGCAATCTTTGCTAGTAACACACACACACACACACACATATATATATATATATATATATATATATATATATATATATATATATATATATATATATATGCGTGTGTGTGTGTGTGTGTGTGTGTGTGTGTGTGTGTGTATTTCTCAATAATTAATGGATTTTATTTATTGACCTGACATATTCTTATTAATTTAAATATATCGGATTAATAAATAAAATCCCTTAATTCTTTAGAAATTGCTTTGTTTACGTTTCGCATGCGCTTTAAAGACAAAATAGAACTTTTCTTGATTATGTAACTTTTTGAAGCCGAGTCTTCAAAACAGTTTGGATTTAACGATGGCTTTTCTTACAAGGGCGCATTTTCTATAAGATTTCTCAAATATTCAGGCCGATAGACGAAATAAAATATTGCTTAAAACATAAACGCAGCGTCTACTCAAGTATCGGTAGCTATTTAAATTAACTTTTAGCGTAATTATATATATATATATATATATATATATATATATATATATATATATATATATATATATATATATATATATATATATGTACATATATATACATGTGCATATATATATATATATATATATATATATATATATATATGGATCTAAGAATAGTTATAATCTATTTGAATAAGCATCGATCCATTAGTGATTGAGGCGTCATGTCCTTGATTGGATATATGAGCTTCGAGTGTTTTTAGATTGAGTTTTTAGCCCCTGACAATTCGAACAAATTAGTTTATTGCATCGAGTTTATTGTGAGTTTCACTTTAAAGTAAGAGATGAGAATCGACGAGAATAGAAGGGAAGAAGAAAACCATTCTTTTTGCAGCAAAGATTATCTCTTGGAAAATTAGTTACTTTTTTCGATCATCATCATGATTTCAACTGAAAGGGAGTTTGGGACGAAAGAAAACTATTTTCTTTTAAAACATATTTTGAAGTTTTTTTTGGCTTTGTTTTTCTATTTTCTGTTGACTCTCACCGTATATTACAATTCAGCGGATAATTTTCGAAACAAATAAGAATCCAAACAATTTCCTTGTTTGAACAAAACTTTCACTTTTTCCGTTTCAGTTGAAATAGCAAGACTAAATTAGCGTACAGTGGGCTATGATAAGTTATTAGACACCCTTAATTACAGCAATTTTGGCTTGTGTAATAACATCTCTTCTTTTTTTAAGACAATACCGTGTTAGTATCAAGCTACTCTAAACTATGAACGATAGTTGACTTATATTTTGCAATAAAAGTTCGCAGAAGTAAGGAAATCTGTGAATTTCAGCAAGGGCAAATAGGATGGCATCAGTGTGGCAATTCAAATAGAGAAATTGCTAGATTTTTCCAGGTTAATCATCAAACGGTTAATATTGTCAAGAAATGTAATGAAGAAGACCATTGTCGTGTGGAACAACGTTCAGAAAGACCAAGTATCGTGTCTGAATGAATGAAAAGGGCGCTGAATAGGGAAGTCATCAGAAACCGCCGTAAAAGCGTCAAAGATGTTGCTAACAGCATGGAAATGTCGCCATATTCGGCGAGAAAGACTCTCAAAGAGCTAGGCTATCAAAGAAGAGTTACACGAAAGAAGCTTTTGATTTCAGAGGTTAACAGGAACCTTCGTATGGACCGAGCAAGAGAATTCGAGAGCAAAGATCATGAATTTTGGCCGTCTGTGATTTGGTCAGATGAAAATAAATTCTGCCAATAGTCGAAATATGAGACGGGTCTATGTTTGGAGAAATCAGAATGAGGCTTGGAACACTGAATGTCTGCAGGCGACCGTGAAACATGGAGGGATTGGAGTAATGGTGTGGGGCGTTGTCTGGTTTGGAGGGAAATCTGAGCTGATTCTTGTTGACGAGCAGTTGAATGGTCCAAGATACTGTCAAATATTAGAGAAAGGACTACTCCCACTATTTGAAACCAATCAGATTGACAAGAATTTCAAAGAAATGGAGCGCCATGTCATACGAGCAAAACAGCAAAGGCCTGAAAGGAATCGCAAGAAATGCAATGGGTAGCCCAAAGTCTTGACATGGATCCAATAGAGCACGTGCTGGGAGCACCTTCACCGAAAACATCGAGAGCGTGCAACCAAAATCACGTCAGTGGCAACCCTTAAAGAAACATTGCTAAAGGTGTGGCAAAATATGAATCAGACGATTGTTGATAACTTGATCAAATCCATGAAAAATCGAATACGAGCACTGAAACTAGCAAATGGAGGACCTACTCTATACTAGTTCCAAATACTGTTTATTCATGTTGAGTAGGGATTACGTAATTAAATTTTGAAATTGAATGTAGTTTATTTGTCCTGGCTAAAAACGTTTCTTGTATAACTGAAGCAGTCACCGGATCCTACAAAAACATCAAAATAATTGAAAATAAAGAAGAACAAGGAAATTTTCGACATTAGCTTTATTTAATAGGATTTTTAATATTTTATCCCAATATCTTATGCTACCTTTCTGGTAATTTCATGTTGTCAACACACTATGAATTTTTATTTATTTAAGCGAAAATTGCTCCTGATGCCTTTCGCGGAGGTTCAGGTAATTTTCATCGTGACCAAAAGAGAATTTTGCATTACCAACAGATTAGTGAGAGCTTCCCTGTGAAGCTATAACAATAAAAGAGAAAATAATGACATAATACAGCTGTCAACTTCCCACACTGCTAAAAACAAAATGTTTGTAAGGAATACTAGAAAGAGTAATGACAGTTACTTGTTCGAATCAAACGTTTCGTTTTTCAAGAAAGAACATTTTATAGATCATTCCATCATACAGTATCACATTTTTTAAATGGAAACTGGTCTTTGAAAGAGTTAATGCTTTTTGTTTTGTTTTGTTTTGTTTTGTTTGCTACAAGATCACTTCATTTCTATGATGTTTCAACTTATACACTTTTCATCGTCCGTCAAAATTTATTTCTAAAACGGATAATTTCCTTCCGCTGAAAGGTCAAATTCCACATATATATTAATTTACGTGGAAGCCACACAACAAAGCGGCTAACATAAGCAAGCTAGTGAAAATTATTTTAGTGCTTGATTTAGATGTTTAGAGTTGTGTATTTTTTTTCTTCGTTTGTTAAAAGTTTCTCTGTTTAAAATATTACTGAACGATTATTACTAATGATTTTAACGTTTCTATTACTGGCAAATTGATCCTAATTCTAAATAGTTATTTTATCATCCGTCTAGTATCTTATATTTCTGATTTTACCTATCTTTCTATATTTCCCATATCTCCCTCCTCCTCTTCCTCTTCCTCCGCATCCTCTTTCTTTTCAATATTATTTTATTGATCAATATCTATTGTTTTAATCGTCTCCCGAAGAGTCACCTTAAGGGTCATCTCTTAAGTGTAAATTGAACTCTTCCCATATGAATTGATCTTGAAAAGTCTTGAAGACATATTCATAACTTGAAAGCCATTTAAGATTAATGTTAAATAAACCTACGCACTAGCTACTTAAGAAACAAACCCTAGCTTGTAAAATCATATCTCCTGTATCATTGAACTTCTTTTTTTTTTGTCCTCGAGTGGCAATCTGATCGCTGTCCATGGAGCATCGTTAAGGGAACGGATATCCAACAAAGGGGGAGACACAGTGGAGTAATGGATAGCGGCTCGGATTAAAGAATCGGAGAGCCGAGTTCAAATTCGAATTCCAGTCATCCATTACATTCACTTACGTGCTAATACCCTTGGGAAAAGTATGAATCCTCTTCTTCTCCTCCCAGCTATGGATAAATAGCAGGACAGACCGGGTTCTATAGCCTTGGATAGCAACTGGTCTACCTCTGAAAGAAATGGCAACCTACTGCGGGAAAAAAATCTGCCTCGTCAGTCATATATCGAAATATACATGATCGCATAAGCGCGTATCTCACATGGTACATAACTGACTGATCTCCAACAAGAATCTTCAGAAAACTCTCTGGACACATTTGATTAAGTAAAAAGATTTTTTTTTTTACTTTCGGCATTAATCTTCCTGAACGTATATTAGTATATAATATCTGTCATTTGTCAAATAAATTTCCTTGCCCATGAAATGTCTTTTCTCAGAAAAGAGCTGTTTCACGTGCTTTTTTGCAAAATCTGACGAAGCAACTTTATTTTGCATTGAAGCAGTTTTATGAAAATCAGAATAAATCGTAACGCAAAGATGAAATATCTGTTATATACAGATACTTCACAGCCTAACTGTAACAACTTTTGGCTGGCCGTCAAAGAAACGTGCAATTTGATGTTGTTCTAATCGAGTATTGTTCATTTGCTAATATACGAACAGCTGTCGTCGAACGATGCCTTCCGTTCATCTACTTGAAAGCAGTACTTGTTCGAATCAATCGTTTGTTTCTCCGAAAGAAGCTCATATTAAAGG
Source organism: Acanthosepion esculentum (assembly GCA_964036315.1). Taxonomy (NCBI): domain Eukaryota; kingdom Metazoa; phylum Mollusca; class Cephalopoda; order Sepiida; family Sepiidae; genus Acanthosepion; species Acanthosepion esculentum. The sequence goes on along the minus strand of OZ038497.1, from coordinate 77,084,635 downwards.
ACATATTTCCGATCCCACACTATACGCAACATTAACTTCATTATTTACGGTTATTGGTAATACATTACGCTTTCCTGACAACCTCCATATTTTTTAAATATCCAGTTTTGTTTAAAAACGGGTCATTTTCCTTACACTTAAATAGAAAATAATACATAGGAATAACAGTCTTGTGGAATTCATTTCGCTTATATTATGCAAAAGTCATATAGTATTTAAACTGCTGTTGCAAATAATTTCATTTCATTTGTATCTTTGAAATTGTTGCTTACCTCCCATTTTTTATTGATTATTCGCAAATAAGGATTTTGTTTGAATGCCATAAAGTTAACTGGTCTACTAAAAAAATTGTCAGCAGGAAAATGCGTAAAATTTTTTTAACCCTATAAGGCCATGTTGTTTTAGAGCCTTGAAAGTTAGGTGACGCGTATTTTCCCGCCAAATTTAAAATGTCATAAATCTCCAAATAATGACATACATTCTTTGAATCTTTCCAGGATTATTCTTTTCATTCGTTCATTTAGCGCATTTTGCGCCGGTCTGGTCACCATTCACATCCATCTCACAATTTTGGTTCATGGAAGCATTCAAGGTAGAATAGAATAATGACTTACTGGTTCCTTTTGCAACGGGGATGTTGAGGATACCCGCTCCTTTCTCTCAGATGTTAAAGAGGCAATACCTACAACATAACAAGTGGATTAAATTCGGAGTCTTCTTCCCTTAGACTGGCGATGGTATATGAAAGCCTTGCACTTCCCAGACTACATGGCCTCGTCACTCGGTCGTATTCCAAAAGGAATATAAAGCATTACATTTGTGGACTTGGTTGCAGGAGTTGCCAGAAAGTTGTCAGTGTTAACAGTCAACGACCTTTGTGACTACACTCCGATTTTCTTTCTGAAATTACTGCCACAGCCTTTTGCGTGTTTTGGATATGACCGTTAGGTAGGGGAGCTTTAAAATCAGGGTTTACCTTCCTCTAGATGAACCTCCTTCCTAGGCTGTCCAGCTCCTTTTATAAATGAGGCTGGTTATGAGGCACCAGTTTTCCGCCTTCACCCATTCTCCGGCTTGTGCAGGAGTTAGTTGCAAGAGGTTATTTATGGTGAACGACACAAATAGCATCTGACAACTAAATCCAGCTTCAAGCCGGATGATCCTTTCATCTTTTATTTTTGGATTTTCATTAGGTCTGAAACTAGTGATGTCATCTTGAATTTTGATGATGTTCCCACTTGTATATCATTTCTCAGCCTAACTTTTATATTTGCCTGTATTTTTCCCTAAGAGACTTCTTGTTATCTCTTTTATAACAGAATAGCTTGTGAATACGTAAATAAAAATTTATATATATATTTTACAATTTTTACAATGTTGATGAAATTCTTCTTCTTTAATGCGCCTTGTCTCTTCAGTACGTGCATGGATAATAATTATTTATGTTTCTCTTCACGATTTGATGGCCTTTGCAGCTCTTTGTAAATTTTGTCTTTTTTCGATCACTGCTAAACCTCGTTCTGTCAGCCATTCACACAAGATCGTTAGGCATTGTTTATGCGCTGATTTCCTCTGTCCGTCTTACCTTGAATATTTCCTGTGAGTATCAAATATTCCAAGTGCTCTTTCCTCATTATGTGCCCTAAAAATATCAGCTGTCTTTTTCTGATGCCAATTATAAATTTCTCAGAATCCTTCTGTAGAACCACATTTTGGTGACATTAGCATAATTCAAAATATTTACTAAATTCGATGGTTTCTTGTCAAGTATTGATTATATGGTTTTTATGACATTATTCCTTATGCCAGTGAAAAAATAATTATTTATGTTTCTCGTGCCGATTGGACAACTCCACAATTCTGTTTATGGATCCAGTTATTGTATAAAATTCATTAATTTTAGAATATAAATTTTCCAACAAAGATCTATTTATGAATTACACAGCTGTAAATATATAAGTATGATAGATAGATAGATAGATAGATACAGAATGATACATAAAGAGATAGATAGATAGATAGATAGATGCACAGAAAAACATATAAATAAACAGACAGATAAACAGACACATAGATAGATAGATAGATAGATAGATAGATAGATAGATAGATAGATAGATATAAAGAATATTTATCGATGAAAATTATTTTGAAGTTTTGTATATCAAAGAACTAGACATCTAAATGAAAAATATAGTCATTGCGCGCCCCAATTAAAGTCATCCACAATTCTGGGACCGTAATTCACTTCACATTTTGTTTCTCCCATACTTTCCCCTCCACTAGAAACATAACGAAAAACTCGATCGGTTCACAAAATCAAGTGTTTTATTCCTGAAAGTTTATCAGCTCCGAAGAGAATACGTTGCTCTTTCGTCTGAGTTGCAGCTTTGATTGGCTGGAAATAACGAAAATCAACTCCAAATCTACAAAAGAAGAAACCAGCAAGATTAAAATCAAATATCTACTAAGTTATGGTCATCAGCAAGAAAAAAAATCCCAACATTCGAGTTATGAATTGGAAATATAAGCTTCGAACTGGTGCGGAAGTTCAAATATTTGAAAAGCGTTTAAACAGAGGACAGAAAAGGCGGCACCGAGATCTGAACTCACATTGGACTAGCAAAATTTTCGTTAGAATCAAAGAGTGTGAAAACGCTATGCTTGGCATTGTGGCGAATAAACCGAAATTTTCGACGGAAGAGATTTGATAATGGTGATCTCATCTGCCTTTCGGCATCTTAAGAAATTTGGGTTCAAATCGAAAAGGTGTCATTTTTCACCACGACAACACAAGACCGCATATCGCAAAACAGACGTTGCAGAAGCTTAAAGAGTTGAACTATTAAATCCTCCAGCACCCACCCGCCGGATTTCCATTTGTTCCCGTCTCTAAAGAACAATTTAAATGATAAAGAATTTGACTCTACACAATCAATCTAAAACTACTGCACAAACTTCTTCCACCAAGAAACAAAGTTTCTATGAAAATGGCATCAATATGCTTGTAGAACGATGGGAGACAGTCGTTAAAACAATATATATATATATATATATATATATATATATATATATATATATATAGTTAGTTTACGAAAAACTAGGTAATCCGTATGGGAAGACCCAATGAAGATAGAATCCAGAGAGCTCAATGTAAATCAGAGCTAATAATTTAAATAAAAGTGTCAATGTCTAGATTTCAGCGAAAATTTAAATTTGAAACAATAGAAATGTTACATCTAACTCAATGCTGTCTCTCTACACCCTTCCTGCCCCCACTTTGTGAGTTTCCTTATTATTGCCCGTCATAAATGTGTAAATTTATTTTCATTTTTTCATATCAACATTTGGAAATAAATCTGATGATCACTGTCCTTTAAAAGGGCTGTGGTGAAATAATTTATTATATGGAACCTTAAAGCAATCTGTTTTTATTTAATATATATATATATATATATATATATATATATATATATATATATATATATATATATATATATATATATATATATATACAGGGTGTCCATAAAGTTCGTGTGCACTTTTAAAAAAATTATAACTTTATTTGTATAATAATAATTTGTAAAAAGGATTAGAAAGAAGTAAATCTATCTCTTTTTAGGTTTTATTGAAATTTTATTTAAGTTTCCACATGTCCTCCATCATTAGCAATACAAAGGGTAATACGATTTTGCAGTTCACGGAAAACATTTGCCAAATGATTTACAGTAATTCCTGAAATCACATTAGTTATTTTAGCTATACTTAAAACTAGGTACATTAAACTTTATAACATTTTTTACAGATTATTTCTATCGCAAATACTTTTTTATAGTGCACACGAACTTTATGTGGTAGAAGCTCTGACTCACACCAAATCGTTTGTGTTTCGATCCGGGTATTCCGTTGTCTAGTCGCACTGACGAGCTGCGAATTATATATATATATATATATATATATATATATATAATGATGTTTACCCTGTACAAGGACAACTCGAAGTACATGATTGCAGAGTAAAGGGCAAAGTTTATGGGAATCTGTGGAGAAGACTACGGTTGACTCTAAGCTTGAACAAGATTGTAATGATCGAAGAAATATCCTCCTGTCTGTCACCTTTCTGTAGAAACAAATTTCTGTCGCTTCATCTTCATCTGTTTAAGGATTAGGGAAGGAAAGATGACCCCTAGCCAATAAATAACGACGCACGTTATTGGAAATATATCGTATTAATAGTTGGATCAGTTGATGGTCACAAGTCCCGAGTTGGTGATTATTATCCGCCACCACAAAAAGAAGAAAGAAAAAGAGGAACGATGTGAAGGTTTCTTTCTTTTTATGTGGCATATCCTTTCAGGACGTAGGCGATCATTGCTCTCCACCTCCCTCTATCCCTTGTAGCGCTCAACAACTTCCTTGCCTCCGCTTCCTCCCCCAGACCACGTTCTGTCATTCACCTGCACAATCTCGTCAGGTATGACACGCGCTGCTTTCCGTTGTCTCTCTTTCCCTCTATTCGACTCGTGAGTATCAGATTCTCCAGCCCCACTTCTTCATTATGTGTCCCAGAAACTCTTTCTCATGTTAAATATAAGCCTTCTCCTTGTTTGTAACCTAAGACCTCATTGTTGCCCACATACTCGGTCCATGATATCTTTAGCATCCTTCTGTAGAACCACATCTCCGTCGCCTCGAGTCTCTTCTTCATCCTTGAGGCAGCCGTCCAACATTCGCTGCCGTAAAGAACAGATGTCACGTAACAGCTCTGTATTCTTTTCTTTGTTTCCAGTGAAATCCTGCTGTCTCGCAATACTCTGCCCAGCTTTTGGAATGTGTCCTTGGCCATCCCAATACGTCTACGGATCTCAGTGTCGTACTTAACGTCCTCTTTCAAGACGAATCCCGGATATTTAAACTTCTGCGTCTGTTAAGAATCAGCAGTTAACAGTAAAGAAAGCGGATTCCCATGTAAAAAGGGAGTTCTTCCATCCATTTCTTTTTCAGTGAGCCTATATATATTTGCGTGACCCTAAACTGATAGACAGTAGCGATCCAAGAACTTTTAGGTCTCTCTCTCTCTCACTCTCTCTCTCTCTCTCACTCTCTCTCTCTCTCCATATATATATATATATATATATATATATATATATATATATATATATATATATATATATATATCCATCCTTTACAGAGAACTAATCGGTAAAGTTTTCTTACTTGGGACAATAAAACTAGCCAAGACAGATTGTACGCGTTGTGATATTTAACACTACGAGATAAAAAAAAATTCTCCTGTTAAAAAGACATCTGATTTGATTTTCAGTAAAAGACAATTCCAATATTGGTAAGATAGTCTCAAGAAAGCAGCGGAAACTAGTTTCAACATCTCAGTTACACCCGATTCTGAGCCCATGAATGTAAAACAAGTCCAGTGTTTCAAAATTAAATTAACAAAGTTTCAAGGTAAGCTATTTATGCACTTGAGATATTAGCAAGAAACGAAATTCCTGCTATAGTAACGCCTGCTTAAGTAACACCTTCCTTCTTTTTTATTTCTTAGACTACTGATCACAAAGCAGCACAATTTTTGCTGAAACTTTAAGAATAATATCACTGTATACTACGCATCCGTTAGCGTATGATGGATATTTTCGCTTAAGTAATCATACTTATGGATTAGTCAGATTTACAGTTATTCAGTGGATAAAATTCGGGATAAGTGGAGTGGGCTATGAAGCACAAGGAAATTTTTTTCCAATTTATTCTATCAATTTGTTTTTGAATGTGTGTGGGGGGCATCTAATACATCGAGGCGTCTTATAAGCAGCGAAATACCGTACATTACAAAGTTCCGAATGTTCATCTGCATGACTGACAAATGTTCTGCCTTTAAGGAGAGGCCTAAGATGATTTATCATTCCTGGTTGCTTTAGATGCACTAGTTTTTATCGGGTGTTCCTTATACATATGAATAATTTTGATAATTATACTTACTGGAGTTATGGCGTGGGTGCATTTGGTGTCGCAACCGTACTTACAACATTTATAGCCTAAAAAATAAAAAAAAATTAAATATATTATTTTTTTAAACTGAATTACAAGTTTTATACATAAAATAGCTCGTTTTTTTTCTTAAATCAATTTCCGACGAGTTACATTATGTTTTGTTTGGCTTTTTTATTTTATTTACTTACAGATTTTCAATAGAAATCTATTGGAGGGACAGTGGATAGCGGCTCGCACTGAGAAATCGGAAGAGCCGAGTTCGAATCTTAGTCGATTTTCTTACATTCACTTACTTGCAAGTACCCTTCTTCTCCCTCTACCTCCATATGGGCAAATAGCACGACAGGCTGGATGGCAACCGGCCTAGGAAAAGGACAACTCTGAATTCAAAATCTCCCACTATGTGATAAATAGCTTCAACAACCCGACAGATGATGGAGATTGACGTTGCATTTCAATTTTTGAAGATTGGAATTATCATGGAAGCAATTAAACGGAAAGGAGTTTCACAGGTGGGAAGTGCGAGAATAGAAATTGTTGGAGTAGAAGGAGTGGTTGCATTTCAACATTAAACGAGTGAGACCTAGATGCCAATCTAGTGACACGCTTAAATTCACTATGTAGCTCTGCCCCGTGTAAGAAATTCAATTATACATAGTAGGACAAAAAGGAGTTTACGAAAATAGATGTTTTATTCAAGATATATATAGAGAATTTTTTATAAACGTATCTTCTATTACAACATATTTTTTTTTATTTCTGTAGAATGGACATTCGATTAATATATAAAAAATGCCCTACCTTTGGCGCAGTTGCTATCATAATCGCAAGATTTCCTGCATGGTAGAATAAACTTATGCAATTCACGTGGGCAGCTTCCTGTAAAGTAGAACAAAATCTGTTATATTGTCATGAAGATATGGACATTAGGGCAGGTCGATTTTGAAACATTGGTTTTGCACTCAATTGGAAATTTGTGATTTCACATGATAAATAATGATAAAATAATATAAATAATAATACAAAAAATTCTTTTACAAATAAATAGTTTTTTTTGAGGAGACAAATTTAAAGATTAAGTATAGGTTAAAAATCGTAGCGTTGGCAGTTTCTTATACCGCAGCCTTATAAAATTTACAAAGTTACAAAGACACGCCGAAGGAGTCTCTAAAGCATTGCTCTTAAGCATTGTGGCATTCCTCATTTCACCCGCGAAGAGTCTGCTGAGGACCGTGCCAACTGGCGCTCCCTTGTAAATCCAGAGTGTCTGATTTTGAAGAGAAAAGAATCGGGGACAAATAATTGAGATTCCAGAAAAAGAATGATCAAGACTGCTCCGCCTCCCAGCCAGGTTAAAAATCCCAGCATTCCATGTCATAACTGCAACAGATTTTTCAGGGTGAAGATCCGACTCTTTAGTCATCTCCGCACTAAGTGATTCGAAGTCAAGGTCATCTCCGCAGGTCGAACGAATAAAATTTATTATTTACTGAAGCTTTACAAATTATATAAGAACAAGATGCATGGCACAAGCAGATTATTACCAAATCACTGCACCATCAAATAAGACCTTCGTTTAGTTCAAAAGGAAATTATAATGAACAATTTAGCTATATTATGATGTAATGTGTTATACAATGCAATAGTTTTCGTGTGATTTTCAATAAACAATGCAAATTTAAAACATTTTGTCTTATAATTTGTGCTCAGCAGTATTATGCTGTTATATACATTTTATCATTTTTTTGTTTTTATTAATTATGATATATCAAATGATCTAACAAATCTTATTCACTGAGTAGCCATTTTTGTAATCTTTTACAATTTCTTACACAGTTTTTACTTATCGAATACAGGTGATTCTTAATAAAGATTCTGTTTTGAATATATTTGCTATTCAATTTATCTAATACAAAGCTATCAACCTAATTTTGATTTATTCTTCAAATAGTAACATTTTGAAGTTAGTTTGTTAGCAAAAACGTGCGGAATTGAGGTATTTCTGTACAATTTTCGGACGATATTTAAAACTAAATACTTAAAAATTGATACAAGCTATGAATCTAATGTTTGATGTCAGTCCTTACCACATCAGTTCTCAGCTTTTACATGGAGTGTAATGTCGATTTTCTCAAAACTCGATGAAAGATGAATAATCTGCCATCGACTATGTCGAATCAATTGCGACATTTTGCCATATATATATTTTAGCAATTTTATTAATATATATATTTTAATATATCATTTTAATTTTGTTAATATTAATTTTGTTAATATTTTAATATATACGCATTATTTTAGAGAAAATAATTATGATAGGACTTGATCAGACTAAAGTGACGCTTACGCACTTGCAACTACACATGCCCACGAAGGAGAGGAGACACTGAGAATTTTAAATTTAAATCTAATTTAGAATTGATTTTCCCATCCTTTTCAACCGCCAGACGATTATGTCGCCGTCCACAAATAAACCGCAAGTCGTGAAAAACAGTATCCTTTATATATGGTATTTTTTGCATATGTCTCTGTATATATTTGTTTTTGTATTTTACATTAGCCACTGTGTTTTGTGGCACTTTTTCATTAGTTTTTATATAAAATAATACACATACGCACATATATATGAAAAATAATACCAGGTCATATATATATATATATATATATATATATATATATATATATATATATATATATATATATATATATATATATATATATATATATATATATATATATATATATATGACCTGGTATTATTTTTCACGATGCATTTTAAATTTAAATATTCATGTTTCTAGTAAGCGATGACATTTGTGAAACGGACTTATAGAACTTGTCAGAAGGTGTAAACTTACCAGGATGTTCCGGTTCCATGCACTGGACTGTACAGCCATGTTTACAACATTTCTTCGCTAAAATTAAACACAAGAAAATATTTTGAAATTGTACATCTTAAAAAATTTAAATTTTTAATCATTTAACATTATTTCAAAAGCTTTAATTTTAAATATGAAAATACTAATAATGGTATACCCATATAAAAGACACCTAAATATATTTTAAATTTTAATAATAAAAAAATAAATATTAAAAGACTGAAATGTTATTTATAGACATAATATTTATAAAAAATATTTTTGAACGTAATGGTTAAAATCATAACTTTTAAAAAATTAACATTGACTTTTAAAATTATAACTTAAAAAAAATAAAATTTGACTGTTAAATTTATAACGTTTAAAAAATTAACTTTGTTTACCAATGACTTGACTCATACTTCTGACACTTTCAATTTCAGTGTTATTCATCCAATACAAGGCCCAAGTGTTACTCAAGGTAGAGGATTATTGGATATGGATGCTCTAAGGGCGTATATGGAAGGAGTAAGGGTTGCCCATTATGAGGACATGTGGGACAGATAACTATTGATGTTCGACTTGATGAGGTTAAGATTGTATTAATCAGGTATGCATCCCATCGGTAGCCCGTTCCACATTACAACATTGGGAGAAGATAAGCTGTCTTCAGAGGAACTTATTCATTACTAGTGGAAAATGAAGAAACTGATGATAAGTCGACTCAGTGTACGTAAAATGGTGGGTTCTAGCCATGATAAACTGGAGGAACATCTACTAGAAAAAGCTGATAGAGCAGCGACAGGCTAGCATTGTTCCGTTTTATTGAATAACAACACCAGAGTTTCCAAATACCGATAAAATTCTGGGACACAAGCTCATTACAGAACTTGAGAGCTGTCTCTATGCCGAGTAATTATATTCTACTAAATTCGGGGCATACTTGCAATTCACTGTGCAAGCTAAGTTTAGTAAAACTTCAAACTAATATTTTTGCTGGACAATACTTGGCAGAATCGATTTCTGGACAGTTATTACGATATAACATGTGAGATTTTGAATTGTTAACAATTATTCATTATGAGTTATTACGATATATCATGTGAGATTTTGAATTATTAACAATTATTCATTATGAGTTATTACGATATATCATGTGAGATTTTGAATTGTTAACAATTATTCATTATGAGTTATTACGATATATCATGTGAGATTTTGAATTGTTAACAATTATTCATTATGAGTTATTACGATATACCATGTGAGATTTTGAATTGTTAACAATTATTCATTATGAGTTATTACGATATACCATGTGAGATTTTGAATTGTTAACAATTATTCATTATGAGTTATTACGATATATCATGTGAGATTTTGAATTGTTAACAATTATTCATTATGGGTTATTACGATATATCATGTGAGATTTTGAATTGTTAACAATTATTCATTATGAGTTATTACGATATACCATGTGAGATTTTGAATTGTTAACAATTATTCATTATGAGTTATTACGATATACCATGTGAGATTTTGAATTGTTAACAATTATTCATTATGAGTTATTACGATATACCATGTGAGATGTTATGTACCAGTTTTCTAACTAAAATTGGTGGTAAATATATAAATACATATGTTTGTATGGTAAATATAAGTTGTGATATATATATATATATATATATATATATATATATATATATATATATATATATATATATTATGTTCTGGTATTTGTTTACCTTCGTAAAAATAATACGCTAGAATTTCCCTTTCCCTCTGCCGTGCTTTGATAGCTCAGGGGTAGAAACTCCGACTGATGTCAGATCGGTCGGGCTTCGATCCCTGATGAAGCAATCAGATGCCTAGCCACACTAATGAGTTGTGATACAGAGAAACAGGCCTGTATCTAAATGTCATTAACATATATATATATATATATATATATATATATATATATATATATATATATATATATGGCCTGACGATTGCGTCTAGGATGAAGCAGTCTGTCGCCTCTGAGTGTTGACTTCAATGTTCACTTATATATATATATAAAATTGCTGTTATAATATTCAGGATACATTTATATTAAGGGGTATAAATATATCGCATGAATTTCAGCTGGACGCGAATGTGTGTAACGGAAAGCGGCTCAGAATTAGAAGTCGACGAACCGTGTTCGAATTTCTGTCGCTTGATACATTCCCTAACGCTCATATAGGTTTGTGAAAGGCATAAAACCACCATTTCACTCCGCCAGCTATGGGTGAAATAACAGATCGAAACTGTTCTCTCTAGCCTTGGTGGCAAGCAGTGTAAAAGAACAACTCTGAATTCAAAACTGTATGGAGCGACAGTTTTAATTTTTCCAATATGAGACACTGGTGCTTTTTTATAGTTTAGTTATATCGTCAGACATTTTCTTTTTGTAAGTTCTCTGGATCATGATGCATATTCTTTTGGTTTCATTTCCCTTTACTCAAATGTTCCTTGTTTTATTTATTTATTTCACTTTCACGGTAATATTCTTTTGGAGCGTGCTTGTATATTTTCTAAACCTTATTCTATTCATTATGGCTATTAGATCCTTTTCAAACCCAGATAGTTCTTCCACTAAGGGCGGGTATTTCTTGGACTAAGATTTTGAATTTTCGGTATTCTCCTTGGTAGCATATTTATGCAAAGCTAAAATCGCTCTCCATCTCATTCTAGCTAGGAATATTTCTATTTTGTTTAATAATGTATTCATATATCGTGCCTAGGTACTTTTTTTAGCGAATGCATGATCTTGAATTCTTGCATAGAAAGTTGCACCAATATAATCATTTGAGGAAAGATGTTCAAAGAACTGTAAAAGTTGGAGTATTGAGCACTTTAATTGTATCTCCGTCTGTGATTTACCGGAACAAGTATTATTATTATTATTTTACTTACCTCCAGGACATTCTGCATCAGAATTGCAAAGGACAACGCAAATGGTTTTCGAACCATCAGGCGGAATAGCAGTAGGGCAGTAACCATATTTAGCTGTAACATAACAAAACAGAAATTAATAAAGTGCTCTAAATACGCATGCGTTGATGGTTGTTGTCATTGACAATTGAGATCACCAGAAACAAACGAAACAAGTACCAATGGTGAGGCGAAAAGAAAAGAAGACAGCAACTGTTAATAATATAAAACTTTTTGTTACCGATAGAGAGGATGTGAGCGGAATATATCTTTGTGAGCAAGTGAAACAATTTGGAGATGAACAGCAATTGATGCTCAGAAACCCCGCGCAGAGGACGACATTTTTTATTTTTGGTTTTGCTTGTTTAATACTTATATGTAGATTGAATCATAAAGATATATAATTTGATGTGGAATATAACAATTAAACCTTTTCCAAATATACAGCCATCATTCATTAATTCATGATTCAAGTTTATATGACTTAATAGCAACTTCAAGATTCATGAGGTTACAGTTTACTAGGATTCTTGAATCCTGGAATATTTAGGAAATAATAATAAAATATCTATTCCTAAATTTGTTATTATTGGGATGTCGGCTTTTTATGCTTAATTCTTCTTGCATTTATTATCATTTTGTTTTTTGGTTGTTTTTTGGTTGTTTTGGCTGGGGGTTACAGTTTATGTGATATAATATTTTTGTGTTACTGGCAACAATTTGTCGGATTACTGTTGTGTTTTATTGCCGTGTTGTTAAGTAAAATGTTCGCAGATAAAGTACACGTTAATTAGCGCGATAATGTAGTGGATGTGTTGCCAATGTGTATGTTATTTAAATTATTATTATTATTATTATTATTATTATTATTATTATTATTATAGGGCAAGTTAATTCATGGAGTATATTAGTTTTTTGAAGTTTTAATTTTTGTCATATTGTTGGGGGAGATGTTGGAGGTTATTAGCTTTTTGTAACAGTGATTTATTAAATATAGTTTAGATGTTGCACAAGGCCGAAATTAAGGTGCCCTCACTGAGGATCGAACTCACTAATCAGTCGTCAGTGATTTTAGTCGGAGTGCCCTATTTATTTTGTAGTAGTAACGAGTTTAATGTGTTTATCTATACGTTTATGATATGTACCCATGTAGTAGGGTTCTTATAAATTATATATATATATATATATATATATATATATATATATATATATATATATATATATATATATATATATATATATATATATATATATATATATATATATATATATATATTATCAGTTTTATTAATATATATAGTTTAATATATCATTTTAATTTTGTTAATATTTTAATATATACGCATTATTTTAGAGAAAATAATTATGATAGGGCTTGATCGGACTAAACTGAAGCTTACGCTGATGCAATTGCATATGCCTCCGAATAAGAGAGGACTCTGAGAATTTAAAATTTAAATCCAATTTTTTCAACTGCTTGACGATTATGCCACTGCCCACAAATAAATTTCAAGTGATGAAAAACATGTATTTTTGCATATGTCTCTGTATATACGTTTTTGTATTTTACATTTGATCATTTTGTTGTTGTGGCGCATTTTCATTAATGTTTATATAAAATTCTATATACGTTTGGATCTGAGAATAAAGCAACACTTACCCCACAGGATTTTGAATCCGGATGCCAGGAATAGTCCACTAATTAATATTTTTGATTCTTCTATTGCAGAGCATATTATAAATAGTAGGAATTGTGTCTTTGATTTTAGGGTGGACCGTTTTTCGATTTTATCAAGGTCTCACTCTTCATATCACCTCAAGGTTCTAGAGTCCTTGTATAACAGAGGGAATGCTTATTGGGTTAAAGTTTATTGTACTCTAGCTTTTTTGAAAGTCAAATTTTATCTTCCTTCCATTGGTTATTATTATTATCAATTAAATTTACACCCTTACTTTTTATATCCCAGAAATAAACTTGATAAGGCTGGGACGAAACCGGTTGTTTGTTTTTTTAGCTTTTAAAATATACATTTAAATACCATAAAAATTATGCTTATTCCAAGCTATCCTTGAATTTTGTACTACAAAAAAAATATTTAATTATATATATATATATATATATATATATATATATATATATATATATATAATCATTTCACCTCAAGCAAGACAGGAGTGCTATTAGTACGCAGGTGATTAAAGAGGGTGAAAGTGAGAGAAACTAGATATAAGGGGATTGACGAAATGATAATAGATGAACGTGATTCAAGAAGAAAGAACATGGCGATTGACGTTTCATTTAAATTTTTGAAGTGTGTAGTTTTCAGGGAAGTAACTGGAAGGGTCTTTAACAGGTCGTAAGTGCGAGGAAAGAACCTTTGGGGTAGAAGTGGCGGTTACATTTGACTATTTCAACAGTAGAAGGGTGGGACCTAGATGTCAATCTAGTAGCTCGCTTAAATTCATTTAGTCAGGACACCGGGGGGGGGATCTCGTCAGATGAATTGCCATGAAAATATTTGTAGAAGAGACAGAGGAAAGCTATATTAGGTGTGTGAGAATGTGACTGAAGTCAAAATGCCAAATCAGGGTCGATTATATTGCAGATCCTTCTTGGGATTTTGTCAAGAACCTCGATATAAATTGCAGGTGTTCCAGACTAGATATGGCAATAGTATTCAATGTACGAATGGTAGATTTGTAAATGTGGAAGATGGACTCAAACGAGAAAAACATCTGGCATAGATGCAGATATTGATTCAATATAGTCATTCCAGTTCAAGTCAGCTGAAAACGTGAGGGCAAGAAGGCGCAGTGTGTTGCTCTCCATGAGACTAGCATCAGCCATATTGATGCCGGGCATGAAAGTTTCTCTGGTTGTTATATAAGCGCAATTTCGTTTCGGGGGCATTAAAATTTACACGTCATTTCCTGCCCCAGTTAACCACTGATTAGAGATCCTTTTCAAGAGCGGCGCCCAGGTTAACTTTGGTAGCTCTGACGTATTTGCGATTGAGCCAGGAATAAATGGCAGTATCATTTGCATAAATGCCTACTTGGATGACATCACAAAGATCATTGATGAAGCGTAGGACCCAGGATAGAGCATTGGGTGACAATAATGATTAAAAGTATAGTCGGAAGCGCTCGGAATTATAGAATATTTGCACAGTTTCTACACACGTGTTCGAACACAAGAAAAATTAAATAAAAATCTTAATCGTAGTACCTTGTCTGTCGTTTTTAATCAACTATGCATATATATATATATATATATATATATATATATATATATATATATATATATATATATATATATATATATTTCTCCAATCCCTGTCCTTTCGAAAACTCGGTTACATTGCAACAGTCGTGATTTTATGTACATGACGCTTGCTTAAATAAAACTGTAATATGACGTAGACAATCATGGTTCTCTACATGCTCCTTTACTTATTTATCTGTGAATTAGCCTGATTACTTCGGAAAGACAGTAGAGTGATTTCCTATTGCCTTCTCCCATTTAGAATTCAGTGTTGGTTGCCATCTAAAACTAGAGAATCCACTCTAGCCAGTTCTTCTTCCACAACTTAAATAAATACCCATGGGTTGGAGACGAAGAAAGAGATTCATACTTTTCCCAAGATTATTAGTGTCAAGCTTGAACTCTGTTCGCCGATTCCACTTTCCGCGCCAAAAACGGTTACACTACCCACTCATCCCCGCTGAATACTTACGTTTTGGCACGACAGCTGTCGGTTTGATACATTTTTTGGAACAACCACTCTTGCAACAGATTTTTCCTGCAAAAATAAGAAGAGTATTTTTTTGTAGAAAATAGCATTTTATACATTACCAGCGGGTTTTTTATTGATTGATTTAATGTCATTTTTCACGGTTTATCAACCTAATGTGATTTATTTAAAGGCGAAATTTATTTCTTATAGTAGGAGGTTGCTTACAGTACTAGATGTTCCCAAGCAGTTCCTCATGTAAGTAATCAGTGCAAAAGGAGCTAAAGCAAATTTGGGCAAAGATGGACCTTCGTGCCGGTATAAAAACGTAGTGTTAAAAGGAGATATTTTTCAATTACATCGCTTAAAAAAGCGGTGAAATGGGAAAAAATTCTCCTTTCATTCGACCTTCACTTTTCGGAAATGTTGTTTTAAAAAGTGATGATTAGAATTGGAATAAACATATGATGAAAGTGAATTTATACATTTTTTGTTCTTGAAAATTTACAACAAAAATATTAAATACTATTTGTTTATTAGATTGTTTGTTTAAAAAAATAATTTTATATATACAACATACTAAAAGCTACTAAAATTAGAAGAAATGCATTTCCCAGATATTTAAACTGTTGTATTTGTTTGATTTGGGTATCTACAATTTGTAATTTGCGTGTTGGGCCTTTTCCATTTACTGACAACTATGTATTCTGACTTTTTGCAATTGTAGGATTAGTCCTATCTCTCACTTCCCTCCACTACTTTCTTGGGGAGTTCTTGTAGTTTCCTTTCTGTGTCTACTACTGGATGCTAATTTAGCGTATTTCAGTATAGCTTAGCTACGCCAATAATTAGTGTTGCAATCTTGATAAAAATAAGGATTTCATATGCTGATTTTCAAGGCAGAAAGGCTTCTTTTTTGGAAAAGACGATCTTTCGTTCTATAACCTCTTTTATTAGGCTTTCGGCTTTACAGTAACCAATTTATAAAATATAAAAATATAAAAGCGGTTCTGATAACGTATATATAAACTTACCTGCCGGACATTCTTCGTCCCTTGCACACTCAGGTCGACACGCTTCGGGTAGAATGGTGAGACACTTAGAACTGGACCCTACATTAGAGGAGAAAAACATTACATACCACAAGCAATTTTATCGATCACTAAAGCTTCTTCTCATACTTACCTGCCTTCAGACTGGTAGTTTCCCAATAATATTATGGTAGAGTTCCTATCCACCCAGGCAGTAGATGTCCTTGAGTTATTACCCGGTGCCTGGAGCGTCCTCCGAAAGGAGGAAATGTTTGGGATTGGCTTGAGCAATTTTCTCTGGTATTGCCGTTAATAACCAGTGATGGTTACTGGGGAAGGCCAGCAATAACTAGTCTTGTTGGATGGCCAGGCACTGATGAGTCCACCTATCTAGGAAGTAACATCTCACGAAATGGTGACTCGACGAAAGCTGTGACGAAAAGAACTGGAAAAGCTGCAAGCGTCTTCCAACCTATGAGATCGACATAATCTAACAGTTTCTTCAGCCAGAGTACTAAACTCCAGCTGTATAATTATACTGTCATATCAATGGCAGCATATGTCAGTATGACATGGAAGAAAACCAGCAAAACCTGCCAGAGGATAAATTTCTTCTACTGACGATGCTTGGGGACCATTCTTGGGATTTTATGGCGAGATCACATAACTAACAAAATTGATCATGGGGAAATCTGGCCAAACAGACAGAATCGGAGGCGCAAAATGATTGGTCATGTGTTGAGGATGTAATCGATAAGTGAGGAACTCTTTGGAGTCGAAGCCAGATGAAGAACGTAGACAGAGGAGCAGACCTGGAGGAAAATCTGGAGGTAGATCTTGCTGAGATGGTTTTGACAGAGGGAAGCTGCAGAACAAGCCCAGGGTCGTGCTCGGTGGATAGTTCTTGTCGCCAAACGTTCCAAAGGGAACGAAAGAAACTAACTATTGCCGTTAAAACCCGACTTTTTGTCACATTAGGTCGCGACGTGGGCACACTGGAAAATCCATTTATTATCTTCTATAATATATCGGACTAAAATTACAGAAATTGAATGTTTTTGGCCCAATTAAGTAGCTGCTCCGGTTATAAGAGGCAACGTATCAGCATATCGGTACGCATATTTTCAGTTAAGTTTATAATTAATAGTAATTAATAGCAATTAATAGTAATTAATTAATTATAAACAGATTTACACGATTATTTTATAAGTAATCATTTATAACCATATGCTGATTGATTGGTTTGATTTTTTACGGCTTATCAGGTTTTTGCAGGTTATTTAAAGCCAGAAAAATCTTTGATTGAAAGAATTCTCTAGAGATAATAAAGATTTACTGGTACAAGTCCTACTAATTAACCCATAACTTGTGGGGAGGTGACGTGGATTCATACCCTTACTAAGGATATTTTGCATGTAGGTGGATATAATGACCTTAACTATTACCGGCTCTCCAATTAACAATCCCGAACCATTATCCATTACACCATCCGCACATCCAAGCTTACAGCACTTAGTATTCCCAAGCGTTCACTCGTCAAGGTACTGACTAATCTCCCCGTTGCTTAATTTCTGTGATCGTATGCGAACCGGTGTTTCAACGTGATAATTTCGTAAGCCTAAAAGACTCTATATTCATATTTGAGTAAACCTCAAGCAAGTGTGGCTAAAGCAATTCGCAAAGAGGAAATAAAAAAAGTAAAACAGATTTCTAACGATTCTTTCCAAGTAGATCAGGTTTTCCTAACAGTTCAAACACGTCCTTGTACCTTAGCAAAATCTGTTTGAAGAAAAATGGAAAAAAAAAAAATGGAAAGCAAAAAAAAAAACTTGCTAAATATGTTATCTTATACTGTATTCAAGAATTCTACCAATTTTATTAGTTCAGTTACATTTAATACATTTTCTCTTTATTGGATCCAAGTAACTCCCTATCTTATAGTTAGATCATCGGCGATTAATCCGATTCTATTTTTTCTATCTGTCGAAACTCCCCATTCTTATTAATTTTAGACAATTCCCACTGTCCCAACTCAATGTATTACTGGAGAATTTTGCTTTGAAATGTATTATGACAAGAAACCATTGTATTGCAAGCTTTGTTTTAGGGAAATATATTGTGTGTTCCATTCATTAAAGCTGTAAACTCTATAGACTTAACGACATTTAAAATGGCCGAACGATAATTTGCATGCGTAACAAACGGAAGGAACACCTTACATGAGAAGGAAAAATAGAACAACATTGCAATCGATTTGTATGTGAAATGGCTATCTTTTTTTCTCTTCATTTCTCCAATCTTTTAATTCCATTTAACGGATGGTTTCTCTATGAAAATATTGATTAATGACAATAACATCCGATAAAACCAATTTAATTTCTGCAATAGTAACTTGTATTCAGTGAATGAAAGAAGGAAGGAACTGCATCTGGGAAGTAAAACAACGTAACCAAGTTAATCAAATAGCAAAATCAATTTCAAAGAAAGCGGAAATACAAATAAGAAAACAAAACTAGGACATAACGAAAGAATTTATGTCGGAATTTTTAACTAAAGAATAGTAGTATGCATTATACGGCATAATATCCAAACCTATAAGTTTCTTTTGGTAGTTATCACCATACAGTTGTGGCAAGGTATAAAACACCAAGAAAAGCTAGCTAAAGTCAAATTTTAGAGGCGCATCGAATGTCAGACGTTGAAATCAGGCATGGATGGTTATGTATTGAAGTGAATCAACAGGGGAATGGAGTTAAGATAATAGAAAACAAAACTTTAGTATACGACAGCTGAGAGATTCGCTGCATGTTGTGACAGTCTTCTCAATCGACCTCGTATAGAGATTAATAGCATCTGGGAGACACAGAATAAAAAGGAAAAAAATGAACACCCAATGATTCCTTACACGTTAGGGTTAAGTCTCCCAAACTAGATTGTCCAAGTAGATAAAGGCGTTGGTTAAAGCATATATGATTTTGGCAGTCGTAAGTTAAATTACTGAGTCGGATCTTGCAGAAAGGTCATTGATTCTTGCTCAATGAGAGAAACGGGCAAGCAACACAAATGTGCATGAGCTGGAGAGAATTGATACGAGGTCTTCCCTAAGCATGCAAAGAGAAATGAGAACTTTCTGCTTCTATGCATTGAATGCTGTTTTCAGTTCAACATTCTGAAAATGTCAACGAGTTTCGATAGACAACGAAACTTTGTAAGTATAACAACAAAGATATGCTGGTCAGAATAGTAAGGCATATAAGAATAAAAAGAAGAGAAAAATGGAAGAGATGGAAAAAATGTAAGAAAGACGAAAGGAAAGAAAAATATGGAAGGATGAAATGAAACAAAATATTGAAGAAAGATAAAATGAAAGAAAAGTGGAAGAAAGATGAGAGGAAAGAAAAAATGGCATAAAGATGTAAGAAAAGAAAGAAAGAAAAAATGGAAGAATGTGAGAGAAAAGAAAATATGGATGAAACAAAATATGGAAGAAACATGGCCTAGTGGCTAAAGGCGTTGGTTAGATCCAATGACTAGATCTAAAGATTTGTGAATTCAATACCAGGCTACAGCAGTGGTGAACCAAAACTTGGAGAGTTAAGTTAAAGGGAAATAACTGAGACATCCGGAAGAGGCATGGCATGTGGAACTAAAACAATCGACCCCGGTGGACAAAATAAAGGGTTCGGTTCGAAATTCCAATCACCTGAAGAAGGCCGGAGCGTACAACGGCCGACATGTTGTAAATATGACGATGAAAATGAGGATAACAGTTCAAATAATGTAAATAATATAAATAATCATAATACCTCATCTCTGAGATATAGACGGATAAGTTAGTTTGCTTTGTAAAGTCCAATCCAGGTTCTATGAAATAATATTCAATAATATTTGATAACTTACCAAACTTGCATAATCTACAGTAGGATTCGCAATATTGAATTATATCAGGTCGTTGTGGTGTACAGGAATCTAAAGAAAGATGTAAAAACAATAAAAATTAATATACTTGCAATGAAATATAATTGTGAAAAATGCAAAAAAAAGTAAAGCATAGAGGTTTCGGCGACATCTAGCTAGCTTAACTGTAAGTTGATGAGATCTCGCCTCCAGTGTAGTAATGCGCTTAAATTTATGTGTCTATAGGTGCTGACAATTTTTGTGTTCATTAATTGTTATGGGTCCTTACCTATAGCTACAGAATGAACTCTTCTTAACACTATGTATACTACGCCTCTCAAGAGAGAGAGAGAGAGAGAGAGAGAGAGAGAGAGAGAGAGAGAGAGAGACGAACGAGTCGAGCCGATAGTAGTTCACTCCAAACCAGACTGACAGTCATACTAACACCTTCCACATCTTGTATTATTATTCCGTGTAATATATCTTCGTTATTTCTACTCTTGTGTTCGTGTTGTTCTTCCTTGGTCCTAACCTGGACTAGAACATGAATAGACTCTTTTCTTTCTTAATTTAAATTTTAATTGAGAGATTATTTTTTGTTTCGTATTTTACTGATCATCTACTCTTTGAGGATTATTTAAAGACTAAATATATTTTGAACTGTAAGAGGTTGGTTAGAGTACCTTGTTCTTGGGTTAAAATGCGTATCCTTTACACATTATTTTAGTCATATTCGATACACGTATTTTCATTCAGATTAGCGTTTCTCAAAATGCCTGAACGTAGTCTTTCTCCAGTTGTAACAAAATGCATAACATCCTTGAGAATGACAGGATAATTTGATCTGTATATGCGACAACGTATGCTCAAACAGGAAAAATATAATCAAAATTTAAACGAACAAACTTTACCGGTCGGTATTAATTAGGCAATATATATATAAAGCTTTCTGCATTCTGTTGAAGATTATTCTAAGCTCGATGAATTACTATATATAATTACTCTAAATCCCCCCAAAGTCTTTTTCGCTGTATATCTTTGCTTGACCTAGCTAATCCTCTAAGGGTAAAAAATTATTACCTGGATTTTAAAGAAAACTTACTTAAATGTCTACCTGATGATGGTCGTTTGAAACGATTGAAAGCCGGGCTAGTAGAAAAAATAAGACCTGATAAAACCGGAATTTATAAACAAGGATCATACCATTCATTAACGGATTCGAAGTTGATTGTATTTTATTATTAAATATTGTTTGCGAGAGTGATTCTTGCCATATAATTAGCTTCATTATTTGTTTTTCGTATGAATGATTTACGTTATATAAATTGAACAAGCACTACATAATTGATATATATATATATATATATATATATATATATATATATATATATATATATATATATATGGTTGGTATTACACTGTAGTAGGGCTTAGTTGGCCTACAATGAATCTGGTCGTAAATATACATCTGTTGCCACAAATACTTATATTATATATTTATTAATATACATAATTGTGTATGCTCCCATATACTTATACATAGAGGGAGATGTTAATAAATAGATAGCTACATACATATATATACCTTTCAGCACCCATACATATATATGCATGTATACATACATAGATAAAGAGGTAGATAAATACGAAGAGAATAAGTCATATATAGTCATAGATAGATAGAGAGATATAGATATAATAGAGAGATATATAAAGACCAAGGTAATAGGAATACTGATAGATAGTAAAAGAATAATATACATATATATATATATATATATATATATATATATATATATATATATATATATAGTTAGTTTAGGAAAAACTAGGTAATCCGTATGGGTAGACCCAATGAGGATAGAATCCAGAGAGCTCAATGTAAATCAGAGCTAATAATTTAAATAAAAACAGACCACTTTAAGGTTCCATATAATAAATTATTTCACCACAGCCCTTCCAAAGGACAGTGGATCATCAGATTTATTTCCAAAGTTGAAATGAAAAAATGAAAATATATTTACACATTTATGACGGGCAATAATAAGGAAACTCACGAAGTGGGGCAGTGTAGGGGGGTAGAGAGACAGCGTTGAGTTAGATGTAACATTTCTATTGTTTCAAATTTAAATATTCGCTGAAATCTAGACATTGACACTTTAAATCTGTTAACGGAAGTTATATCTTGATTAGGAAGTGGGATAGAGAGAAATCTATATTGAAAAAAGAGAAAAAGAAAAAGAGAGAAAAAAAAGAGAAAGAGGTTGTAAACAAGTGTCATTAACTTCTATTTGAATATGCGTTTTTTTTTTTTTTTTTTTTTTTTTACTTTGAGATTTCGTAAATTTTTCAGTTTAAACAGTCTAAGCCATTTAATTATATGTTATATATATATATATATATATAGAGAGAGAGAGAGAGAGAAAGTCAGATAGGAAGAGATAATAAGCCTACCGAGATAGACAGATAAGTCGTATGTATGCACGAATGTATGTATGTATATATATATCTCCATCTCTCTCTCTCTCTCTATCTATCTATCTATCTATCTATCTATCTATATATATATATATATATATATATATATGTAGAGAGAGAAATAGAGAGTGAGAGTGAAAATGGACATACTGACATAGATCATTATCTATGACATAGATACATATGTACGAACAGAATGTCATACGTATATATATATATATATATATATATATATATATATATATATATATATATATATATATATATATAAAAGAGAGAGAAAGATTGAGATAATTATGCTGATATATATATTTATATATATATATATATATATATATATAAAGAGAGAGAAAGATTGAGATAATTATGCTGATATATATTTATATATATATATATATATATATATATATATATATATATATAAAGAGAGAGAAAGATTGAGATAATTATGCTGATATATATATTTATATATATATATATATATATATATATATAAAGAGAGAGAAAGATTGAGATAATTATGCTGATATATATATTTATATATATATATACATATATATATATATAAAGAGAGAGAAAGATTGAGATAATTATGCTGATATATATATTTATATATATATATATATATATATATATATATATATAAAGAGAGAGAAAGATTGAGATAATTATGCTGATATATATATTTATATATATATATACATATATATATATATAAAGAGAGAGAAAGATTGAGATAATTATGCTGATATATATTTATATATATATATATATATATATATATATATATATATAAAGAGAGAGAAAGATTGAGATAATTATGCTGATATATATATTTATATATATATATACATATATATATATATATATATATATATATATATATAAAGAGAGAGAAAGATTGAGATAATTATGCTGATATATATATTTATATATATATATATATATATATATATATATAAAGAGAGAGAGAAAGATTGAGATAATTATGCTGATATATATAATGCCTTTTACTTACTGAATATTTATGTGTATACTTACATGTCTCCGGTACGGTACAAATACTTGAACATCCATACGAACAGCATTTGAGACCTGAAAACAATCATAGAAACATAAAAATGAAGAGTTAGACAAAACTACAATGATGAGACAACTCAACAACAATCTCATCCCTAATTTAGAAAGTTGATTGGAGATGCATAATGGTTATCCCCACGTGAAATGGAATCTGTTGTTCAAATTTCGACCTAAGTTTCTTATTTGCATTTTCTATTGATGCCTTCTCACTGTTATTCCAGTGCTAAATATATTGACAAAATGGGGAATAGTTGAATGGATGGAAGCGTGTTCTCTTCCATAACTGCCTCGTCGCTAGTAGCTGAAAGCGCTTACCACCTCAGTCAATGGATGGCATGTGTCAGTGTTGTGTAGGATCTACCTAATCTGCATAGGTGACTACCAACTATATAAATAATGGTTGGTACCGGAAGACGAAGAGAAAGGGAATCACGAGATCCAACTAGAGACTCTGATCGACTGCGACTAGTCAACACATTCTCCAGGAACGTCTTCCCAGAAATATACACAAATACTATATGTACTTATTGTGTACACTTTCTTGTTATAATACATTCTTGTTCCAAGTACATTTTGTGTTGCATTATTATTCCATGCAATAGGCGAGATTTCAACATTGAGTCAAGACCCAACAGTCAGTTACAATTACGGGGCGGTAGAATCAAATATATGTCAAGCACATTTCATGCGATTCCAACAAAACAATTTTTAATTTCCTCATTCGAAGAATTTCTTTCAGAAACTATATGTCAATGAATTTATGTACATACATCTATTTCTATATCAGTCTATATTTATTAGATGAGGTATTGTAACTATTTACATTGTTCGGACTGTTGTCCTCATCTTTTTTCAGTTTAAATGTCGTCACTACGAATGACTTAAAATTGTTTCCATCAAACGTGAGAACTCCGGAATGAAACAAAAGCGATATTCATTCTGTTTAATACAGAAATGTGGCACAAGGCCGAAGGAGGGATTGAGGAAAGTCCGGTCTTCTTCTGTCTTAACTATAACTTAACTAGCCACAAACACTGACCCAATCGTACGAACAATATTTCTTACACCAAAACAACACATTCATACGTACCTTTCTTACTACAATCACCATAATACCTCACTGTCTCTATGAAAATACTAACTAGACCCCATATTTACAATTCATTGTCTGTCGGGAGAGGGGAATAAAACAACAATTCTAAAAACTAGCCCCAATGAGTATTTACAAATATGAATACAAAACTATTTACAAGAAACTAAAG
This sequence comes from Acanthosepion esculentum, assembly GCA_964036315.1. Taxonomy (NCBI): domain Eukaryota; kingdom Metazoa; phylum Mollusca; class Cephalopoda; order Sepiida; family Sepiidae; genus Acanthosepion; species Acanthosepion esculentum. The sequence goes on along the minus strand of OZ038497.1, from coordinate 77,059,325 downwards.
AAAATAATATTATTAATAACCCCCACACGCACACACAATCACTAAATGTGGCAGAAATATCAGTTCACTGGTCGAAATCGATGCGGGTCTATAATAAAAGTCATTCATCCCAAGCACTCACACAGACACACACTCATTCAGACACATCAACAAATACGAAAAAAAATCACACGAAAAGAAAGGCGCCCCGCATCCACCAGTGAACTGATATCACTGACCACCTACCGAGGGAAGGGATGGGGAATTAAACTTAGAGATAAATAGGGACAGAAATAAAAGGGGCCAATGAGCATACATACCCTAGCTAAGTTAACTTGAAAGAAAAAGAAACTAAAACATCAAAAAACGTACCTAACCTAGCCTAGTTTCGGGATGGGTTGCACAAGTTCAACCCAGGAAGAGCAATATCCTGATGCCTAACCGGCATCAAAGTGCCACTCAAGGTCAACCCCTTTCACGCGACACAAACGCGCAAGATTCACCCACTTTTTGCTGAATTCTGATGAAGTGAGCCGCCGCCTTTCCGTCCTAATCTTGATTTTAAACTGATGCTTAAAGTACAATATCAGTTGGGAAGAAGTGAACTTCTCGCCTCCCTAGAATCAATCAATCTAGAACAAACAGTTACGTAAACATACGCAAAACAATACTTGAAAACAAATCGATCAGATTTCGAAAATACTCAGGAAAAAATAATAGAAATTAAAAATGAATATGAACCTTGGTAGATTTACCGATTACGTAAAACAATTTAAACTAACTTAATAAAAAATTGATAGAAGCACTGACTTGTCGATATTATTAAACTAAACATGTTTACACACACACACACACACACATATATATATGTGTGTGTGTGTGCGTGTGTGTGTGTGTGTGTGTGTAAACATGTAGAAATAGATTGATATATATCGTCAAATGCGGTATATATTCGGCATATTTCTTGCTTTTGCCCGACGAATTTCTTCCGTATTGCAATCAGTTTAGTAGAACAAACACTACACTTTAATGTCTTAGGCAACGAACTGATAGAAATATATTTGGGGCGACTATACTCAGGAAAACTTCTTCATCAATGCAAAATAAATACTGATGATTAACATGCTACTCTCGAAAGCAATCTTCAGAATCGCCTGTTCCATACAAATTGGATTTCAAAGTTTTGTATCTGTATTCCAGAAGAAACTAAAATCTGAATATCTTTACATATATATTTAAATATAAGGCTATCTTTCGATGACGCTATAAAATACTTTTTAGGAATTGATCTTAGATGGAGGAGAACAGAAAGTATCTATTGTTGTTGTTGTTGTTATTATTATTATTATTATTATTATTATTATTATTATTATATTATTATTATTATTATTATTATTATTATTATTACATCATAATACAAAAAGGCATCAGTTGATTTGGGGTTTAAAGTACTCCATCACACACAAAGGCATCAGAGAAAATTCTAAATCAATACTTCGTAAAGCATATTAACTTTATTCATTGATAGTTTAATAAATTTCATTTCATTTTACAAACCAACTCGTTAAAAAGAAAGTTCTAATTCTAACTAAGAAAAAGATAGCATGACGTTATGTAAACATTTCAAATTATCCAAGCTGAATGCGCTTAAAATGGAGAGGTATGAAAGGTAAACGCTTACCTGATTTGCATTGAAAGTCATGAATACACTCATTGAAACACAAAAATAAATAGAAGGGAGGTATCTTTGGGCAGCCAGTAATATCATCTGCGGCAAAAAACACAATGCAAACAAATGAATAAAACATGTACATGCAGGCTTGACATTTTATCATAAACAGTTTATGGATTACTGATACTGGAATTGATTATGCACAAATCAAATATTAACCTTTAATTATAAAAAATCGAAATTATAAAGATCACATTCGTCTTTTGTGTGCAAAATGTAAAAATGTAAAACCACAAATATTTAGTTAGTAAGAATGGAAAGGAAAAATAGAATACGTGCTTCTCTTCTTCTTGAGGTCAAAATAGATGCAATTAGCAAAATAAGACTCAACCACGCTCAAAATTTTAAAGGAAAAACCTTTAATATACAAGTAAAGGCAATAAAGGTAGAATACAAAATTTGCACAAAAATGACCTTTTGTGCGCTTATTACTGCAGGATAACAAGTTTCAGATGGTTCAAAAAAGAATTACCATGGAAAAAAAAGTAAAAATGTTACAGTTTAGTTTAGGAAAAGACGGGGATTCAATGACAAAAAAAAGATTACACTTTTTAAAAATGAAAAAAAAAAGGAAAACATTTGAGGAAGCCAAAATTGGACAAAGACTAAAATATAAAGGCGCAGCCACCTAATTTCTTCAACTGAATAGGAATGTCTCTGCACAAAGGGGTTCCATGTTTTCAACAGGTTGTTTTCTCGATGGATTTGTGTAGTTCTTTACCGTAAAGTTCAACTCAAGTGTTTGTTTCGTTCAAATTCTTCTTTGGAAGACACAGAAAGGAATTTTCAGTCCTGAGGCTTGAATCTACCTATAGCTGTTGGCTCTTCTTCCTTTCTTTCTTTCTCCGTGATGATTTATGACCCCTTTCAACTGGGCTAATCCTCCGGTCTTGAAGTGCGGACGCTTCAATGCCTTCTCGACTATCAATTGACTTCTGTAATCATCCACTAACAGCAGTTCTTTTTATTGAACAAAGGAGGGTCACATCGGCTATATCCAGGGTTTCCCAAGGGCATAAAAGCACGTCTCTCATTGGCCAGTAATTAGGAAAACTTATTTCTCCATAAATTCAAAAAATGAACCCGCAACAATTCACAAATAATTTTGGCGTTACTTTAACCGTTAATTCTAAAATAGATTTCCTCGCAACTGTAGCAATTTACTTTTACAAAGCGTCTAGCTTTAAAAAAAGACACCTTTCTCAAAGGTACGTGTAAAAATAACTGGCCTCAATGGATGTCCTCAAGGACACATTGCACAGTGGAAAAAGGCATTAGTTAGATCCAGTGATAGGACCCAAAGAGTGTGAGTTCAATACCTGGTTAAGGCGGTGGAGAACTTGGAGAGGGGAATTAACAGGAGATAAATGATAACTGATATCCATTAGACGTGGCACGTGGAACTAAAACAGTCTACCCCAGCGAGCGAAATAAAGGGTTCAGTTCGACATTCCAACCACTTCAAGAAGACCGGAGAGTACAAAGGCCTAAACTTTGTGATAAATATGGCGACAAAGATAAGGACAATAGTCCGAATAATGTAAATAGTGTACATAACACCTCATCTCAGAAATATAGACAGATACTAAAGAATAATTAATAAAAAATAAAATTTTTATATAATTTATAAATATTGTTTTTTTTTCTGAGTTCATATTGCATATAAATGTTTTCGGAAAGTTGATCACACGAAAAATTGTTTCACTAATGAGTTCGAAAATTTAATTATATAAACTTGTCTTCTCGTATCTATTTTACCGGCAGTGCATATTGTACAGTCTCTTTACATATGAAGAAGAGCCTCAAAATGAGTTATGATCCTGATGGCGAGTACTGAAAATGATAAGGACAAAACATTTAACCAAAGCGGAAATTCTAAAGAGAATGGGAACTAGAATGAAACATACTTAAAATCAGAAAGAAAAAGCTGAAATTTATAAGGCGCATTATGAGGAAAGCTTGCTTGGAAAATTTAACACTTACAGGACATACTAAAGGAAGTAGAAAACTACCTAATGAGTTTATGTTAAATTTTTTTTTAAATTTCACTCTAAAGAAGGCGATAAAGCCATTAATATGCTAACCACTACTGTGTGGAACTCCCAAGAGGATGTTTTCCCGATCACTACATAATTAACCTTATCAAGTCTAGGGTTAACCATTATCTTCCCTACATATCCGCCTAAGCTGTGTCTGTTGCTCTGTAACCTCGAGTGACTTCTGGTACTTATACATATAATGGATAGTAGAATGAAGATGAGGAGGGGTTGTAAGAGTCAAACGTTTCTTAAAGCAACAAGAGATAGGAAGGAGAATGTAGAAATCTATGATAACCCAAGCCCTTAAAAATATAGAACATAAAAGGTTATTCTATATTAAAAAAGAAATAAAACATTGGTTTTGAATTAATACAATTTTATAATTAGTTATAATACGAACTATTTATTATTGACATCTACTTGTATTTTTTAATTAATTTCACCTCAAGCAAGGCAGTAAAGCCACTGAGACACAGGGGGTTACTGAGTGTGGATGAGAGTGAAAAAGAAAACAATGCTAAGGAGAAAGAAAAAAAGAAGAGTAATCCAGAGGACAGTAGATAGCGATTTTCATTGCATTTGAATTTTTGAAGATTAAAGTTGGCCGAAAAACATGGAGTCGGAAGCGGGTTCTACAAGTGATACGTGCAAGAAAAGAAACTCTTAGCATAGAACTTACGGTTGCATCAAGCCAATTCAACTGTTAATTGATGAGACTTTATCGACAGTCTGGTAATGCGTTTAAATTCAAAGAGTCTAGGTACCATAGCGAAGAGTTCATCCGAACAATTACCATGAAACTATTTATAGAAAAGACATAAGGAGGCAATCTGAGAGAAAAGACTGAAACCGAGACGTCAAAACATGGCCAATAATGTTGCTGATTCTTCTGGGTATGAAAGAATTCGAAAACTAAAACATTATTACGAAGCGAGAACAATATTATATGGTAATAAGAAAGACGGTAGAAAATGATTGATATTGCATTTAAAATTCTGAAAATCAAAGTTGGCTGGAAAGCCGGATAACATGGGGCATTCCGCAAGCGAGAAGCGCGAAAAAAAACTGTTAGCATAGAACTTTTACGGTTACGTCAAGACAATTCAACTATAAAATGAGACCTTGTTGTCAATCTAGTACTGTATTTATAAAGTTTAGGTATCATAGCGGAAAGTTCATCAGAATAATTACAATGAAAATATTTACAGGAATGGCACATAGATGCTACGTTACGGTGGTGAGAAAATGACTGAAGACGAGATGTCAGGTTAAGACCAATAATATTACAGATTCTTCTTTGTATTTTATCATGAATCTCTAAATATATAGCAAGAGAACCAAAGCAGATGTAGCAGCAAGATTCAAAAATAGAAGTAGAATCTTATCCAACAGAGGTAGACTACATACATGCGAACTTAAACTTACTTACAGGCGGGTATAAGCCATACAGAAAACCTAGAAACACGCCACTATATATAAGTACTGTTTCTGAGCATTCTGCGATTGCTACTAAAAACTTGTATATATCGATAACAAGTAGATTGTCTAAAAAATCAAAAAATGCGGATATATCTGAGGCAGCTAAAGGAGTATACGAGAAAGCCTTAAGTAAAAGTTGACACCAAAACGAGCTCAAAATTATTAAACCGCCACAAGAGATAAAAAAGAATAGTAGAAATATTATATGGTTCAACCCGCCATATGGTCAATCCGTTAAAACTAACATAGGACGAATATACTTAAAATGAATTAGAAGATTTGCTTCAGAAAAAAAGCGTAAACTATTTAATAAGAATAATATAAAAGATAGTTAATGGTAAAGAGGAAAATATGAAAAAAATTTATTGATAATCCCAATAAAAAGTTGCTCAATTACAATGAGGGTGAACGAAATAAACCTAGATATAATTATAGAATAAAAAGTTGCCTGTCCTATGGAAGGTGGTTACTTGGGTGAAAATATAGATTATCTAGGGAAAACAGAAGTACAAGATAGGAATAATGTAAATGAGGAGAAATCATATATAGGTACTACTGAAAATGAATGGCTAAAAGATATTATAATCATAAGTTGATTTTCAAAAACTGTAAATATGAAAATGCGACAGCGGTGTCCATCTATTACTGGAAAATTAAAAGAGAAGCTCCCAAAAATTACTTGAATAGTTTTTTTTAAAAAAGCAACGCATGTTAAAAATAGTTGTGACATGTGCAGGCTTTACACGAAGAAGAGTTTGCAATATAAGGTTGGAGTAGCAATATTAGAATACTAAGTAAAAAAAATCGAAATTAATCAGATGTAAGCATACTAAAATTCATTGATTGTGCCACCTGACTGTTGGCTCCCCACTTTTTTCTCTTTCGTTCCCTCCACACACTATTAGGATTGTCACCTTGCCAAGTTAGGCCACTCCAGGGTTTTTTCGTTGCATATTTTCTTTTTTTTAGCCCGTGAGGGCAGACGTTATACTCGGAGTTTTTCCGTTTTATTCCTGTGATACAATCGGTTAGGGCATGTTCCGTACTTCGGTATAAATTCTAGCTACATCCTTGTTTCATTTGGCTTCTAGTCGTCTGAAGATCACAAGAGCGTGAAACTTGAGGGTCCGTCGTTGAGTGTCGACATTGTGAAGCGGGTTTTTTGTCTGTCTAGATAGTCTAATTGTTGAGCACTTTAATTTACTGCGTGGCTAAGTGTCTGCGATTTAGTCTTTCTTTGATAGGGTTTTTTCTTGTCTAGGGTATTAAGTTATCTGGTAATTTATCTGTTGATTACACTAATATTGTTGTTTTTTAATATATATATATATATATATATATATATATATATATATATATAATTTAAAAAGAAGAGAGGTACCGCAAACTTTTTTGGTTGTAATGTGGGTTTTTAAAAAAAATATTATTCTTTATTTTTCATAGTTTTACATAGTTTTACAACACGTGTTTCTGGTCTTACGACCGTCTTCAGGTAAAGGGTAGAGATTTCCACATATTATTAAAAATAATTATTAAAAATAATTAATTTTTTTCCTTTATGTTTTTCAATGTTACATCTTCTCTATATGAGACATTCTCTGTTTTTTTTAAATTATATATATATATATATATATATATATATATATATATATATATATAGTAAAACATCAAATTAAAAGTTCCGAAACCAACGGAATCCGGATTTAACTTTTCAAACTTTATTTAAAGGTATATAATAACTTAAAAATAAAATACGCATTCATATATACTGTATTTACATTTATTTACAATAATTTTGTACTTTACTGGGTGTTTTTAGGCCTGGAAAAAAGCGCTTCAACTTAACGGACAAATGTCTTAACGGACGATCCTCCTCTATTAGTCCGTTAAATTGCGGTTCAACTGTATACGAATCCCTCAGCTAATGTGTACATTGGCAACTATGAAAAATCAATCTGGTTAAACTGAAGAATGTTTTACTGCACTAATCGAGTATTATGTATGAACTAATCGAATTTTGGTAAAAAAAAAAAATTAGCATACTAATCGAAAACGCATTAATCGAGGGTTTGTGTGTGCGTGTGTGTACATTTTGAACGTAAATTTCTGTCTTATCACCGTCACTATCGTGTATAAATAGAATAGCATTTTATATAACGTTTCAAATGTCCCACGAATTAAACTGGCTGAAACTAGTTTCATGGGGAAAACGGATAAAATTTACTCACGAAATGACAGGGATGTATCGTCTGTCAATAGGGCAACTGAAACTAGAAAGAGAAAAAGAAAATGAAGGTTGATACATTAAAACATATAATACATTTTAAAATGTATAAGTCTTATAAAAAACAAACAATATTTGCAAACTCCACCAACAGGAAATATTACCAATAATCAAATTGTGAGTCTTTGCACTTTATCCCATATATATATATATATATATATATATATATATATATATATATATATATATATATATATATATATATATATATATATATATATATATTGTGTATGTACGCAGTTATCCTTCATTTATACATTTATACGACAGACAAGGCACTGCGATTAAGCTTTTTAATTGTTCTTGTCTTCGAACAAGTGTTTTCTTTTCTGGTCACAGTGTGTGTAGAAACTGTCCAAATATTCTGTAATTCCGAGCGTTTTTGGTTATACTTTTCGCCATTATGAAGGATGATTTTATTTATACTTTTTAACTGGATGTATGGGTTGTGTGTATTTATCTAAAGTTACAGGGATGTTTTATTTTCCGAAAACAGTCAACACACTGTGGCCGTGCCCGTAGGTAATATTATTGAGTGTTGACTTTTTCTTGTTTTATTATTAAGGCTTCCATCATTTGAATCTATTTTTACATGTAGCTGGGGTTAATATGCTTGTATTTTCTACTAGTATGTTCTATGAAAGTTTTTCGTTTGTAAAAATGCATTTTAAACTTTAGTTAACGTTATAAGTTAAACTTAGTTAAAAATTATATTAAATCAATTGCTAGGTCATCTATTAGAACAGTTGGTTCACTGTGTCATACTAGACAATTTTTCTCGCCGGAATATTTCTTAAATATCTATAAGTCTACCATTTGTCCATGCTTAGAATTTTACTGCCACATATGGTATCATGTTCCTGTTATTTATCTACAGCTGCTTGATAAAATCCAAAAAATAAACTGCAATGTTATTGGTCCTAATCTGACGTCTCAGATTCAGTCACTTTCCCACCGCCGTAAAGTTGCGTCCCTGTGCCTTTTCTATAAATACGTTCATGGTAATTGTTCGAATGGACTTTTCTCTATGGTACCTAGAATCTATGAATTTAAACACAGTACTAGATTGGCGACAACGTCTCACCAATTTACACTTGACTAGATGTAACCGTAAGTTCTATGCTAACAGTTTCTTCTTTCGATTGTAGAACTCTCTTCCGTCTCCTTGATACCCAGACAACATTCTATTCTTCTCACTTAATAATATTTCTGATTTCTCTTTCATACCCAGTAACCCCTTGTGTCCTGGTGGCGCTACTGCTTTCCATCTGGTGAATTCGATTATAAAAGAAAATAAAAAAAAAGAATTTCGTTTATATAGAAATATTTTTTTTTGTGAAAGTATTTATTTATATTTATATATATATATATATTTGATATTTCAGATCTGCCCCGATCTTTTGTCAGAAATAAATTAAATAACGCAAACGTATTTATTGAACAAAGTAACTAATAATAACAAAACAAAAGTAATTGAAACAAAGCAAGTTCAGTCGACCAATGATGACAATTCCAGAACAACGTAACTATAAAAATAATTGTTTGTCTATTTGTTCTGACATGCATCTGATTGTTGATTGAGATACTGACAGAAATTGTAAAAACTTTAAAATAAATCCCATATTCTTACCTTTGGCCAGAAGTGTCGTAGCTTGAACTAAAAATAAAAGAAAACATCCTCTTATCTTCATTTTCATGTCAAAATAACTTCTGTTGAATATCACTTGTAAAGTCAGTCTTGCAACCTCAGAGATGTGACAAAAATTGTTTGTCGCGAAGAATTTATAATGCCGTTCAAGGACACTGCGTCAGTATTTCAGCTCATGAATTTAAACCTTTCTATTTACTTGTATACTGTTTTGTGCGTGTATATATGAGTGTATGCGTTGGTGCATTCATATACACTTGTATGACCGTGGGAATGTATATATTATTCTCAAAACAGAACTCAATGCTCCAAATTAGGAATTTATTGCGTTGCATTGTTTCAAATTTCTCTGGATGCATGTATGAGTGTACACACACACACACACACACACACACACACACACACACACACACACACACACATACACACACACATATATACGCATTATATCTATATATCTGTAAATATACGAATACATATGTACATGTGTATGTATTTATATACACATATACATACACATATTTATTTATCCACCCATGTACATAAATGTATCTATTTATCTATCAGTGTTTATCACTTTATCTACATAGAAATTGCGCTTAATTTATGCTACATATATTTATTTTTCAGTATCCTTCATTTTCAATGCACTGAATTCAGCAGTAAATATTAATCACAGAGATTAAGATTTATAAAAAATAAAAATGTCACATCAAAATTCAGTTAATAACATAGTGTCAAACAATGAAATTAACGATTCCCCCATAGCGAGATAGTGTTATATACCATACCTATGAATACTAATGGGTATTTCCTAATCCTCATAAATACGTTGGACACTATTGTAAGTGGGGGTAATATGCTGTTTAAGTAGTACACCACTAGCAGTGGTTTACCTACTTCACACCGCTGGCGAGTATTTTATTTTGCTGATGTTATAAAGATTACCATTTCATTTCTAACCTCCTTTTTGGTTATTCCTCATTCAGTAACCTTTTCTAGGTTACAACAGATAGATAGTTAGATAAAGAAGGGACTGGAATAGATAGATAGATAGATAGATAGATAGATAGATAGATAGATAGATAGATAGATAGATAGATAGTGAACAAACTGGAATAGATAGATAATGAACAGAGATAGACAAATAGGTCATATATATATATATATATATATATATATATATATATATATATATATATATATATATATATATATATATATATATATATATGGGAAAACCAGAGAGATGCCCTCCTTAGCCTTATTCTAAGCAGACATCTAGGAGAAGGAAAACTCTGATATAACACCTGCGGCTTTTTATGTTATCCAATGATGTCGACTTGTTCTTCTTTTTGATAAATATCGTCTTTTTGCTTAGAGAGTGGGCCTGGCTCTGTGCACTGCCTATAAAGGCTTCATGCACAGGTGTTGCTTAATATCTGGAGATCTTTTCTGCACTTGTCATCTTAATGTAGAATTATGGCTGACCCTAGCCTAAAAAGGCAATCAGCAGTGTTTGTTTTGTAAATATATATATATATATATATATATATATATATAGAGAGAGAGAGAGAGAGAGAGAGAGAGACAGACAGACAGACAGACAGACAGACAAAGAGAGATTCCTAAATTAAATGATACCACTATATATATATATATATATATATATATATATATATATATATATATATATAGTGGTATCACTAGATCTAACTATCTGACTTGGCTCAATTTGAAGCTATTTTTGTTTTGATGTATTTTCCCCTCTATTATTTTTAAATATAAAGTACATTTTATGCCTCTTCGAATATTTTGATGGGATTAATTTAAACATGGTATTAAAGAGATCCCATCAATTGTTCTCACAAACTTCCTCATCCTATTTTACGACCACATGAAATGTGAAAATCCTCCTCTTTATTGTGCATCATCCATATCAGCAAACGAAGCAACAAAAGTTGCACCTCACTCCAGGCATAATAAAATTTTAAAAAATCAAATATATAAACAAAAAGAATTAAAATTAAAATAAGGCATTTGCGCTTTTCTTAAAACTCTTATCTCCTTCTTACTCTCCCTGTCTCTCTTTCCTTCTTTCTATCGACTTTTATCTCAACTAACGAGGAAGCAACTCTCAAAATTAAAAGAGATAGAGGTAGAAAAAATTGGACCTGGTCCAAAACACTGGAAGTTTGCAGGAGCAGACATTTCTTATTTGTGACTGAAAAATACCAAACATCAAGGAGGTTCCACGCATAAAATTAAGCACATTAATTAGTTTTTATATTTTGCACAAAAAAGTTTTATATTACTTTAGCAACATTTTTATATCTTGCATAAAAATATAATGTTAATTCCTGAATCCAAAGAACAAAATATTTGTTCGTTTTTACAAGACTCGCCTGCGCGAATTTTTAAGGAAATTTTGTGTACCGTCTGACTGAATAAATTTTCTCGTACCTGATAGAAATAGAAATAGATTACCAAAATAAACCAAGGAAAAAATTAAGTTAACTCGGATTCAAAACAATTTCTAAAGAATTCCTGAATGTAAAAGTTAAGCGTGATCTTAACTTGAAAAGCGATGAAGAATTTGTCTAAAATTCTGCCTTCTTTCACTCTAAATTCAGTATATTGACTGAAACAAGATTCTGTTTTTAAAGTTATTGGAGAATTTCAATGGTAAATATCTGCCGTGGTTTATTCAAAAACTATTCATTCAGGATTGTGATTGAACTCAACCAAATGTGTTAAACGTGCGTTAACTTTTAAAAACTATCAAGAATTTATGCGCAAATTCTGTATTTTATTTTTTTCTTGAAAAATTATTTTAAGTGAAAATTCTATTTTCATAAAAAAATAATGCCTATCCAGTATTCCCGAATAGAGTTACTGTTAAGGTTGAAATAGCCTGGAGAAATTTATGCATAAATTTTGCCTTATTCTGTTCAAAAATACTTTAAGTCTGTTTTCATCAATAGGAATTAATATATAGTATTCCCAACGAGAGTTGTGTTAACAATAAAATAGCCTGGAAAATTTTATCCGTCTTCTTTTGCTATTCATTCATTTTAAAAAAATATTTAAATGGAAATTCAGTACTTACTGAAGCAACAAAAATTCTGTTTTTATAAACAAAAAAATTGTTTAACTTTAAATTGAGGTATCTTTACTGGAAGATTATCTAAAAATAGAGAAAGCTTCTAAACTATTTAAAAAAGGAGATGTATGTTCAAAGAAAGAATTGAGAGGTCTATAAATTTGTTGAAGGCCAAAGAAACTATCTTAAATGTCCATCACTCTAATGGAAGAAGCGATTAATAGGTGGTGAGATATCATGAAAATTATTACTGACCAAATAGATTATATTTACATTGTTAGCAATATTGAAGAATCAAAGTATAATGATTATATTTATGAACAATTTGGATGTGATGCTTTCAAAGAATTAACTAAGATAGGTGAACAAATTAAAGCATTTCTGGTACACTAACTGAAATGGAAGATATGGAAATTTCTGACACTGATGAATTATCCAGTGTCATTGTCTATAACGATAATTATAAAGGTTCTGATACTATTGAAAAATCTGACAATAGTAAGATATCTGGTGTCCTCACCAAAATTGATGATTCAGAAATTTCTGACACTGATGAAAATTGTGATATTTCTGACGCTGATGAAAATTGTGATATTTCTGACGCAAAAGAAAAATTGTGAAATTTTTGACGTTAATGAAAATTGTGGCATTTCTGACACTGATGAAAATTGTGATATTTCTGACGCTAATGAGAATTGTGCTATTTCTGACACTGAAGAAAATTTTGATATTTCTAACACTGATGAAAATTTTCAAATATCTGACGCTAATAAAAATTGTGATATTTCTGATACTGCTGAAAATTGTGATATTTCTGATACTGTTAAAAATTGTGATATTTCTGACGCTAATGAAAATTGTGATATTTTGGACGCTAATGAGAATTATGCTATTTCTGACACTGATGTAAATTTTGATATTTCTGACACTGATGAAAATTGTGATATTTCTGACGCAAAAGAAAAATTATGAAATTTTTGACGTTAATGAAAATTGTGATATTTCTGACATTGATGAAAATTGTGATATTTCTGACGCTAATGAAAATTGTGCTATTTCTGACACTGAAGAAAATTGTGATATTTCTGACGCTGATGAAAATTTTTATATTTATGACGCTAATGAAAATTGTGAAATTTTTAACGGTAATGGAAATTGTGATATTTCTGACGCTAATGAAAATTGTGCTATTTCTGACACTGATGAAAATTTTGATATTTCTGGCAATGATGACAATTTTAATATTTCTGACGCTAATGAAATATGTGCTATTTCTGACACTGATGACAATTTTGATATTTCTGGCGCTAATGAAAATTGTGCTACTTCTGACACTGAAGATAATTTTGATATTTCTGACAATGATGAAAATTGTGCTATTTCTGATGAAAATTGTGAAATTTCTGACGCTAATGAAAATTGTGCTATTTCTGATGAAAATTGTGAAATTTCTGACGCTAATGTAAACTCAGATTCCTGACGCTTTTAATATATCTACTAATGTCATAAACAAAGGAACAGTCTAGGAAACATGAAGACAGTTCATATGTAAAATATCCTTGGGATGAAGAAATATTAAGTCTGTCCCTTCAAACCATGCTGTAGCCATCAATGTACTGAATGATGTTTCTCCTGATAAATTTCGCTACATTTTGACACCTCATTGATCTATGTTCAAATCTGAGGACCAAACAACTTCCAAAATAATTTTTAATTGTTCACTTAAGACTAATGAGATTTATTTACTAAATGACGCAGACTACCTTGGTATAAACCTAATGGAAAACATGTTGGAATTATTGTTATTCCATATGAAAAAATATGTATTTCTTTCAAACGTTATGGTTTTTCTAATCATAACACTTAAGGCTGAAGAATATAAGGATATATTTTGTTTGATTTGTTACCTTTGCACTACCGTAAATTGTGGCTTTATATATAGATAGATGTATATAGTGGCATCACTTAATTTAGAAATCTGGCTTGGTCACTTTGAAGCCATTTTTGTTTTTATATATTTTTCCTTCTGTTATTTTTAAATATAAGTTACAATGTATGCCTATTTAAATATTTTGATGGGAATAATTCAAATATCTTATTAAAGACAATCCCATCAATTCTTGTCACGAACTTCCTTATTCCTATTCTACAGCCACATTAATACTAAAATCTACCACTTCATTGTGCACCACTGATGTCGGCAAACGAAGCGACAAAAGTTGCTCCTCATTTCATTCATTATAGGAATTCAACTTGACAGAAACATTCAATCTCCGAACAAAAACAACAGTAATCTGTAGTGAGTCCCGAAAAAATAATAAATGTAACAAAAAATAAAATATATAAACAAAAATAAAAATAATTCAAATAATGCATTTGCTCTTTCCTTTAAAACCCTTATCTCTTTCTGCTCTCTCTCTTTTCTTGTCTCTCTCTCCCTCGCTCTCTCTGTCTCTCTCCCTCTTTCCTTCTCTCTATCTCCTTTTATCTCAACAGTCGAGATGGCAACCCTCAAATAAAAAGAGGTAGAAGGAGAACAGACTGAACCCGACCAAAAACACCAGAGGTTTTCAGGAGCTGAGCTTACTTATTTGTGACTAAAAAATAGCAAACATCAAGGAGGCTCCAGGCATAACGTATGTTATAAAAAAATGAAAAGAAAAGGACGCCAGAAAATAAAATAATTTTGGTCAATTAAAAGAAAATGAAACAAAGTGACTTTTGATGTTTGCCGAAACCAATGTTCAAGTCAAATTCTCGAACCTGGTTAAAAGGATATAAACCTGAGACCTTTGGGCTAGAGGCAGATGCGACGAGGAAAGGATGACACGTAAGTACCCTATCACGAAGAAACCAGACATGCGTGATGCGTAAAGAAGCAGTTAAGATGTCACTTGCTACTGATATTTACGCCCTGTTCAGAGCCGAGAAAAACGCATTGCCTATTTTCTGCGATTACTACTATCCCTATCATAGTTTTTTAATTTCTCAAGACTGCCACCAATATCCGCTTTATTAACTAACCTTTTGCTACGCTGAATTCCAAAGGGCTCACTCCAAAGAAAATAAATAAAATATATTATTGAGTCATTTCGTTTTATTCCCAAAGTTCCCGATACAATTATTATCCTACCACCTATCCACACTGATGAGCTTCTGATGAGAACATATTTGCCACATCTCTGTTAATCTATGCAGGACATCTACAGGAACAATCGCAGTGAGAAAGAACGTGAGAAACGTTTCCAAAAATAAACTGTTATTTACAAGATGAGCAGGAAGAGAAAAGTAAAATGGACCAATCAAACCATTCGGACACCGGAGATGACGAGCTCGTTTAGTGCATTGGTCACACAAGACAAACACATTTCTTTCTACTTAAGAAAGAGAAACAGCCAGGGTACATTGCAGGTTAAAGGCATTACACTCTGATTGAATAAAATGATATCACTCTCAACAATTCTGTTTTTCCTTCTCACTGGCTTCCCCATACATCTACGCTTAAAAAATCATCATCATTTTTCTTCTTCTTCTTCTTCTTCTTCTTCTTCTTCTTCTTCTTCTTCTTCTTCTTCTTCTTCTTCTTCTTCTTCTTCCCATCATCCTTTTCTAGAAGCACGTTTCTGTTGCGTCCAGTTTTCTCTTCAGCTGCGAGGGGTAAATATCTAGCATTCACTGCTATACAGTGGGATAGATATTACATAAGAGTACATCACTCTTTTGTTTCTAATAAAATGTTCCTGTTTCTTAATATTTTGCTTAGATTTTTAATGGCACCTTTCTTTCATCGGATTTTGGTGATATATTTTCCATCCTCTGTTAAAACATGTCCCACATATTTGAACTTCTGTACTTGTTTGATGTTGACATTTGCAATTCGTTTTTCTCTTGCTGACAACCACATTCTGTTTCTTGCAGATCATGATTAGTCCTTTTTTTCTCACTTCCCTCTACTACTTTGTCTAGCACACGCAGTTGTTGTTTGTTCTGTCTTAAACGCCATCGTCAGGCCTCACACTCTATCCCTACTGTTGTGGTAGGATCCACCTAATCTGCATAGGTGACTACCAACTGTATAAATGTGGTTGGTACCGGAAGACGGGAGAAGGAATCACGAGATCCAACTAGAGACTCTGATCGACTGCGACTAGTCAACACATTCTCCAGGAACGTCTTCCCAGAAATATACAGAAATACTATATGTACTTATTGTGTACACTTTCTTGTTATAATACATTCTTGTTCTAAGTACATTTTGTGTTGCATTATTATTCCATGCAATAGGCGAGATTCAACATTGAGTCAAGACTCAACACCTACTATTTAACACATTAATAAAGCATACCTTAAAACTATATTTTATCTTATTATATATATATATATATATATATATATATATATATATATACATATATATATATATATATATATATATATATATATATATATATACATATATATATATATATATATATATATATATATATATATATATATATATATATAGAGAGAGAGAGAGAGAGAGAGAGAGAGAGAGAGAGAGAGGGGAGATCAGGACTACGAGTACTTCGTCCTGGATATGACAATACACTACAAATGGCAGCAAGGCCTTTTATCTGGAAGTTTTGAGGTTCGTGAAACCACCTCTTCAACTGTTAGGTTCCCAGCTATGTGCAAATAGTGAACCCTCCCAAACTGGAGTCCAAACATTAAAATATAAAAATACATTAGAAAAAAAATACCAGCAATACATTTTTGGCAAAGAAAATTACCAAAGAAAATAAAATTTCGGCATTAAATGGCCCATAAGGAGTTAATATACCGTCAAATGAATCAAACCAAAGCAAACTGTGAGTGCTAATGGTAATAAATAACCAGTACTTCTTGTCGTATGATCGGGTTATCGGCAGTTCCCTCGCCAGTCTTTTCTAAGTTACCTAGTAGGATTAAAACAAGATATGTGCAAGGGCGGAAGAGCAATCTAGAGCAGTAGAAATACCTGGGTCGGTGGCTAGACGCGCATTAAGCACACTTGAAGTCTTGGACCCCTTAACCTTTGTTAATGTATCCAACGAGAATCAGTGACACTCAAGGCTTGACAACATCCAATCATGTTGAATGGTTCCTCTTTTGGGGTAATTGCTGTTCTGGCTTAAAGTGTGGGCATAGCACAGGGAAACGTCTTTCTTCGTTTTAAAAATGGCATACATGGGCATTGTTTGATATCGTAAGTCACTACGACTTACGATATCAAACATTCTCAGAGTCATTCTCAACAACGCATTGAATATTCTAAGAAGTTTTTATTTTATATATTTATAATCAATATCAGCGCACCTCGTCAGTTGATGACCTACATCTTGATTTCGTCCCATTTCCTTCCAATATGTTGGGAATTAAGACAATAATAAAACAATTGTTACATTTTCGTATGTACACTTATTTTGTAGGTACGCTCTATTCTATTTTAAAATTAAAAAATGTATCCATGTGTCAAACTATTTAGCAGACGTATTGTCTTGTTTTGGCAGACATTTATAATTATTGTCTGTTTTAGTGTTGTTTTTAGGTGGGTGGAGAAAAGCTAACTGTGATCTGTTTTTTCCCCATATAGGGTCTTCTCGCGCGTATGCAAATTGACTCGTTTGAGTTTATCCCGACCGTCTTTGATCAGCGTCTTTACGCAGAAGAAAGTGGGACATCATCATCCCTTCCTATTTTAAGAAGGTTTGTCCAGCAGCAAGAGTGATCATCATCTCCTTGACAACTGGCCTCACACAACGGAGCCAAAGATCTCTTCACGAAGAAAGCGGTTTCATAAGCGAAATTTTTACATTTTTAAATATCCGTCAGAGTAAGGCGATATTTTAAAGAGTTTAAAATAAGCCTTTTATTAAGACCCTTAGTGGTTATATGAAACTATTTATAAAAAAAAATACATCTCAGATGAAAATAGATGAGATATACTTTTCGTTCTGTAAATTATTAAGTACAAAAATCACTTTATTAAACGTTTGATGTTAAATGTCTGGGAATAATCCCATAGCTCTTAGAGCTATTATTTGTCCAATGCAAATACTATTCTTCATTTATGACGACATTTTATCGTTGTTTATATTGTAAATAATGTTTCTCTTCCTTATTTCTATAAACATCGAGCGTTTTGTCGTTTTGTTTTCCATCACTGTCTTTGCGTATATTGTTAACTTTCATATCAGACTTGTTGTCGCTTGTTCCCGAACGGGAGGAATTTCTCGATAATACACTATCAAGTCGCGCCACACTTTTGTTTTTAGCATTATCGTCCCATAAAGGTTCGAGATCGCAGGCGTCAAATTCCAATTTATTTTCCCGATATACATGCATTGCCATTGATAAAGGATGCATCATGAAGACAGGGGCGATCTTCTTGATGGAATGATCCATACTAACCTCTCACCCCTCCGGTATAATCCACTTTACACCAAAAATCACCTATCAATCAATCAACACTCTAGTTTCACCAAGCGAGACTTCTCATTGGCTCAGACCCTTAGAACTGTAACAAGTTCACGCGAAAATGTCTTTTCGCCCCCCCAGCGCTCGGGAGCCTATTTTCTTGACCAAAACTCTATAAATAGAAGAATCTGAATCGACTCAAGCAGTCAGACTTTCACCCTTTTTGGTCGACATTTTTTACCTTTTCTGACTGCTGTTTAACGCCCTACTGTGTTTTCGGGAATTTACCCTTTTTTAGTTGGACTTCATTGTTGGTTGAGTTTGTTTTTTATTACCGCCTTTTTTACGACTGATTTGAAAAAGATTTTTATTTTTTCTTCTCCCTATTTTTTATTTTTACCCCCTTAATTTTTGCTCTTTTTCTTTTTATTCTAGTTTTCATTTTTATTTTCTTTAATTTCTCTTTTAAATCTATCTTCGTTTTCTTTATTTTGTAACCCCTGTCTGTGTTTCGCTTTATTTTTTGACTAATTTTAATTTCTTGTTATTTCTTTAATTGCTTATTTCCTTCCTTTTAGTTTTTCGTGTTTCGTTTTTTTTTTAATTTTTCCTGTACTAAATTTGTTTCTAATCTTTGTATTGTCTAATTTGTCTATTTATTTTCTTATGTTTATTGGTTTGACTCGCTTTCATAGCGTCAACAATTTTGATTTTTTTGTAACTATCCGTCTATCTGTTGAAAGTTTCGTATTTTCTTTGTTTTATTTTCTTTCTAGCGTTTTCGTTTTCGTTTTATTTCCTTTTTGTGTTTTCTTTTTTTAATTTATTGTTTCGCCTTTAGGCGAATTTGTTCTTTTATTTTTGTCTATTTTTTATTGTACTTTTTAAATTTTTCTTGCCTTTAGGTGAACCTTGTTTTATTTTTTCTCTTTCGTCATTTGATTTTTTTGTGTATATTTATTTATCTGTTCTTTGTTCTTTGTATTTTTTTGCTTGCTGTCTCTCTTTCGGGTGAGCTTTGTGTTTTTTTATTTCTAATATTTGTTTGTCACCTGCTGTTTATTTATTTATTTGCCTATAAGGCGGAAGTTATTAACTATTCCCCCATTTTTACCTCCCCTTCCCTTTAAAATGGATAAGAAGAGAAAAAAAGTACCTTCTTTCTTAGTTGTAAAAAAAAGCCCAAAATGGCTTTCTTCAGGAGATCAATGAGGAAGTATCTCTTTAACCCGAAAAATGACCCGCCCGATAAGGATAGCATAGAGGAATATCCAGTTTTATCTAGTATTCCATCAAATGAAGAAATTATAGAGGCTTTTAAAAAAGCTTCTAAATCTACGGTGGCCGAAAAGAGCCATAATGTAGAATCCAGTAAGGATCAATTAAAAGACAACTCAAGTGATAATACAAAGGTCGGGAAATCGCCCTCTTGTTGGAAGTCTCCTCCTAAATACATTATCGATATTGCGGAGTTCTTGGAGCGTGCCAAGAGTTACGCACACCTTGTGGTAGAAGGTGGGCTCTTGTGGGATCCAATTGAACTTAAGAAAATTGCAAAAGAATAGTGTCAGTTTTCGTCGTCGACAAGCGTTCGCACAAAACTTGTCGTTCGACAAAATATACAGTGGTGAAAACACTGGAGTCCCTGGGGTTTAAGCCACTTCGAATCGTTAGGGGCAAGGGCTTTTTCATGTGGGACGTTCTGTTACCCACCGCCGAGGACTGCGTAAAAGCAACTAGCAGATAACTAATCACTAAATATTTAATCCTCCGTACTTAGTACGAGGACCAGCGAAGGACCAGAGTAGCAGTATATGAGGACCCACCACAGGTTATCGGGGAGCACCTACCGGCTTTCTTGTCCCAGTACGGCGAGATTCTGGGTGCTTCCTGTGATAGCCTGACTGGGGGATGGAGCTTCGACGTTATGCTAGATCGTGAGGCCTTCGTCTCCATCCCTAACTGTCTTGACGTTGGTGACCTGAAGCTGCCGGTCATTGTGACCGGCCGTAAACCAGTTTGTTGGAAGTGCGGAGAGACTGGTCACCTCTCCTCTTCCTGTCCAGAGAAGAAGGCCTCTGGAAGTCAGGCGCCAGGCGACCAAACTCCCCCTCCGACCGAGTCTTTAAAAACCGCCTCGCCTGTAATGGGCATGTCGGCTACCGAGACAGTAGTGGTCAAACCCCCGGTTGGCACATCACCTATCCCCCATTCCGCAAAGAGCTTTCTTCCACTGCAAGTGTAGTTGAGGAGAAGGGAGAGGGGGAATGGCAGGTAGCTGGCAGGGCCAGAGGGAAAGCGAAGCCCCTAGGACTGAAGACACTTACAGCCCCACTCCCTTTGACAACAGTAAGGGCGACGCCCCGGCCTCAATACCGAATTTGAAGGATCTACAAAAAATAATACGACCCAGGTTACGAAAAAACGGTAAAAAGTAAAGACCTCAAGCTAAAGCTAGACCAACAAAGGAAATCAAAATCATCTCCCTCCAAGAAAACACTTCCTGCACAGTCTCCTCAGCCCTCTACATCTAGTCAGCAAAAGTCCTCCTCTTCAAAGAAGGCCACTCCCTCCACATCCTCCGACCCACCACTTTCTCCCCATCCCTCAACCCCTCTTTGTAGAGAGAAGTTCACACCTGCCTCTCCATCCACTTCTTTTTCCCAATTCTCAATTCCTCTCAGTAGAGACCCCAGCCATTTTAGACAATCATATACACCCCGCCACACCCCACTCCTTCTCCCATTAAGTCCCCAGATTTGCCCCCTCCACTAAACAAAAAGATCAGATTCCCCTCGCATGATTCATTCGGAATTTTTAAAAAACAAAAGCATATTTATAATCTTGGTTTAGATGTTTGTAAAATTTCACCCGTGTAAGCCGGAAAAGCCAGAGATTATGGGAACAGGATTAAAAATTTTAAGTACCTGTTATCCATAAAGCAATTCTGAGACAAGGACATTGAAGAACCTCCAAGCACACAAAGGGTTCTAACAGTAATAAGAACTGAGAGGGGGGGCAAAACAAGTTCGGTCAATGTTAGATGAAGCTATAGCTTCTTTTAAAATGACCCCCGCCCATTGCTATCGTTGAGAACCATAAATTGAAAAAATTGAAGCAATTTTGTGCTGGAAGGGTCCCGTTTTTTGTTCACCCCTCCCTCTATAGAGCACTAAAATTGACATTCCCCTGGGATATCGGCGGAATCTCCCAAGACGGTTCCATCAAGACTGAGATGGGCCATGGGTCTATGGAAGAGGATGTCGGTATCCTTACCCCGGCCATGTTCAATTCAGGAAAGCAACCCTAATCTGTCTTCACTATGGCTCTCTGGTTAGCAAGTATAAATGTCCGAGGCCTGAGGTCGAAGTCTCGCAGGGCGAAGCTCTCTCGCGACCTTCAGCGCCTCGGGGTGAAAGTTTGTTGTGTGTAAGAGACCCGGTTTTCTTCTCATGACCGTGAGGACGTGCTGTCTAAGGGGTTCTCCCTTTATTCAGCATGTTTTGATGGTCGTTCGAGGTGAGCAGGTCTTTGAAGGCTGCATGTACTCTTGTCTTCGCAGATCCGGCGGGCAGGCTTTGCTTTCTGGGCGTTACCATAAAGGATAAGGCCCTGCGTCTCTGTTGAAACTTGACTAATGCATGGAATAATAATGCAAACACAAAATGTAGTTAGAATAAAATGTATTGAAACAAGAAAGTGTACACAATATTTACATATAGTCTTTTGTATATTCCTGGGAAGACCGTTCCTGGAGAATGTGTTGACTAAGTCGCAGTCGGGCAGAGTCTCTAGTTGGATCTCTTGATTTGCCTCCCTGTCTTCCGGTACCAACCATATTTATATCGTCGGTACTCCGCTATGCAAATTAGGTGGATCCTACCACAACAGTCTCATTGGGGTTTATGCGCCCAATAACTATTCTGAGCGACCTGCTTTGTTTCGGCAGATCGAGCTGTTCTTGACGACATCTCGTCGGGGGATTGGAATGCCGTCCTTGACCCCAATATAGATCGTATAGGGCAAAAACCGGCTAATGAACACCCACGCGAGGTAGCATGGACTTGGACAAATAGTGGCAACTCGGCTCCTGGGACGCTTGCTAGCTACCTCGACCGAGTCTTAGTTAGGAGAGTCGATATAGGGCTCTTAGGGTGTCCAAACTTCCATTATATAGTTTATTCGGATCATAGGCTTGTCCGCGTCCGTGTAAACTTAGATAAGCCTAAGGTTTGGATGGCTGGTTACTGGAAATTAAACAGTTCATTATTTGGTGAGCAGGATTTCCGGGACCAGCTGCTATTAATGATACAAAGGGAATTGACGGGGCGGTTTTAGGGAATGCCTGGTGGGATAAATTAAAATCCAAAATTAGAACGTTTGCTGCTGATTTTAGTCGTCGACTCAATCTAGATAGATTAGCGGCGCAAACGGCTTTAGAAGAAAAAGTTGATCGGGCAGTGAAATCCCGTGATAGTGGGGAAATAGCCTTAGCTAAGGCAGAGTTGTCCTCCTTGCTTATCAAGAAGGGTCAAGCTCTAGTAGCTAGGGGTAGGTTAAAAAGAATGCCCTCTGAGGTGACGAATATGGCCGCTGAATTGCGTGCAGAGGAAAATCAGAGCTCGTCTCGGCGACATACCGCGTGCGTCACATTGCCGGATAAGTGGACCGTGACTATAAACGCGCGCATATGCGAGGCCTTTCGAGATTACTTTCAGGATCTTTTCACCAGGCAGACCGGTCTGAGCCCTGCTCAGTTCGACGCCTATTTAGCCGACTTTCCCTGCCTCGAGGAAATCTGGGAAGCGCTGAAACAGGTTGGCCTGGATAAATCCCCGGGACTAGATGGTCTTCCATACGAAGTTTACTTGAGGCAGTCGCCCGTTTTTGTTCCCTTGCTGGAACTGATTTTCAACAACTGGATGAATCAGGGGTCTATACCTCAACGCTTCTCCAGGGGTATGATCAAGTTGCTGCGTAAGGACAAGAACGGTGGGGATGGGTTAGATAACTTTCGCCCTATAACCATGTTAAACACTAAGTTAAAGATTTTGGCGAACATCTTAGCCAACCGTTTGCAGCTTGTCCTGTCTAGTCTGATTGGCTCCGAACAGACTTGTGCTGTGAAAGGCAGGACTATTCAGGATAACCTTCATATGGTACGCTTGATCTTAGAACAAGTCGACAGTGAAGCCGCGCTGATCAATTTAGATCAGTCCAAGGCCTTCGATAGAGTTGACCATCGTTTTCTGGAGGCTGTCCTTTTGGCGGCTGGTTTCGGACCCGAATTTCGCTCCTGGATCCAACTTTTGTATGCGACCCCTGGTGCGCTGGTGGAAGTGAATGGAGTAAGATAGGAGCCTTTCGTATTGTCTCGCTCCATTCGTCAAGGTTGTCCGCTTTTGCCTCTGCTTTATGTTCTTGCGTTGGAACCTTTCCTTCGCATGTTAAAGGCGAATCCAGTCCTGCGCGGAATTTCCCTGCCTGGGGCTACCACCTCAGCCAGGTATTCTGCCTATGCTGATGACGTTTCGGTTCTTGTGTCGAGCAGAGCCGAGATTGACGAAGTCAGCAAAGAGATCAGTCGGTATGAGATGGTGACAGGGGCCAGGATCAACCGCGATAATTCTTTTGGTTTGCGGTTAGGTGCGTGGAAGGGAGTTTCTCTTACCGGACCTTTCCTCTGGACGGATGGGTCGGTCAAGATACTCGGCGTCTGGTTCGGTCCTGATCTCCAGTTGGAAATGAATTGGTCGGTGGTACAAGGGAAGGCCGAGATCGCGGTTAATCTGTGGTCTCGGAGGAAGCTTTCCTTGAAGGGGAGGGCGGAGGTATGTGTTTTACACATCTACCCGATTCTCCTTTACCGACTCTCTGTACTTCCACTTCCGTATACAACACTAATATTATTAGTAAGGCTCTTGTTCTCTTTCTTGTGGAGAGACAAGGCCGCAATGGTATCTCGGGAGAGCTGTTGCCTTCATCCCTCTGAGGGCGGTCTGGGTATGCCTAGCGTTGAGATTCGTAAATATATGCTTCGCATCGCCTTCGTAGACCGAATGTGTCGCGAATCGGATGAGGAGGGAGCCTTCTGGAAGGAAGACGCCCGTAGAAACATCCCATCCCTGAGAAGTGTGCACTCGTGCGAGGAGGGGGCCGGCCGTACACCCCTAGCCGAATTCTCTTTCTACCGCGAATGTCGTCGTGCCTCTTACGTTGTCTCGTAGGGTATTGTATCAACTGTTAGTGACGGGGGCCGTTCAGGATGATCTGATTGACGAGTTTGGTCTTACGAAGTAGGAGGCTCGCTCAATATGGCCTTGAGCGCCTGGGTTGAAATGCCTCAATAACGATAAGGCATCACTCATCTAGTTCTTATTTTATTTTGTTCTGTTTAATTATTGCTTGATCATTTCCACTGAACGCAAGTAAACATTACCCGACACAGGGATTGATCTCACAACCACTATGTTTATTATATCCTCACGTTCCCGTCTTTCAATGAATGCATCGATTACATCCTCACGTTCCAGTCTTGCTGTGAATGGGTTGATTTCTTGAGTTGAAGCCTTTGTAGTGACAAAAATAACAACACGCAATTTCACCGTCTGTAAAAAATAGATAAAAATCCTCTAGACCAAGATGTTATGGTTCTACAAACCAATCAGAAACGTTTCCGACAAGGATCTGATGTCATAAACTGGGAACTTATCAGAATCTGTCTCAACAAGCACACAATAATATCATAAGCCGAAGGACTAATCAGAAAAGTTCCCGATAAGGATACGAGGTCATAACCTGGCAAACTAATCAGAAAATTTCCCAACGACTATATTTTTATTACACACACACACACACACACACACACACACACACACACACACACACACACACACAGATATATATATATATATATATATATATATATATATATATATATATATATATAAAATAAAAATGTAATCGTATCTTTCTTGGGAAAATATAATATATATGTATCTATATATATGTATCTTTCTTGGGAAAATATAATATATATATATATATATATATATTATAATAAAAAGAAAGAACAGTAGGATATATAATCCGGTGTTCCTTTTAATATTTTTATTTTTACAAAACAGTGCTCAATGCGAATCTACAGATCATAAATATTATAATTTTACTAATTTAAAAATATGGTTCCATTGCTATACAGGAAATACCATGTTTCAGAAACAGAAACTAAAAACTTCAAATTCAATTATAGAATTAAATTAAAGTCCCTAATCCTGTTTCTTTTTCAAACGAATTTTGGAATCAAAATTATTTTGAAATTTACTGAGTTTATAAGCACATACATTCCTAATATTAGTTTCTAAGGATATTGGGAAATCCAATCATTTTGACAAGGGGCGGTAGGGTGTTCATTTTCACTGACAACTATTGTATCAAAATATGAGTTACTTTCGAAAAGTGGTTAAGTCAAGGTAGGGTAGCGGTGCCTTTTTCAATGAATGATGACATCCGTTCAACGCATATCGTCTGGTCTTTATCAACGACAAAAAGGTTTTCGGCACTTTTGTTTCGCCGTTAAATTTGTACTTCTATACATAAAGATTTTTTCTAAAATATTTGTTTATCTTTATCTCTTTTTATTATTATACTGTCAAAATTTCTTTGGTCATGTTCTAAGTGTTTATTCAATATATTAGCATTATGTTTCTTAATAATTTTTTCTAAGTTTTCATTACAGCTGTAACTTAATTTTAGGGTATTTTTATTGAAAATAGTACTGAGTTTACTATCTTTAGGAAAATGTTTAACGATTAATGCAAGGTTTATTATCTGAACTGATTTCCAAATTTCTAACGAAATTTGAAAACATGAACGAGTCAGAAGCATTATGGGTTAAAAAGAGATCAGGTAAAGGCTGGGACAGTTCGGCCAAATATTTTGCCAACTGGTGCTGCACAGTTCTTATCATAGATAAAAATGGGTCTTAGTGGTACTCTCGTCTTATACACTTTAGGTAGTCCATACTTTCTAGGGCGTGGATAACCACATATATTCTGAAACTAAATTACAGGTGTATTTGTATAAGTATATTTCATTTTGATGAAAGTGGGCCCCCGGGGGAGCACAACACCCCATTGATTTTTCAGTTCGATGTAAGTTAAATTTAAATTTGAATTAGGAAATGACTCCTAGGATACTTTTATAAGTATATTTCATTTTAATCAAAGGGGGAACTCGGGAGGTACAACCCACCCACCACCACCACCACTGGAAATTTTTCCCCTTTGATTTAAATTAAATTTAAATTTGAACAAGGGAATGACTCCTATCCAAAATATAGGAGAAAGCCAGAAGATGGAGGTCACATCTGCAAGATCATTTTCAACAAAGGGGATCCCTAGGGGTGGAGCATAAACTATCCACTGAATTTGTTTCCCCTTTGATTTAGATTAAATTTAAATTTGAACAAGGGAATGACTCCTTGGGTATTTGGATAAGTATATTTCGTTTCGATCAAAGGGGTCCCCATGGGGTAATTAAATTTAAATTTTGACAAGGGAGTGACTCCTATCCAAAATGAAGGAGAAAGTCAGAAGATGGAGGTCACATCAAGAAGATCATTAATATCGAAATGCATCATATTTCGCCACAAATTTTAACAATGATTTAAAATTAATCATCATTTTCTTACAAATGTGTGAGATGCGGCAAGCCGCGGGTAATTCGGCTTGTATATATATATATATATATATATATATATATATATATATATATATATATATGTATATATATTTAATTTAGTAATTTATACAGGCAATTACGACATACATACATCTATATATACAAAGAGAGTCCTGGGGAATGCATATATGTGTGTGTGTGTGTGTGTGTGTGTGTGTGTGTGTGTGTGTGTGTGTGTGTGTGTGTGTGTGTGCATTCTCCAGGACTCTCTTCGTATGCACAAGCCGTGACGAACTGACTAGGTTGCCAGCTTTCCCGATGACTAGTCAGTCCTTGCAGGAGTGGGCCGTTTATATAAAAAATACAATAAAGAAACGCTCACAACTGTTTTAGTAATAAAAAGGAACAAGAACTTTATAAAGTCTTCCACACACTAACAGTTACTCAAGTTCAATCTGAGAGAACATTTTCAAAATTAAAGATCATAAAGACAAGATTAAGAAATTCCCTGGCTGAGGAGAATTTGGAATCATACATGTTGTTAACCATTGAAAAAAAATTGTTAGATAAATTGGATGCAGAAGCAATTATTTGCAGATTCGCGCAATTATCGAGTGAACACAAACGATTGCAATAGTGGATCGTATGCAATATTCAGTTGCCTTTTTGAACTTCTTATTAATGTGTTAAGTGTGCAAAAATTACTAAAAATACACATTTTTTCCACAAAAAATTTAATTGTACCCTTTTCTCCATGTGTATTTCTTGAAAATGTTATTTATTCCTTATGCAAATTAAATAATAACATTGTAGACCAAATGACCAAACATTAAAGAGATCTGTCAAGCGAAAAATGTTCAGTAAGTAGCGTAAAAAGATATGTCATCACTTTTCTCCGGTACACATGATGAGGAAAAAGTGCCTAGAGAATCTAACACTCACAGGGTATATTTACGGCTGGAGAAGCAGGTTGAAACAGCGAGTAACAATCATATAGTGAACACAGACGATTGCTCTTAATATATTTGACTGCATGCAATGCTCTATTGTTCTTTTGAGCGACTTGTTAATGTATAAATAGTACAGCAAACTATTTAAAAATATCATCCAATTACTCAAAATTAACACATATAATAAATAAAATATTTAATTAAAACATTCTGTATTTACATTTTTATCTACTGACAGTACAGTGTATGTACATTGTAATTTCTAAGAAATACACATTTTTTCTACAAAAATTTTAATTGCAACCTTTTTACCACATGTATTTTTTGAAAATGTTATTTATTCCTTATGAAAATTAAATGATAAACATTGTAGTCGTGGGTGGACCGCTTTTGTCTCCTGGCAACCAATATTTTTTAGACTCAGTCCGCCACTATGCACAAGGAAATCTATCTTTGAAAAGACATATCAGAGACGCTGTTTGGTTTCAGTGAGAAAAAGAAAGAAAGAAAAGATAGAGAAGTTGATAACACATTCATGAATGTAATGTCTCATTTAATCCAATGGAAATACATTTAAGATTAAATATTCCATGGAGTCAGACAAACGCAACGCATTAAAAACACAATAAGAGGAATTTTCTCTCTCCCCACTTCCGTGATCCCTCCATTCTTTCTTTCTTTCATTTTCTCACTGAAATGAACTAGTGACTTTTCGCCCACTTTCCACTGGATCAAAAAGGAATAGTCCATTATTTATTAGGTATCAGCAGGGCGTAATGGTCGTCCGAACCAACAAACAAAATTATAATAGGATTCTTTGTGTGTGTTTTTTGTGGGTTTTTTTTTTTTTTGCTGGAAAGTATGAGTCCTCGAAGATTTTGCTTTAAATATCCAATAAACTTCTCAAGTGAATTAAGAAATTCTGGCTGGATTATTTTTTCTTTATTATATTAATAACTAGCAGGTCTACCCAGCGTTGCTCGGGATATAAAAAGTCAAAACTAAATCTTTAACAGCAATATAACTTCAAATCCATTTATTCAAACACAAAAATATCTAAACATTTTTTACATTACAATACTTCTTTATAGAGAATATTCTTTGTCTGTCCTTGTGGAGCATAAACAAAATGGTTTTACTTCCCACATGTGAACAACCTACACCCAACTGTCCATAGGAGAAACAGGATTCTCCTAACTGTAGTCCAGATAGAGTTTGACCTTGTTCTTTTTTAATAGCAAAACTTACTCGTTCAGACAATATTATCCTTAACATATATTATTTATAGAAGCAATTCATAGCTTTTCTAATTCAATCATTTTTTATTAGGTTTTGTATTTTACAATTCAGAATTAATTTTCCATAACTGGTCGTTCGATTTTAGGTTGTTTGTTTTTATTATTCATCTTGTTTATTTTTTTTATTTTATGGGTGTATTATTTGTTTTTTATTATGCTATATCCTCTGTTAATTTGTTTTATTTTTTGGCCATTTTTTAAATTAATTTTTAAATCTCTTCTCGGAGAAAAACAGTGTGTGAATTTTATTGAAGTTTCGTGTTTACTGTTCTCCACCCATTTTTCTTTTAATAAAAGACCCCAACCCTGGCACAACAAACATACAGACATACAGATACCATCTTCCTTTTATATATATATATATATATATATATATATATATAATATAATAGGCAGCATATATTTACATTACAAAGAGTCAATCATACCTTGAATTAATCAGCAATTCGAAGTGATTTCGTCAATAATCGCATTCAAATTGCTGATTAATTCAAGGTATGATTGACTCTTTGTAATATATATATGTATATATATATATATATATATATATATATATATATATATACATACATATATATATATATATATATATATATATATATATATATATATACATATATATACATATATATATATATGTATATATATATATATATCAGCCATAACCAGCTGGTCAATCAGAAAAAGATTGATCAATTAGAATGGAGCGAAAAAAGCATCATGTGTAGATATAACAGAGTTTATCTTCTTCAATTACTTTAAAATACTTTCATTAAAAAAAAGACATTTTGAATTAATGCAGTTACTGATATAATAGAAGTAGTCTGTATTTATTCAATCGGAGTTAGCCGAGAACATGAAGGGGTAAAACAGGCAACATGAAGACCACAATTATTTTGGAGTTTTTGACATTCAGTTTGTCTTTGTGCTACCAGGGATGAAAAAGAGGGTACATTTATAAAGCCATTGTTAAGTTTGAGGGAAATTGGTTGAAAGATCAACGAAAAATAACAAAGAAACCAGTAAAAGTCGCCATTTTTCGCTATTTATCAGGTTTTCACTATATGGATGGGTTCAATTATCAAGTTAAATGACTGTTAAATAATCAACTTATTCTTGGCTAGAACTGAGTGAAGTTTGTATTAGATTTCTTGAGGGAGTTTTTAGTTTAAAATTTGTGTTGAAACCAATTTTTCGTTTTTCGCTAAACACAGTGGCGTAGAAATAAAAATGAGGTATCATTGAATTCGTAACAACGTACGTAACCTACATACCGAGTTTGAACGAAATCGGAGGAAAAAAGTTGAATTCATCGATTTTTGATCGGCTTTATCGATTACTGATTTTTTTTTAAAATTATCGATTTTTTACGCTATGAACCCGTCTCTTATATTGTATAATGTATGTTCATTGTATTGGCCAAAATCGGTTGGATGGATCTCGAGTGAGAAGGTACCACACAGACAGACAGACACACAGGCATCCTCTGTATTATATATAGAGATCACTTATAGTTTTGAAATTTATTTTTCTCGCGCATTTTCATTTATTTATATAAATTTAGTTGATTATTACCCTATTTATGAATGCTGAATTTTAATTCTAATATAAAATGAAGTAATGACATGTTTTTCTTTTTCCTTATAAAGGAATATAATATATTGACAAAGACCCAAATTATAGTTTAAAATAAATTGATAGCTATGAAAAAGAGAATCTAAAATAGAACCTAATTTTCAGCTTTTACGTTTTACTATCTTGTAGAAAACAATAAAAAGACAACTTTCTTTCTTCTATTGCTTTTGCTTTCTTTATCCAAAATTAATCATGAGGGCTCAAGTGATTATTGGCATTGCAAAAATATTAAGTCTATTTTTACATGTTGAAACATTTTTGCTTTGAGACAATGTGTAATTATTTCAATTTTTACAATGTATCTGGTAGGACGGAAAGATATAGTCCTCAGCATGACAGAAAGATATACCTTGTAACCCGGATATAAGATACCCGGATATAAGAGAAACCCAGATATAAGATAGATTTTCTCTGGTCCCAAATTAGAGCCTGTGTTAATGTATATATAATAGACCAAACATGGATATAAGAGAAATCCGGATATAAGAGACTTCTTCTCCGGTACCGACAACTCTCTTATATCCGGGTTACAATGTAGTCCTTAATATTAACGTCAAAAACAAAGACGGACACACTTGAAGAGAAACAACACAGCGACTTTAATATATTCAACGGGTTTAATGTACAGAAAAGGGTCTATGCACAATAGGTTTGCAAATATAATTTATATTTGCAGACTTAAGTGTAAGAAGAGTGTCCAATAAACAAGTGGGCTGTATTCCATTAACGACGGAAGGGACGGTTCTAATAAACGTGTGATCACAGCGACTGTTAGTTGCGGTAGAGGAAGATTTCTGAATCAAGTTTATCGCGTTGACCCCAAGCCGTCGGCCCGTGGTCAACTCCCAGTCGCGGTGCGAAGCTGTAAGGTTTCTTCTACCGGCGTTTTGGGGTTGACTCATTGTCGCTGCCACCAGGCTGTGTCCCGGTCGTTCGGTGGCCGTCACTACTCGGCGAAATCCCTTGGTCAGGATACCAATATGTGACACTCAGCCGTCCAGGGTCGAGTTCTGGTCGTCGATGTTAACGGCTTCACCAGTTGTACCGGTTCAATGCCAACTCTAGTGTTCACAGTTCACTTGCAACGTCTGGTTACTGGAGTAACTGCCTTGATCTCAAGTCTAACCTACCCACGTTGTGACTTTGATCTTAGGTAGACGAGATCAATCAGGCGTCGGGACGTAGTGTCAGCTGAGTCCAAATTGAAGGTTACATTGCACAAGCGCAAAGAAAAAAATAATTGAAAGAAAGAAAAACCTAAGAGGTTCAAGTATGTTAAGAAATCACAATTCAACTTTATCCTTCTGTTGTATACAGGAGCGTGTTTTTCTCCCAGCCCGTTTCCTACGAAATGTGACACTTCTATATTTCAAGCAAGTTGATATCGTAAGTCAACTAATTTAGTTTTTAAGTGCTGGCTTAACTTCATTCGTCAGTGTAACTTGCTATCGTTAGCATCGGCGAAGTCGGAGGTCATGGAATCTTTCAGTCAGCTTCTGCAAGGCAAAACCCTGGTTCAAAACCAACTCAACTCAACTCAACTCAACTGCAACTTCTACTGCATCGTCGTTCGTTTATATGGGTACCAACCAAAACCCGGTGTGTGGGCCCGACGCGGCCTGGGGTTCTCGATACTCTCTATTTCTAACAAGAAATCTCTTTGTTGTCAGGACAAGGAAATTGATTATTTCCCATTTTTGGAAAATTAACCACTTCTCATTTCGGGGGAGGAGGTTCCGTCGTTCGTGAGGGAAGATCGAAGGGGATCTATCCTCCTGGACTCTTTCTCTCTCACATTTATATCTCATACCAATCCCTTCAGTGGGCGTTAACATCTTCTCCGCCTTTCTCATCCATTCACCTCCGCCTATCACCATGCTATCTTACGACCAATGATCTCTCGGCAGTGCGGGTGTGGCTAAGCTGGCCTCCTTAAAATTATAATCTAGAATTTTTGTTTACAAAATTCTCCTTACCAATTAAATTTTATCACATGTTCTCTTTCTCCTGGGCCACCCAAAAGTCACTTATTCCGCACTCTTACCGTCTCATTAATCACTGTAAAAGTTTGCCATCTGGTTCCTCACTCGAAGTCAGCTTTATCATGGAATCCCTGACCTGTTAAGAAACCAAATTCTTTTTATCTTATCAAATCTCAATTCTCCACTATTTTCTGGGGACTGCTAAAAATTTACAATAGCCACATTGCCATTCGGCGTCTTAGCGTCTGTTAGCAAAGTAAATGATAACAATCCTCTCACCTATATCGAGATAATGCCAAAATTTTATAATTGCCACATTGCTTCTCTTCGCCTGTATTCAAGAAAAGAAATTAAATGATATCTTGGAAAGATAATTAACATCGTGTTTTGGCCGATAATTCCATATTTGCCTTTCTTTTTATCTCCCTCGGCGATAACTCGACTTGACTAGACCGCACACATGGCTTCTTCGCGTGTTGTTTTTTTTTGGGGGGTGGGGGTTGCAAACAAATTAAAATCTTTCTTTTAACGTCGATCAGTCTATCTTTCGTTATTGTTCTTTTTCGCTTTAAGAAGGTCTATTTTCTGTTTTAATTTCTATGGTTAATTAGTTAGCCAATTACCATACCTAAATAGTGTCACACCAAGAAGGGACACTGATTAAACAGCCAATCAGAGATGATGACTGGTACAGGGATGCTGAATTTAATTAAATATGTTAATTCAGTCGTACAAGCCCACTGGTGAATCAATGCTCTTTGTAATTAAGGAGAAAAAACTTTTCCTTAGATCTATTATAAGCAGAATAGATAGAATCAAGTAAAAACCTGTACTCTGTAATGTGGATCTTTGGATGAACTTGGTCTTAAGTCTACAAAAATTGATATCAACTGTTCTGTAGTATGTGGTACTTCTGTGTTTTGTCAAAGTCAGTTTAAAAGGAAGAGAAACGAATGTTATCGCTATAGAAATGTTTTATTTAAGCAGACAACATCATATAAATTAAGATAATTTTAAGCATAGATATAAGGAAGGTGAATAATAAATATTGTTTATTCCGTAAATAAGAAATTTTATTGTTAAAAGAAAAAGAAAAAAAACTAAGAAAAATTCAGTTCACTTAAATTTTCATTTGGAATAAATTCTGGCAGGCAAAAGTGGTAACTCAAATTCACTAAATTTTTATAAACCATTTATTGTGATTAAAGTGAAACAAAAACAGCAAATATTATAAAATAAAAGAAAACATTTCCAAAATTTAGATATTTTTATTAAAGGAAAAAACTATTATTAGTATTAATTAAAAATAAACTGTCCTTTTTATTCGATTTCATTTTCTCTGTATGTATAAAGTATCTGAAGTTAAATTAAATTTTTAAAAATCTGTTAAAAAATATACTTTTAATGATATTCTATACCAAAAATAAAACTTCTGCTTGTTTTAAGAAAAATCTCTGAATTCAGTGAAAACAGGTTAAAGAAAAGGTGAAAGAAAAGGTAGTGAATAATTTCCCTTGGTTTTATATTCTTTGTCAAGAATTTCTGTTCATAGCAAGCTCGACTTTTTCCAAAGTATTCACAGTGCTTATATATTGATGATTCTACGTTTTCACATACAAATTCTATTTTATATTTATTTTTCAAGGAACAATCCTAATAATCCAGATGAAACAACTCGTTTTATCTCGTTTAACAAATTTAAGGACAGAATTATTTTGGAATTGTTTTGGAGTTGATGTATATTACAAAATTGATGTATATTACAAAACTGAACCCTTGAGCCTCAATAAAATCACTAATACTTATAATGGTTTTGTTCTTTTGAAATTTATAATTTTATATGTGGAGTGAGGACCGCTATTTTTTGTGCTATGCTGTGCATGTTTACGCTGTAGGAGAGGTAGCGCATTATGATATGTGAAGAGTTCTTTTTTTTTTAAAGAAATGAATAATAGAAACTATTAAAATAGACTTCGATATTTTAGTCTGTCTATTTTAAACATTTTAGAACATTTGTGCTATATTCATAATTAATTTTATTAAGTTTTGGTTTCAATTTTTTAATATAGATAGCTTCTTGGATTTTTTGTTTATGTTTGTTATTTTCATGAGAAAGTATAGATGTATTTTCGACAAATATTTTTCTCAATTGCGAATGTGTACAAGCATGTTGTAGTAAATGTTTATAAATGTTAGACATGCCATTCAAATGAAAACTCAAACACCGAGACAACGTGGTCGTAGTATGGCCAACATAAATATTATTGTTTTCTGTTGGATACACAATCTCCCAGAGGACATTTAAATTTATATATAATGTTGGTTTTCTGTAACACATTGGTTGGTGGGGAAAAATCGTTATGAATAATTAAATTGAAGATATTAGATTTAGTGTAGTATATAATTAAATTTTTTTTACTAGTATCTGTGGTTGATATGTTGGTATTTATTATCTTTTTAGGGTATTTTCGTCTTGTTTATAATTAGAATGCAGTTGGTTACGATAGAGAAGATTAATATGTTTGGGGTTGGTTGAAGAAGTATTATATTCAATTTGCTTTATTTATTTGCATTACTGATAGAGCATCTTATTTGTTTATCAACAATATAATTAGGAAAATTATTATTAATGAAAGTTTGTTTTATTTTTTTTAGTTCCCTGTAGAAGATTTATACTGATGAGTATTTTATATGAGAAGATAGTGAATTTATTATGATCAGTGTTTATCAATATATCTAGAAAAGGAATATTCTTACTATTATTAAGTTCGTATGTAAATGTAAGGACAGAATTATTTTGGAATTGTTTTGGAGTTGATGTATATTACAAAATTGATGTATATTACAAAACTGAACCCTCGAGCCTCAATAAAATCACTAATACTTATAAAAAAAAAGACAACAACAATAACACTATTTCTTTAATTGGCAAAGAGGCTGCTGATTTTGCTAATAAATCTGAAATTGTAGGCAGAAAACTCATAAAGAATGCATATTTACTTTTTGAAGACCACTAACCTAATTTCGGCAACAATCTACAATCACAATTAATTAATCCTTCCAGAACTGAATTAGGCTTAATTTAAAAAAATATGTTTTAGATAAATAATACAGACTATACAATAGTGTTAGGAAAGATTCTTCAAATACTATAAAATGGTTCCAGATTATTAAAAAATAAAAGTAAGGATACTTTTATCCAATTTGACATTATAGATTTCTACACTTCCATTTCAAAAGAACTATTATTAAAAAAAATTAATCTTGCTAAAAACTATGTAAGCATTAAAGATGATGAATTCGAAGTTATCTTAAGCTTTATACAATCTTTACTAATATGTAACAATTCTACTTGGTTTAGAAGTCTTTATGATAACTTTGACGTTCCTATGGGCACCTATGACTCCACATTGAAATTGCTGATTTAGTAGGTATCTATATATTAGACACTCTTAGTAAGATTATTGATCCTAAACAATTTGGTGTTTACAGAGATGACGGACTTATTTTCATCAACAATAGTAATGGTCCACTATCATCTAGAATACAAAAGAAGATTATAAAGGCTTTCCAATTCCTGGGGTTTTAAAATTGAAATCCTACCTAACCTTAAAATAGTTAATTTCTTAGATATCACTTTCAACCTTTCTAGCAAAACATTTAAGACGTTTCACAAAGACAATCAAAGTCCTATTTATATTAATGTCAACTTTAATCACCAGTCAATAATTAGACACATTCCTAACACTTCAAACACTAGAATTAATAGAAATAATCTTCAAGGTCAATAAACAAAAATTAAGAAAATAATTTTACAAATTAACAAAATAATATTCTATGTCGATAAAATAAATTATAACGAAGTCATCAATAAGTATAATTTCAAGCAAAAATTGTCTTACCAAGAATTTTTGAGAAACAATGAAAACAGAAAAAGAAAAACCATATGGTTTAACCCACCTTTCTTCAAACTGTCTAATGTACATATTGGCAGATATTTTCTCAATCTAATCGATAAATATTTTAATCACACCAACACTCTACAAAAAATTTCAATAGAAAAAAATCTAAAAATTAGTTTCTGCACTATTAACATAGATAATATTATTGGCTCACATAACAAGCAAATATTAAAATCTTTTCATGACGGCAAAATACCAGAAAACAAGCCCTCTTGTTATTGTAGAACCGGAACCAGCTGCCCAGTTGGAGGTATCTGTAATTCGGAAAAAGTGGTATACCAAACTACCATCTTTCCAAAAGAAAATATTAATGATAAAAAAGTATACACCGGGATAGCCGCTGGGTGTTGGAAACAGATACTCTACAATTACCGGCATTCCTTCTCCAATGCTTCTTTAAAGCACCAAACTGCCATATCTAAGCAATATTGGATATTTAAAGATAGAGGCTTCACCCCTCAAATTAAATGGGATATCATCTATCAGTCATAAATTCCCAACAACTCCTGGAACAGATGCAAATCTGTGCATACAGGAGAAATCATAATAATTAAATATAAAAATGCTGGGCAAATGTTGAATGAAACATTTATTTTCAAGTGTTGACATAAAACAAATGTAGAATTCCCTAAAAACATTGATTTTGCGGAATATACACTTGAAATGTTGATTCTTATTTTAGTTGGGTACAACCATATATGTGTACGTGTATTCATATGTAGGTATTTGTATATGTAGTCATATTGCTTGTCACACATTTCCATATATTGCTCTTTATATTTAATTATTTATCCAATTTTCTTGATATGCTTACATCATATATATTTTTTATTTTTTATTTAATATTTGATATTTGCTATATTTTATATTTTTATATTTTACATGTTTATTACTATTATTATTATTATTATCCTCGTCAAAAAATTTTATATATTCTAAATTTGCTTATTATAATTATCTAAATATATTAGTCTTTATTAATTATTGATCTATTTTTTAATGTCTATTTTAATATAGTTTTTTAAATTTCGTTTATTATTATTTTAATTATGTTGGATATTTTTATTAGTAATAGTAGTAGTAGTAATAGTAGTAGTAGTTTAAAATAATGATTATTGTATTATGTGATGATTGATGTCTAAACTGACACCAATTTCACTGACTTTATTGGACCCATTGTTGTAACTCTTTTAACTTCCAATCCCTTTTCCTTCCTATCTCTCTACCTTCTTTACCAGGTATATTCTCCCTTCTTTATTTAAGCCTTTTTAAGGAAAATTTTCTAAGTGAATCTATTTATTTTTGCTATTGGCTCATTGTTTATTTCTTCTTTCTTTCCTTTCTTTTCTTTCTTTTTTCTTTTCATAATTTTTAAATTTATTTTTTCTTATTTTCTTCTTATTTTTACTATTTTTTTTATTATAGATCTTTTTTTCCTTTTTCTCTCTCTTTTTCCTTTTCTCCTTTTTAGCCCGGTATATCTGTCTGTCTCTATATGAATTGATTCCATTTATAAAAATATTTGGTTTGATAAGATGAATATAACAGTATTCATGAAATAAATTATAACCAATATGGATTTTTAAGGCATTTTCTTAATTTATCATTATAAATTGCTCTGTAACTTACATTGAGATCTCATTGGATTAATGTCTTCTTTTAGAATAATCCCGACCAATTACAAATTGGTATCATTCATATATATATATATATATATATATATATATATATATATATATATATATATATATATATATATATATATATATATATATATATATATATATATGTTTTATTAAAGACGACAGACAAGATATTGCGATTAAGATTTTTATTTAATTTTCCTTGTGTTCGAACAAGTGTTTTCTTTTCTGGGCACAGGCTGTGTTGAAATTGTGCAAATTTTCTGTAATTACGAGCGCTTTCAGCTATACTTTACTATATTTTTCATGTCATTATATATATATATATATATATATATATATATATATATATATATATATATAGTCCAAATATATTGATGCAGCTCCCAGCATTTGGTGATATGTGAAAAATTTATTTTTTTTGTTCCATAATTAACTTATATGTATTTTTATTAAATAAAAGTTATCGCAACGATAATGCACATTCAGAATTTGACAATGGCAGAAAAAATACAATGAAACAAACATGTCATTCGAATTAAATGAAATCATATTTTATTCATAAAAATACAATTAAAATTACAATCGATTTTTCTAGCAAAATGCATATATATATATATATATATATATATATATATATATATATATATATATATATCCTTGTAAAAATAAGGTTAGATATGTTTCTGGTTTATAATAGAATCCTGTTCATATAGTTATTATTAGGTTAACTGAAATATAATTCTCTTCATTAAACTACTTCCTTGGCTCATTTTTGTCACTGTAGAAATACAAAAAAATCCTTAATTATTTCTCAGAGCAAAAATAATAATTGACCATGTAAATTGCTTTTAAACTTTATCACTCTGCATGTGACTTCATTTGCCGGCGAAAAAAGTATACACCTGCCACTGAAGGTGACTTTGACCCCTGAACAATAGTGGTTCAATTTCATAGTTGTGTTGTTATATTCTCCTAATGCAGCAGATTACAACTTTGAGTGAAATCGAGAGGCCTTGAAAAAAGCGATGGAAAGGCAAGTAATATTATGCAGAGTGCTAAGGGTTATTAATAAATCGATAGGTATATTGGCGAATGTGAGGGGAGTGATAGATTCAAAGCAAACTCCAAGAAATGTTCTTGCTTCATGAAAAATAGAACAGGTATCTACAGCGCAATTTCATCGTTGGATAGGACAAGTTTTTTTGGACGACATAGCGCAATCACCGCCATTGGCCATGCATTTTCGAGTGGGTCGTCCTTTCGTAGTTGGAATACTGTGCAGCATACGTGACTGTCAACAACGCTTAGTCAACTGATTTTTCGATGTAAACGTTCAGTTAACTGGGTCAGAAGGCGCAAAATATTTTCCCTCGTGGCCAAATTCAAGCTGATCTCCTATATATCAGGTGGGGATACAATCAATACGTTGTTCTACTGCTGAATATAATGGACGGGGCATGCTAGAAACGAGGTGATCTTAAGAATAGAAACTACAAAACTGTTGCTGACAATAAGAAATAGACAGCAGTACGCGTTTTGTATAAAGGTGAAAGAAGGCTTAAAGAATTAAACCTTTATATAACATACTGCAGGCAAGATAAGCTGGGGAAACAGCGAGTAGCGTACTTGACCAGTAATGACTGGCGGAACAAGGTGCAAAAAAGACAAGTAGGTCTAGTAAAGGTCTGAGAATTATGTAAATCTAAAAACAAATATAAACAGGGTGTTGTGAAGGGAACAGGGATTTCTAGTAGCGATCGCCGAGAACTGATTTGCATGAAGATAGGAAACACTAATTTTCGTTTAAATAAATCATATTATCTTCCATTGTAACTGACAAGTCCTCAACATTTTTTTTAATCAGAGCGTCGTCTACTTCTTGAAAGTCGTCTTCGTGTCTAAGGTTGTTTTCCCCAGAGTTTTCTCCGGGGTTTTCCCCAGAGTTTTCTCCGGGTTTTTCCCCAGAGTTTTCCGCGGGGTTTTCTTTCCCAACATAGACGTATTCTTGATTTGATTCTTGGAAATTT
Source organism: Acanthosepion esculentum (assembly GCA_964036315.1). Taxonomy (NCBI): domain Eukaryota; kingdom Metazoa; phylum Mollusca; class Cephalopoda; order Sepiida; family Sepiidae; genus Acanthosepion; species Acanthosepion esculentum. Next base: position 77,018,441 of record OZ038497.1, on the reverse strand, counting down.
GTACGCGTAACATTTTTTAATCCAACATTTTACTGCAAAGCACAAAGAAAAAAATAACAGTATTATAATTCTGCGTGTTCCTACGTACAATGGTTAGTTATCATGTACGTTACGGCCTGCTAATACCTGATAAATAATGAACAATTCCGTTTTGATGGCGAGAAAAGACAGAAAAAGAGACATATCGGAGACGCTGTTTGGTTTCAAAAATAGAAAAAGAAAATAGAGGAATCGATAACGTTTTCGTGTATTTCAAGTCTACTTCAGTGAAATGGAAAACCTTGTCAATTTTTAATCTTTTCATTTGTATGCTCTTACTTCTTGAAATTTTCATTTTAATATTTTTAAGTTAATAAGCTCAAATATTTAACAATAGAATAGGGGTAATTCCACGGGTATTTTATACTAGTAGAACTCACAATCCCTGACTTAAGAATTATGATATATATCAGAAAATTGAAATAGCAAAACTCTTAAATTTTCACGGTTTTTGCTAGTATTTAATTAATATGCTTTTGTGATATAATACTTAACGGAGATTGGTCATTCTTCAACCCGTGTAGGAATATTATTAATATTATTATAAATAAATAAAAATAAAATAATAATAACAATAATAATGACAATTATAAATACAACAAAATAAAACAATAACATAAAAACGTTGTATAAAGCAAGTTAAACAAAGATTTTAAATAATACAATTACCCCCAGCATGCAACAAAAACTGTTCCTGCTGGAAATACGGACATCCCGCCAAAAGAGGTTAAATTCAATGTTTTCGCCACGAACCTTGGTAGGGGCAACATATGTCCAACTTCCCTCTCTGTGATATGGCTTGTAATACTACGGAGTAAATTCTCCCTGTTATCACATGTGCCATAAAACAATTGTAACCTAAAAAATACACACATCAATACACACAAAAATATAAATAAATTGTACGAATTTAACATACAATTTACCATGCTTTTCCTGTATTTTTGTACGTTTTATTTCCTGTCAAGTATGCATTTATCTCCGTGAACACGAGGTTAATTTCTGCTGCTATGATCCTCATATTACCGAAAAAAACTGTTACGTCTGATCGTCAGAAAAAATTACACTTAAATGTAAAATGTTGTCGCTTTTGTTTTTGTAGAATCCTTCAGTAAAAAAAATCTATAAATAAACTTTACCATTCTTGTGTCATTTACATATGTCGACATACGTGTTGTCTAATCAAGATAGACTCCGTTTATAAATACTACTGACAGTAGGTCGTCTTTTGCGGACAATTTTAAAGCGGTATTCAAAGGCTTATTTGAAGATTATGTTGGGTCAATCTCTGATTAATTAGGTCTCGATATCTTATGAAAATCAGGATGCAAGGTCTTGGTTTTTATTTGTGTACGAACACAAATTTCTAGCCCGATTGAAAAATGCCCAACTATCCCAGCCTATGAGTTTGTTATCTTTTTAATGTTTTTTATTACTTACTCTGGATGCAGCATTTCAGTTGATGTTCATTTCTTGGTTTATTAAACCTGGACTGGAAAATGTTGGAAGAACAGCACTTTTTTCTAAAAATATACTTGAGTTTACGTCCTGTAAAATATAAAAATAAACGTTTGTGTTCACTGTGATGATTACACCGAGAAAACTTTCTATTACCACGAATAAGGATCTTCATTTGATCTTTCCGATATTCATTTACTCAAAGTCGCTAGGTAGGTTACGTGTTGTTTACTCTGACCCACTTGCCCTTCAGACTATCTTGTGCGTATCAAACTTCCCAAGCCCTCTTTCCTAATTATGTGCCCTAGACATCACTACTCTGTATTTCTGATGGTAAGTATAAGCCCCTTTTTTGTTTCCATTTTCATTAAAACATCGTCGTTGCTCAGAACTTCGGTTCATAGTATTCTCAGTATCCTTCTGTAGTTCCGCATCTCTCTTGCTTCGAATCTGTTCTTCATCTTTGAGTAGATTGTTCAGCATCCACTGCTATATACGAAGCCTGATATTACGCAACAGCTCAGTACTCTTTTCTATGTTTCTAACAACATTTTTGTTTCTTGGTGCTTTGTTTGGCTTTTAGAAGGCGTTTTCGCTATCCCAATGCACCTTCGAATTTCAATGTGGCATTTTCCGTCCCCTGATAAAACACTTCCCACATCTTTAAGAAACGTGTCAAAACTCATTGGATACTGTTGTATAAATATATGTAATTGTGGAGCGTGAGTTATTCTTTAATTATTAAATTAATTATTTAATTTTGGTATCTCCAATTTCCAGGCTTTCCGTCCTCTTGCAATTGATGTTTAATCCTATCTTCTCGCTTTTCTTTACTATCTTCTTTAGAAGTTGTAGTTTCTTTTACCTTTCCTTTCTGGTTCCCCGACCTTATTTCATTCCAAGCAAAATTTTATCACTTCTTTTATATACCTTTGGAGACACGTATCAAAAGTCATTGGATAGTGTTGTAGAAATATATGTAACTGTGGAACGAGGGTTATTCCCCTTAAAACATGAATCTTTAGTCTATAACAAAGACATTTCTATCTAGCAACGAGTGGTATTCTCCTTGGATTGTTATTCTTCCAGATAAAACATCTATCGAACCTCGTATCATGTATGTCCATTTTAAAGGTGAATAGAGCGAATAAGGGTTTTGCTTGCATGATGTCTAATATCATGTAGGGCCTAACGCGACAAAATGCAACAAGTCCTCGATACCCTTAGTGTTCGAACGAACTCCGGCAAGAGATTGAGCCAGATACCATCTCGAAAACTTTCCATAGCTAGTTGAGATTTGTAGATGCAGGATCTTGCGTGCGAATAGCCTTCTCCAACAAGTCCCATAAATGCTCGGATGGTCCCATATAGTATCAATGTGTGGCTACACCATTCGTCAGGGGCCTCCAGAATGCTCCTTAAATAAATTCTTTGGGTCCAATAGCACAGTGCATCCTGCTTGAAGAATTCATCATTTTGGAGATACACGCAGCCTATAAATGGGTACAAAGCAATTGAACAGTGTAACACTTCCACGAGACAATTCAACAGTGTAAAGACAGTTTAGACAGACCAGACGACCCAACGGAAGTTTCCTGTTTCTTAATTCTTTGCTTTGAAAGGCATTTTCACGATCCCAATACACCTTTGGATATCACTGTTGCACTTCGCGTCCTGTGTTAAGACACTTCCTAAATTATTCAGTTGTTGTACTTGTTTCATTTTGCTATCTCCAACTTGTAATTTTCGTGTTGGGCTGTTCTTTTAGCTAACAACCAGGCTTTCCGTCCTCTTTAAATTGAGGTTTAGTCCTTTCTTCTCGCTTTTCTTCGCAAACCTTCTGGAGGAGTTCTTGTAGTTTCATTTAGCTTCCCTTGCCGCTGTCTGACCTTATTTTATTCCGACCAATATTTTATCGTTTCTTTTATATACCTTTACAGAAACGTGTCAAAACTGATTGAATAGTGTTGTATAAATATATGTAATTGTGGAGCGAGAGTTATTCCCCTTGAAACGTCATTCTTCACTCTATAACAAAGACATTTCTATCTAGCAACGAGTGGTATTCTCCTTGGATTGTTATTCTTCCAGATAAAACACACGCCATTTTTATCAAACCTAGTAACATATATGTCCATTTTAAGGCGAATAAAGCCTCGTAATATAAGGATTTTTGTTTGCATGACACCTAATATCATGTAGGTCGTCTCCCGAGAAACGTTGGAGTAACATCGATACTCTAAGTGTTAGAACGAACTCTGGGAAAATATTGAGCTATACCCTCTCGAAAACTGAACACAGATTGTTGATATTTGTAGATGCAGGATATTGTGCGTGAATAGCCCTCTCCACCAAGTCGCAAAAATGCTCAGATGGACTCATATAGGGCGAATGTCTGGCTACACTATTCATCAGACAACGCGATACACTGCCAATCCTCCAGAGTTCAAATAGCGACGTCTTGAGTCCAGGTGAAACGCTGTGGCCGGTATCGAGGTGGTAACAAAGACACCCTAGTGTGTCCTCTGCCCTCATATTCCTTATAAGCTCGTTGTACTCTCCGACCATCTTCAATTGCCTATAGATATGTCGAACTTACAATTACGATGTCATCAAAATCAATCAGTGGAAACAGCGTGATTAATAACTGAGCAGTACCAATTAAGAATCAAGGGCATAATGTTCGAAGCCCTGTGATAATAGCAACAAAGATGGGGATATTAGTCCGAATATCAGGGCCATTGCAAGTGTATCGTTCCCCTGCCCCACAATCTATGATACGAGGTTCACCAGTCTACTACTTATCGTACTTATATATAATACAAGTTTTATTATACAATGAAGGAGCATATGCAGTACAGATGAACAAATCTACTAGAAAAATTGAAAATAAATCCAATGTATCTAAATAGACATGAGAGACATGTCACAATAGAGCATTTCATCTTAAATAAATACTATTTGATTTTCAGTAAATACTCCAAGAAGTCCTACGATCTAAATTCTAGCCGGTAATAATTTTATTAATCAAACCTCATTAAAATCTTTTATTTTATCATTTGCCTTTGTTTGCCTTCAAAGGACAGTTTAGATGGATAAGCTAATGAAAGTAATTTTTATTTCAACATAACGCTTAAAACAGCCTGACGCATGGACTCTGGATGTGAGGTGCCACATGTGAGATGACATAGCCTAAAGTTGTAAAAACAATGAAGAGATTTGAAGGGCTTGGAACCACCTTTACCAGCTGTTGTTCCCAGGTTCATCATAACCCGAGGTGGTAGCACCTGTTAGGGTCTCAACTTTGGGCAAATAGTGAACTCCAAACAAAAACCAGACACTATGAAAGTATACAAATAGATTTTTATAGTAAAAATACCAGCAATACATATTTATTGTAAAATTACCAACAATATATATTTATAAAGTAAAATTAATAACAATAGCTATTCATGGTAAGATTACCTGCAATACATTTTATCTGTGATTGAAGCCATACGATTGCGTTCAAAACATTTAGATTTCAACATTAAATAAATCATAAAGGTTGATATGCCGCTAAACAAAATCAACCAACCAACTTACCCAGTTTGCGATATTTTTGGCATCTGTAGAGCTTCTTCAAATAAGCTTGAAAGGCAGGTATATTTAGGCACTCAAAATGAAATTTGCCACATACAAATTCTGTAAAAAAATAAACATTTATTTTATACTCTTTGGTATCTAATACAAGATGTACCTTAATAATAGAGAAATTGCAAGTTTTTCATGGCATGCAATGAACATAGGAGTCTTAATAAAAGATTGTTTCGAAAAATTATTTAAAGGATCAAAATCATTCATCATTGGCCTCCTTCTGCCCCGAGGGACAATTACGCCGTAGTTCCATTCATCTGTCGCTGGCGTCTGCGGACCCTCCCATCGATCCTCTCTCAGTCTCTTGCCTAGCTGCGTCCTTTTCTCGAAAGCCTCCCTCCATCTGTCCCGATCTCCAGCAACGGCTTTCCAACTAGCTGAATCGATACCACCTGCCTTCATGTCACACTTGTAGAACACCCTTGTAGCGAAGGAGAATCCTTCCTACACGTCTAGAGCCAGTAGCCAATTCGCCATAAAGCATGTCCTTTGGAATGCAGCTGACATGGCCGAGCCAGCACAGGCACCTCTGAGTGAGCATGGCAAACATGATTGGTATGCTCGTCTGTGTAAGGATGGATTTGTTGGGCACGTGGTCATGCCATACAATCCCCAGGATCCATCGGAGACAGTGGATGTGAAAAGCATTCAGCCTGCGTTCTTGGTAACAGTACAGTGCACGGGACTCTGTATAGTGTCAACTTGGTGTGGACAGTCATTTTGTTGTTGTCTCGGACCCTTGTTGCCAGGCGCGACATCGTTGCTGAGGCCTTGCTGATCTTGGTGTTCAGTTCGGCATCCAGCGACAGGTTGGTAGCGACAGTGGGACCAAGGTACGTGAAAGTTTCCACCAGTTTTCCATATGTGGTCGTCGATGGAAATACTTGGGACCTGCTGACATCTTGAACCAAGATTGAGACTGAGGATAAGACCAGACTTTGTACACGACCGTGCAAACGAATCGATGAGCCGTTGCACAGCTTCCTGACTGTGTGCAACCAGAGCATCAGCATCAGCAAACAGCATCTCCCTGATCAGCACTATACGCACTTTGGTTTTAGCGCGAAGAATTAAAAACCGGCTCCCATCGCTTCTATTGCGGAGGAAGATGCCAGCGTTAGAAAATAAATTTATTGATTGTTTTTTTACGTCTTGTCCACCTTTTGCAGGTTATTTCAAGCGAGAAAATATTTTCAGATTAATATTTGGAGATAATAATAATTCAGTGATATAGGTCCTATTAATTAACCTATAACGGGGGGGTGGACTCATGCCTTCCCCAAGTGAATATAACAAACCCGATTGGAATTGAATCTCTGCTCTCCGATTTTCAATTCAGAGCCGTTATCCATTACATCACTCGCACATCCAAGCTGACGGCACCTGGCGTTCCCAAACAGTCACTCATCTAGGTACAGACTAGGCTCGACATTGTTTTAACTTCGGTGATCATTCGGTAACCGGTGTTTCAATGTAACATGGGAATAAGCCATAGCAATTGGCCTTTTTCTCGAAGAGGTTAAGATTGTAGTATCCACAAGGTATAAATTCTTGGAACAAAAACTGAGTGGAAATACGTCTTAACAATTTGGGATACGGGGTTAATGAAGGTGATTCGACCGTTGGGGTCGTTATAGTCACTTACGTGAAAATCCCTTGGGGAAGGTATGAATCCTCCTCTTCTCCCTAGCAATGAGTTAATTAGTAAGAGTTGTATCACTAAATCATTATTATCTCCCCTTAAAAATATTTCCTGACTTTAAATAACCTACAATGGGCTGATAACCAGGAGAAAGCGAATCAATCGATAAAAAACACTGTTGGCATCTAACCTAATTGTCTCCATTATCTTCACTTTCTACAAGTTCCGCTTTCATTCATATCATATGGGAAACATTTTAACAGCAACCCTCCACATTGAGTGGCTCGGGATCTTAGGTGAACTTTAGTAATAAGTTACTAAGTAACTAAGCGCGACAGACACTTAAACGGTACAAGGTAGCAATGATAATTGAAGTTACGTAACATGTAAGAAAATTGAGCTGCGAGATCAGCTGCATCGTCATAGAGTTAGATTAGACCTTCTAGTTATTTACTGAGTTGAGCTTAGTACAACGATCCATCATAATAGTCAGTTCATTCTACAGCTTCACATACTATCTGCCTCCTATTGCTATACTTTATCTTTACAAGAGGTAAATTAAATCTCCCAAAAAGTGTATCGCTGGCATACCCGGTCTGGAGCTGCGCAATCCTCTACAAATTTCAAAATCGCATACATTACCCTGTGGTTGATGATTTATTTTCGGCGAAGTTACCTATCCCACAGACGCAGCTCCTGTCACTATTCTGTCTCAAGACACATGGAAAATGTTCCGACGATCTCCCTTCTTTAGTTCCACCAGGCCACACCCACAGAGCTGAGTCACTTCCATTCCCTTCGTATTCATTTGGTAAGAAAGGTGTTCCACTCCGAAAGCTTCTTCGCACGAACCGCTAATTTGTGGAACAAATGCGACACCTGCGTGAAAGTTTTACCGAACTGTACAATCTTAACCACGTCAGTTTAGCTTAATCTTTTTCTACCCCCCGTATCTTCGTTGTTTTCACTTACTGCTTTCTTCCCTACGTTCATATCAAACACCTTATTCAGTAACCTTCTACCTTGAGTGACTCTTGGGTTTTATAGTAATATAGTAAAAACGCCATAACCCTGGAACAGGAAGTTCGAAATCACTACAGTAGACTATAGTCAAACAGGTTAACTTGTTGACTTTTATTCAACGCCAGATATATTAACTAACTGCCATAATAGTTTAACATACAGATTTCCATAATTGTTGATATCGAACCCCAAGGGTAGACAGAATCACCAAAGGAGTTGATAAATAATTAGGAGATGGAAAGCAAACATTTGGACAAGAAGTAAATACACGTAGAATACAACTTGCTGTTACACAGCGTATCTAATTCATATATAATAGCTTGTATTGTCTCTTCATTTTAGGATCGATTCAATGTTTATAGACGAAGAACAACAACAGAACAAATCCCATCAAGTGCTGTATGAATAAAACGGGCGATTCGCCCTTTTTCAGGCTGTGTGGAAAAGCTACTGAAAGTGTGCAACACATTGTCAGTGGCTCAGTAGAGACGACACCATGACAAAGTAGCACGCAGAATCCACTGGGAACAGTGCAAGAAATAGATATTCTTGAATGAGCAGAGACATGGTGCGATCATTCACCGCCGTCAGTAGCTGAGAAGGAGCAAGTGAAGCACATGTGGGATACGACTGTCTTGACTGACAAGCACTTGGAGAGCAATCGCCCTGGCATCACACTTACGTAAAAGAGTAGGTAGATAAATTGATCCTGATAGACGCACTGTTACCTTGGGATAATAACGAAGGCGGAAATTACTTCGGCATTTAAACTGGGCAGGCCTAATCAAAGTAATGTACTAAGCAGCAGCTTCAAGTCACCCTCTTCAAGTTGCAGTTAATTCCCTCGGATTGATTTGAAAAGGATCCGATAGACTCATTGAAAGGATCCCTGGAAGCCCATGCCTTAAGGAAATACAAAGCAATGTGCTTTATTTATGTAAAATCCGTGTCATCGAAGGTTCATTTTTTTTTGTTGACAAAAATACTCCGAAAGATATCATAATGTCATTTTTGACCTCAGGTTTCTGGTTGTGACTCAGAAGGAAATGAGTACAACACAGAAACCAAAGGAAATAACAACAATAATAATGAATTCTGTTCCCCTATATATGTGTGTGCGCGTGTGTAAGAAAGACAGTGTGTGTGTGTGTATGTGTGTGTGTGTGTGTGTGTGTGTGTGAATTTAAGTAGGTGTATGTGTGTGCTTGTGCGTGTGTTTTTGTGCGTGTGTGTGCTGGGAAATACGTATATCCAAAGTTGCTAAGAAACTCTCCGCCCAACCAAAAGAAATCTAACGTTTAACCACTTGAGCAAATTTTAGCGAGTAGACGGTGCCAATAACTCTTCAGAATCTCCTTCCATATATGGATCTAATTTTGGTTTATTTTAAGATTGTAAAGCAGAAAAAAGGTAACATGGAATGAATATACTCCAATGTGAGCCTTACTTGGAGCTACAGTCGTCGACGCTTTCTTCGGTGTAGTTGGCGTCGTTGTTCGGGCTGTAGTTGCCTCCTTACATGGGGTTGTTCTTGAAATAATTGATCTGAAAAACTTCGTTGTCGAAAATTGATCTGTTGTTGAGTCAGATGACAGCGTTGGACTGAAATCGGTCTCTTGGTTTGAAACTGAATCTATCTCTGTTGATAATGTTGTTGGTAAAATCATTTTCATATCTGAGGTTGTTGTCGAAAGATGACTATCACTTGAGTTGAAATACTCACTTTTCGAAAATTGGTCTCTTGCTAAGTCTGATGTCGATGAAAATTCGTTCTCTGTGGATGTCTTAATTTCAACTAATTGTATATTAATTTCATTCTCTCTGCTTGTTTCAGGACTTTCTGTGATTGTTGTTAAACTTGAAACCTAAAAAAATGTAAAAGAATAATTCTTTGAAACAATTTATTTCAAATTATTGTCGAGGTGCTTCATAATTCAAAAGAATCAACAAGTGTGTTTTATTTATATTTATTTTAATATCTACTATTCTCCTACAGTATACTCGCGCAGTCGAACTGTCTGACCGTTAGCGTTCCAAACATGAGTCCCGTGCTGAAATCTCATCAGGTTAGATATTTCAAGGGGTTGAATTCATAGTAATAGAAACCTAAGGCGATCTCTGCATCCAGCACGACGCGTGAAAAACTTGCTGTAGGTTGGCCCAAATCTAGGTTAGGCGCCGATGTTTGTATTGTCACGTGTCATCATAACTCAAAACTGTTGATCACGTCACAATGCCTTCTCTCGCACCCAAAATTGTAACAAACTTTCGCTTAGTATTGTTGCCCTATAAGCCACAGTTCGTTCTGTGGGCGATGAAGAATCATAAGTGCGTCTGAGTAAGCAACTGCAACAGGAGATAAATAGGCACCTGACCATTCTCGGAATGGAGCAACCAACTATTTACTGGTTACTTTACAAATTCGGTAAGGTTAAATTGGCATCTGGTCTCAAACATGACCTGATGTCTGTTAACTGAAGCAATGAACGGCTTCTTAATTTTAACGCCTCCAAAAAGAAACTTCTTTATCAATCACCCAAGATTCTTGATAAAATCTAATTCTGCTTTGAAAAAAATGAACTACAGTCTGTATCTGTCTATATTTCTGAGATGAGGTATTAGGTAAACTATTTACATTATTCAGACTATTGTCCTCATCTTTGTCGCCATATTTATTACAGCGTTTCGACCGTTGTACGCTCCGACCTTCTTCAGGTGGTTGGAATGTCGGACTGAACCCTTTATTTCGCTCACTGGAGTAGAATGTTCTAGGTCCACGTGCCATGTTTTTAATGGATATCGGATATCTCCTGTTAATACCCCTCTCCATGTTCTCCACTGCCTTAACCGGGTATTGAACTCAAACTCTTTGCGTCCTGTCACTGGATCTAACCAACGCCCTTATCCACTTTGCCATGTGTCCTTGAAGACATCTGTACAAGAATTTCTGGGTATTATAAACCTAATGTCTTCAGCCCTCATTTTTTTACCTGTGCTCATATTGCAATTTTTGCTGTAATCATTTAATGTTTTTACCAGAGCTCATATTGCAATTTTTGTTGTGATTATCGCTTTTCTCTAGCACTTCTTATTACTGATTCCCATATCGTATTCATTTCTATGCTTGGTCGGCTCCTGAGATTATTGTGGTCTAGCATATATGCTGATTTCTTAAGTTTACGAATTTCCCAATGTTGTTCTTTGTTTATGATCTCAACCTGACCCCACAGAGCGCGGTGATCTCCCTTTTCTTACCATATGTGGTCAGCCACGCCTGATTTTTCCACTTCCCCTCGTGTTACAGCTTCCTGGTGTTCTTGAAGCTTTACCTTAGGGAGACGCTTCCTTGTAGATATAATTGACCCATTTATCGGAAAGTCTCCTCCATATGTCCGGAACTCCGCCCACTTCGTGGAAATAATACTCCCATCCTATCCAACCAGATGGTGCGCTTGAACGTGGTGAGTTTGTTCACCAAGGTACCCACAGAGGAGGCACTCTCAGTAGTCATAGCCAGATTGGCCTCCGAGGGTAACGAACCAGTATTCCAACAGATAATCTGATGGAGATGTTGACCTTTTGTACACAAACAACACACTTCGCGTTGGGATCACACATATATCGACAGGATGAGGGCTTAGCAATGGGCTCGTCATTATCACCAGCAATGCCGAATATATACATGGAATACTTTGGGAAAATGACATTGGAATTCATATCTCTAAAGTCAACTCTATGGTTAAGGTACGTAAGTGACACCTTCATACTCTGTTCACACCAGGAAGATGATCAGGTTCTACTGGACCATGTGAACTCAATAAGACCTTTGATACAGTTCACGATGGAGAAAGAAAATAACAACACACTCTCATTCCTGGATGTTGTAATATCTCGAACAGTGCATAGGTTAGAGATATCCATATACTGTATACCGACATTCACTGGACAGTTCCTCAATTTCAACTCCTACCATCCATACAGCGTAAAGAAAGGGATCGTCCGCTGCTTACAACACCGAGCAAAAGTCATAAGTGGCGACTCAGAGACATTAGATATAGAATTTGTTGTGGTAGGATCCACCTAATTTGCATAGTGGCGTACCGACCATATAAATATGGTTGGTACCGAGAAGAGAGGGGAGGAATCAGGAGATTCAACCAGAGACTCTGCCCGACTGCGACTCAGTCAACATATTCTCCAGGAACGGTCTTCCCAGGAATATACAAAAGACTATATGTAAATATTGTGTACACTTTCTTATTTCAATACATTTTGTTCTAAGTACATTTTGTGTTGCATTATTATTCCATGCATTAGTCAAGTTTCAACAATGGCGACAAGGTAGAAAGAACCATACGAAAAAAAGAATTAATAATTGAGAGCCTTCAACAATTGGGACAAGTCATTGAAGAACCCAGGCGGAAGGAAAAAATTATTAATTCAAAGTCCAACATTTAACGTAACAACGAAGGATTCTGAACTTCTGGATATTTAGAACTAGTTAAAGGACGACTAAGCATAAAGGAACGTTCACTCAGAAAAATTTGAAATGTGTCGTAAACGAATAACGGTGATTTTAAATTAAAAAGTTATCTACAACGAGACACCCGTTAAAAAAAAACAAAAAAAAACAAAACTGGCCGACTACAAAAACATGCATGGAATTAAAAGGTGCACAAATACACCGTGTCGACTTTGAAAGGTAACGAACTTTTAAAAAAATTTTTTTTTTTTTGTTTGTTCAACAATATTTTATAGTGACGAATTTACCTCTGATAATAAAAATCAGAAGTTGGTCATTGGAAATACGCGAACAGAAGTCGAAAACAAAAAAAAAAAAGAAAAGAAAAAAAGTCCGACGGTCTCTGTTCACACAAACAAAAAAAAGAGAAAAAAATACCAAAGTTGATTATCACGGGCTTGAATGTAAAAGCAAGACATAAAATAAAAAAGTCGTAAGTTGTTTCGATTTTTCTGGTCAGCTTATATTATATCCGTGGATACACAAATTAAAAGTATATTCTTTGTTGCATGAACACTATCAGCTAAAGATGGATGAATTATCCAAAGTCATATCTGAATTATTCAAATCCCAGCAGTTGAGTCAGCAACGTCAAAATGAACAGTTTGCCTTATTAATAAGGGAACAACAGATATCGCAGTAAAAATATCAAGGAAAGCAAGATGAAAGACAGCAAAAATATCAAGAAAAGCAACAGGAAAGACTGGGAAAACAGGAAGAAATGCAGATCAAAGTTTTAGAAATTCAAAAGTTAACACTGGAGAAATTAAACAACAATCAGGCAAATGAAGGAAATTCTTCATATTCTAATAACACCATATTTAATTCACTGGAAACTTTCAACTATGTGCCAGACGAAGAAAAAACGTTTGAAGCGTACTTTAAACGATATGAAGATATTTTCTACACAGACTGTGAAAACTGGTCGAATTCAAGAAAAGTCAGTCTATTACTAAGAAAGCTAGGTACAGCAGAACATAGCAAATTTGTAGATTTTATTCTACCGAGGAAAACGAAGGAATTGGAATTCTCGGAAACAGTGAAATTGCTAAAGGAGCTGTTTGGAGCAAATATGTCGCTTTGGCATAAGCGATGGTTATGCATGAATGTCTCTAAATCCGACGATCAGGATTACTTAACATATGTCTCTATAGTGAATAGACATTGTGACAACTTCAGATTGGCAGAGATTACGGTTGAAGAATTCAAGTGTTTAATTTTTGCTCAAGGACTGGTATCCAGTAAGAGTGCCGAAATAAGACGTAGAGTTTTGTCTAAACTCGAATCTGAACAAAACCTTACCCTGCAAAAGTTAGCAGAGTAGTGTCAGCGGGCCGTAAGTTTAAAGAAAGAGTCGCAAAAAATCGAAGAAACTGGCATTGCTTATATTAAAAAAAAATAGTCAAATTACCCATCAGCAAAAAATTGGAGTAAAAATTCGGCGTATGTTAAAAATAGACAAGAAAAATTAAATAAAAAGAACGAGGATGAAAAAAAGGTCCCACCATATAATTGCAGACGTTGCAACGAAAGACACTGGGAGGTAAATTGCCCATATAGAAATAAGAAATGTTTCGTGTGCCACAAGAATGGACACAAAAGATCGTGTTGTAAAACGAAAAAATTCAATAGCCGAATTAGACAAACAAATTCGAATATCAAATCAGATAGAGATTTGAGGAAATATGTGACGACTGAAATATTTAAAAAGAATATCAAATTTCAACTCGATTCGGGTTCAGATTTAACAATAATGAACTATAAAACATGGAAAATTTTAAAAAGGCCTACAATAATGAAGTCAACGAAACTCCCTCGAACGGTAACTGGAAAGGAAATGAACTTCGAAGCCGAGGTTGTACGGGATCGTTAAAAAAATAAGTTTTCATTCTGAAAAATGGAGAAAACTTGATGGGTACAGATTTTATTGAAACATTCGAATTGTGGGATAAACCGTTAAACTCATTCTGCAGAAATGTAGAAAGTAATACGCAAACAAGACAGGACATTAAAGATGAATTAAAGAAAAAGTTTCCGGAAACCTTCACACCTGGTCTTGGAAGATGTAACAAGTTTGAAGCTAAATTTGAATTAAAGGAAAATACTATGCCAATTTTTAAAAAGAAACGTAACGTGCCTTTCGCAAGTGTAGAAAATATTAACGAACAACTTGATAGGTTGGAAAAAATGGGAATTATTTCGAAAGTAGAATCTAATTCATGGGCTGCGCCGATTGTGTGCATAAAAAAGAAATCAAACCAAATCACAGTCTGCGTTGATTTTTCGACAGGGTTGAACTCGGTAATTAAGGACTACCATTACTCGTTACCGAGTCCGGAGGAGATTTTTAACAAGCTAAATGGTGGAGTTATATTTTCAAAAATCGACTTATCAGATGCCTATCTCCAAATTCCTGTCGAAGAGGAATGTTCGAAGTTGCTAGGGATAAACACGCATAAAGGTTTATTCAAGTATAACAGGCTTCCTTTTGGTATTAAAGTGGCACCAGCCATTTTTCAACAAGCTATGGACGTCATGTTGAATGATTTAGACTTTGCGTGCGCCTACTTAGACGACATCATAGTAAGGAGCGCAACCGTCGACGAACATCGAGAGCATCTCAATCAAGTATTTAAAAAGATTCAGGACTTTGGATTTAAAGTCAAAGAGTCAAAGTGCGAATTTGGGTTGGAGGAAATTAAGTATTTAGGTCACATAATCAACAAAAATGGCAGATTTCCAGATCCGGAAAGGTCCATTGCGATTAGAGACATGCCGACGCCCACTAATGTGGCGACGCTACAGAGTTTTCTGGGGCTCGCAAATTATTATCAAGCGTTCATTAAAGGAATGTACAATCTAAGAGCTCCGTTGAATGAACTACTAAAAAAAGACAAGGCATGGGAATGGACGGTAGAATGACAGAAAGCCTTTGATGAAATAAAGAAAATGCTTACATCCGACCTCTTTTTAACCCATTACAATCCAAAACTTGATATTGTAGTGGCAAGTGACGCCAGATCATACGGGATAGGAGCGTGTATTCAACACATAATGCCAGATGGTTCTAAAAAACCAATTGCACATGCTTCGAGAACTTTACTCCCAGGAGTATCATTTTTGCCATAACAAAATTTCATAGATACATCTACGGCAGACATTTTATGCTAGAAACGGATCATAAACCTCTGATCACTATTTTTGGTTCAAAGAAA
This sequence comes from Acanthosepion esculentum, assembly GCA_964036315.1. Taxonomy (NCBI): domain Eukaryota; kingdom Metazoa; phylum Mollusca; class Cephalopoda; order Sepiida; family Sepiidae; genus Acanthosepion; species Acanthosepion esculentum. Next base: position 77,002,906 of record OZ038497.1, on the reverse strand, counting down.
GGGTTACCCGTTTATACGGCAAATCGACTGTTGAGATGGGGAACCATTCTTCTTAATTATGATTTTCACATAAAGCACCTATCATCAAAAAATATAATTCATCCGCATAGTTTATCAAGACTCGTACCGAGTCAAGAAGAAAGATTCGAAGAATCAATTATTGCAAATATCAGAGCAGATTATGAGGTGAAAAGCATGGTAAACAACATTTTAAGAGAGCTACCGGTTACACCAAAGGAAGTCAAAAAAGAAGCTGAAAGCGATGATTTCATTTTAGAAATAAAAAGCAAAATGGTAGCAAATGACCAAAAAGTGCAGGAGATTTATTCAATATGTGACGGATTTTTATTATATGGTGAGAGAGTAGTAGTACCAAAAAAGTTGCAGCAAAGAATACTACGGGACTTTCATATGGGTCACCCGGGGGTTAATATAACAAAAAGCTTAATGCGAAGCTTTGTATATTGGAAAGGAATGGATGTGGATATCGCAAACATGGTTCATCGATGTAAAGGGTGTGCGTTAGCAGCTAAGGCACCACCTATAGTACACAAACCATGGCCCAAGACGGATCATCCTTGAACAAGATACACATTGATTTCGCTGGTCCAGTAGAAGATTATTACTACTTAATAGTGGTAGATAGTTTTACAAAATGGCCGGAAGTACTACGCTGCAAAAAGCCTACGTCCAATACCACAACAACTTTCTTGCATGAACTATTTGCACGGTTCGGTGTGCCAGAGTGTATTGTGAGTGACAATGGTACACAATTCACTTCTGAAGAATTTAAGGAATTTTGTGAGTTATATCAAATTAACCACATAACGACGCCGCCGTATCATCCGAGGTCCAATGGATTCGCAGAAAGATTTGTCGATACTTTAAAGCGCGCTCTGAAAAAAGCCTCAGGAGTTCCAACGGAAAAGGCGCTTCAGCAATTCCTACAAGTATACAGAATCACGCCAAACCAGAGAACACATTCAAACATGGCACCAGCTGAACTAATGTTCGCTAGGAAAGTTAAGTCAGTGTTTGACAAGCTTTTGCCAGGAACAAATAGAGTAAAGAATACTATGTATACAGCTAGAAAAAGATACACCTCCGGAGAGAAGGTGTTTTTCAAGTGCTACAGAAACAACGTTGAGTTCTGGGAGCGAGGCATAGTGGACAAGAGAATGGGTGACCTGATTTACATAATTAAAATGCCGAAGAATACTCATAAAAGGCACCAGAACCAACTTAAAAAATGTTACGTTCTAGAGCATGAAGAGAGTATACCGGATGAGGAGGAAGATCCCATTGATGTAATGTATGATATTTTTCAAGTAGAACCTCCGCAGAATACTCCTGAACCGAGAAGATCCGGTAGGAAACGAAAGTTCACGGACCCATTGGACGTGAATCAGAAAAGGGAAAAGATATTAAAATTAAGCGGATGGACATATGCATATGAAGTATGCAAATGGGATCTACAAAGAAATAGCCATAATCATCATCCCATATAGGAAGCCAGTTTGAAATCCAAAAGGGATTCCAAGGCTTGGGAGGGGGGTGTTGTGGTAGGATCCACCTAATTTGCATAGTGGAGTACCGACCATATAAATATGGTTGGTACCGGGAAGAGAGGGGAGGAATCAGGAGATTCAACCAGAGACTCTGCCCGACTGCGACTCAGTCAACACATTCTCCAGGAACGGTCTTCCCAGGAATATACAAAAGACCTGATGTAAATATTGTGTACACTTTCTTGTTTCAATACATTTTGTTCTAAGTACATTTTGTGTTGCATTATTATTCCATGCATTAGTCGTTTCAACAGAATTGGTCAGTATGAGTTGTACCCTAAAATGTAAAAACTACCCTGGGTACAATGCAGCAGGCACAAAAACTGGGATAGGCAGGTACAAGAGGAAAACAACAACACTCAGAAAACAGTCCGTCTGCCTTATATGAAGGGATTATCAGAGAAAATACAAAGTATCTGCGGTTCATATAACATCAGGACAAACTTCAAAAGCTGGACGACTCTTCGTAGATATCTCTCCCGAGTAAGATCCCCCCATAGACGAGAACTTGACTAAAGACTGTGTGTACGCTATCCCATGCAGCTAAGGAAAAAATATAAATGGGTGACAAGCCGCCCCCTTAAGGTAAGGCTTCAAGGATACCAGAAAGCTGTAACACGAACGAAAGTGGAAAAATCAGGCCTGGCTGACCACATAAGGAGAGAAAAGGGAGATCACCATCCTTTGTGGGATCGGGTTGAGATCATAGACAAAGAACAACATTGGAAATACTCGTAAACTTAAGGAATCAGCATATATACTAGGCCACAATAATCTCTTGAGCCGACGAAGCATAGAAATGAATACGATATGGGAACCAGTAATAAGGAATGCCAGAGAAAAGCGATAATAACAACAAAAATTGCAATATGAGCTCTGGTAAAAACATATAATGATTACAGCAAAAATTGCAATATGAGCTCTGGTAAAAATGGTACTGAATACATTAGGTTTATAATACCCAGAAATCCTTACACAGATGTCCTCAAGGACACATGGCAAAGCGGATAAGGGCGTTGGTTAGATCCAGTGACAAGACGCAAAGAGTTTGAGTTCAATACCCGGTTAAGGCAGTGGAGAACTTGGAGAGGGGTATTAACAGGAGATATCTGATATCTATTAAAAACATGGCCCGTGGAACTAGAACATTCTACTCCAGTGAGCGAAATAAAGGTTTCAGTTCGGAGCGAACAACGGCCGAAACGTTGTAATAAATATGGTGACAAAGATGAGGACAATAGTCCGAATAATTTAAATGACCTACAGTCTGTTGTGAAAGAGAAGGAAAATATTCTTAATTTTAACGCCTCCAAAACAAAACATCTCTCTATCAATCACCTGAAAGACCCCTTTTTGTCTCGAATCACCAGGGATGATATTAAACTCAGTGAGAGTGATTCGTTACCCCTTCTCGGTGTTATATTCTCGGCTGACATGAAATGGAAATATCATATTGAATCCATTTTTAGGTATGCTGCTAAAAACATTGATGCACTGTGTCATGCTAGACAATTCTTGTCTCCTGAATCAATCTTACTCATTTATTCGTCTATACTTTGAATATTTCTACCACACATGGTTATGTACTCGTGCTGTATATCTAGAGATTCTTAATAAAATCCAAGGAATAATCTGCAATATTATTGGTCCTGCCCTGGGCATCTCGGCTTCAGCCACTTTCTCCCCGCCGTAATGTCGTTTCACTGTGCCTTTTCTATAAATGCTTTCATCATAATTGTTCGAATGAATTCTTCGTCGTCGTACCTAGACTTTATGAATTTAAGCGCAGTACCAGATTTGGTGGCAAGATGTCATTATTTTATTTTTTGATTTGGCTAGATGTAAGCGTAGGTTCTATGCTAACAGTTTCTTTTACGCTTGTGAAACTCACTTCCGGTTCATTATTTTCCAGCCAACTTTGTTCTTCAAACATGTAAATGCAATGTCAAAAGTTATCTACTGTCTTCTTGATTACTCTTCTATTGTTTTCGCTCGTTAATAATGTTTCGTTTTATTCTTATTTTTCTTTTGTGTCTTTATCAATCACCTGAAAGACTCCTTTTTGTCTTGAATTAGCATGGATGATATTAAACTCCGTGAGAATGACTCATTAGCCCTTCTTGGTCTTATATTCTTATGTGGAAATACCATATTGAATCTATTGCTAGGTGTGCTGCTAAGAAATTTGGTTCACTATGTCGTGCAAGATAATTTTTCTCTCCTGAATCTACCTTACACATTTATAAGTCTACAATTCGTTCATGTTTTGAATATTGCTGCCACATATGGCTCGGTTTGCCTGTTGTATATTTAGAGATTCTTGATAAAATCTAAATCCGCAATATTATTGATCCTGACCTAGCGTCTCAGATTCAGTCACTTTCTGACCGCTGTAATGTAGCTTACCTGCGCCCTTTCCAGAAATACTTTCATAGTAATTGTTTGGATGAACTCTTCGCTATGGTACCTAGACTTTATGAGCGCAGTACTAGATTGGCGGTAAGGTCTCTTTGTTTTACAGTTGAATTCGTTAGATGTAACAATAAATTCTGTGCTAACAGTTTATTTTCACGCACTTCTAACTTATGGGTCTCTTTTCTGGATCATTACTTTCCAGTCAGCTTTGTTCTTCAAAAATCTAAATGTAATTTCAATCGTTATCTATCGTCTTCTTGATTACACTTCTATTGTTTTCGCTCTTTAATAATGCTTCTCTTCTTATTCTTTCACACTCAGTAACCCCTTGCACGGGAAGAAATAATTACAAAAAACATTTGGGGTCGCCAGAAAGTATCTATTCCATGTGATTTTCTTCATCTGCCATGAAACGAATGTATACATATTTAATTTAAAAATTATTTGCCTTTATTTTGATTTTTATACAACGAAAAAAGTCAGTTTCTCTAATAAAATGTTATTTTCTAAATTTAAACGCACACAGAAAGTGAATTTGAGTGAAACTAGGCCGACATAATTCAAATATAGGCCTTTTTTCACCTCTTAGAAAAAAAAATAAAAAAAAACAAATGAATGGATGTTCCCACGTAGAGGCCCCGTGTCTTGAGCGACTTGGCCCTTAAAATCAACCCAGACTTCAAGTGGAACTTGTACATACCTTCAATTGCTAAAGATGCAAGAAAAATGGTCTATTCCTTATACCGTGCTGGTAAGTACTTGACACCTCGTGTTCTCTGCTTCCTTTATAAGAGCCAGATCAGGCCGAAAATGGAGTACAGTTAGAATATTTTGGCAAGAGCTGACGAGTTCTCACTTTCTCGTCTCGATAGAGTGTCATAAAAGCGTTTCTGCTTCCTTTTAGCTGACAAATTAATTTCCGCCTTTCAAACCCTCAGTCATCGACGAAAATCTGTCGCTAAGATCTCACTGCTCTGTCGTCACTACTTCCCTGGAAAGTAAGTAAGTTTTCACTAGTATGCGGTCACTGCTTAAAAATAAAAACGAGGTTTCTGTTTCAAATACAGGTATCCATATTACACACACACACACACACACACACACACACACACACACATATATATATATATATGTTTAAGATTCTAATGTTGCGCAATGAAGCAGAAAATTGGTGGTTCTTGCGTAACCTTGAGGTCTGGAACTCAATAAAAGTCTCCTTATGTCATACTTGACTTAATTCGACTAGACTGAAGTAACTTATTACTGTTAGAATTTCAATTAAATATATCGAAATATGTTGATCGTAAAATGTTTCAGTTTAATGAGTAGATCCCTTTCTAAGGGAGAAAAATTAAGTTTACAACAGTATGGTACCTTGTGAGAACCTATTTCGTAACATAATAATAATCTATCCTGTTAACTACTGCTTCACGGTAAGGCGCTTAATGATATTTACTAATCTTACATAGGTCTGCCACAAATCGACAAAGTGAATCGCAAATGGAGTGCTTGGAATAGTCTGCTACCCACTACAATTCATTTGTTCCCACCTTTGAAAATTAGGTGAACTAATTTTGCTGTGCTGATTTTTACATGTATATGTGTGTAGTGTAGGGATTATCGATGCAGAAACAGAGTGCCATGTTCAAATTACAGTTGAGGCTCTTACATTCGCTTCCTCACAAATACCCTTAAAATATAATGATTTTCTAAGCGTAGCTTAGATGTGGCACAAGGCCGAATCTAGGGGGTACCTAGTGAGGATTGAACTCACTACTCAGTCGTAATTATTCTAGCGAGACAAGCTTGCTTATCATTACACAACACCGAGGTGACCAAGTGATTTTATAAGCGTAGCTTAGATGTGGCACAAGGCCGAAAGTATGGGGGGCACCCAGTGAGGATCGAACTCACTACTCAGTAGTAATTGTTCTAGCGAGACAAGCTTGCTAACTATTACACCGCCTCGAGGTGTTCAAACACCCTTAAAATAAATGAAGCTATCTCTTTCCCCCTCCCTAATTATGATTAACAGCTGGGCAGAACACACTCACCAGTTTTATTTAGCAACCAGACTCTGTATTGAAAATCCGTGGGCTTAGTAAATTCAGCCTGTAAAACATACTTGCAACAGAAAGCACAACAGCAACGCCTGGTGTTTTAAAACTGTGGCCTTGTGATACACAGGCGTGTCTACAAGACGTGCATACAATTTTGACAACATAAACCATTTATTGAATATGTTTCAAACGTTTGATATTATTTCATTTTCTATCGTATATATTGGCAAAATTCTTTTTTTAATGTTAACCCTGAAAAAATTGCATTTTTTCTTTCGTGTTTATATTTTAAACCTGCTATTTAAATACATTGAAATCTAATAAATACATCTAAACGTACTTGGTAAACATTGACCTACGCTGTATACTATAATTTTATTAAACTTTTTGACTCTCATGCAAACCAAACATACAGTGCTGTTCGATAAAAGTGACTCACTAGATTTGTTTTACTTAAAAAAAGTTTCGGCTATTGTTTTTGGGGTCAAACTAATTTTTAATATTACTAATATAAAGGCCCCTTCCCGACCACCTAGTAAAAAAGTTTCCTCACCCTAAGTTATTCTACTGATACTTATAATTTTGGATATAAATGAGATTTAGGGAAAAACACTGTGCAAAAAAAAAAAGTGACTCACTTATTTTCTGCAACTAGTAATAAGTAGAAACATAACCGAACAGCTTTAAATAAAGAATAATAGAGGTATAATTTATTTATAATAGGTAATATAGTTTTAAATATTTAATAATCTATGGGTCCTCCTTTATTTTGAATAACCTTTTCAACTCTTTTTGGCATTGACTTGATTAGGTTCTGGCAAATCTCATCTCCAAGCATTGAATTCCATTTGGATATGAAATTCACAATCAAATCCTCGTTATTGCTTTCTCGAGAGCCTGTACTTTATAATGCTCCAAAAGTTTTCTATGGGGTTGAAGTCAGGAGATTGGGGCGGCCATGTCATAACACTCACCTGCTTCTTATCAAAGTATTCCTTCATCAATTTTGATTTGTGACAGGGGGCATTATCCTACATAAAAATGAGCTTGGTGGGGTCGATTTGCACCCTTTCAGCAGAAGGGAGCAGACAAGACTCTAAAATTCTCTTGTACTGCTCGCTCCTGAGGGTCTTTTCAATAGGTTTTAAGAAACCAGTTCCATGAAAAGAAAAGCATCCCCAGAACATTATACTGAACGGATGCTTACTTACTGCTAAATTCAAAGAGCTTTCAAAGCTTCTTCTTCGGATTTTAAATCGCTTATCTTTTGAATTTAGCTCAACTTTCGTTTCATCGGAGCAAAGAACATTTAGTAAAAAAAAAATCCGGTGAGTCACTTTTAACGAACAGCACTGTATGTTTCTCCCTTTTTTGGTCCGCGTACAAACTAAATCCGTGTCTACTATTTTGATTCTCGTATAGCTGGCCACTCGTATACGAGGATACCCGTCTAATATTGCAGACTCTTGCCCTGGCGTATTCGTGTTTATTCAAAAAAAAATGTGGAGCAGACCTTAGTTACAGTTTTTAGGAAACTAGCGTGATCAACAAGTTGAACTAGACCAGCACGCTCAAGCCCTCGTCTACGATGACTTGTGACTTCGTGCTAGAACAGCTATCGTCCACTCAGTTTCACTCATAAGGCTTGGGTCAACCCGTGGTATGGTTTTCAGGCACTTTCCAAATGTACCGCACGCTTTCATCGATACATCCAGTCCGATAACATCAGGAAAGCTCCTTCCTGACAAATTGACCTATGGTGAGATTTGAAACCTTATGATCAGAAAGCTAACGTTCTAACCACTCGGCCACGTGCCTATATTTTAATTCTCTTACAAACTAAACATATGTATAACTTTTTGGTTTTCGTACAAACTAAACCTGTTTCTACTTTTTTTATTCTCCTGTATACCATACCTGTCATATGACAGAATTCCTCATTAAATAGCCACGAAAATGTTGATAGGTCATAAGACAAACCAAACCATTGATCTTTTATGAGACGCCCATACTATCTAACATAAGTACTAAAAAGGAAAAAGAAATGAAAATATTACATTTTTTAGCCTACGCTATTCGACTATATCAATTATTCTATATAGATTTGAGGCAACAGAGATGAGGGCGATACTGAGTATATCATGGAGGGAGTATGTGACCAACGAGAAAGTTTTAAGGAAAATGGAAATACTTGTATTTAGAATCAGAACGAAACAATTGAGATGTCCGAAACACATATCGAGGAAAGAGGGCTTAGAGATTTTATACTCACAGAACATATTGAAGACAAGAGGGAAACTGCGAGTAATCTACCTAAAACGATGGTGTACATGGGTGTCAGAGAAATGGCTGGAAGGCATAGAGAGAGGCCAAATATTACTAATAGCTACAAAGAATAGAAAGTTGTGGAGAGACATGAACAAAACAATGAGAAGAATCGGTAGGCAAAGTTTCAACACACCTTTTTTTAAATTAATTGAAACGTCGAAATCTACTTACTTGCGCTGCATCCAGAAGGAACAGGAACGAATATAATGCCAACATGCGAAGCATGTTTGTAAAAAGAGAATGTGTTCTTGATCAGTTCTAGTTCTTTGGGGAACGACACCCGATTTGAAAAATAATAGATTCTCAGATCACTAAGCGCTTTTATAAGACTTACGAAGCAATATCCAGTAAACATATTACGACTATAAATAAATAAAATCATAAAATCATTTTTAAAGTTATTTTATTAACCTAAATTTAAAAATGTCTTTTTCTATACGAGGAAAAGAAAGAGAAAGTTTGGTAAGAGGAGAAGAAGAAAAAGAAGATATCTATGAGAAAGATAGAAAAAGCAATGAAAGAGAGAAAGATCAATGAGACAGAGAGAGAGAGAGAGAGAGAGAAAGGAGCAATTTAAAGAGAAAAAGAGCAATGAAAGAGAGAAAAAGAACAATTCACAGACAGAAAGAGCAATGAGAGAGAAAGAGAAAGGAGCAATTTAAAGAGAGAAAGCGCAATGAAAGAAAGAAAAAAGTAAGGAAAGAAGAAAGAGTAAGTTGTAAGAATGACATAATTTGCTTGACACTTTTCTGCATATACGGGAGTGGGTATGCAAACTCGGGTGGAAAGAAGCTTGCGTAGGTAAGATATTGTGATTATGGGTATGTTTGCGGACTCTTGGGTTGCTTCAGTGTCTTATGTCTCTATGGGTGTGGCTAGTAGGAATGCTAGTAGGTAGATAGGCAGTGTGTCTATGTATATGAACGAAGTTTGGCCGTGTTTGTTTGTTTGTGTGTGTGTGTGTGTGTGTGTTGTGCAGCGTATAGATCAAAGGTTCTACTGCGTTAGTATATGGCAGTGTTTGAGTGCGTGTGTGTTTGCAGATAGGGATAGTTGTGCTAACTCGGGAAATGTATAAATCTTTTTGGTAAGGCTAACATTAGACGTTTCCCTATAAGGAAACATTTCGCATTCATTGACCGAGCAGCCAGTACTGCTTTCAGTTGAAATTTGTAAAATCTTTCTCTTAAAAGACTTTTTGTTTTAGTATAATTGATTTATCAAATCCAGTAGCTGTTATCGCTCTTTCCAGTATTGATGGTTGCTTCCTTCTTAACGTGCGATTCTTTTTAGAGTTGAAGAATGCTAGCTACTGTGGGGGTGAAAAAACGAAAAGACCAATACTAAACAGGAAACAAGAGATAAACCTCTACCCCTGTTCAAAAGACTGGGGAGGTGTGTGAACCGGGCAATAGGTAAACCTATCTACTCCTATTACTAATTTTTCAACTAGCCCATTTACTAAACTCACGGTCGTTTATAAGACTTTCCAACCTCCACCCCAACTGTTTATTACATTATTCATTTTTTTCCCAATTTGTCACTATTAGTCCATCACACATAAAAAATTCATCTTTGAAACTGAAACCAACTACACTATTTCTTTCCTAGATATCATGGTACACAAAAACAATAACGAACTTGGACATTTATAGAAAAGCTACCAACAAAATCGACCTGGTCAGTTTCTACTCAAATCACTCCTCTAAGATTAAATCTGGAATAATTACAGGTTTCTATTTAATATCATTAAGAATTTGCAACCCCCAATATTTACCTAAAGAAGAAGCATACACAGAAAACACATTGAAAAACCTACACTACCTATATCATTTCTTCCACAACGCAAGAAGAAAGGCATAGAAAATATACAACCACAACAAAAATAACATCATCATCCGTAATAATAAATTATACGAGAACAGATATATACTACTACCGACCAACTCCATAACGTCCACTATCCCGAACAACATATCCCATCTAAACAACACCCAAATAATCACAAACACATTCAAAACCATTATGCATATAATCAGGTCTACAGATATCCCTAACAATAATAATAATTATGAAGCAGGGATATATAAAATGAATTGCCAAATCTGTTCCTTATAATACATTGGAGAAACATGCAGAAATGTTTTTTAAAAAAAGCATCTATGAGCACAAAAGAGAGACCTCATCAATAACAATTTGACAAATGCACCGGTCATACACAGAAATAATTCCAAGCACAATTTTGATTTGAAAAATGCTACACTCATAAAAAAAAGAAAATAATTTACTCAGAAGAAAAATCTTCGAGAGTGCCGCCATTAAATATTATACAAATATTAATCTACGCCGTATTTTTTTCAGTCTCTTAATACTTTGCATAATTTCTGGAATATCTTCCTTCATATATTTAAATTTCCGTGTCACACACCTTTCGTTTGTTACTACAATAACCAGATAGATAGATTTATGTATTTGAATCGCCATCCCCAATGTGCAGTTAAAACTCTGGGTTGTATTTTTGCTGGCAACCGTGCATTCTGTCTTCTTACAGTTAATTGTCTTTTTCTTTCCAGCTTTCCTTTACTAATAGAATTTCATAAATTTGTAGTAAATGCACAAAAAGAAACTTGTTTTCGTTTATTTTTTATGGTTTTTAATCAATTCACCCTAAGCAAGGTGATAATGCTACTAAGATGCAAGAGGCTACAGGGTGTGAAAGGGAATGAGAAGAATTTCGAAGGAACCTGAAACCCAGTCCGAAACAGGAAACAAGAGATAAGCCCCTGTTCAAAAGACTGGAGAGGTGCGTGAGCCGACCGATAAGTGAACATATCTACTCCTATTGAGGAAAACTAAATACATAAAGAGTAAATAAAATTTCCGAGTTTAGGCAGTGACGTTAGAAGCATAGAGCTGAAGTGGATTTTAGAAGGAACCTGAAACCCAATCCGAAACAGGAAACAAGCGATAAACCTCTACCCCTGTTCAAAAGATTGGAAAGGAACGTTAATTGGACGATAGGCGAACCTAGAATGTATGAAATTCCGGTAACATTCGAGGTACTGTTAATATTTCTTGCTAAAAAAAGAGAAGTCTTATATGCTTGTCAAATATGGTGCTCAATACTTTCGGCCTTGTGTCACATCTAAGCTACGCTTAGTAAATCGCTATATGCCTGTGAGTTTTATCTGCGTTTTGGTCTTATCTGCCATCAGATACAATAAACAGTTTCATAATTTTAAAAAATCTTATATTAAAATTTTAGGTGCAAAATAGTCTAAATTTCGTTAAAAACAAAGAAAAGAGCCCTGAAGCGTTATATAATATCAGTCCACCTTCCAGTGAATGCTGAACAATCTCTCCACAAAGGAAATAGAGACTTGAGACTTACGTTTCTACGGAAGGATGCTGAGAATACAATGGACTTAACAAGTGCAGGACGAGGAAGTATTAAGGATAACACTTTGTAACAGAATTTTTGTCCTTGGATAGCAACTGTCATTTAATATTTGCTGACGCCTCGAAAGTCTAAAATTGGTTATTTCTGTCAAACTTTGCTTTTTTGATCAGGATAATGAGATTTCTGAAATTTACCTATTCCCATTTCGAAAACTTCCAAATGTGAACATTCTTGTTCACGCAACTTGAGAACAAGACGACATAAGATCCAAAAGTAGCATTTCTAGACATAACAAAATGCTTACAACCTCTTGATGACATCTGTGACGACTGCATCTATAAACGGTGACTTGTCTTGAGTTTGAGCAGTTGGAAGCAAATTAAACTGCTGAGTATATGTTACCTGTATTTATAATGCGATCTATGTTGCCAGAACGTTCCAGAAATTCTTGAATTTTTTCAGAAACTTCTCGAAAGTTCCCCTCAGCAACTCAGGACTGAGTTTGTCTGGAATATAGGCTAGTTACAAAACATCGATGTTCAGGTCACAAAAGCAAAGTTTGAAGGGAATAGAATCATTTCCTTAGTTTTTAGACAGAAGCCATTAGGAAATAATAGTTTCTGACCAAAGACAAGAGAAAATCAAAATTTTGTTACACTGTAATGGAAGCAAAAGGGAGGCTTATAGTTAGAATCAAAAATAGGCAATTAACATTTCTCATATGTGAGGCGCAGCTGAGTAAGCGACCAATAAATCTCCGTGACACACCAAATATTATGGCAGCACTCACCAAGTTAAACAACGATGTAGGGGACTCTGAAGTCGTCTGGCGACCGTAGTTGAAGCCAATGGCGATTTTATTGAGTAAATTTACTCTTTAGTATTTCAAGATATGTTTGTGTTATTTTGGCAAATATATCTGTGTAGTGACATTAAAGAAAGTAGCAGTAGCAGCTCTAAATAAAACTTATAAAACTTATCAGCCGCTGCTTACGAATATAAAAACTCGTGAACCCTAAAGTAACTATCTCTTTCCTGATTTGCCTCTTTCGAACTTCTGACATGAATTTTGCACACTGAAGCTACAAGGGCTTGGAATACTTCACCTAAAATCACACCAACAAAGTTCCCACTATAGCATATTAATGAACATTTTGTTGTGCATACAATTTACATCTAACAAAAGAGCCTCTTGTTCTAAACTTTACTTTTGTTAATTGTTTTAATAAATGTTATCTGCATTGCAAATCAATTGGTCTGTTATTTTGTGCATGCACTTTTTACACCATCACTATTTCATGTACTATAAAATCTTGCTGTAAGAAACCTTACGCATTTAATTATTGAATCGAAAATCACTAAATCTGTTAAAATAAGATGTCAGTGTTATTTTGATTTTTGAGAAATGTAGACGACAATTTAACTTAGTATATTGTTAATTAATCATTTTCTAATAAAGAATAAAGGTTATAAATTATAAATTGATGCGCCAACAATGCCTGACGTAACATATTGTAAACGGCCTCCTTCCGCGACAGAACATAATTCACATCCTTGAGACATTGGGTTAGACTCAAACATTTACCTGACTCTACCTACATTCTGTAATTAATTCGAATCACGTGGCGACTGTTGACCATGTTCACCCTAGTCTATGAATATAGAATACAGCACAGTACATAATCTGTTCAATGAAACAACGTTAAAGATTAACACTCACGGGTCAGACACTCTACAGAATCTGACTATATCGTCAATACCACCAGCAGCTGTTCCGTAATTCTTCAGTCTTCGATATCAAAGGCTGGCAGTGAATATTCGGGAAAAACATGGCTGCCTTCATACACGTCGCACTGAATATTTTGAGCCTTCTGATTGGTTAAAACTTCTATTGGTGAACTATAAAATGAGTCAGCTCATTTTGGCTGGCTCCCTAGTACACCAGGGTACCCCAAAACTCCAACAGCCTTTGATGCCTAAACAGCCGAACTCTCTGCCTTCGAGCAGAGCGGAACCCGGACGAGGCTCCGCCGAGGGTCAGAGTTTCATTCGGGGTGGTAGACTGTCCCTGAACCCGTTTTTACGAGTTCTAATAGGGAATATTTTTGAACGAGCCTACGGGCTCGGAAAACCCACGTTAAACCCGGCCTTGTGATGGGTGGCGAAATATTACTGCCAGCCTTTGATATCGAAGACTGAAGAATTACAAGCATGGAAACCTCCCGTAATTGTAGAATTAAGAACTGCCCAGTTGAGGGCAAATGCAGATCTGCTAGGGAAATATACCAGTCATTGCCCCTAAAGAAAATGTGACAAATTATAATGTTTATATTGGAAATTCCGTGGAAGAGTTGAAACAGGAATTTATACCCATTGGCGCTCATTTAGCAATCCTAAATTAAAATACCGAACAGCCCTTTCAAAGAAATTTTAGGAAATGAAAGAAAAGGGTCTAAACCCTTAGATAGATTGGAAAATTATAGATTTCGCACATATTCTTAAATTTTTAGAGATAGGTGCAGGCTATTTTTTAGGGGAAAAAATTAGAATAATAAAGTACAATAATCAATGCAAACTATTAACTCAAAGGACAGAGCTAGTGTTAAGATGTAGACATAGAAGTAGTTTCAGACTTATATAAGAGTATAAATCTTATTACTTACTAACTCACAAAAAACAACAGTACCACAACTGATGCAAACCCTTTGATTAAATTTTTACTTTAATATCTTCCTCTTAAAGAATCGGGTACAGTTTTGTATTCCTAATGATTTAAACGATACTTAATGGTGGAAATGGGTGGTATATATATATATATATATATATATATATATATATATATATATATACCATCGTATAATTCGTATGAATGATTCGCGTAATATAAATTGAACCCGCACCACAAAATTGATATATATATATATATATATATATATATATATATATGTGTGTGTGTATATAGTGTAACCCGGATATAAGAGACCCGGATATAAGAGAAATCCGATATAAGAGTGATTTTCTCTGGTCCCAAATTAGAGCCTGTGTTAATGTATATATAATAGACCAAACACGGATATAAGAGAAACCCGGATATAAGATATTTCTCCCTCGGTCCCGACAACTCTCTTATATCCGGGTTACACTGTATATATATATATATATATATATATATATATATATATATATATATATATATATATATATATGTTTATGTATATATATACATATATTAATGCATGTTTCATTAAATAATATAGACAAGTTCTGTCTGTTTATTTTAAGTAAGTTCCTTTCATATTGTCTGGTAAGCTTAATAACATTATCATTGAAAGACGAAAGGAAATCACATGTTTTAATCCTATCTAAGCTTTCGGCTTACATTAGGAATAAAAGATTTATCAATATGATAAATTCCTTTCGTCTTTCAACGATAATGTTATTAAGTTTATCAGATATTATGAAAGGAACTTAATTAAAATAAATTGACACAACGTGTCTATATTATTTAATGAAATATGCATCAATGAAAGATTGCTGCCTAAATACACACAATATATTTATATATATATATATGTGGGTGGTACATATATGTTTGTGTATGTAAGTATGTTTGTGCGTTTGTATGTGTGTATATATATGTGTTGCACAGCATGATTTATTCCATTGGGTATTTCGGTATTACAGATTTTGGAAATTTATTATTTATATAATTTATTCTAACTTTAAATTGTTTTGTCATTAAATCAACTATCACTTAATAATGTAAAACCCCTATTGTCTAAATACAATTTACTGTCAATCTTATTAAAAACATATATGCGGTTGGTATATTTTGGTATCTCCTAGCAGGAAACTACATTCATTTACATACAACTAAAAGCTTTGGTCATAAATAAACTCCCATTCAAGCCCATCTCTCTTTAGAGAGATACCTCACGCCCTCCCCTTGTCCCCAACCCAGGCACCTTATCAAAACGAGGCGTCTCTTTGGATACGCCTGTACCTTCTCCTCGACTGTTATCTGAACTAAATTCAAACCCCCTGATTCCCAGGCAGTCAGTCCAGAGCTGAAGAAGTCAAGCTTAAGGTTGTGCCGGTTAGAAATAGACTATACCCACATGAGGTAATTTTGGATGTTTTGCTGTATAACACGCACACACACACACACACACACACACACACACACACACACACACACACACACAGACACACACATATATATATATATATATATATATATAATTTATGGACACGTAGGTTTTGAAAAAAAACTATTAGCAGACCTTCCCAAGCATTATTCAAACACTGAAAAAGCTCATGCTCACTCTTTGGGTATTCTCTTCGATCCCACTTATCCAATTTATCCCATATTAATTTCAATGGGAGAGAAATTAGGAAAATGTGACGACCAAGTCATAATTTGCTAAATGAAACGGTATTGTTCCTTTTTATGATTCCTATGACCTGAAACAAATCCTTTTTGTAATCTCGTCTAGCTAGGTGTCAATGGTATAAACAAAATATAATATTTTCCTACAACATATACATAATTTAGCAAAATGTATTGTAGACAGATGTATCCAAATATGAACATTTTGATAGTAAGAGGTGCTTAAAAATACTGAAAAATAAAAGGAAATAATTAATGTACGTACTGAAATTTTATCTTTTACTTAAAAAAAAACAAAAATATCTCACTTTAACGTGGTCTTAAAGAAATATAAGCTGACCTCAAACATTTGGCGTTTAGTACGCACACACACACACACACACACACACACACCCACATATATATATATATATATATATATATATATATATATATTCCAAGTAAGGCGATAAAGCCACTAAGACACAGGGGGGCTACTAGAGAATGAAAAGACTGATCCGGATATCCAATCCTAAACAGGAAACAAGGGATAAAACTCTACTCCTGCTCAAAAAACCTGGGAGGGTGTGAACAGGGTGATAGGCGACCATATCTACTCCAAAAAGATTTAAGTTGAAACATGCTCTCTTATTTCAACGCTGAATATCCACAAAATACTGTTTTTTTCTTGATAGGTATAATGAGTTTTTGGTCAAAGAAAGGGTCTTATCTTTATATACAGAAGGCAATGGAAGTTTATCATTTTGATTGGAGAAAAATGCCTTATACGAGCTGTCAAACACCCAAATAACATTCTCGATGAAATACAAGCCGTCAAATTTTTTGATTTTTAGAAATTTGTTTATTAGAGATTTTTAAATAAACTGCGCTTTAGTTGTTATATCGGCTATGTACCATCCTTACCGAAATTCATATCTATAACTTGAATGCATAAAATTAAATAACATTTTGAAAGTTGAGTTTTTCTGTCAGCCGTACAAATTTAAATATCCATTTAAGAGAAATTAGTATTTTTATATTTTCTTCTTTCTATATTGTTGCCTTCATATAAAAAAATTAGTTCCAAACACAAATTATATTCACATATGAAAAGAATAAGCATCTTGCAAGCATTGACATGCACTTCATTGAAGAATTCCAAATTTGTCTATCGCTTTTTCTTCCTCAGTTTAATAACCATTATTATTTTTTTTAAACCTTCCGCATAATTATTACTTTGTGATTGGACAGTATGTCTTTTACTGTTGCTTGTTAATACCTGTCGTGAATGACAAAAAAATGATGTACATAAAAATGTAGGTACCTCCACAAAAACGCTAAAAATTTGCCATACTGTGATGAAAACATGCTCCAAAGGTAATGTTTTATCATCAAAATCATTATGCTATTATTAAGAGGAAGGATCAAAGTATCTTTTGAATATTTAATTAAATTTTCAACTGATTTTTAGAATATTTGAAATTTTGATTAAAAAATTGTTTTCTTGATATCTTTTAGAATAGCAAATTTTGGCCTCTTTTTTGCAGTGACAGACACATTAATTTGGAAATTCTTGCAAAAATCAAATAATTGTTGGGTTTTAATTAAATTTTCAGGACTTATTCACATTAAATTATTTTTGAAATTATGTTTATTAGAAAATCTAGGTAAAAATATTTTTACATGTGTTTCAACTCCTTACTTATTTTTATGAAAAATTCAGAAATTCAACGAGATCATTTTACTGACTATATTAATTAAAAGCAGAATTCTTTAAAGAATTTAAATCACCGAATTTTTTTACTTTTTTATGCAAAATCGGACCCCGCCCTGCAGAAAATCTGTTCTGAATCGAAAAATAATAAACACAATAAAAGGAAGACATTATTTAATTAAAGAAGCTTTTCATTGTTTTTATGAATAATAAAGGATGTTCCAACATGTTCGACCAATTTTAAATGTGAATTAAGTTAAAGCGTCTAATGATTTTTTCCTTTTTCTTCCAGATCTAGCGGACATTTGGGCGATATTATTTTTCACACATAATTGCTATGACTTAAATATCATGAGCTAATAGAGAAATAAATTTTTACCGATAACACTGATTTATTTACTTCGGACTTTGATCCGTCTTAATGACACAACCTTATATATAATCCGTCTTAATGAAACACCCTTTATATATTAAAGATATTGTCTGAAGAAAAATATTTTCGCCGAAAAATGAATTTTTAAATGATTTGTTTTCATTTTTTTTTTTGCAATTTGAAACTGAATAATATATAAAGCTTTTAAATCTTTTAAAATTCATTTTCAGTGGGATAATTCTTAGGAAATATTGTTATTAAGTAAAACTATATTTACTAATTATATAGTAACGTTTCAGTATCTGACAATTACGAATATTTTTTTAAAGAATTTCGATTTGTTTTTATATGTGTGATTACGTGCAGGATTCCTAAAGTATGGATTTACAAGGCACTAAATCTATCATTAAATGATCACGTGTTTTGAAGCGTTTAAAAGGTCACGTGTTTTAAGCGCTTCTTACGGCGGACAAAACTCAAACTTTATCGTCTGCTCCACCATACTTAACTATGAAATCTTTCGGCTGTCAATCGGATGTAAATAATTCGATTAGCACGTCACAAAAACATGGCCCCGAAGTTAAGAAATGTTTTATACAACATTTTATGCTATAAGTATGTAATATTTATTTCAAATCAGATCAATTTAACATTAAATTTGCTAATTTTCCTCAAATAAAGTTTCAGAAATATATTTTTTATTTTTGCCAGATTTTTAAAACCGAGAGTTAACTTTTGTTTAGAAATGTATTAAAAATGACCGTTTTAATCGATTTTAACACAATGTTACAATTTTAAGCTTAACAGCTTCTTTCTTCTTTTTTACAGTAATTTTCAGCATGTACAAGTCTCGAAAGCCACTCGAAGCAGAAGGTTAGAGAGTAAGAGGCACAGCTTATGCGGATATGTGCGGAAGATAACGGTAACACTATACTTGAACAGATTACAATTGCCGTGATCAGAGAAGCATCACCTTGGGAGTTGGTTCCACAGAGCAGAAGATGCTCGAGCAGAACTTACATCTCACCAACGGAATACGAAGGGAATGAGGCGTAGCAAAGCGGGTCTTAAACGTGGAGGCTAGAACTGGCGGAAATAAGGTATGTAGTTCGTAAAATCACTTTCCATGGAAATAGTGAGAGAGCGGCGAGAGACTCGCAACGATTCGTCTTTGAGAAATCGGTTGTTGGGGGAGGGAAAATAATTTGTCACCCACAAGGACGCGGGCGCTCTTTTGTGTAGAGACTGGCAGGTGAAGACTACGTATCTCCTGGCAGCAGTAGTCCATTTTAGACCTGATCTTGTAAATGTAGAGGATAGCAGGAGTCAGGTACTTACTGGAGTGGTTCATGGAACCAACCATTTTTTTTTCAGCATCTATAGCGAGGGAACGTAGGTATGAGTTCCACTTGAGTTTAAGTCCCGATAGGCGCTCAAGGCAGAGGGCATGGCAAGTAAACATCCATATGCTTAAAGAATGTCATGCATAGAACGTTAATAACTTAGTTTTCTTATGCTTAAAAACTTTTATCTTTTGTTTTATTGAATATTTAAAACCATTCCTACTTTTTGAATCCCAAGCATCGGGGTACTGTACAACAATAGCGAAGCAATAAAGAACAAAAAAGAATTGTTTAAATATTTATTTAATAATTTTCATTTTAAAAAAACATGTACAAAAATATTAAACATTCACTTTCCAATGTTTTTGTCAAAGTTTTATTTCTTAGAACCTCTTCAAGGAAAATATCTGAAATTCCAAAAAAAGAAAAATTAAAAGCTTTTAAAATGGTAAAATCTTCATGCAATTAAACTTGTTACGATCTCTCTCCCACCACCACATCTCTCCCTATCCTCTCTATCCACCCCTCTCTCTCTCTCTCTACACCGCTCTTCCACCCTCTCTCTCTCTCTTTACCCCATCTCTTTCAACCTCCTCCCTCCACTGTCCAACTCTCCCCACTCCTCTATCCCAACCACTTTCTACCCCCCCTCTCTCTGTAATGTGCGCTATGCACTTTCAGCTCGTGGGCGTTAATTCTTTTTTCATGGTTAGTAAAATACTTTCTTTTTTGCAACCCTTTTCTTTGTCGTACTTGTTTTCCTAATTAATTTAACGTTCCATATAGCTTACTTAGTTTTCCTCTGATTCTCTTGTTTTCAATATATTCCATGAGTATTAAATTATCCAAGCCTTCTTTCCTCGTCATGTGTCCATAAATGTCAACTATCTGATTGTTAACACCAGTTCCTTTCTTCTTAAAACTTCCTCGTTTGTCTCATGCTTTGTCTATGGCATTCTCGGCATTCATGGGGAGAACTTGATCTCTCTCGTCTGAATACTTTTTTTCATCTTTGAGTAAGCTGCCTAGCATTTACTAATACATAGGATGTTCGATACTACAGAGCAATTCGGCAAACTATCGCGACGTTTCGTCTGTGGGAAAGTGCTTGTAGGGTGGGAAATAATTAATCGCTTAAAAGGTCGTGTAGATGCTGTTGAACTCTATCAAGACAGACAAGTGAGGACTGGGAAGCTCCCGCCCAGATATGGCAGCAATACTCCGTTTTTGGTCTGGTTCTCGTAAATATAGAATATAACACCAACAGTAAGATATTTACTGGAGCAGTACAATGAACGAACCTTTTCAAAGTTGTATACAGACATATATATATATATATATATATATATATATATATATATATATATATATATATATATATATATATATATATATACACCGAGGGAGATATCTATACAAACCAATACTTTTTGAATGAAAGGTTATAGTACCAACTCAAAATACATGACAAGTTGGCATTTTATGAAATATTTATTCCATAATATAGAAATAAAACAATCAAAGTTTAACTTTAGA
Source organism: Acanthosepion esculentum (assembly GCA_964036315.1). Taxonomy (NCBI): domain Eukaryota; kingdom Metazoa; phylum Mollusca; class Cephalopoda; order Sepiida; family Sepiidae; genus Acanthosepion; species Acanthosepion esculentum. The sequence continues at coordinate 76,981,800 of OZ038497.1, read as the reverse complement.
AAAGGTGCATCGTTCATTAAATGTGGATATCTAGTCCGAATGTCTATGTTTCTGAGCCCCGAAGTTTTCAATTTACTGACCGGCCGGAGAGAAATGATTTTCGCTAGGGTCGGTGACCCTTCGTAGTAGAAAAAGTTAATTCCTTTTTTTTTTTCAGGTGCCAGTCAACCTCTGTTTATATTAGACTGCTGGAACTGCTATTACATATATCCTCTACAGTCAATCGCCTATATTTTCATTTAAACTCACTGGATCATCTCGTCTGGTCCTACTGTTTTATTCTTCTTGTCTTGCGCTTATGAACTGCAACATTATAACCTAAACCACACCATAGAAGGTGATGCAGGCTAAGAAAGCAATATTTTCTAATATGACGATGCGTAAAAATATCCAACTCGTAAAACAGACTAAACATTCTTTCAAAAAGAGAGAATGTATGGTTGTCAGTTAGAGAAAGAACCGGAAATGCGAGCTATGATTGGAGATGTCAAAATCAAGCAAGTAAAGTAGTTCAAATATTTGCGAATTGCTTTAACAGTAGACAAAATTGTGACACGAAAGTAAGAAGGCACATCTAAATAGCAAAAGATGTCTTCCAAAAACTAAGCAAAGTATTATGAAATAGGAAAATGGTGAACTACTGTGTAATATCAATCTTGCTATATTTGCAGGGGAAGAGACTATTTGAAACGACAAAGATACGATAGTATAGAAGTACTTTGAGAATACCATGGATGGAGAATGAAAGTAACAAAGAAGTTTTAAGGTAATAGGAATAGAAAAAGGTGTTTCGAATCAGAAAGAGGCAATTGAAATTTCTCGGACACATAATGGGGAAAGAAGGCTTAGTAAAACTAACAATTGCAAAATATATTGAAAGTGCAGAGGAAGAAAAATGGATGGTTGAGCCGGCAATAGGTGGGGATATTAAAAAGATAAATGTTGCTAAAAAGGATAGCAAGTTGTTGATAACTATGGTCGCCTACGTCACGAAAGGAAAATTAGTTAAAAAAATGAAGGGATACTAAGGGAAGTAACTCTAGTTGTTTTTTCACGGCTAGAAGTCAGTTCTCTATTTAAAAAATAGCTCTATATGTATTAGGTTGGTGCAAAAATAATGTCGTTTTTTTACTGAAGTTGAACGTCAAAAAACGACATTATTTTTGCACCAACCTAATACATACAGAATACAATATTCCATCTATCAGAGCTGTTTTGACTTGAAGATACATTGCAAATCAGTGTGATTTCTTATCTTCAATGCTACAGGGATTGAATTCAAAATGACTAATTCACCAAATTCACGGACGAAAGCTTTAATCCCCTAGGGTACTGCCCCATTCTAAGTCCATATGTCTGTTAACTGTTGACTTAAAATTTCTTTTAATATCGCGTCTCTTCAGGACGCAGGTGATCTTGACTTTCGATGGAATTCCTTGATTTATGGTCTGGGAATTGCCATGAATTATTGTGAATAATAATGGATTAATTTCCTGTTCTTTTTCCACGGCCTCGAAATCAGAGTTTCATTTCTCTTAGACTGGCTACCATTCAAGGCTAGAGAGACCAATCTATTTTGGTATTTAACCCATTGCTAGGGTATAAGAAGAGACGAATTATTGTATTTCCCAAGGGCATCAGTGCGAAAATGCACGCAATTGGCTCGGCTTGAATTTGAACTCTCTTCGCCTTTTCCACTTTCTGTGTCAATATTCGCAATATGGGGCGCGCATCCTGGACTTGAGATACATTAATAATAATTAGACTAATTGATTCAGTACATCTACGGAGTCTGTCTACAGGCAAAAATACACGCTCAAAATCTGGAAATAAATTTGGGCTAGAAATTGTCTCTACTTACTGCGGCACTGATCACCGGTCTGACAATAAGACTCACAATAGGTTTTGTAATTTTTCCTACATGGATATTCAGCTAGAAAGACAAATAGAACAAAAACACAGATGCATTAGTTTTATATATATATATATATATATATATATATATATATATATATATATATATATATATATATATATATATATATAAAATGATATATACAAGTATGCCATAACTATGATGTCAAAATGGCTTGACCAATTTCAGTGTTTAGTATAATACTTCAGGTCTTGTAAGAGACTAAAGTTAGCTTACTATATACCTATAGACTCAGATGTTAGTTTCAAATAACATTACTAGTAAGTTGGTGTCACTGAAGAGCTTAAATATTTGGTCAAGAATGTGGAACCTTACAGTACACACACGCACACACACACACACACACACACACACACACACACACACACACACACACATATATATATATATATATACACATATATATGCATTCGACCCACGACATATCAGGGTTTGATATGGAGAATTATGTTGTTATATTTAAAACAATAAGAGGTTTCGTAAATGAAGAAATGCATTTACAATAATCATAAGGGATCCATTTTTCATCACATAACAACACATTAAAATGCTTCTTTATTGCTTGCGTGTAAGCAGACCAAACTGATACATTTCTCAGTTTGTTTTTTGTTTTGTTTCATATGAAAAAAGTCTGAAGAAAAATGCCAAGTTTTGCCGAAATGTCCCGAATTCTTTCGGCTTTCTTCCGCAATTCTATTAAATGATCTTCATTGTTGACGTTTGTGGATCTTCATTATTCGAATAACCGAAGCGATAAACGTTACATTTTTCATGCAAGAACAATTCCTCCAAAAGTCAAAAGTTATCTTTGGTTCAACCACAACATGTCCTAATTTAAATTCGTACAAGATGATTATTTGTTGCTTTTTTCCATGGTTTATCTACTCTTTGTGGGTTATTAAAAATTGAAACATATTTTGGACTGCGTTATATAGGAATAAAGTGTCGCTGCCGACACTTGAGTTTGAACATAGATCGCCAGTGAGCAAACACAGGCGATCCCATTATTGAATTAAGTAGACCACGTGGCCATAGAGGAAACGCATATATGGGAGGTAGCGTGCGTCTGATCGCATTATACTATACGGATCGCTATTTCTATTCTGTCCTCTATTACCACTAGGATCTACTCTATTCACTATACTATTTCTCTATGCGGATCACTATACGGTGGTTACTGTTCGAGCGAGTATTATCGAGCAAGTACTTCGAGCAAGTTATTCGAAGGCGACTGATACTAGTATTGTTTAACATACTATAGTTGTATCTGCGATTATAAAGTCCCTACTACAACGAGCATCACGAAAGTGACGACGAGTATTCGTTGACATCACAAATGATTTTGAGAATATCAGAATGGCATTAACATTTTCATGAGAATAACAAGGATTTTTCCAGATACAAGTTTTACTATTTCAGCCCAAACTTGGGAGTGAGATGGATTCATATCTTTCCCAAGTTAATTATAACGATCCCGACTGGAATCCGAACTCTGATCTCCGATTTCTCAGTTCGAGCAATTAAACGCAAAAAAGATAATTTGTAATGAAACAACCATTTGAAAAATGATGTCTCTTCATAGAATAACCATTGCAATGTATGACTAACAGTTCGTATGCATGTCAGCTATGGCGGATAAACCGTGTTGCAGTAACTTAATCAAGTATATCCACAAGATTCAGTACGCTCAAATCCTCGCTCACGATGAACAGTTCTGTCTGGCCAATTTCACTCGCAAGACTAGGGCTAGCCCATAGTATGGATTTCAGGCACTTTCCAACAATATTAGCAAGAAGTAACCTCCCTGGAGAGATTCGAACCAGGGTTTTAGGGTTGGAATAACAACGTCTTAACCACTCGGCCGGTTATGCATTCTCTCAAGCCAGTTTCGCAATAACATGTAATGTAACACGTATGGGCTTCAGATCACGTTAATAATCCAGAGTTATTAATTATATAGAAATCTGTTTGAAGAATTTAATTTTATGCTCTTTTAAATGACATTTACTTGTCACCAGAATCTCTGCTAAAGTTTGGGCAATTAAACATGCTTACGTTATCATAGAGAACGATCGTTTGAATGGTTGCAAGAATGCGGCTTAAAAGGACACAGGCATTTACAGCGAAACTGGTAGGCATTTGAATAAGTTGAAACCGTTAATGATAAATACGCTATACGAATAAAGGCTTACATTTCCCGAATTTCGGGATAAAGAAAAAACATTCTCTCGTCGAGGTAAGAAGCAATTTAAATAAAAAAATATTTGGAAATATGTCTGAGCGCTAGAAGAAATTCCCTCAATAATTTACACTTATAGGAATGTTTACTTGTCGAAAATTAGAATTTTCTGAGTTTCACTGTGGGCAAAAGACAAAATAAAATGAACTTACATGTGCGACATGTGTTTTTCGATGTGCAAAGTTCTTTACAGTATCCATCCGTTGGGACAAAACCACATTCTCCTGTAAAGGGAAGTCAGAAAAAAGGAATTATTACACTGAGATATATATGTGTGTGGGTGGGTGTGCGTGTGTGTGTATTGTTATGAAATACGTGTAACGCTCGTAGTTGCCGATTAGTAAGACTGTAAAAAAAAACACTGGAAACAGGGTTGAAAGAAAAAGGCTTTAATCACATGGGAACATGTATTGAAGATACAATTATTCAGTACGCCTGAAAGTGTTTCTCCTTTGCAACCCACTTTTTGCCATTGTTCCATGAGAAAACTTTCTACTCAAAGCGGATGGAAGAGCCTATATTTCAATAATAGTGTAGAGAAGGTTAGAAAACTTTTCTGCACAAAACACACACACACATATAGGGTGCGATGGATAAATTGTCGTCTAAATTACGCAAAAATGAAAATAGCACTGACATTTCATTTTATCAGATATATTTACCAAAATTACACAAAAATATCTTGAAACACTAAAGAGTAAATTTATTCAATAAAATAATCATTGGCTTAAACCGCGGCCTCCAGACGACTTCGGAATCTCCTGCATCGCGTCTGGGCGGTCTCCTTGCTTAAGTTGGTGAATGCTACCATAATCCTTGCCTTCAGTTCAGCTTTGATGTTACAAGGTGTTTTGTTGTTCAATGGGGTTGCAGTCTGGGGAATTAGGTGGCCAGATGTAAGGGGTGAAAGCCGGTATCGAAATTTTTATGTCAGCGCAGAAATAACTATTTAAACCGCAATCTTCCATTCGTTCTCTCCTTCCTGTTCGGGCGATATAGCCCAGAGGAATGAATTCATCTGGCTATATCAACGTGGCCGCTCGGATCATAGCAGACGCCGCTTTGTATCCACCCGTAGTAAACGAAAGTATGCCCTCAATGAGGCAAAGTCGCTGTTCGCTGATAGAATGAGAAACAGGTTTATTTCATAGGATTACTCTAAGAGTGTACTGAATAAGAATAAATCTTCAGTCTATCCTCTAATCAATCGGTTTGGACTATGGCCATTTACTACTTGTAACGCAAAATGCTTCGTTTGAAAAGTCTTTTCCAAATCCACTCTCGAATCATGAGGTTTTAACCTGATTCTACCCCGAGAACGGAAGCTCTACTAAGTGATATGTACATAACACAGTCCATGGTGTCTGCTATTCTCTCCAAAATAGAACCCCACTAGGCACGCGGACTTTACGTTATCCTTGCAATTACTCTGAAGAAATGGACTCCTGAATTGGCTCTTCTATCAAACCTCTCCAATAAATGTCTTACTGCTTCTTGCTTTCCAGCTTATTAGAAATTTACTCCTGGTTCATGCCATTAAGAATTCTGGTGAACTTGTGACTTCGTGCTAGCACTGCCATCGACGGGTCAACACTTGGGTCAACTCGTGGTATGGTTTTCAGGCCCTCTCCAAATGTGCCGCACGATGGGATCACCCCCTCCATATTGATAACATCAGGAAGTCAACTTCCTGACAAATCGACCATGGTGATACATATATATATATATATATATATATATATATATATATATATATATATATATATATATATATATATGTGTGTGTGTGTGTGTGTGTGTGTGTGTCTGTGTGTGTGTAATTGTGCGCACGCGCGTGTGTGTGTGTGTGTGTGTGTGTGTGTGTGTGTGTGTGTAAAATAAAGAAAGAGGTATTGATAAAGAGACATTCAAATAATACCGTATGGAAAAGATGACACTTGTCATTATCTGAACTTACCGATTTATTCGGACAATTTTCATCTTAGTAACAGAATATTGATCCAAACGACTCGTCGAATAATTTATTCTTCCCTCGACGAAAAAAAAAATATCATCATCATCATATTAACATCACCGTGTTGTGTTTTTTCCGCTGGGGGCAGATTGCGAACCCACGTGACTATTTTAGACCTACACATCCGCACGCGTGGCCAGATTGTTGTTATTGGTAAGGGCGGATTTTTTTGTTTTTTATCGAGGCATCATCTGTATAGATTTCCCACCAGAGCTGAAGAAATTATATCTGTCTATTAGGTGAGAACTTTGCGAATTTGTGCTACCAAAACCCTCGACAGCTTTCGAACTGGTTTGTTCTACCAAATTTCACACGCGTAGGTCAACCCGCGGAATAGCTTTCAGGCTGACATTGAGACAATCTCCTCAAACGGATATTATCAAGGAGTCATCTCCTTCACAAATCAGAGTCGGACCTGGATCTCATCGTCACAAGGCATACGCTTTAACCATTTGAACCCGGATGACATAGTCACAACGCTAACCCTGAAACCATTTGAACCCGGGTCGCATAATTGCAACGCTAACGCAATAACCATTTGAACCCCAGTCTCATGGTCAAAACACTAACGCTCTAAGCATTAGACCAGTTTGTTTTCTTTGTTTTTAAACTAACATTAAACGAAATAAAATAAAATAAAACAGGAAATAACTTAATAGCATTCTCTTTTACATACAACTGTATTCAAATAGGATTGAACATATTTGCAGGTTGTGCCGCAGCATTTCAAAGCTGAAATATATAAAGTTATAGTCTGATAGTTTCATATAATATGGCATTATCTTAATGCATGTATCTAGTCTTACCTTAGGATACAAGAGAGCTCATTGATTACATAACGTATTTGTTGAAACTTGACTAATGCATGGAATAATAATGCAACACAAAATGTACTTAGAACAAAATGTATTGAAACAAGAAAGTGTACACAATATTTACATATAGTCTTTTGTATATTCCTGGGAAGTCCGCTCCTGGAGAATGTGTTGACTATGTCGCAGTCGGGCAGAGTCCCTAGTGAATCTCTTGATTCGCCTCCCTGTCTTTCCGGTACCAACCATATTTATATAGTCAGTACTCCACTATGCAAATTAGGTGGATCCTATCACAACAATTTTCTAAAACGTGACTTAGCTAATGCAGGTTATTTTCTTAATACATATACCTTAGGATACAAGAGAGTTCATTGATTACATAACATATTCTAAAACGTGACATAGCTAATGCAGGTTATTTTCTTAATACATGTACCTTAGGATACAAGAGAGTTCATTGATTACATAACATACTCTAAAACGTGACATAGCTAATGCAGGTTATTTTCTTAATACATGTACCTTAGGATACAAGAGAGTTCATTGATTACATAACATATTCTAAAACGTGACATAGCTAATGCAGGTTATTTTCTTCATACATGTACCTTAGGATACAAGAGAGTTCATTGATTATATAACATATTCTAAAACGTGACATAGCTAATGCAGGTTATTTTCTTAATACATGTACCTTAGGATACAAGAGAGTTCATTGATTACATAACATATTCTAAAACGTGACATAGCGAATGCAGGTTATTTTCTTAATACATGTACCTTAGGATACAAGAGAGTTCATTGATTACATAAGATATTCTAAAACGTGACATAGCTAATGCAGGTTATTTTCTTAATACATGTACCTTAGGATACAAGAGAGTTCATTGATTACATAACATATTCTAAAACGTGACATAGCTAATGCAGGTTATTTTCTTAATACATATACCTTAGGATACAAGAGAGTTCATTGATTACATAAGATATTCTAAAACGTGACATAGCTAATGCCGGTTATTTTCTTAATACATGTACCTTAGGATACAAGAGAGTTCATTGATTACATAACATATTCTAAAACGTGACATAGCTAATGCAGGTTATTTTCTTAATACATGTACCTTAGGATACAAGAGAGTTCATTGATTACATAGCATATTCTAAAACGTGACATAGCTAATGCAGGTTATTTTCTTAATACATATACCTTAGGATACAAGAGAGTTCATTGATTACATAACACATTCTAAAACGTGACATAGCTAATGCAGGTTATTTTCTTAATACATGTACCTTAGGATACAAGAGAGTTCATTGATTACATAACATATTCTAAAACGTGACATAGCTAATGCAGGTTATTTTCTTAATACATGTACCTTAGGATACAAGAGAGTTCATTGATTACATAACACATTCTAAAACGTGACATAGCTAATGCAGGTTATTTTCTTAATACGTATACCTTAGGATACAAGAGAGTTCATTGATTACATAAGATATTCTAAAACGTGACATAGCTAATGCCGGTTATTTTCTTAATACATGTACCTTAGGATACAAGAGAGTTCATTGATTACATAACATATTCTAAAACGTGACATAGCTAATTCCGGTTATTTTCTTAATACATGTACCTTAGTATACAAGAGAGTTCATTGATTTCATAACATATTCTAAAACGTGACATAGCTAATGCAGGTTATTTTCTTAATACATATACCTTAGGATACAAGAGAGTTCATTGATTACATAAGATATTCTAAAACGTGACATAGCTAATGCCGGTTATTTTCTTAATATATGTACCTTAGGATACAAGAGAGTTCATTGATTACATAACATATTCTAAAACGTGACATAGCTAATGCAGGTTATTTTCTTAATACATGTTCCTTAGGATACAAGAGAGTTCATTGATTACATAACATATTCTAAAACGTGACATAGCTAATGCCGGTTATTTTCTTAATACATATACCTTAGGATACAAGAGAGTTCATTGATTACATAAGATATTCTAAAACGTGACATAGCTAATGCCGGTTATTTTCTTAATACATGTACCTTAGGATACAAGAGAGTTCATTGATTACATAACATATTCTAAAACGTGACATAGCTAATGCAGGTTATTTTCTTAATACATGTACCTTAGTATACAAGAGAGTTCATTGATTTCATAACATATTCTAAAACGTGACATAGCTAATGCAGGTTATTTTCTTAATACATGTACCTTAGGATACAAGAGAGTTCATTGATTACATAACATATTCTAAAACGTGACATAGCTAATGCCGGTTATTTTCTTAATACATGTACCTTAGGATACAAGAGAGTTCATTGATTACATAACATATTCTAAAACGTGACATAGCTAATGCCGGTTATTTTCTTAATACATGTACCTTAGTATACAAGAGAGTTCATTGATTTCATAACACATTCTAAAACGTGACATAGCTAATGCAGGTTATTTTCTTAATACATGTACCTTAGGATACAAGAGAGTTCATTGATTACATAACATATTCTAAAACGTGACATAGCTAATGCCGGTTATTTTCTTAATACATGTACCTTAGGATACAAGAGAGTTCATTGATTACATAACATATTCTAAAACGAGACATAGCTAATGCCGGTTATTTTCTTAATACATGTACCTTAGTATACAAGAAAGTTCATTGATTTCATAACATATTCTAAAACGTGACATAGCTAATGCCGGTTATTTTCTTAATACATGTACCTTAGTATACAAGAGAGTTCATTGATTTCATAACATATTCTAAAACGTGACATAGCTAATGCCGGTTATTTTCTTAAGACATGTACCTTAGTATACAAGAGAGTTCATTGATTTCATAACATATTCTAAAACGTGACATAGCTAATGCAGGTTATTTTCTTAATACATGTACCTTAGTATACAAGAGAGTTCATTGATTTCATAACATATTCTAAAACGTGACATAGCTAATGCCGGTTATTTTCTTAATACATGTACCTTAGTATACAAGAGAGTTCATTGATTTCATAACATATTCTAAAACGTGACATAGCTAATGCAGGTTATTTTCTTAATACATGTACCTTAGGATACAAGAGAGTTCATTGATTACATAACATATTCTAAAACGTGACATAGCTAATGCCGGTTATTTTCTTAATACATGTACCTTAGTATACAAGAGAGTTCATTGATTTCATAACATATTCTAAAACGTGACATAGCTAATGCCGGTTATTTTCTTAATACATGTACCTTAGTATACAAGAGAGTTCATTGATTTCATAACATATTCTAAAACGTGACATAGCTAATGCAGGTTATTTTCTTAATACATGTACCTTAGTATACAAGAGAGTTCATTGATTTCATAACATATTCTAAAACGTGACATAGCTAATGCCGGTTATTTTCTTAATACATGTACCTTAGTATACAAGAGAGTTCATTGATTTCATAAGATATTCTAAAACGTGACATAGCTAATGCCGGTTATTTTCTTAATACATGTACCTTAGTATACAAGAGAGTTCATTGATTTCATAACATATTCTAAAACGCGACATAGCTAATGCCGGTTATTTTCTTAATACATGTACCTTAGTATACAAGAGAGTTCATTGATTTCATAACATATTCTAAAACGTGACATAGCTAATGCCGGTTATTTTCTTAATACATGTACCTTAGTATACAAGAGAGTTCATTGATTACATAACATATTCTAAAACGTGACATAGCTAATGCAGGTTATTTTCTTAATACATGTACCTTAGTATACAAGAGAGTTCATTGATTTCATAACATATTCTAAAACGTGACATAGCTAATGCCGGTTATTTTCTTAATACATGTACCTTAGTATACAAGAGAGTTCATTGATTTCATAACATATTCTAAAACGTGACATAGCTAATGCCGGTTATTTTCTTAATACATGTACCTTAGGATACAAGAGAGTTCATAGATTACATAACATATTCTAAAACGTGACATAGCTAATGCCGGTTATTTTCTTAATACATGTACCTTAGTATACAAGAGAGTTCATTGATTTCATAACATATTCTAAAACGTGACATAGCTAATGCAGGTTATTTTCTTAATACATGTACCTTAGGATACAAGAGAGTTCATTGATTACATAACATATTCTAAAACGTGACATAGCTAATGCCGGTTATTTTCTTAATACATGTACCTTAGTATACAAGAGAGTTCATTGATTTCATAACATATTCTAAAACGTGACATAGCTAATGCCGGTTATTTTCTTAATACATGTACCTTAGTATACAAGAGAGTTCATTGATTTCATAACATATTCTAAAACGTGACATAGCTAATGCAGGTTATTTTCTTAATACATGTACCTTAGGATACAAGAGAGTTCATTGATTACATAACATATTCTAAAACGTGACATAGCTAATGCAGGTTATTTTCTTAATACATGTACCTTAGGATACAAGAGAGTTCATTGATTACATAACATATTCTAAAACGTGACATAGCTAATGCAGGTTATTTTCTTAATACATGTACCTTAGTATACAAGAGAGTTCATTGATTTCATAACATATTCTAAAACGTGACATAGCTAATGCCGGTTATTTTCTTAATACATGTACCTTAGGATACAAGAGAGTTCATTGATTACATAACATATTCTAAAACGTGACATAGCTAATGCCGGTTATTTTCTTAATACATGTACCTTAGTATACAAGAGAGTTCATTGATTTCATAACATATTCTAAAACGTGACATAGCTAATGCCGGTTATTTTCTTAATACATGTACCTTAGGATACAAGAGAGTTCATTGATTTCATAACATATTCTAAAACGTGACATAGCTAATGCAGGTTATTTTCTTAATATATGTTCCTTAGGATACAAGAGAGTTCATTGATTACATAACATATTCTAAAACGTGTCATAGCTAATGCAGGTTATTTTCTTAATACATGTACCTTAGGATACAAGAGAGTTCATTGATTACATAACATATTCTAAAACGTGACATAGCTAATGCAGGTTATTTTCTTAATACATGTACCTTAGGATACAAGACAGTTCATTGATTACATAACATATTCTAAAACGTGACATAGCTAATGCAGGTTATTTTCTTAATACATATACCTTAGGATACAAGAGAGTTCATTGATTACATAAGATATTCTAAAACGTGACATAGCTAATGCCGGTTATTTTCTTAATACATGTACCTTAGCATACAAGAGAGTTCATTGATTACATAACATATTCTAAAACGTGACATAGCTAATGCAGGTTATTTTCTTAATACATGTACCTTAGGATACAAGAGAGTTCATTGATTTCATAACATATTCTAAAACGTCACATAGCTAATGCAGGTTATTTTCTTAATACATATACCTTAGGATACAAGAGAGTTCATTGATTTCATAATATATTCTAAAACGTGACATAGCTAATGCCGGTTATTTTCTTAATACATATACCTTAGTATACAAGAGAGTTCATTGATTTCATAACATATTCTAAAACGTGACATAGCTAATGCAGGTTATTTTCTTAATACATGTACCTTAGGATACAAGAGAGTTCATTGATTACATAACATATTCTAAAACGTGTCATAGCTAATGCAGGTTATTTTCTTAATACATGTACCTTAGGATACAAGAGAGTTCATTGATTACATAACATATTCTAAAACGTGACATAGCTAATGCAGGTTATTTTCTTAATACATGTACCTTAGGATACAAGAGAGTTCATTGATTACATAACATATTCTAAAATGTGACATAGCTAATGCAGGTTATTTTCTTAATACATATACCTTAGGATACATGAGAGTTCATTGATTACATAAGATATTCTAAAACGTGACATAGCTAATGCCGGTTATTTTCTTAATACATGTACCTTAGGATACAAGACAGTTCATTGATTACATAACATATTCTAAAACGTGACATAGCTAATGCAGGTTATTTTCTTAATACATGTACCTTAGGATACAAGAGAGTTCATTGATTACATAACATATTCTAAAACGTGACATAGCTAATGCAGGTTATTTTCTTAATACATGTACCTTAGGATACAAGAGAGTTCATTGATTACATAACATATTCTAAAACGTGACATAGCTAATGCAGGTTATTTTCTTAATACATGTACCTTAGGATACAAGAGAGTTCATTGATTACATAACATATTCTAAAACGTGACATAGCTAATGCAGGTTATTTTCTTAATACATGTACCTTAGGATACAAGAGAGTTCATTGATTACATAACATATTCTAAAACGTGACATAGCTAATGCAGGTTATTTTCTTAATACATGTACCTTAGGATACAAGAGAGTTCATTGATTACATAACATATTCTAAAACGTGACATAGCTAATCGAGGTTATTTTCTTAATACATGTACCTTAGGATACAAGAGAGTTCATTGATTACATAACATATTCTAAAACGTGACATAGCTACTGCAGGTTATTTTCTTAATACATGTACCTTAGGATACAAGAGAGTTCATTGATTACATAACATATTCTAAAACGTGACATAGCTAATGCAGGTTATTTTCTTAATACATGTACCTTAGGATACAAGAGACTTCATTGATTACATAACATATTCTAAAACGTGACATAGCTACTGCAGGTTATTTTCTTAATACATGTACCTTAGGATACAAGAGAGTTCATTGATTACATAACATATTCTAAAACGTGACATAGCTAATGCAGGTTATTTTCTTAATACATGTACCTTAGGATACAAGAGAGTTCATTGATTACATAACATATTCTAAAACGTGACATAGCTAATGCAGGTTATTTTCTTAATACATGTACCTTAGGATACAAGAGAGTTCATTGATTACATAACATATTCTAAAACGTGACATAGCTAATGCCGGTTATTTTCTTAATACATGTACCTTAGGATACAAGAGAGTTCATTGATTACATAAGATATTCTAAAACGTGACATAGCTAATGCAGGTTATTTTCTTAATACATGTACCTTAGGATACAAGAGAGTTCATTGATTACATAACATATTCTAAAACGTGACATAGCTAATGCAGTTTATTTTCTTAATACATGTACCTTAGGATACAAGAGAGTTCATTGATTACATAACATATTCTAAAACGTGACATAGCTAATGCAGGTTATTTTCTTAATACATGTACCTTAGGATACAAGAGAGTTCATTGATTACATAACATATTCTAAAACGTGAAATAGCTACTGCAGTTTATTTTCTTAATACATGTACCTTAGGATACAAGAGAGTTCATTGATTACATAACATGTTCTAAAACGTGACATAGCTAATGCAGGTTATTTTCTTAATACATGTACCTTAGGATACAAGAGAGTTCATTGATTACATAACATATTCTAAAACGTGACATAGCTAATGCAGGTTATTTTCTTAATACATGTACCTTAGGATACAAGAGAGTTCATTGATTACATAACATATTCTAAAACGTGACATAGCTAATGCAGGTTATTTTCTTAATACATGTACCTTAGGATACAAGAGAGTTCATTGATTACATAACATATTCTAAAACGTGACATAGCTAATGCAGGTTATTTTCTTAATACATGTACCTTAGGATACAAGAGAGTTCATTGATTACATAACATATTCTAAAACGTGACATAGCTAATGCAGGTTATTTTCTTAATACATATACCTTAGGATACAAGAGAGTTCA